>CM060932.1:601355845-601980845 GCA_030765085.1 Allium cepa | reverse complement strand
CCTGAAAATAAAACTATAATTGGAACTAAATGGGTTTATAAAAATAAAATGAATGAACAAGGAGAGGTAGTTAGAAATAAAGCTCAATTAGTCACTCAAGGTTATTGTCAAGAAGAAGGAATAGGTTTTGATGAAACCTTTGCTCCCGTAGCAAGATTGGAAGCCATTAGGATTCTACTTGCTTTCGCAAATCATAATAATTTCAAATTATTTCAAATGGATGTTAAAAGTGCCTTTTTAAATGGATTTGTAAAAGAAGAAGTATATGTTGAACAACCATCACTTTTTGAAAATGATAAATTACCAAATCATGTTTACGAACTTAAGAAAGCATTATATGGTCTAAAACAAGCTCCTAGAGCCTCGTATGATAGACTAAGATTTTATTTGTTGCAATCAAATTTTGAAATTGGTGAAGTAGATAATACTCTTTTTATTAAAAGAAATAAAAATGATATTCAACTAGTACAAGTTTACGTGGATGATATCATTTTTGGATTAACTAATTTTGAAATGAATAAAGAATTTTCTAAAATAATGACAAAAGAGTTTGAGATGAGTCATATGGGTGAATTAAATTTCTTTTTGGGATTACAAATAAAACAATTAGATAATGGTATCTTTATTAGTCAAGAAAAATATGCTAAAGACCTAATTAGTAAATTTGGTTTGACTACTGCGAGTGGAAAACCCACTCCATGGCAATCGATGAGTACCTTATTAAAGAAGATCTCTCGAAATTTTTAAATAATTTTAGCCTCAAAATTATCTTTAATTTCAAAGTCAAATTATTCCTGATTTTAAACTATCTTTCAATATAATATATTTAACTTTTAAAATTTATACTTAAGATTTAAATATAAAATTATAGTTAAATTCTACATATATTATTCTCTATATTTACTTATGAATTATAACTATAGTCAAGTATATTTATAAAGTTTTAAATAGTTTTAATATAAGATAAAGGTTATTTTCAAAGAAAATCAAATCATCAAAAATTGCTTTGGGATGTCGACATGCCTATGGTGACCATGTCGACATGGTGACAGTTGAGTTTGAAATTAAAATTTCAAAAGAAGTGTCTATTCGCCATAACTCTTCACGAATGGACATGGCTGTTGTTCTTCTATAAATAGGGGTTAGTTTCAACGAATTTGATATCAGATTTTCTAGTTTTTCACTCCTCTTCTTCTTCCACATTTCTTAATGCATATTCTTACCATTACTCTACCGAAATCAACATTGAATTGAACTCGATCATTCGTAGTTTGATTCTCTATCACTATCTCAACATGATCCTCAGTGCTATTCAGAGTTATAGGCTTCTTTGTAATCTATTAAGTGAGAAAAGGTGTGATTGTGGCCTTGAAAATCAATCAAGCGAGATAAAGTGTGATTGTAGCCTTCGTAAATCAATTGGGTAAACTTGTGGCCAGGAAATCAAGTATCTCTACCCAGAGGATTATGATTCTAGAGGGTGTACCTCGTAGCCTTGAAATCGAGGGTATAATTGTACAAATGCTTTGAAAGGAAGTCCGTACTTGTGTTGCGGGACTGGATGTAGGGTAACTCCGAACCAGTATAAAATCCGGTGTGTTCGTTCCTCTATTGCTTTTACTTTATTTCTACATTTTTGTTTGTTTCTGTGATCATATCTGTGTCTGTATATTGCATGCATCCGTGTTCAATTCAACATAAATTCAAAAGGATTTAGTAATTCTTTATAAACACTATTCACTGCCCCCGCCCCCTCTAGTGTTAATCCTAGCCTTAAGATCCATAATCCGCATTTCTTTCAATGACTACGGCAGGGCCTTCTCTTAAGAAATCTAAAATAGCCGATGTCCAATCTTCTCCTCCTCCAAATGAGGGTGAAACTGTTGATGCGGGTAAGACTCTAGAGGTTCCTACACTTGAAGCTTCTATTGACCAATCTAGAATGACTCTTCCAAAGGATGACCCCATGTCCTATAATGTTGTGTCTGATTCTCCTAGCATCATTGAACATATGCAAAAGCATATGGGCATTTCAACTCCTTCTCAGGAGTTGAATCCATCTAGACCCCCATCACCGGTGTTTCCAAATGATTTTGAGATGATGGTATAGTAAATTTTGAAATCTCCCTCATTTACTTCCATTCATCCACCTTCTTCTGTTCCTTACCCGATAGGACATTTTCACTCTCAAATTGAGCAACAACTTCTGTTACATTTCATATTACTCGCCTATCTTATTACTAATTTCTTACTGAATTATGACTCATGCCGTATCTTTCCTTTCAAATTTCTATAAGCCAGTACTCTCTTCAGGAAACCACTTCAGAGTCTTCCACTGTGGCGTCTAAGTTTCAAGAAGAAATTTCAACTCTGAATAACCAAATTACTTCTCTTTCTACTGCTAAAGATAATGCAGTGAAGGAACAAGAAAGGTTGGGCGTCTTTCGTGCTCAAGTAGAATCTATTATTTCTAAAGAGAGGAAAGCGAAACAAGTCCTAGCCGATGACAATTTGGCCTTAAAAATGGCTTTAAAAGTGTCCGAGGATGAGGTGGCTTGGATGATTGCTAAATCTTCTCTCAAAAAGAAGCTGGGGAAGAAGAAAAATTCTTTAACAATAGCCATTATTCCATTTCTAAAGCAAGCAAAAGGTGTCGCAATTTTTGAGCACCTCCCTCAATGACATCATCATGAATTCTTATGAGGAAGCTCTTATGCTTGCTTTTCGACGAACATTAAAAAGTGTCCTGACTTGAGCTTCCCCTTACTTGATCTTGCTATAGTCAAAAGATTTATGAATAAAATAAAAGAAATTGAGCAAGGGATCGAAGTTCCCGAGAGATGAAATTGACGCTGAAATTTTTTTATCTTTCGAAGTCCCTTACATAGAAGGAGATTTTGATTCTGATGAAGAAGATGATGATGATGATGATGAAGTCGTTGTTGAGGAAGGTGGAAACACGATGACAATGATGATGACAACCCTGACAGTAGGGATAAAGGTCAAGGTTCAGGCTGCAACGGAAGTAATTAGACCGGTTTTCATGGAGGGGACTGATATTCCTGGGGCTTTTGAAAAAGTAATCTTGATCCTAGCGGCCATGAAGCAGGCCAGATTAAACTTCCCAAGCTTTCTGATTTCCACAAAGAAGCCACCAATGTTGATGTTGGAGAAAAAGGGGGGAAAGCAGGCCCCACAAAATTTAATTCCTATTTCTCAAGTATGGGATTCTTTGTCTAAATGGCTTTCACTTCCAAGATATTAATAGTTGATATCTTTTTATTTTAGATAAAGAAGAAATCCATTCAACTTTATAAAACCAAGCTTGAAAAAACAAGCGGAAATAAATAGCTTGTATAAGGAGTTAGATAAACAACTAAAAGAACATAATGCACTCCCTGACAAGTATTATAAGCTTAGTAAGAGTGCTACAGTATTAGCATCCTTTAAAAGTCAAGAAGTTCCCCCCTAATTGAAAAAGGCACGACTTCGATATGACAATCTTTTGAAAGAAAAAAAAAAGAATTAATAACACTCTTTTGGATGTTGATTGAAGGCAGGGATATTCTAGTGGACTTCTTATACAAAGCTTATTGCAGGCACTGAACTGTAGATTTTTCATACTTGGGTAACTTTAGCGGGGGTTTACTTAGACATTTATATAAGAGATACTTGGATGAATTCGATCTGACCTACATCTGGGGGCTTGCTAGAATTTACCACAAGTCAAATCAATCCCTCGTGAATTGCCTCAAGAAAAACTCAAATATTATAAGGATAAATTCTTCCGGGTTATTCAAAAAAATCAGTTGTGTACGAACTAGATGAACATTTGTAATTGTGTAATGTGAACTTTCTATATTAGTTTTCTTTTATATTTAATTGTATTTTTTACGTTATTATAGAGTATATGTCTCTCGAGCAGTCCTATCAATAGAAATTATTTGAGAAAATATGTCAAATAAAGAAGAGACTATTTAGAAAAGACCTCGCTCTTGAAATCCTCAAAATTGACTAGATATTGCTTTCTTATAGATATTCAGAGGCTTTATATGCAACATCCCCACCTTTGTTCCTATTTTCTTGGCGAGAAAAGGAAAAGTTTCTTAAGAAAATTCGAATATATCATACCAAATTAATATGCGGTCGCGATAGTCCTATTGTCGGGGAATAAGACTATAACGTGTATCCTCCGATTATAACCCCGGACAGATTTAATGCCCATATCGATTTGGTAGTTACCCTTTCAGCTAATTCTTTGATCAAAGTCAAAAATGTTATTACCCAACGTTAAGTGTAATAAAACGAGTATTTGATTATAACAATGAGATCATTCATTTTATTTTACTTCCTCTTGAGTTGTAACTTCAATTATGGTAATAAGATAAACTAGTGATTTGAGTATTAATTTCGTTTTTTGTTTATTTAAATAGGAGTTATAGTTATCTATCACACCAATCTTGTTACATTCATCATCTTGTTTTACAAACATCAGAGATAGGTTGGTGGCGAATATTGAAAAGAGGAGCTTCCTCAAAGATCCTCTGTTTGCTCAACTTCAAGACAATGATGAAGCATTAGAATGGCATAGGAAAATTTTGCTTCAAAATCGATTGTTAGGGACCTTAACAATCAGGTTACAAGTCTTGAAATGGAGGTCAAGAGTAAAAATGAATAAATTTCTCAATGGAAATGTCAAATTAGCAATCGACTTCGACTAAGATACGTCTAAACTTTTTTAACAGATAAGAGATTTAGAGAAAAATTAAAATATAGTCAAGCCAGTGCAAATCCCTGGAATTTATCATGGGGGATAACATAGAAAACATCAATTTGCCAACTTCTCCAATCGCCTTGTCTGTTGTGAAACCGACAAGGTCCTCATCTTTAGCTATTCAAAAGTTTCCAACTATGACTAGCACTCGTCCAGGTTTGATGAGAGGGTAGTAGTAGAATGGTGCAGGAAGGTCAAATTTGAAATGATGAAATATTTTGATGACCAACAAAAATGAGGTATTCGCAGCGCATAAATGAGTATGCAGCTAGGATTCAGAAACTTGAGCATGAAAAATATCTTCTCCGAAAGCACATTGCCAATTTTGAAAGGCAAAATAAAACCTTAAATGTGACAACAAAGCTTTCAACTATGCTTTAAAGACTCGTATTGAATCCATTAATGATGCCGACAAAATAAAGAAAAAGAAAAGGATGGTTAAAGAGATTCTTTGTATAGCCTTTCGGCATATTGTTGATCTTTTAGTTGCTAAAAATATAGATAAAGTCGTCCAGGATTTGTGAAACATAAACTTGTGTTGTATACTTGTAAATAATTTTATAAATTATGTAAATATCACCTGTATGTGACCTTTTCTTTCTAAATCTGTTTTTTGATAGCTTTGACTATAGTTTTGTATTTGTTGATCCATTCAGTCTTCCTTATTAAACTTATCTTTCTGCAAAGTACAAAGTAAACAATATTTCTTATCGTCAAGTTGCATCTATGTAAGAATATGTTCAGTAGTTTGTCCACTTTATTAGTAATAATATGATGATATCAGAACGCAACAAATCATTAACAAGTGAGAAGTAACTCCATAATTGGGTACGGCTGAATGTCATAAGCCATATCTTTGTAAAGGTGAGAGAGAGCTAGGAATCTGACTCCAACTATATTAACAGAAGACCACAAATCTAATTATAGAAATAATAGAGAACCAGAAATCTAACTCTGGTATTAATAATGGATGTTTAGAAACTCCTCTTCTGGAAATAACTGATAGAAAGCCAAGAGTAATCATTTAATAATAAGTGTCCAAAAATCATCATCTGGAATTAAGTCATGGAAGATTAGGTATCCTTTTGCATGAACAAATAATATGAGTCTAAAACCCTTATCTGGAAAAAATAGAAGACCGAAAACCTAGATTTGGGTATTGGTAAGATAGATCATAAAACTAGTAGAAGACTAGAGGTCCATAATAATTCTCAATATTAGAGGCCTTAAAGCTTAAATTTAGGCATTAATGAGCGAAGTCCAGAAATCAATAGTAAGAGTTCCGAAACCCAGATTCGGGTATAATGAAGACCAGAGATCAATAGTAAAAGTCCCAAAATCCAGATACAGGTATTAATAAGTGCAGTCCAGAAATTAATACGAAATCCAGATTCGGGAATTAATAAGTGTAATCCAAAAATCCTCTTTTGAAAATCAATCGGAGGCTATAGATTCTTATTTGAGCCTTCTACTCTACACCACTCTTTGGGTCTTGATTCTTTTGATTTGTGCCACCCTTTAGGCCTTATATGTTGTTATTGTTTATTGTGTTGTTTCTCAGGCTCAGATGTCTTAGTCTGTTGTTATCTGATGCACTTGGTTAGCTTATCCATAAGCAGGACCCAAGGACTTACCCAACCTCCCTCTAGGACGTTCTCCAACCAGGCCTTATAGACGGTATTGAAGGCTTGTTAGGTGCCTTAGCCAGGCCATAGTGTGGTGGGACCAAGGCTTTCTCCATACTATCTCCAGGAGGTGCTTCAGCTAAGCCATAGCGTGGAGAGACTGAAGACTTGTTCGGTGCCTTGACCTGACCATAGCATGGTGGGACCAAAGGCTTACTTCGTCCTACCTCCAAGGGCGCCTTTATCAGGCCATAGCATAGTGCGATCAAGGGCTTATTGATGCTTTATCTTGGCCATAGCATGATGTGGATAAAGGCTTACTCTAATCTCCCTCCAAGAGCCGCTTTGACCTGGCCAACTCGGAATGGACAAAGGCTTTGACCGTTTAAGGTAGCTTCCAAGTTTTAAGGAGAATTTTACTCCCTACCATGTATATTTCTCTTAGAAAACTGGTGCTTTATTGAATTTGACTAAGTCGCTTTACAAATCCATTAATTTTGCTTTGTCTGAAAAAGTTGATCACCATTCCTTCAAGTGCTCTACATTAATTTTCCTCATGCCCATTCATCATATGATAGTGGCAGTAAGATCCTCCCCGACTCCTTTCATATTTAGGCCTTTTCTTTTGAGGTGACCAATAATTTAGTTCCTCCTTGGTTAGTAAATAGACATTCTCAATCGATGTAGTCAGATTGCATTCCTTATGAAGTCTCGACTTGAAGCTTATTTTTTAGGATGGTTTCTAGTTTTTTTATTGCTTGATTCTGAAGCTACACCCTTTACGACCAATCTCGTTTTTCAAAACTTTTTGAAGCTCACATGTAGGCAATATCCCACTTGTCACTTGATGCCATTTTTGTGCAAAGGTGTTGTAATCAACCATCATCTCCTCTTGAAAGATAATGCTTTGGTATAGAGCTAGATTGTCTTCTTCATTTGGTCAAACAAGTTATCACTCTTATCTTTTGTTTCCCCTAACGCAAGGATATGTGTGGGTCCAATGTGAAAGGGTTTAAGCTCCATTTTTCTGGGTCATAAGATTCAGCTCTCTTTTTCTTTATGATCCTTAAAGCTTTCAATCTCAACATTTGTTCTTCATGTAGTTTAGAATCTTTAATCATTCTATGGGATAATCCAATCAAATTTGGCTCTGAGGATCCTTGTTCGGACTTTTTAATTTTGCTAAACATGGTGGTGTAAGGTCTAAAGTAAGCTTGAAATAGAATACAATTAGAGGAAATTAAAGTTGAGAATTTAACAAGACCAGAGGTTTGGGTCCTCCTTTTAGCACCAATGTTAACAAGAAAACTTGCCATCACCCAAAAGCAAATTTCAAAGTGCAAGTGAGCCTTTTGAAACTACCTTTCGAACAAATAAAGAGAGTTTATACCTTTCGAATCCCTTTACCCAAAAAATCTAGAAGAATTAGATCTCCTTTAAGTCCACCTTTCGAAAAGGTTGCACAATTGAAACTCCTTCTAAACAACCTTCTGATGCAGTCGAGATACTAGAATCTCTTATGAAAATACCTTTTGAACTAGTTGAATTGGCTTAGGATCCTTTTGAAACCTCCTTTCTAAGTGGTTGAGGTGGCCTAAGGTTAGGCTCTAATAATCTAAGGGTTTTGGTTGAATTAAAGAGTTTCAACTCCTTCAAAAGATAGCCTTTCGTTCACACTGATACAAGCAGATCATAACCAAATCACATGGAAACATCTGATCAGCTAATATATCTAAAAATGCCATATACTTGCTTTGATGATGTTTTCCTTTATTGCTAGAAGCTTAAGTGATACAAATAAGTCAAATTCCCAATCTAATTTTAGAATTAGGGTTTACAAATTCAAGAAAACATAAGTGTGAGTGAATGGGATCGGATCCCTAAACCATACCCCTAGGATCTTATTTATAGGTGCAGGTTGGCCCCTTTCGAATCGGTCCTCTCAACTTAGTTGAAAGTGTGCCTTGGAGACCTTTCGTTGTTGTTAACATTAGAGCATCTTTTTACTTTGCTTTTAAATTGAACTTGATTGCTTTCGAGATGGCCGAAAGGTGTAGATGCGCTCCTCACTTTATCATTAATGTGTTGTTGCAAGTAAGAAAGGATATGGCTTTTGATTCTGTCGATGGGTGAATCTTTGGGACTTCGAAGGAGTTGGAACATAGTATAAGTTTCAAATGCAGAAGGTAGCTTTCGAAGGCATACTTGTTTGATTGATGCGGAACCCCATCCTCTAGTGTATGAGAATGCCATCTTAAACTTAAGTAAGCTTTCTTTTATAATTGTGAATGTTCTCAACCAGTTTAAAGGGCTAATTTATGCTTTTGAATGGGTAGGTCTGGCCAAATGTTCTTTTGTTGAATGTGAATAAATGCAAAATCCACTGTTTCGTAGGGTTTGGCGTGCATATGAAAGCTTGTAATCTGTTGCCTTCGAAAGTTGTTCCTTAACTCATTCGAAATGTCTTCTTGCATGCGAAAGAAACTGTTTTGGAAGGAAACAATTGAAGCGAAAGGGTGCTCTTGTCACTTTTCGACTTCTTCGAAAGCTCATGGCACATCCACCTTTTGCAGAAGCATCCCTTCGGCTCTTTCGAAAGGTTTTGTTAATGCTATCATTCCTTGTGAATCCCTCTTTAATATTCTTCATGGTTTCGACAAGGTTGAAGTGAAGATTGATGAAGTGCTATATAAAGGTAAAACATAGCCTCGAGCCTCATCAGTCGGGAAATTACAAAAATCAAGCATGCAGCAAGGCCAAATGGGTCTTTCCCATCAAGGTATGGACATTCCAAAATCTAGATAGATTATAATCTACTCATTTATGTTTCGAGGCCTATTAACGAGAGGGGTGATCATATTCGGTACCACTAGTGGTAGGCTAGTTTTATGAGGTAGGGGTACAAGATGTTCTTGGCAGATCTCGGTACATTTTATCTAGAGATGTACCATCGAAAGGTAGTTCCTTACCTGTCATAGTATGGAATCCATTCTCCAATTTGAGCTTTACAGACTTAGTTGTGCCTAACTATGTTGAAATGTGAGATGCAAGCATTTCAGCTATTTTATATATTTAGTTTGAATCCCTAGACATAATTATAATATCACTAGATTTTCTATAGAAAATGTTTTGATTATCGTAAGGAAAAATCCGTTCGTGTTTATGTGCGACATGGTCTTACGAGATACTTTTGATTTCAAAGGTTTTTATAATTTAAAAATCCAACTAGTGTGTTTTTCTCATGTCGGTTTACAAGATTGACTCGGGTGTTATTTTATTATAATGCTCGGGTCAGACCCAGCGTATTCACAGATTGTTTTGGATGCATAGGAGCTCAGGAGATGATTGGAGATTCTCAAGTCATGTTCATGTATATGTTCATTTTCCACTGCTTTGTTGTTGAAATCATCAGCATTTATGAGGATATGTTGTTATAACTGTCCAGGCTGATGACTATGATTTGTTGTAGTACTCTGATTGATGTATATATAACAGCTTCTCTTTTGTAAAGATCATTGATATTATAGTATATATTGTTCCATTGCGATTATGAGATTTTTTTTTGTTTTTAGTTTCTTTTCTCTTCTTCTTCTCTTCTCTTCTTCTTTCTTTTCCATAACTATCCGTTTTTCCGTTCAATTTGGGTTGGATATATGTGGTTTATCATTAACATGAATTGTACGGATTTGCACGTTGTCACATGTATATGTCCATTCGTACGTCATAATGATCCATAACGTTTTACAACTTTTCAACATTGAATCATTACGAAATCCAATTCTGATTTTCGGTCATAGTTTCACTTTTTAGTTAATATAAATATCTTTGTAAACAAAGTTTGAAGATAAAATTTCTACCATTATATAATAATTAAAAAGGCTTTATTTGAGTTTTAAAATAATTATTAAATCATTTTAAATTCAAAAATAGTGATATTATTAATGATGTCATAAAGAAATTTTATTTTCAAAAATAAAATAAATAATTTTATTTCATATTCTCACTCATATATATAATTGAATGTATGTATCCTGCTGATGTGCATGTAATGTGCATATTTTTACCACCATGTTTAATCTATTTAAATTAAATAAATGATCATATTGGGTATTTTAACTTGTTTTAACCAAAATCCATATCAATTCCACATTGTCACATATCGATCTTCATATATGGGCAAAACGGTCATTTGTGTGCATATGTCTCTTTGAGAAAAATTAATCGAAAATTTATATACATTTGTGTAGGAATTAGGAGTGATTTCATGAAGACACATGCATGCACAAAATTCATACAAAGGAATGAAGATGGAAATAATTCAAAGTGAAGAACATGGAGGACCCCACTTACCCACCTACCTTAACGTACGAATTAGAGAGTAACGCACATGCTTATGGAATTAATGGCTTCATGTACACTTAAATGATGATTAGTAGAAGCTAATGATTACTTTGCCTCCACACTACCTCAAGGGCATTTCGAGCATTCCCCAAATTATGGATTAGGGTTTCATGTTCATATAAATAACCTATTATGTTCATGTAACCTTCCTCTTCCTTAATCTCTCTTAGTATTAGTTTAGGCTCAAAATAAAAGAAAGCTTCTCTTTTCTTTTCATGGCTACTTAGCCATTTTTATTTCATGTAATTTCTTTTTATTCAACTTTAAATACATGCTCTTTTCTTCTTTTTGTTTATTTCCTTTTATGTTAGTAGTGTAGATTTATCATTCATGCAAGTAGAGTAGATTTTATTTTATGCAAGTAGATTGATTCTTCTTTTCATTTGCTCTCTTTTTCCTTTTCTTTTTATTTCATGATGCAATCTACATTCTTTGATTTGATAAAAAATATGAGAGGCTAATCCCTACAATTTAAGGGTGATGAAGCTCTCTAGTATGTAGATGCAACATTTTGAGGTTTATGCTCTCTTTTTGTGTTTAATATGAAGTGATTTAACTTGTTGTTTTGATGTGAATTTGATAGCCTATATTGTTGATACCAAACGAGCTATGCTTAAACAATCATAAACAATAATTGCCTCTTCATCTACATATGATGATGGTAATGAAGTGATTGTTGAAATTAAAATTTGATGGCCTATATTTGTAGACAATAGTTAATAGGTCATGTTTAAAATAGATTTTGCTTTCAACTTTGTTATCATATTTCATGAGAGTTAAATGTGTATTAGTGGTTGTGTTACAATTTTGATGGTTTATATTATGCTAATTAATAGCACAAATATACCATACTTATGATAAACACATCAACTAATTACACTAATGACAAGAAAAGAGAGATCATAACTTCATTTTGTTGATTTATGTGATCTTGAGAGTTGATTTACCTGTAAATTGCGCTCAAACTCTCATATTTTTATCAATTTTCTTTTGTTTGTTTTTCTCCTTTTCTAGCTTAAACAATCCATCGACTTTGGTTTAATTTGATTGAGTAGAATTTTAAAATCTTAACAAGTCCCTATGTATCGACCCATACTCGCATACGTGCTACATTCGTACATCGTGCGCTTGCGGTTAAAGTTATTTCGAAATTAATCGACTATTTTCTAAACCGATAGAAAATTAATTGATTAACAAGTTTTTGGCGTCGTTGCCGAGGAATTTTTTTTGACTTTGATTTTCTATTATTCGAATTATTTTTTGTTTGATTTTTGTGTGTGTGTTTGCATTAAAAAAAATTTGTGTGTTTGTTGTTTGATTTTTTCTTATGTGTTCGTGGTTGTTCTATTTCCATTTTCATTTGCATTTCAATTTAAAAAAAAATCAACATACACAATTTAAAAAACAAAAAAAAATATTTTCCATTTCATTTTGCATTTACAATTTTCTTTTTTACAATTTCTTTTTGCATTTGCACTTTCTATTTACAATTTTGCATTCTGTGTTCCTCCATTTTCCTCTACACAGTGCCACCTCCTGACTTCAAAACAACTCTACTGCACAATCTTTCCCAATCCACCTTACTGCTTCAGTGCACACAAGTCATTGCTGACTAAACCAAACCATCACAGACACAGTGGACTACAACCTCATCTCCACTGGTATAGCACCGTATTCCACCTCTAACAACACTATCTAACACTCCATCAAACTTCAAACTACCTTCCTCCAAACTGCACTCCCCCACAACAGCAGTCAAACACAACAGACAATCTTCCTCCATCAAACAAACAGCCTTACCACTTCATCAAATACATTCCATCAAACTGCCTCTGTTCACATTATTCCCCTTCAACAAACAACCTTGCACTTTACTGCAACCCCATTATCCCATCAACTCCTCTATCCCCTCACATATACTCCACCATTCCTTGCCTTCATCCATCACCTACTAACCTTGCAACACGCCACCCATCAAGCAACTGTCACAAACACCCGCCCGATCATCCCGCTGTTCAAACAGCTGCTGTCCCATCCACCACCATCTTACAATCCTCCTCTGCCTCAATTTCAGACTCACTTCTGCATTCCCACCATTGCACAAAACTGTCATTTCCACCGAGTTACCACCATCAACCACCCCACAGACTTCTGCCTATAACCACAAAAATCCCACTGACTGCCTCACAAACAATCATATCGACTGACTGCCTTGACTAATCACTGCAGACATCATTGCAACTCATCGAATGACATCAAACCACACTGCCTCTCCACCTTCAACAACCCAGACATACCATCGACCTGAACTGCATACTGCCCTTACTTCCCTCAGAGCACATACTCCATCAACTTCACCACATACGACCGCTGACCACTTCGACAAGTATTTCATCTACCAGCACTCAACAATCATCACATCCACTGTCACCAAAGCCTCTACATCACATACCTGCACTGTAGTTCCATCACCACAGCCACCATATTCAACAACTTGCTTCTCACCATCACACTGCCTACTTCAATCAAGCCTACTTCATTGTGTATCTCAAGTTCATTACCACAGACAGAATTACTTCACTGTCGACCAAAACTGCAGACATCATCCCATAGACTCGCCACACTTCATTGATACTGCCAACAGCCTCCTCCCCTACTGGCTGCCACATACCTCAAGATCAACAGCATACAACCACCACTTCTCCTCCATCCAATCACCTCAAATTGTGAACACCCCAAATGATCTGCCAAAACCCAAAGTAGTCACGATACCAAACTACTCGAAGTCGACAACCAAATCCATCACCGCAGCCAATACCACAACCAACTACCACCTTACAACCACGGTCACCTCGATCCTCGTCTCAAACTCCAGAATTCCAAGCGAACCCAAATCGCCTGCACGAATTTCTACATCCTAATCGCCCTCCTGTAGCGGCCGAAACCACCCCCTTGGCCATTGAATAGCCTATCTTGTCTCTAAAAAAATTTGGAAAGTTAAGTCGAAATTTGGTTGTGGATGGATTGATAATTTAAGATTTAAGTTGTGCAAATTGAAGTTTGAGGAAGCGTGTAGGTGAAGAAATTTTGTTTGAATCGGGATTTTTTTTTAACTCGGCCGGGCCAGTACATTTGTGTTAAGTATTTTGTCGTTAAGTTATTTATTTTTCAAGAAACGAGTTAAAGGTCCCTATTTTTGATGTTGTTATAAGAAAAGTTCTTGTATATATAAGTACGTAAATTTAGCCCCTATTTTTTGAAAAATAGAAAACGCAAGGTGCTTTGCACTTTTCTGACAGAAAACGCAAGCTAACTTGCAACTTTTATCAAAAAAGTGCAAGCTGGTTTGCGCTTTTTTATTTTGAATTTTAAAAAAAAAATTGAAATTTTCAAAAAAAATTATTTTTTTGAAAAGCGCAAGTTAACTTGCACTTTTATAAGAAAAACGCAAGATAGTTTGCGTTTTCTGATTTACAAAAAATAGGGACTTAATTTACATACTTATTACCATAGGGACTTTTCTTGCAACAACATCAAAAATAGGGACCTTTGGTGCAAAACCCCTTTATTTTTTCTTTTCTTTTTAGCTTCTTTCAGAAAAAAGGTCCGCTCTTTGATCTATACAGAAAAAACAATTTTCAACTGTATATATATTTGTTTAACTTTAATTTGTTTTATTTTGATTTGTTTGGTTTAGTTTTTCTTCCTTTATTAAAAAAATAACATGTCTCAATTTGTCTTATTTTTCAATTTGTTTTGTTTTCACTTGCTTTGTTTGGTTGTGTTTTTGTTTCTTCTTTGACATTTAAAAAAACTTATATATATCTTATTTTTCTTTTCAGGTTGCCAAAGCAGATTGAAAGAGTCGCTTGTTTCGCTTTGCTTTCCCAAACAAAACTGCTTCTTTGCTCTGTCTCTTGTTTTTATTTGCTTTGCATTGTTGTTTGCTTGCATTTTTTATAAAAAAAAATCATTCGTACTTGCATTGTTAATTCACATTTAATTTATTCTTTGCATTTCATCTTAGAATTGTGATTAGTAACAACGGTTAGACATCGATAACACTTAATTGTATATTGACAATTTGTCTTCTTTGAACAATTTAATTTCTACTACGGCAAAGTAGTAACTATTTATAAATATTACGGTGATTCGTAAATATTGTACTGGTTGTTCCTCTGAAGGTACTTGTGACGACCCGAAAATTTTGAACAATTGAAATTGGAATATTTGAATGATTTTTATATTTAGAAGTTGATTTAACTTGAGTTTAATTATAACTATGAATTTGGCAATTTAATTTTTAAATCTAATTTATTAAAGCTTGGGTAAGAATTTGTATCTCCAATTAAGCTGATTAAAAATATTTTTCAAGGCTTAAAAAATTTATATTGATAATACTGAGGTTAATGGAAGCTTCAGAATTGAATTTGAAAATGCTTTGTTCATTTTTGAAATTATATGATTTGAATTGATATTTAAAAAAAATAGCCTTCCGAGATACATTCTCTAAATTTGACGAAACCAGTTCCATTGGATCCATAATATTGTATTATTATCAGATTCAAATTTCGTAGTGATTGGGGTTGCTGTGTGAGTGTACGATATTTAAACGCGCTGAAAATTTAATCGAAATTTGAATTGATAACTGGTTCAAAAAAAGCTATCTTCTTCATACGATCAAATTAGGACTCGGAACCTTTTCCATCGTGTTCAGAATAGGGGCATAACATTATAAACGCCAAGCGGTATGCTTCGATAGGAGCTCGGGATTTCGAGTTACGAGAATGGGATATTTTGGATATTAAAATATAATAGTCAAATCGTGGAAGAGAAAACACCTCAGCCGACCTAACCTATCTTCGGCACCCTATCATCCGACCCTAACCGTCTTCTAACTTTTCTTTAAATCATGCCTGTCTTTCTTCAGTTCAAATCAAAATCCATTCGAAGAAAGAAAAAAATCAATCAAGTTCCTCGTTCAATAATGGCCAAGCAAATTCAATCGCGACCCCTTTCTCTTATCTTGCTCCAGAATATTGAAATCAAGTAAAAAAAAGGGGGCAGAAAGAATCACGAGTTCGAAATCATAATCGAACTCGAGAATGGATTAAGTCGCGATCGAGTCGCGTTGATGAAGGGAGGTGTGGCGATTTAAGGCTTGGTATCGGTGAATTGGTAGGCGCAGTCAGTGTTGGCGTCAGGCATGGAGGAGAGCATGACAAGCAAGGCCATAGGGCGGCAGGAGCATTCGAGTTTGCGAAGGCAAGTTCGACTGGGCATGCTCTTGCGCACGTAAGGAAATTCTCGTGTTCGACGATTGATTACTGGAGTCGATCTACAGTTCAGAGATGAAGGCTGGAAGTTTGAAGCACTGTAATGCCAAAGTTGATGTTGAGGATATTGGTCTTGGCGATTCAAAGGATGGCAGAGAAGTGGAGGCAGCAATGGTTGGTCGATCGATCTAGGGTTTCGAGCAATGATATGGGTTCGTCCTCGCACAGTAAGATTAATTATTGTTTAATTTGCAGAAAATAAAAATCTTTATAGTAAAAGTTTAATTTGACTTACTGTTTATTAGATTATTAGGAATTTACAGTAAGGAGGAATGAAAAATAAGAATACAATGTACTAATTCCTTTTTGTGATTTATTTGTTTAGATAACTTATGTAGCTATTTCGACGATTAGAAAATATTTTATTCAAAAAGGAGTTAGCTTAAAGCTAATTATTAGTTAAATTAAAGAAATAAATTGTTGATTAATTCAAAGATTAATAAACCATACAAATGTTTATTCAAGGATTATTGTAAAAAAGAAAAGTTGTTTAAAATTTAATTCTTTGTTTAAAATAAAATCATGGGTTAATTAAATTATGAAATGGAAAATTGAATCGTTCAATTTATTTCGAATATTAATGAAATCGTAAATTGTTATACAAGGTCTAAAATTGAGAAAACAAGTTGGAACTGAAAACGGATTGCATGCAAAGCAAAGGTGAGATCTTCTCACTCAAATTTTAATAATTGAAATTTTCAGTTATTGATTGATTGTTGAATTGTGATAGTTAAATTTGAAACTGTTGATTGTGTGCTTGGATGATTGATTTATTATTAGTTATATTATTTTAGACCCTATGTGCCGCATAATAGCGGGTAATATTATATTTAAACTCATATACCACGATATTCCACCTCGAAGTGGAATTGGTATTATATATGTATTTGGAGTGGCTGATTTCCCGCATTATATAGCGGATGAGACCCTATGCGCCGCATAATAGCGGATGATATTTTATAAATCCCATATACCGCGATATTCCACCTAGAAGTGGAATTGGTATTTAATTGTTATGCTAACGTTTATGGATGTAGGGAAATAGGTTGGAGGACCCAACTGGATTCCTCAAACATTTGATTTTTTTTCATATGTGTGTGTTTATTTATTTATAATCTGTGTGTGATTATACTATGATTGAAATCATTGAAGGCTAAAATTTAGCCGAATATATTTTTGGTATCGTAAGATACCAGAAATAAATAAAATTTGGTTTTTAAATTAAGTAGAAAAACTATAGTGAAATCCTATCGAATAAATTCCAAGAAAATAGGAAAAGATTTGATATAGAAATTTATTTTTAAAGGCAATGAATTTGTAAATCAAATTAAAAAAAAATTGATTTGGTGTTTTAAAATAAATCTTTGGGACATCAATTTGGAATTTGATTTGGTGTTTAAAATAAAAATTTGAAATCAAATTGGAAATTGATTTGGTGTTTGTATACGATTCTTGAAATCGATTTAAAAAAATCATATATCAGTGGATATTTGGTAATTTAAATTCACAATGAGGATTTTATAAAAGAAAGGAAAATTTGTTGTAAAAATAAATATTATTTTATTTTTAAAGGTGTGAAAAGAAATTTATAGATTTGGAATGTAAATTAAAATAAATCGAGAAGATTTATTAATTGATATAAATGGAAAGAGAATTCTTCCCTGGAAAGCACATGCATCCACAAAATGAATTCAAAGGAATGAAAATGGAAATAATTCAAAGTGAAGAACATGGAGGACCCTGCTAACCCACCAGCCTTAATGTAGAAATTAGAGACTAATGCACATGCTTATGGAATTAATGACTTCACGTATACTTAAACGATGATTAGTAGAAGCTAATGATTACTTGGCCTCCACACTACCTCAAGGGCATTTTGGGCATTCCCCAAATTATGGATTAGGGTTTCATGCTTGTATAAATAACCCATTATGTTCATGTAACCTCCTCCTCCTTAATCTCTCTTAGTATTAGTTTAGGCTCAAAATAAAAAAAGCTTTTCTTTTCTTTTCATGGTTACTTAGCTATTTTTATTTCATGTAATTTCTTTTTATGCAACTTTAAATACATGTTATTTTCTTCTTTTTGTTTATTTCCTTTTATGTAAGTAGTGTAGACTTATTATTCATGCAAGTAGAATAAATTTTATTTTATGCAAGTAGATTAGTTCTTCTTTTCATTTGCTCTCTTTTTCCTTTTTTTAATTTCATGATGCAATCTACATTTGTTGATTTGATACCAAATAAGAGAGGCTAATCCCTACAATTTAGGGGTAATGAAGCTCTCTAGTTTATAGATGCAACATTATGAGGTTTATGCTCTCTTTTTGTGTTTAATATGAAGTGGTTTAACTTGCTGTTTTGATGTGAATTTGATAGCCTATATTGTTGACACCAATTAGGCTATGCTTAAACAATCACAAACAATAATTACCTCTTCATCTACATATGATGATGGTAATGAAGTGATTGTTGAAATTAAAATTTGATCGCCTATATTTCTAGACAATAGTTAATAGGTCATGCTTAAAATAGATTTTGCTTTCAACTTTATTGTCATATTTCATGAGAGTTAAATATGTATTAGTGGTTGTGTTATAGTTTGATGGTTTATATTATGCTAAGTAATAGCATATATATACCATACTTATGATAAACACATCAACTAATTACACTAATGACAAGAAAAGAGAGATCATAACTTCATTTTGTTGATTTATGTGATCTAGAGAGTTGATTTATCTCTAAATTGCCCTCAAACTCTCATATTTTTATCAATTTTCTTTTGTTTGTTTTTCTCCTTTTCTAGCTTAAACAATCCATCGACTTTGGTCTAATTTGATTGTATAGAATTTTAAAATCTTAACAATTCCCTGTGGATCGACATGTACTCGCATACGTGCTGCATTCCTACACCATGCGCTTGCGGTTAAATTTATTTTGAAATTAATCGACAATTTTCTAAACCGATAGAAAATTAGTTGACTAACACCTGCTCCGTGCATGACTTTGGATGGCTAAAAAGCTGTTTATTGATAAAATGGTTTTTCAGTTGTTTTATCGATATATCTTCCAGAGTATATAATTTTGTAAATATTCATTCAAATAAGATTACCAATTATTTTTTGCTCAAAAAATCATTATTTATGTTTAAAAACCTTACATTTCAATATTAAAAAAAATCAAAGTGATGAATTTTCGAATCGTTACAGAAGGTGCTATACATTTAGCGAGAAATGTTCATCATGGAAAAGAATAGGTAAACTTCAAATACTTATCGGTTCAACCTAAAAACCCAAGATCAGACCGTGCTTTAAACCCTGAGTTGTTTTAATTTACTATTTCCACTTTAGAAATTTTCTTATGTCAAATTCTATTCATGCACCATAAATTACTTTACTTATTCTACAATTCTTTTATTAAGATTTAAGATACGAACTCCCTTATCTAGCATAAAAATTTGAAATCAATATTAAAGTATGAAAAAGTCATAATATACAGTCCTCTGTTAAGGACCACTATCTCAGGTGATAAGAGTACCTAGAGATTTTGGGTTCGATCCCCCGAGACCCCATAATAAGTGCTCTGCTTAAATTTGGTGTTAATATTAATACTCATCTAAACACATACTAATGTCGCTTAAAGACTTAATTAAATTAAATCATAAACCATATTTCAAAACCCCACCTTAAGCTTAAAGTGGGATTTAGATGTAAATATGATCAATTATGGCAACTTAACAGCGTAGAAATAAAATGTACTATAAACCTTAAACATAATTATTTTCAATCTTCTCGACTGTTAATGGTAGAGAAAATGAGATGAACAAGAAACTAAAACTATCATATTGAATTTCGTTTTAGAAGTTAATGAGTTAAGGTATTTAATTATATTTAGAACATGCTTGCAAACCAATATTTTTGTGACCCTTAACGTTCTAGAGAAAATAATGGTAACCAAATATATTTAACGGTATCATATTGCTTTTTATTACAATCTGTTCCATCATTCTTTTTTCTTTTCTTATTGAAATAACAATAAGACTACTGAAGTAGTAATGAAGATTTTTTACTATGTTCTACAATAGCATCAGAATTGATGTAACATCCCGCCTTTTCGCACACTTTAAACCGACACACGTGCCAATTCAAAGCATACGCAAGGGCGGATTGTTATGGGGTAAATAAGAAAAACAGAGAAGAAATAAAACAAAATAGAATCTCACAGCGGAAGGATAAAATATAATAATCAATATACAGTTCATGATAACTGTTTACAAAATATTTATTTTACTTATACAATGAATATCAGAGTTACACATACCAATACAATCAATGCAGCGGAAATTTTAGAGTGTGGTGCAATACTATAAATAATATAATACGGATTCTTCATCTTCGTCCTCCAAAGCTAAAATCTTCGATCCTGAAACGCTCAGACTGACCCGAGCGAATTTGAAAAGACAAAACACTCGAGTCAGACTAAAAGATCTTATGTGAGTTAAATTAACAGAAATAAATATGAGTACAGTAACTCAAGAGATGTTCGGGATTTACATCTCCTAAGGATCCGTTAAACTATTTACTATGTAGTATATTGCGCTATTATAATAGTGTCTATTTATAAAATAAACTTACTTTTTAATAGCGTTAAGGGGTTACCCATATAGCCCTTAACACAAATAATGCCAATAGTCTATACAGTACCGTAATACCTCCTGATCGGGAAGCTACCAGAGGATACTCCATAGGTACGACACAAATAGAAACTCGTAGTAAAGGCTCGGTATGGTAGGTGACACGGCACAACTAGGCAATGCCAGGGTAGATATATCAACTGCTATCCAGGCTGGTGGAAACGCGTAGCCGCAGTTACCGCCCACCTTGGACTAACTCCCCAAAATCAAAATATAGAAGTGGCCACTGAATCAATCCAAAATCAAAGTATAATATCGAAGAGGAGGGTCCGATTAGAGGAATGACCTCATTGGCCTGAGAATCGCTCCTGTTTTAGCCACCTTATGCCAACTCACGGGAGTCGGGTCCACGTATTTACCTTACAGGAAACGTCGCCACCACCTACTTCATTCTGGAATCTCCACCGCGTACACGGTTAGTCAAAGTGGTTTTCGGTATCGACAGAGAGTATGTCAGATATCCGATCCCGGTCTCTTTGCCAATCCATCGTTATTATAACACCGCGGTCATTTAAAAATAGGTTATACTTTAAAAATCAGAATAAACATTCCATTTCATAACCATGAATACGATATCATTTCAAAACCCAAAACCATATTTTATCACTTATCCCAAATATAATTCTTTTCCAAAATCATAATGCTTTAACTTCATAACGTCTGAAAATTAAATATTTTCAAAGCATAATATTTTGAAAATCATAATTTAAAACCATAACTTCTAAAAAAACTTGAATGGTTTGGACATTCAACGGTATATGAATTAAATGGTTTAACTTAAATGTTACTTTGTAAAGAAAATAGTTCTCATGGCTTTACAAATACATTTCTTTATTAAAGTCTAAACCAAAATTTATATTATCTCTCTCAAGTTCCAAAACCACTTCAATTTATTTATATATACGTATATCCATTTTGAGTAACAATATTTCAAACTAAAATTGGATTTTATTCTTTCAACAGATCAATTGTTCTATTAATTAGTCTTGAATATTCACATAAAATCCATAAATAATAAGACTTCAATTTCTAGTAATAAAATATATATATTTTCCCAATTCAAATTATACTAGAATATTCATTTCAATTTATTTTGGGAAAAATCCAACTATAAATATCATATCTTAAAATTTCCAAACTTAACATTTAAACATATGATATAAATTATTAAACTCCATTTTCTTAATTTTTTTCCATTTTTAGATAAAGATTTTTATACACCTTTTAATTTCAAAATTTTCAACTTCATATGTATATATATGGAAGAATAATATTTATGCAATATAAAATTTAAGATTTTTAGAAACCGTATTCCATCCAAACCATAGAAATCACATTAAAATAGTTATATATAGACCGCGGTGCCTGTATAAAATTTTCTATCCTATGGTCAAGTGATACGGATATTTATCATTTCAATCCGCAATTTAAAAGATATAAAATTTTGCGGTTGTATATCATTTCAAACCACAATCCCGAATGAAATGAAATATGCATGATAATTCGCAATTTTATGATATTCAATAAACATCCATCAACATCATCCATCATCCAATCAAAATCATCAAGCAATATCAATCAATAACAATTTATATTTGATAATAGATAACAGGTAATAACTGGCAATTTTATTCAGATTAAATTTAACAACTATTAATCTAATAGTTTATATTCAGTAATAATCTATATAACTGTTAACTAGCAGTTTATAGGCAAACAAATAAATTCTAACTATCAATTAATACGCAATAAATAAATTAAATTAACAGTTAAACTTAATAAATGCAATTCAACACATATGAGTGAAATAAACATGCCAAATACTCATAAATAAATTGCTATTCATTTCTAAAATTAATTTAACAAACATAAAAGATTCTAGTAGTTGTGAGTGGGTTTTAAACACTCACCTTTGGAATTTAAATCGAATTTAAATTCAATTTAAACTCAAAATTTTGACGGTCTCCAAATCCATCCAAACCAGCGTCAAAACGTCAGAAATTCCGATACGATCCCAGCAAAACAAACCGCGCGTGAATCCGAGCTCGTATGCAAAAGTTATGGAAATTTGAAAAATGGAAAAATTCTGGTCCTGGGTCGACTTCGGGTTCGACTTCGGTGCGCCGCCTCAATTCCCCGGTGCTTGCTTGGAGTTTTCGCCAAAACGACCCGGAGCGACCCGAGTCATTTTCTTCCTGACCCGAAGTTGCTCTAGGGTTTTCTCCCCTGAAACCCGAAGCGCGACCAGAAGCTGCTGCAGATCCGAATTTTTTTTTTTTTTGAACTGACTGGATCTAGGGTTAGCACCCATTGAAGAAGAAGAGGAGCTTGAAGAAAGTATACGCTCAGATGAAAGAAATTAGGTGGTGGCTAGGGCTTGTAGCTAGGTTTATATAGAGGGGTTAGAGATAGAGTAGATAGACCGTAGAATGAACGTGCGGAACAAACTATGACCCAAAAAGCCCGCTATGCCTCCGGAACCGAATTTATTAAATCTATATATCCAAATAGGTAATTTAAAATATTATGAACGCGATGGAAAAAGTTTCACGTCCAAATTTGATCGTATGAAGAAGTTATGCTGAAAACAAAATTTCCAAATTGATTCAAATTGATTTTAATTAAATTTGATTTCAAGGCGTTTCACGCCCGTACGATCAAACGACAAGTCCGATCGATACGAAACTTGAAACCCTATAATAATTCACCGATACGGATCCGATGAAACTGGTTTCATCGAAATCCGAGTCCGTGACAAAAAAAGGCTATTTTTATATTCATTAAATAAATCAAAATAAAATACAAAAATCCAAATTTTATATTATATTCTAAAATTGTCCAAATTTTATTACTTATATAATTTAATCAATTTCAAATGATTTAACAAGCTTGGATGTGAATTAAAATTATAAGTATATCAATTTGCAGTGTTAATTTCTGCACTTTCCTATATTTAAGAATTATAAAATTAAATGCTCAAAACCCCGTATATTAGATTTTAACTTTTATATACTCATTCTTTATCCAAATATGGATGCCACATACTTTGGTTCATGATTCACAATATTATTCTTAAAGTTCATTTTAAATTTCAGTAACGTAATATTTAACGTTAAATTCCCTTTATTTATGCAATAAGCACAATTATTGAATTTGATACTCAAATTGATTTATAGATTCTGCTTTCAAAAAAAATCTATATCAACAATTTGGTCTAATTATAAATAGAATAAGTATTAACCTCATCTTATAGAATTAATTATTGCAATAAATCCAATTTACCATATCTTAAATCCAAATTAATAGATAAAGCTTGATTCCTTTATTAACTCCTTTGGTTTTCAATTAACCTTTTATGGTGAATATAAATTCCAATGTATAATTGAAACCTTATTTCCATTTGATTTCACTATTTCATTAAAAATCCTCATATTCCAGCTAAATTTCAACTAACGTATAAATTAGCTATTTCAATTTCATTTAATTGCGATTATCATACTATAGAAATTAAATTCCATTAAATAAATAAATAAATGTTGATTCCCATCTATTTACATTATATTACATTGGTACTTCTATTTACAACTTAGCTTTGTATAAATCTTGTCTATTTCACGTATTAATTAAGCCTTAAAAATCAATTAATATTATATCCTTGGTCTAACCTCATATTACCCATATTTATATTAATATATCCTTTGAATTAGGTAAATTACCATTGATTATCTACCTTAACTTATCAGACTCCACTAACGTAATGGTTAAATATTAATTCCATTTGGAAAAAAAACAATCCACAAGATTTGCATTTCACATTGCAAATGAATTCATAAATCTTGGCTTTCTTTTTCTTTGCTTCTTAAAGGCCAAATCAAACTACCCTATCATCACTAATTTATGGCAATTAATTGCAATTGATTCTCCATTAAACTACATAAGTTATCCAATTGAAACCTAAGTGAAACGTTTATTTATTTAAAAATCCTACTGTTTAAAAGAGTATATCATCTACGGTATAATTTACATTTGACCTGATTTCTCATATATTTCACACAACAGTGAATTCCAATTTCTACCAACATTATGTTTAATATAAATTGGAAATCCAAATCATTGGTATTTCACAACCTTATCGCGTACATTTACGTATAGTTACACTAAGTCCATACACTGATTCATGAATTCATTAATTAATACACAATTTGCCTTTGTTTTCTTATATTAAGTTTATTACCGTTTTTAAGTACATTCATTATCGAACAATATTCATAAAAAAAATTATCTACACTTATTGCATTGGTTTATTCAACGGTCACCAAATGAAACAATCCTACTATTTATTTTAATATTAAATGAATCCCATTCTAGTAAATATTTTATTAATATTCACTAATTCAACATTTATTGGTTTCTTAACATTAACTTTTAACAAAGTGTGACAATTACATTATCCAAAACTATTGTCATAAAAATTAAATTGTTACATTAAATTCCAATTACTATACCAAATTACTACATTTTCTCAAATAAATCTTAAAGCCCTTTTTTTTTTTAAATCATGTTAGAAATTATATTAATTTAACTCATTTAATATTATTAATTTAACGGGTCGTTACAATTGAGCTGCAAATTATTCTTTGCAGTGTTTGTTTTAGTTAAGGTTACAAAATTTACAAAACAAATAAATCTACGTACGATTAAAGTTGATAAACCATAGTGAGAGAATGGATAAGTGAGAGAAGCGTTTAAGTGAGTGTAGATAGTATCATTCTTAAATTAAATATCACTCTTTTGATAACAAAATTAAGTATCACTTTATTATCAAAAAAAAAATATACATACAATCCTGTTGTCCACATCATATATAGTTAATATAGTTTACTACTATTAACCCAAAGAAAAATGATTATGACCCCCAATACTACAGGCACCGTATAAAGTTTGGTTCACTACTTCTTTACACCAATTGTTATTTTTTTAAGTAAATAGTCACCAAATATCTCAAAATAAAACAATTATCCTTCTATTTTCTAAACCAAATCCAACTCTTTTCAAAAATCAACAAAAATCATATAATGTACACAGAAAATCAAAAATAAAATAATAAAAATATTTTTCCAACCTTGTTTAGCATGATTAAAATTTAAATGAGTACTTACTTGATCAGTTAAAAAATGGTTTTAGCATGTCTTCTGAATGATTTGATCGATCGTCTTCCTCTATGTTTTCATGATTAAACACTTTTTATTCGAAATAACAAGTGCATTCTTAATTTTATAGTGACTGATATTCTCAATCAAACAACCAAAAAAAGGAAAGGGGGGGGGGGTGGGCGGGGAATGCATAAATATTGTATAATAAAATATTACAATTAAATACCGTACGTTAAGATTTTCAATTACAACATCATCAAATTTTATATCATTCAAATCCATGTTAGTCATGGGATCATTGAACTCGTCATAAAATAACAATAAAACGCTAAACAACAAATCTAAGATTGATATACAGAAGAAAAATAAACATTAATAAATAAAGAGTAAACCAACCTCTTTATGTTCATCAAATTTAGGATCATCCACTAGATCTTCGTTTGGCTTCATCTATTAGGAAAAAGAGAGATTATTTATTTTTAGGGTTTGAAATTTTTATTTTCTAACGATATCTCGAGATAGTATACGTGATTTTTACCGAGAGATACGAAGATGCTACGGGTATTTATGGTTGAATGAGAAAATAGATTTTGGTATCCATAAACATATGAAAAAACTTACGTATAATAAAATTTTAATGGTAGCTAAAAGCATTTTTGTTGGTGCTAATAGTAGCACACCTAACTTAGCTGCTTGGATAAAGTAACAAATTTTTTATCCATCGTCAACTAAATTAAATTTACATTTCTTTCGAGTGTCAAATTTTATTCACATGATTTCGGGTTATATTCGTGCATAATTACTTTGCACATTTTTCACTTAGAACTAAACATATAACTCAAAAAATTTAAAATTCAGTATTAAAATTAATATGATTCATAGAACACTGAATCCTTCTCTATCTTTTACTTAAATAAGATCAAATTTATATTCAAGCTCAAAATTTAAATAACTTAACATTTTATTATTCAAAAATAAATTTAAATTGTTATATATAATAAATAAATAGGTTATTAAGTGGTAATTTAGATCCAACTCTTATTTTCAGATTTGGTACGTAAAAAAGCATTCCCAAAAACATGTTTTAATTTACACTCTTATTTTTAATTTTAGTAAAGCTAATCTTGTTTTTTTTCGAAAATCAAATCGGTATATTAGTCGCATGTTTATATGATCAAAATAATTTTTTAGAGAAAATGCAAATACTAGTAGAGAATTCTGCAAATGCGTAAATATTTGGTCCAAACACTTTAAATATTTACAGAGTTCTCCATAAATATTTGTTAAGTTTTACGTAGATATCCTTAAATTTAAAAATAGAGGGGTTTTTTAACATATTTTCTGAGAAAGGACGGCTGTGTATTTTAAAATCTAAGGAGGGCGTTTTTATGAAGGTTCCCAGGAGTTAAATTCCATTTAAAGTATTTGAGTTTGAAATTTGAATTTACACAAGTGAATTTTGGGAATTTAGGAATCGAGGTTCCATAGATTTAAATGCACAATAGAGTTAGTAATTCAGTGAAATGAGATGTTTTGTTTTAATCTTCAAGCAAGAAATTATGCATGTGATTTTGGTAGAAATTTTGGTGCAAGTATATGTGCATAGAATTTGCTAACTTATCCCTCGCACCTAAATCGACACCATCTCCAACTGCTACCAAGCTCTCTACCACTGATTAGCCACAGCAGCAGAACCTGCCATCACTAGCGCCGTGACACTACAGCCTACAGCACGTGTCAACTTTATTTTATTTTTACTTTTTGGATAAGTAAATGTTTGTTGTGTGACAAAGAAAGATTGAGTTTTGAGCTACTGCCAGTTTTTGCAACGTGAGATTTATGAAGTTGTGCAACTGATATATTTAACAAATCAAACTTCGTGATTTAAAGATGCAGAAAGTTTGGAGTATTTTCCTACTATTGTATTTGTACAGGTGAGCATTATGATGTGCAAAGTTAGAATTACGATGTTATGCAACTGATATTTTTATCAAAAAAAAACTATTATATGTGTGCAATTGAGAACTATGATGTATTGCCATTGAGTTTTATGGACAAGTTCCCACAACTGCTTGCAAATGATTATTGATTCTTGAAGGAAATGTTGAAAATACATAGCTTCTGAATTTGTATTTCTGTAGTTGTAATGGTGAAAAGCATTGAAATTTCAATCATCGTTGACAAATAAAGGATACGAGAGAATAACAACGTCTATTCTCGTGTATAAAGCATTTTACATTTCGGGTCTGAGTCATACATGGGCCAACAAAGCCCAAACTGTATTTTATCTGAAACTGAATATATACTCGCGTGTATCAACTGGTACATAGAGTAATGCATTAAGCAAATCATCTTTAATAATCAATACAACATTTCAATCAAAGAAATCTCTTAATTATCTCAAATTCTTTCTTGGTGTCAGAGCCACCTAAGGCTTAATAGCCATATTTCAGTAAAGGTCATTCTCATCAGAACATTATCATCGTCCGAGAGATCTACTCTCATTAGAAAGCTGAGTTTCATCATTTGAAAGGAAAGATTCAACAAAGTAATCTAGTGTCGTGCCTTAGTTCAAAGAACTCAGCTGCATTAAGATTTCTTCATTAAATCTTGAAGGAAATCAATCAAAGAAAAATGTCATAAAATAAATAAAGAAGTCAAGAATCATCACACAAAACTATAGAAGGTGCCATTCGGCAAGACTCATTAGATCAGATGAAGATAATCATCATTTGAATCTTACGGTTGCAACAAACTTGGTTATAAGCAATTTTGTCCTCATATTCGAATTTAAATATTGATTGACTTCCTTTAAACCCATCTGCATTTTTCTATTTTGATCTGAAATCACCATGACTGATGAAACCAACTCTGCAAACTCTGCCAATATGAGCAACAATCATCAATCCAGTGTAACAGCAGAAAAGTTGGTGAACACGGTCATCATTCCTCAAAGCAATTTTGTTACTATGCACTTGAATGAAGATAACTATCTTCTTTGGAAACTCCAAGTAGAGACTGTCGTTCAAGGATATGGGCTTGAAGGCCATATTCTTGGAATCATTCCAATCCTTCCAGAATGCACCACTGATCAAGAAGACAAAATAGTCGACAATGAGGACTACATAAAATATCATAGACAAGCCAAACCCATCTGTTCATGGCTGCTCTCTTCAATAAACACACGTTTGTTATTTCATGTTATTGGATGCAAAATAGCAAATGATATGTGGAAAGCAGTAGAAAAAGTGTTTAATACACAATCAGCAGCCAAGGTCATGTATCATAAGAAGCAACTGCATAATATGAGGAAAGAAAACAACACCATAAGAGAATATCTACTCAAGATTAAAACAACTTGTGACTTATTGGAAGCTGCAAGTAACAAAGTATCAGATTCAGAGCAAATTCTGACTATTTTGAATGGATTAAATGATGATTATGAAGCAGTTGTTGCAGTTATAGTATCTCAAAAGACCTTACCATCTATTGATGAGGTTCACTCAATCTTGCTTGCACATGAGCCAAGAATTGACAACAAGAACCACGAGAATTAGAATTTACAATCAACTACATTACTCATTCAAAGAACAAAGGTCAAAACAACAACAAAGCAGATCAATTGGCACAAAGAGGAGGTTACTCTAATAGATCTAGGGGAAGAGGCAGATGAAATAGTGGTAACAAACCAAGATATCAAATTTGTGAAAAGGTTGGTCATACTACACTAAAATGCTATTTCAAATACTCAAATCAGAACAATAGTGGTCAAAGAACCAAGAATCTTAGTGCTAACATGGTTCAAGTTAATTCAAACACACAAGTTGACAATAATAAAAGTCACAGCTCAAGTGAAACAGCAAGACCGAGACACACTCAGGATGACTGCTGGTACCCTGACTCTGGAGCAACAAATCATATTACAAATAATCTTGATAACTTGAATCTTGAAAACAGGGAGTATAGAGGTAAATAGTCAATTTGCATGCGAAATGGTAAGTGTATCAGGATTACTCATATTGGTAATGCTTATATCAAAGGCAAGAAACAACTGTTTCTACATAATCTGTTAAGGGTACCAAAAATAAAGAAAAACCTTATATGTGTATCTCAGTTTGTTAACGATAACAATGTCTATTTTGAATTTTACCCCAAATATTTTCTAGTTAGAGTTATACTAAGGATGTTCTTCTACAGGGTGATGTAGAGAAAGGGTTATATAAATTTAAGACAGTCAACAACAACATGTGTACCGATAGTCAGAAATCCTGTAACTTTTAAGAGGAGCAAGACTCCAAAATTTGTTTGATGTATGGAATTACAAGCTTGGTCACCCAAGTGTGAAAGTTGTAAAGCAGGTTCTTAATGAAAATAGAATATTATTTGATAATATTTCATTGCCTTATGTATCTACCTATTGCCAGATGGGTGAAAGTCATGAGTTAGCTTTTAATGATTCTTTCACTGTTTACTCAAAGCCATTAAAATTAGTTGTCATTGATTTATGGAGGCCAGCACCTATATGTTCTGACTTTGGATATAAGTGTTACATTTCATTTGTTGATGCACACACAAGATATGCATAGATATATTCAAAGTCTGAGGTCTATAATGCGGTCATAAATTTTATAATCATGGCCGAATAACAAACTGGTGCTCAAGTTAAGATAATACAATTAGATGGGGGAACTAAATATAAGGCACTCAGTAGTTACTTTAAAGGAAAATGAATAGTGCATAGAATTACAGGTCCACATACATTAGAACAAAATGAGTTAGCTGAAAGGAAGCATAAACACATTGTAGAAACATGACTTACTTTGCTAGCTCATGCATCATTACCCTTACCCTTAAAATTTTGGTCTGAAGCCTTTAACACTTTAGTATATCTTATTAATAGGTTACCAACAAAGGTAATCAAGGAAATCGGTCCAATTGAAAAACTATATGGGCTAAAACCTGATTGTCATAGCTTAAAAATATTTGTATGTTTATGCTTTCCTTACTTAAGACACTACAATCATAATAAATTTAAATTTTAGATCTAAACCATGTACTTTTCTAGGATATGCAATCAATCATAAGGGGTACAAGTGTATAGATGATAATGGAAGAATTTTCACTAGCATATACGTTGTATTTAATGAGAATATTTTTCTCTGTAGTAACTCAGAGATAAAGACCACAAATAAAGTCTATAATCCTAGACTTTCAATACCTGAATTACATGTATATTCTGAAAATGAGATTCAGAGTGAAGCAATGAGGTCTACTAGGGATCCCTGTACTCAACCAATAGTATCTTCTCAACAAGACTATGAGTGGACAGGTGATTCTAGTCATGCCAGTCATTCCCCTGTACAATCAGAGGATAAAAGAAATCAAGAACAAGAAATAATTCAACAAAGCAACTCTAGAAGCATGTCAAGTCAAGTGAATACAGGAAACTCACTTCACATTGAAGCTCAAGCAAATCCCAGTCATCCCATGATTACTAGAGCTAAAAGTGGTATCTCTAAGCTAAAGATATACGGTGCAAGCATAATCTCATTAGAGCCAGAAACATATGAGCAAGCTGCAAAAGACAAAAACTAGACAGCGGCTTTGGATGATGAATACAATGCATTTATGAAAAATAATACATGGAATCTTATATATCCTCTAGATGACAAAATATAGTTGGGTGTAAATGGACATAGAAGATAAAGAGAAACCCTGATGGTTCAATAAATAGATATAAAGTAAGACTTGTTGCCAAATGGTATACTCAACAATATAGATTCGACTTCAATGAAACATTCTCCCTAATGATCAAACCAACTACTGTAAGACTCATCCTTACCATTGCTTTATTCAAAGGGTGGTGTATAAGACAATTAGATGTCAATAATTCCTTTCTAAATGGCATTTTACAAGAGGAGGTCTACATGGAACAACCACCGGGATACAATGAATATGCAAATTATGTGTGCATGTTAAACAAGATAATATATGGCCTTAAAAAAGGGCCAAGGGTCCGGTTTGATAGACTGAAAACCGCATTGAAAAATATGAAATATCAGCCAACCAAATAAGACAGCTCATTATTTACTAAAATCAATGATTCATTAACTATTTACATACTAATATATGTTGATGACTTAATTATTATAGAAAACTGCAAGGATGAAATCAATAGTGTCATCAACTATCTGAACAAGAATGCTCAATAAAAGATCTTGGAAATCTCAACTACTTCTTGGGAATAGAGGTTGTGAGAAAAGAAGAACCAGAAATAATGTTAAGTTAGAAGAAATATATCTTAGAGCTGGTGACAAAAACAAAGATGGATGGTGCAAATCCACAACCAACTTCAATGATCAGTAATCATCATTTATTTAAAAATAAAGGAGAAGCCATAACTAACATTAAACAATATAGAAGTGTTATAGGAGCATTACAATATGCTACTATAACACGACCAGATATTGCATATAGTGTTAACAAAGTGTCTCAATTTATGCAGAATCATTTGGATGAACATTGGAGAACTGTAAAAAGAATACTCAGATATTTCAAAGGGACAATGGACTATGACTTATCATTCAAGGCATGCAACAACTTAAACATAACAGGGTTTTCAGATGCAGATTGGACCACAGACCCAGATGATAGAAAATCAGTCAGTGACTACCGTGTATACTTAACATTATGGTGCTCAAAGAAGCAAACAACAATATCCAGATATAGTTCTGAGGCAGAACACAGAATTAAAGCTAATGCCACGGCAGTGATAATGTGGTTACAGTCAATTCTAAAGGAACTAAAGCTAAAGATAGAAGCTAAACTAGTTCTTTGGTGTGAAAATTAGAGTGCAATGTTCATGACAACAAACTATATACTTCATTCTAGAACCAAACACATCAAAATAGACATATTTTTCGTTTGTGAACAAGTTTTGAAAGGAAAACTATAGATTAACCACATACCTGTCACTTACCAAAGGGCGGACACATTTACTAAAGCTTTGTTAACGAAAAACTACATCAGATTCAAATCTGACCTTCAAGTTAAGCAAATCGAAGACAAACTTCACTGCAGCCAATCAGATCTGAGTAGATCCATGAAAGATCAGTGAGATCACGTCAAGATTGTTACTTTCATCAAAACTCGGACCGACGTTTGGAAACAAGCACCAAATCTCACGGATTACACTTTTACCGACTTGAATCGAGAGCTTAGAAGTGGGTTGATGTCAAGATCTGAGTTGCACTCAAGTTATTTTGAAGTATCTTTTAATCTGGATGGAAGATCTGACATAGTTTTAGCTTATCGCCTCCAAACCCTAACCCTAGCAGTTTGGGTTTAAGGGGGCCAAATGAAGGATACAGGAGAATAACAAGGCATGTTCTCTTATATAATGCATTTTACATTTTGGGTCTGAGTCATATATGGGCCAACAAAGCCCAAACTGTATTTTATTTGAAAACTGTATATATACTGTTATCTCAAATTCTATCTTTGACGCTATTATTGTATATTTCTAGTAGTGACGAAACTCTACAACTCCATGGTAAAAATGCACTGTTTCGAGGTTTAAACCGTTGGAACTTTAAACCTTGAATTGTCATGATTTGAGTCATAATTTGATCATTAAAACATCGACGTTTACTGTATAGACATTAGTACCTATCGCCAGGATAGCTAGCAGAATCAGATAACATCCTTACAGGGTGTCTTTGAAAGGATCAAGTGGGTGTTGTAGCATCCATCAAATTCTTAGGCTTTAGCTTGAACAAGTAGTGACAGTTGCGATACGAGTTAGTAATCCAAATCTGACTTTGTAACAGGGATATCTGAGACACTAGCACAGTACAGACATAGTGGAGAAAATATCTACCACAATTCAGGGTGAGAGCTTGTTGCCAAGCATGCTTCCCTTGGCGAGCTTCAGATAAGATGGTAAGTTTATATCAAGGTGGGTCGAGCTCTGCATGGCAAGGATTTAAGGCTACTCTTCAATTGCTTTGAGGCTTCAAGGAAACTCTTTTGAGTGATGTGTTGAGTCGGCTTGTTTCTGTGGATATCTCTACGACAGAGTACTTGTCTGATTTATCAAGTTATTGAGTCAATTGCTTTGAGGCTTCAAGGAAACACTTTTCTTTTTCTTCCTTGTTCAGGTCGTCATATTAGTGAATATTTTTGCATCTCCAATATGTTCTATGATATAGGTCGTATTATTTTCTCTACCCCGAAGTTCTTTAAAATGGACGAGTTGCTTTTGGGGAGAACAAAGTCCTATAAATGTGATTTTTATATAAAACGTCCTACTATAAATTCTGTTTGGGTTCGAATTGAATGCAGTATGTACACATGTGTACACAGACAAACATAGTCGTCCAATATATAAAATTGGTTGTTTGATGCAATGATTCATTTGGATTTTGGTTCTGTTTCAACTTCTATTATGTATCTATCTTGAATAGGCTGTAATTTTTTTTAATACCAGATAGATTTGATTTTATAAGAAGATAAATAAAAGGTTGCCGAACAAAAAACGATTTTTTTTTATGAGGAGGAAATAAAACTTTATTGTCAAACTTTATTTTAAAAGTTCGTGCTTTTTTGTTTTACTTTTCTTAAATACAAAGTGGGTGAATTCACCTCTATTTATATGAGTTTGCATGTCAAATAAACGATGGAGATTCACTTAATCTAATGGTTTTCCATGAATATCTCATAAATATTCTATCATGTAATTTCAAATATATCATTCCATAGACATCTTTTAAATATTCTCTCGTACAATTTCAAATATGTTATTTCTTATATTCTATATTCTAGAAATTTCTTTAAATGTTACGGCACACGCAAACGAATTGTTTTTCTTATAAATTGTATATTTTTAAAGAGGGAACTAGGGAAAAAGACAAACTTTGATAAAGAAAATTGTCTCAAGAACATCAATATTCAATTTTTTGGCTGAAGGACAATGTTAGTTCAAACTAGCATTATATTCAGTTTTTACACTATACAAAATGCTAGTTCTAACTAGCATTTTATTCAGTTTTTACACTATACAAAATGCTAGTTTTAACTAGGATTGTCCATCAGCCTAATTACTTTTAAAGTTTGTCCTTCAGCCTAAAAATGAAACTTTTGTCCTTCAGTCTAATTTTTTTTCAAAGTTTGTCCTTATGCATATTTTCCACATTTTTAATTCAGTAAAAAAAATGATTTTTTATTTTTGATTGATATTAAAATTTGTATATTTGAAAAGAAGTATTTTGAATTTGTAAAGCAAGTTTAATTTTAGATCCTATTTTTAGAAACGTTTTGAATTTGTAAAAAAATGTTTAACTGTTAAATTCTATTTTCAAAGGCATTTGAATTTGTAAAAGTTTACTATTAGATTATATTTTCAAGTGATTAAGATTTAATAATATATAAAAAGACTTTTTTGATAATTTACAGTGTGACATCAGAACTATTATAACTATTATTAAAGATAAACGTAGAAAATCTAGATTGCAAAATCATTTTGAACAGAATATACCGTTGATAACAGCCTCTACTTAACTATTCAACTCGAGTTCAAGGGTCGTTGACAAAGTATAACCATTCTGAAACATTATCAAGGATGATTATGAATTGCGATAACATAAATCATTAACATCTAAACGGTATAGCTCATTTGACAGAAGCACGTTCCAACTGGTTTCTGATAAACATATTTACAAAAGACGCGTGTTTATCGTACAAAAAAAAAAAGTTCATCATTCATCTATGTTTTGATGCTGAAACAACCGGCCATTCTTGAGATCCAATCGGATACAAATAAAAATAACTAATGCAGTAGTAGTAATTGCTAATTACAAAGATCTAAATGCGTAAGATCTCCTCAGTTTCAGTAAGCAAGGGTGAAGATAGATGGAAGGACTGCTACATCGCCAACATCATCAGCAACATACAAAAGTTGATATCTGCGTCTCATGAAGTGCTCCCCAAAAACTCTTGCTGTTCGGTTAAGCCTTGTCTCACGTGTACTCTCCACCGTTGCTATTTGTCGGAGCTGTAGTATCAAGAAACAAGTAGCAGTTGATAGCATGGTACAAACTTTACAAATTTGCCGAAGCCGTGGAAAGTAAACATTGAAAGGCCATATAAACATTGGGCATAGCTTCATTAGCATCACTTTTGTGGGTACCATAGCAAGAGAAATCATTTTATTTATATAAAAAATGGTGAAGAAGTGTGTGTAATATATTGAAGAAGATGCATAGAATGAAGGCTGATTTGATAAGTAGACAAGGCTGGAATGGCCCCGCTTTAGTTATTTTTTTGTTGTTCTACTGTTAAGAAAATATATTGCGTATGTGGGTTGCATTCTATAACATGGGATCGTCCTAAATAGACTTCAAAAATAGACTATTAGGAAAACTTTGGATGCGTTCTGCTCCAAAATGCACTCCTGTTGGACGTCCCATGGAAGGTTAGACCCATCATTTTGGTTTGTGTGGATGAGCTGGCCAAAATAAGCTGTTTACGTCCATGTAATTATAATTGTCCAGTCCAACCGTATATTCCTTTCAAACCAGTTATTAATGCTTATACTTATTTTCCAAACAAATAATTAATACAATAAAATAAAATAATTCATTCTTTAATCAAATACCCTTCCGTTCTTTTTCATGCACACGCAAACACATTCTACTTCCTCAAACCTTTTCTTCTTTTATTCTCCTTTCTTGTTGCAGAAAAACGCAGGCTTTGTGTATTATCTAGCGTAATGTATTCTAATTGTGTACCATGTTTAAGCAAAAAGTAGAACAAAATCACATGTAATTCTAAGTTTTATAAAGCATTTGTTGTACAAAACCTTATGTATGGTTTTGGCTTAGAGTACGCTTCGCAATGCTTTTCCTTTAAGTATTAATTGCGTGCAATGAGAAAGGAAAAAAATTATTTTGCCATAAGCTCTAGTGTCCTGTATGTCATCTGTAATTTAAGCAACTCCCCATAGCAATGACATGCTTTTTATAATTATGACACCAACATAACAGCCAATTAGCCATGATACAATTTACTTGCGTGAAGACATGGCAAACATACGTATAAATTTCATTTCACCTTAAAACATTCATTAACACAGTTTTGTACCTTCCTAGAAGGAAATTTTAACAAACACAGAAACATTAATTGTGTTTTGGAATCACACAACATACCAGATTTTTTGTAAAAGTTTAGGTAGACTGCGCTAATTAAAAGACAAAAGTGAGGCGTTCAAAAGAGTATTTGGAAAACGCTGGCAAGCGAGAATATAATCATCTAGGTTAGGAGGATCAAATTTAAAGGTGGCGGTAATTAGTATATCTACTAAACAACAGTAAAGCACGAGAATTTCTTACATTCTTATTAAATCAAAGATTTTTCCTTTCTCTCCTTAATTTCCTCAAGATATCGCATTTTTGTTACATGTAAATCATGAAATGAATATGCTTTTATGTTGTTTTGTTTAGTCTCACATCGTGAAATAAGTTAAATTCCAAGCTTTGAAGCTTTTATATGAAGGAAACTATGAAATGTAAATACACGTTCATTTTTCGAAAATGTATAATGTATCTTCTGCTCGAATGACTTCTATTTTTTTCATTTTATAACACGTTATCAGCATGAAGACCTTATAAATCTTCAAAACGGTAAGCTATCTTTCTGATCTGATTGATAAAATCTTTCAGATCTCACTCTATTAATTTTATTTCTTTTATATCTCATTGCATCATTGATCTAATTATTCAGATGTGATTCTATTTGTACATCCTATTTTTTTGTCCACGTATTTCAAATCTTGTTTTGTTGTAGATTTTTTTTTTAATTCCAATTTTTCAGATCTCTTGTAGAGTTTACTATCATGTTCAAATGATATATTTTTTAGATCTATAGATTTTAATCATTGGAACTCTTAATTAATATTTATTCATGTATATCCATTTTTTTATGATAATTTTGAATTCGATCTGAAGATAAAATTGTTTCATAGACTAAAATGTAATTTCAGACCTTATTCTGTTAGTTTTCTTTTTAGATCTTATCTATCATAGATCTAATTTTTCAAGATTTCATTATATATACAAACATACATACATACATATATATATATATATAATCTCATATATCTTACTCTATTAATCTTATCATTTTAGATCTCATTTTATCATAGAACTGAACTTTTAGATCTCATCCATTGTTTGGTGGGAAAAAAAAGGTTTTCATTTCGAATTTTTTTTCGTTTGGTTTTCGTTTTGATTGAGAACTGTAGAAATGATTTTACCACATGATTTATATTTCCAGAAGAAATATTTTATTGTTTCTTAGAGAAACAAATATAAGTATAATACGTATCTAGAAGATCGTATTAAATTTATATGAAAAAATAGGAACCTGAAGTTCATATGTACGAAGGTGAAAGATTAAAGTTTTCATAAGCTGAAATAAAGGCTTGAAGAAAATAAGCGAGCAACTTCACAAGTAGACGTTGATATGTCCCAAAAACATAACAAAATATGCTGGAATAACATTACAAATGTGGTAAATAATATTTCCACGAAGAGAAATAGTATTACGATTATCATGTTCGAATACAATTATGAAGAGTCCTCTTGTTTCATTATGTTTATTTAATATTGGAGACCTGAAGTTCTCAAATAAAAATTATGCATATAAGTTTGCATCCCTAAAAAAGGATTATATATCAAAACTCAAATATATAAATTTGAAATGTGAAGCTTTGAATTATTAGAAAAGCTAATTCAAATTATGGTAAACTCCAACCATGTTTGCAATCAAACCTAAAGTTTGATAATGAAAATCAAGTTGTACCATTTAGGTTTTAAAGTACTAAACAAAAACTTTATTTTAAAGTAAAAGTGAAAACTGAAGTTCTAAAAATATTTGTCAATAGTATTAACTACTAAACCAAATAAATATATAGAAGTTTGTTCACTCCAGAAGTGGCGATAAATAATAATAATAATAAATCTTCAAAAGAGATTTGTTGATATACTTGGTGCTTTTACTAAACCAAATAAATACATGGAAATATATTTACTCTTCTACTCTCTTTCTTTTTACTAGAAAACAGGGTATTCTAACAGAAAGTTTATTTCCTATTTTTTTCCTTGTTCCATGCATCCAATCATGCCTTTCAAAAAGTAAAATATATAATAGATCAAGTTTCCTTCCTTTGGCTCATCAAGTAAGTATTTTGAATTTTTCATAAAATGAATGTTAATATTTATACACCCATCAATTCTGTTATATTATATATAAAACTCATTCATCATTCCTCTTTAGCAAAGAGGTATTCCAATGTTTACTATTTTATATGCTTAATCTTTTACCTATTATTGTCATGTCACAAGAATATACTTGTTGATTGTTATCAATAGCTGTAACTCATACAACATACTTTTCAGTTGTCAAGTCAAACTATTTTGTTTTTCATGATATTATTCATACACTATGTGATGTACAAATTTCCTCTCTTTGTTTAGCTTACAATATGTAAATAGCCGCATATATTAATTCATATATTAATCAGTAGCAATTAATAAATCATTAAATAAAATTAATTGATTAATGAGAATGGTGTGACAAAGATGCGTATGAATACTTCATACATTTATTCTTCTTTTATATCTCTTATTGTTGACAAGGACATAACGTATATACATGGTATATATTTATGTTTCTCACTATTGCAGCAGTTATGAATTAATAAATGGTATTTAATTCTACCAATCAATCCATATAAAGGTCTTTCCATATTTTCAAGGGTAGTTTTGCATTTTCATGGAAATTAATGAAGGCAATTAATGAGATTGGATCTAGAGCTATCAAAATGATGTAAATTAGAAATTATAGTCACTTTTATAGATTACATTTGGCTGTCTTTTACTATTTTGCACTAATGTTTTTTCTTTCACTGTAACTACTATCTGATACGGGTTCTTATTTTATCAAATGCGTTGATTATATACACATGAACAATATTTTGATGCTTATGTATTTTTATTTCCACTTGTAGTTGGTAATATGATAAACATAATCAAGCTTTAGTTTAAAATTTTGGACTTATTAGGGAATAACTTTTTGTCATAGATATTGGATGATGACATTTAATTACAATCTCAATGCTTAGAAAGTGCCATTAAAAATGATAATAATATGTCATAGTAGGATAAAACAAAGGCTTTCATATTTTTAAGGTGCCATATCCATGGCAATCTTAAAATAAAACATTTAATTGAAAAAGATCATCTTTACTTATGGAACTCTCTGAAATAGCGTTATGACCACTAGAAGATGGTCATAATTCTAAACACTAGACAAGAGTGATTGAATCTGAAGTTTCAACCAGTTGAAAGTTGGTTCTTGTATGTTTTCCTTTCAGAACTAATTGAAATAAGTATCGATGAATGTTATGTTTTAATCAGTAGTCCATTTTAAAAAAAATTCAGAAAGCATTAGCATTTATTTAATGCTTACAAATTTTAATAGTTGACTAACTGTATTGTCTTTAATTCTTAAGATATGGACCATCAATATTTGAATGATAATATATGCCTACTAGATAGTGCAACTACCGATATGATTTTGAAAAACTAGAAGTTTTTCTTTGAACAATCTGAAAATATGTTAGCTAAAAATTTCGACCAAAGCAAATCTGCTAATATAATTGAAGGGTCCAAAAGAGCCCATATAGTATTACCAAATGGTGCATGTATCTTAATTCAAAATACATTATACTGAAGCAAATTTAAAAGAAATTTGTTAAGTTTTGATGATATTTAAATGAATGGCTACCATATTGGAACTATAATGAAAACGTCAAAGAATATCTTTGCGTTATTTCTAAAACTGAAAGCCAGAAGCTTATTGTAGAAAAATTTGATACAATTTCAACTAGATTATATTTCACAAAATTTGGCATAATTGAATCCCATATTTAAACATGAGCTAGAAGCTCACAAATATCACTTGAATGCATCTTATCAATTGATAAAAGAATTATCCTCCTATTATTATTATGTATGGTGTATTTGCTAGTAGCAATATGATAATGGATCAAAATGAGAATCAAAAGATTATTATTTAATGTGACAATGTTTGTCAACATTGAGCAAAATATTAAGAACTTGAATAAATTATTAATAATATCTCTAGTAGACTTTTTCCAATAGATATTTGAATCCCTGAAGGATTAAAATTTGTAAACCACATCTGAAATATGGTACAAAAGTTTGTTTGAAATACATTTGGAGTAAGTAATAAAGATGCTAAATAAAAAAGGTGAGTGTTTTTGAAGAAATACTTAAGGGTGCTCTTGAAGAGACTAATGACATGATTGTCAAATTACCCTAGAAGTGGTTTAGGTACTTAAAATATGATAATTAAATAGATCTCAATAAATCATGCCTCAAACTGACAAAAAATAATCATCGATGATAAATTTGTAAATAATAAAGCGCTTTGGTTTATAAATAAATTAAGGATCCTGAATTAGGGAAAAACATGTCTGGCTACATGAATCTTTTACTAATAGAGAAATATAGACATGTAGTCCGCAAAGTAGCGAAAGTACATGAAATGCTTAATATACCCCAAAGGTATAAGTATGGTTTAAATCATATTACATGATGAAAGTATACAAATTCCTAAAGCATATAAATAACTTTCGTGGTTACGAAGAATGCAAAAAACAAAAAGCGTAGATTACAACCTACTTTTAAGTATTGTTGCAATGAAAATCTTGATATAATTTCATGATGAGTAGATTACTTCCTATTTTGAGTATTGTTGTAATGGTACTCTTAATATCCATTGAAGTGTTAGTTGCAATATACAAAACTTATTAAAATATATAAGTTTCTGAAGAATATAAATAACTTTGATGATTACAAAGAATGCAAAGAACATAGAATGTAGATTACGACATTCTTCCAAGTATTGCTGTAATGAAAATCTTGATGCACTAGAAAATGAGTAGATTACTTCCCGCTTTTAACTATTATTGCAAAAGAACTTTTAATATTCATCAAAGATGTAGTTGCAATATGCAAAACTGATCTGAAGCATAAAAAAGAAAGTACATGATGTGTTGTTCATAAAGGTGGCAAAACAAAATGCATAAAATGCAAATCATATTTGTATGAAACAATCTTGAAAATTTTGATTGTCTCGAAGGAAACTATTAATAAATTATATTTTTATTGAGATATATATTTATGAATTCAGAAGTACCTATAACCAATTTAAGTTACCGAAAGACAAATATGAATTCAGAAGAAATTTTAAATCAAGGGGAGCATCCATAAGTATTTTATAATGTACTCTTTTTCCTTAACTGAGATTTTTCCCACTGGGTTTTTATTAGTAAGTTTTTAATGAGGCATTATCTTGATCCATAAGTATCGACTCCCCAGTAACATTTTTCCCACTGGATTTTTCTTAATAAGGTTTTAACGAGATATTAGTTTGATCCAGAAGTATAAAACTGTATTTGAAGAAATGAGAAAATAAGATATGTCATTGTACTCTTTTTTTCGTTCACTAAATTTTTTTATATTGGGTTTTTCTTAGTATGGGTTTAATGAGGCATTGTTTTGATCGCGAAGTATCAAACTCTTAGAAGAAATATCATTTTTAGTATGATATCTATGATTTCACAAGTTGCGCTCTTTTCCTCTTTCAAGGTTTTTCCCATTGGGTTTTTCTTGCAGAGGTTTTTAATGAGGCAAAGGACAATTTCTATATCAACTGAATGAATAAATATAAGCAAAATAATAATGAGGGGGAGCAATCACATTACACGTTTTGAAAGGAAAAATTTCAAGTTATCATAGCATTCTATATTTTGAAGATGCATATTCAAGGGGGAGTGTTACAATATATGTAAATCATGAAATGAATATGCTTTTATGTTATTTTGTTTAGTCTCACATCGTGGAATAAGTTAAATCCTAAGCTCCGACGTCTTTATATAAAGGAGACTATGTAATGTAAATACATGTCTATTTTTCAGTAATTCTTCTAGAATAGTTCTTCAAAAACACTAATTCATATTCCTTTTGAATTTTGTATGCCATCAAAACTTCCCTAAAATCGTTGGATCCTCCAAAACAAAAACCAACAAAATCATAAATGGATAATTTCGAACCTCTCTTCAACATATCTTTCAAATAACTTTTACTATGAACAACAATATTTGAACACAAAGATCCATTAGAAGATGAATAACTAAGAAGGTTAGACGAAACTGAAATAGAACCACCACCAATATTTTTCGGTTGAGAACTCATGATCTTAATGGTAAAAGAAAAGAATGCACTCTTCTTATACAATTGAAAACAAAGTATACTCTCAGAATTGGTATCAACTACTATAACTTCATTCTTAAACATATAAGAAATCTCAATGGATGAAGGAGCTAATTGAGACCAATACCGACAAATGTCATTCTTCAAATCTTAAAAACAACAATCAATGGACAACCGAGTGCTGAAAGTATTATCATTAAAGACAAACAAAGAAGGCTATTATCACCACTGCAGAAGAAAAAAACAGAAGTAAAAAATCAGAAATAAAATAAATCTACCCGTTGACAATAAAACTGATATCTAAAATTTGAACCTCAAATTTATAGTAAAACTGATACGAAAACATACTTCAACAAATATTTGATACTAATAAAACGCTAATTTAACCCATCTATTGTTTGCTACACATCATCATCTATACACAGAGAAAACATTAGAACGCTTCAGAACTTCATTATTGTCAAAATGATACTAAAAAAAACTAAAGATGTTACCTAAACATTGATCCATGATGAACTAAATACAACAATAAATTTTCATCCAAATCAATACGAATCTAATATAAACATTAACGAACAAAAAACAAATAACATTCGATTTAAATCAAATTAAAAAACGATGCTGCATATACAATAACGAACCTGCTACTACTGTCCAAATTTTCCATATATTATGAGAGGAGAAAACATAACAATAAAACTAATTTCAATTATTGAAAAAAAAAACAACGTTAGAAAACGACCAAATTAAAACTCTGGTTGAAGAAAAAGCAGAAAAAATAGAATCATACCTAAATCTGAGAATTGACAATATCGAGTTAAAAGAAAGGAGAATCAAAATCGTGATAACATGAGTGAACCGCGCAGCACAATAAAAAAGAATGAAGAAGAAAATTCAAATTTGAACAAAAAAAGAAATGGCAAAGAAGAATCAAATAGAAAAAAGAACGAGATCGGAGAAAGCGCGACAGTTAGGGTTATTTAAAATATTTTAACGCTTTTGTCCTTGAAAATAAGATATTAGTGGGCTATCTTAGCTGGCATAAATGCCTTTAAGTTTGTCCTTCACAATATTTTCCTGTTTCTAAAATGGGCATGGAATAAATAATTTTTGTTATTAGATGTTAGGTTATATCATCCTTATTATTTTATGCATGTTATTCAGTAACATATTTATTTTAGTAGAAGTTAGGATCAATCCTTTATTTTCAAACTTTATGTACGAATAACCCTTCAAAACAGGTTTTAAATTACTCTACAAAAATTATTTTTATTAAATTTTCTTTTTCACCTTTTTCAAAATTAAATCTATACTTAATCATAAATTTTATTTTTCACTTTACTTGGAATCAAATCCATACTTAGTTGTTGGTTATTAGGATCAAAATTAAACTTTTTTCATTTTTATGATTTTTTTAGCAGAATTATAAATATTTGCAATTTTACTGCAAATATTTATGGTATGCATATCGCATACATTTGCAATTTTAAAAACCGTAGATATTTGTAGGCAATTTAAACAAAAGTTGTTAATTATCATTATCTATCATTTTAATGTCGATTTAAACAAAAGTTGCTAATCATTAATCTATCATTATCATTGACTAAAATGATGATTATATATAATCGAACATTATCTTTAGCACCGTGGAAATAATTTCAAAACATTTAATTGTAATGTATTTGTTACATTTAATTTGCAACGTATTTCTTAATACAACTTTTCAAAATATTTCATTTGTATTGTATTTGTTAACACCACTTTAAGAACTTGCATTTTAGTAAAGCCATTTTATATAACATTCCAATAACTAATTTTACATAGCATTATATACATCATTAATATGTCTAACATTATACATATACACAAAAATCAATAAATATTTGCATACATCATTTAGAATTAGTTATTTTCTTTTTCTTTTTCTTGTATTTAATTATACATTCATAAAACAGGCCAGGAAATAGCTCTCTTTATAGTACTGTTTCATTTAGCATTCTACGTAGTATTTGAACATCATTGATATTTCTAGGATTACAATATAAAGTCTACGACATTAAGTTTCTGTTGATAATTTTAATACATAAAAAACCTCCTTAATTTTATGTAAATTAGATCTCTGAAATTGTCTTTCTTTCTCAACCACATGTTATTCTCACGTTCATATTAATTTTCATATCTGATTTTAATTTCAATACTTAAAATGCAATAAGTTTTTGTAGAAAAATTGTATCAACGAACAGTTTTCACTGTTAAATTGTAAAATTTTTTTATCTTTAATGATATGTATTCATATGTACTAGTCGTTAACTTTTAAATTGTAAATTTTCATAACATGTTTATAACTGTATCATTCATATGCAACTAAAATTTCATCACTCAAATTAATATGTTCAAAATTAATAAATATGCAGTTTAAATTCGATTTCATATTTGGTATATTGTTAAAACTACAATTTTATTTGAAGTTAAGTTATAACTGCATAATGATTATATAAAATTATTAAAGCACAAAATTATTATTTCATCACATAAATGGAGTTAGAATATTCAAATGCAACCATAATTGCATAATTCAAAAAAATATTTTAATAATAATTGCACTTCCCTACCGTAGTTAAATTATAAATGCATTTTATTAATACAGTTAAATTACAATTGCATTAAGATTAAATCAAATGTCAATTCATGACTGCATTAAGATTGAATAATGTAGCCAAAATTATTATTACATCATATAAATGCAGTTAAAAAAAATGCATTTAAATTGATTAAAAAAATGAGGTTAAATTGTAACTATATTAAGTTTGAACAAATTATCAAATATAACAAAAATTATTACTGCATCAAATAAATGCAGTTGCAATATTCAAATGCAACCATAATTGCATAACTCAAAAATAAATTTCTTTCAATTATGTAATAACATCATCATTGTAATGCAGTTAAAACAGCTATATAAATGTTATAATCATTTGAAACAAATACAGTACATAAATGCAGTTGCACGGTGTGGGACATAAAATAACTACATAGTAGTTAAAACTGCTACGTAAAATTATGCTTTTTAAAAATTTATTTTTGGGTATCAATAAGGATATCATTGGACGGTTTTTTAAATTCTTAGCCGAATAGTGAAAACAATTTTTAAATTAGATTAATTTACAAAAACTTATCACGTTAAAGATTGGAATTAAATGGGTTATAAGATATTGATTTTGCTCGGACATTAACAGAGCGGAAACCTAATTTACAAAAAAATATAAATAGGGATCCGCTGCCATAAGCTAACATCCTCAACATGATAGCTTTTTTTGATGTCCACTTAGACTGTGTTTTCAAAGCGTTTAGCTTATGAATAAAGTATTTATTATTGTGTTGAATACCTAGCAAAATTCTCAAGAATAAATCTCTTCGTATTTTGTATCTTTTCTGAAACATAACTGGTATGTGAAATTTGGATTGAAACAGTCTTGCATGAGAATTTTATGAAATTTGTTGGAGGTGCACTAGGAACGAAGAAAGAAAAATTATACAATTGGATAATGGAATAGAAGTACGACAAGAATCAATGATAGATCCATGACGTTGGAACAATTTCCGATGGTGTGGGCGAAGCGAAAAAATTAAGTTAAACTTGGAATTTGTGGCGGGAAGATGAATGAGGTAATGAGATTGGGGTGGAGAATGGAGAGATTGAAGAGTAGACGGTTTTGGTAGGGTTTGGCATAGTAAATTTGATTTGGAGCCAGCGGAAATAGAAAACGTAGGAACAAGCTAGGACGTTGGTCTTAAAGAAAAAAGAATTGATATGAAGTGGAGCTGATTCATCCTCATGATGTGTAAATATAGATGCAGAATTTATTGCAACTATTTTTTAGAGTGCTCTTTTGTGTATTCTTAGCCTTTGTTGTCGTGTATTTCTTTTAGGGTACTTTTGGCACAGGTACTTGATAGATTTCAAAATTCACAAAAACCCAAAATCATCAAGAAAACATATAAAAAAACAAAAACAAAAAAAAACTTTCAAATTTTGAAACTTATTTCAATTAATATTTATTTTCGTATTCATGTCAAAAAAATCAAAAAACAAGGATGCAAAGGGACACACGGTGTGTTTTAGCAATACTTGTAGATATGTATGCAATTTTAGAGAATAATTGCAAACATGTCTGCATTTATTCTGAATAGCATGCTTTTGCAACTAAAAATTACAGATATGTTTGCAATTTTAAGGAATAATTGCAGATATTTACATAAATATCATGATTATTAAGTCAAGGTGTTGTTATTCCGTGAATAATCGTATACATGTATGCAAATATATGAAAGTTTGAAATTATATAGATTTTTATTTAACACAGTTATTTAGTGAATAATTGCGTACATGTCTGCAATTATAAGGAATAATCGCATACATATCTGTGTTATAATATATGTATATTATGAAGTGAATATGTTTGTACATTGTTTTGTTTAGTCCCACATCGTGGGATAAGTTCAGTCTTTACTTCTTAAGCCTTTATATAAATTAGGCCATGTAATGTAAATAGATATCTATTCTCTGAATGAATAAAATTGTTCTCACTCTAATGGCTTCCACTTTCTTCATTTCATAACAATCTGCAGTTATTCAGATGTTTATCGAATGCAATTATTCAGTGAATAATTGTAGACATATTTGCAATTACATGGAATAACTGCACATATGTCTACAAATTTTTTTTCCAGAAACATAGTTATAATATTTACAATTTTTTGAAATTTCTTTAAGCACTGGCGCAAAAAATACAAAAAATAAATGCCGCTACAATAAAATAATTATATGGACCCGCTTTACAACTTTTTTCAGGGAGGATGCCAATTTGAATTAACTTTGGTTTTATGGATGCGTGACTAATATTCAATTTCTTTTATGCTTTACTTTTTCAATCAATTATAAAATTTACCTAATTAGAAGAAATAAAATGTTGAGTTGGCTTTTCAAACGTAATTATCGAAGTGTTAATCCACAAACCTTTTCTTTTAATTTATCACCCAATATACTAAAAATAATAATCTTATAAATATTTTCTATTATGGATAAACGAATGTGCTCATTAATTTAAGGATATTTTTTAAATTTGTGGAAAATGCTAAGGATTTAAAAAACAAAAGCAAACCAAGAATATTTATTCTTAGAAGACTAAATTCTTCATGGACGGACGAAAGTATGTTTTAAGTTTCCACTGTAACACATGGTGTGTTGGTACATTTGACGCACATGCATACAGAATAGACGATGCTTATATAAAATACTTATGGATGTACATAAGATTTTGAAAAAAAAATGTCAATATTTATGCAAATATGCCGATGATCAAAATTGTTGTAAGGGTTGTCTACTTGCTAAATTAGTACATGGACATGATAGTATCACTTGACAATCACGGATTTTAATTGGAATGAAAATTGTTATCATTTATTACTTCTATGTTCTTTTTTTAATATTCAGTTTGTTTTTGCATAATTTTTTATGGTATTTTCATTTTTTTTATTTTAATCTACACTCTTACTTTGTAGTCGATTTTTTGATCTTTCCATTTGAATTTAGTATCATTTTCGTTTTGATTACGATTAAATTTCAATTTTATTGAAAAAATTATTTTTCTTATTCTGCTTTTTTTGAATTTATTAGTTTTATTTAATATCTTACTTGAATTGGGTACTTAGATGCATATGAACTCAATATTAGAATATTTGCTAAATATATAGATGGAGTTTTGTAAAATAACAATATGGAAAATATATAGTTTCAAGTGACTTCAAAAGTATTCAAGTTCAATATTTGAAAATTTATACAATTAAAATTAATTTTCATTAAATTTCAATATCTTAAAGGCATATAAACTTTTAAAAAATAATAATAAATTTAGCATTTAATTTCTACAGTTAAACGAAATATGCATGACATATTTTTGATCAAAAGAAAAAAAAACATGAAACAAAAATTCTAAAATTTTGTTTTGGAAGTTAAAAGCTAAGAAGATCCATTAAACATGGATAAGATGAATTATACTTTATCAAGAGCGGTACTCACGTATGTTGGAGTTCTTGTATACTCAGAAGGAAGTTTGATATGAAATGTTTTACATCTTGATATTCAAATCCTCCATAGGCTAGTAAGTGATTTCACTAATTTATTGCTTGCTCCCTCTAATTTTGTTTCAAGTACCGAAATGAAATGGATGTCTAGTGTTTGGTTTAATAGCGTGTTTTCTTCAACTTTGCTATGTTCACTACAAGCCAAAAACACACATAAATGCAACGGTATCCACGTGGTTAACAAGAAAACATAGAGTAAAAGAAATTAAAACTTGATTAAAAACTAATAAGAATTAAAAACTAACAAGACTACCAAATACCAGTGCTTACAGCAACTAAAGTATAGGCTGCAGCGCTACAAGTAAAAACCAGTCCAAGTTCAACCTTTATTTTACTGCGACGGTAATTTTCTTTTAATTAACTTATCATCGATCATAAAAAGCGATAGTTTTTTATTTTTACAACATGACCTTTGAGAAAGGTAAAGGGATCAAATAAAGTAGAGGGCAACGCTTAGATTCAACTGTGCACTATGTAAGAACAGCAGAATGTAACATTTTAAGTGGGTCAGAAATTGATAAATATCTATGACTACCACTGTAGATTAGGATGAAATTAGTATCACCATCCGTTAACTGTAACATGTCATATATATATATATATATATATATATATATATATATATATATATATATATATATATATATATATATATATATATATATAGGAAATTGGGATCACGATGTGTGCACTTCAACAATTGATTGGGCAGGTGGGTACATCTAGGCTTTATTAAGCTGTTTTTTTTGTTCATACGAAACGTAACTTACTATTAAATTCAGGTTTTGCAGTAGCATAGATTCCTTTATTCATTGATTCAATTGAATATGCGAGGTCGCTCCAAGACCCAATGCATTGTTAAATTTATATTAGATGTATTGAAATCGAATTTATTGGCACCGATTAATTAGATTAAAAAAGGTCTTTGATATTTTGACCGTTGTGATAATCACATGTTATCCGCCATGCTATTTGTTTACCGTGTAGAGTACATCGATTCAAATCACGATTAAATTGTTATCATGCTACATATCTTATGGATCCATCTCAATATTTTTTTTTCTATTTTTTTCATAATTTTATAATTAGAATAATTCATTTTTCGTAGATTGACTCAATTCTTAAACATTCTTCATTTGATGAGTATCTCGTTCAAATTTGAATCTCAATAACCACATTTTATATAATGTATTTTGAAATCACTCAACTATCATTTTGACTTCTTCCATCTCAAACAAGATCCAAATTAAAATCTCAGTATCCTCATTGATCAAATACATTTTAAAAGTGTGATATTCAATAATATTACACTTTTCTTCTTCAAGTCTTTTCTTAGTTTTAAATTTATATGAAAACCCGTTATACCCATTTCTCGTGTGTACGAAATGAAGAGAAAACAACCGGAAATTAGTTGGAGGAAAAAATAAAAAAACAAGCGGAAAAGTAGTGTAAAACAACCTACAGAAAATGCCTCCAAGTCACTACGCTCTAACTTAGAAGTAATATCTAAAAATAACATCAAAGTCGAGCTAAAACTAAAAGGGATGACAACTAAAGACGTGAGCCAAAGCAATCCCTCTATCATGTAAAAAGTAAACCGAAAAAAGCGTTGAGTTAAAATCTGAAGTAATTTTGAGATTGGACAAGCACACAAGGCAATAACCTTAGTAAGATAGAAATGGCTCGAGTAAAGAAAGTTGAATCAGGTACATTGACAATGGACACATAATATATGTTTATAAATATATAATTTTAAATCAAATCAACAAACTGGATAAATGTTAATTTGAAATACACATATTAATATTAAATATACTATAGAAATTTATTTTCATAACCGAAGAAAAAACTTCCGCCCTTCTTAAAATTATATATAAATATTATATATATATATATATGTCTATGTCTATGTGTATATATATGTATATATGTTAGGGTTGTCTCGCATGTTTAATGGAGGAACGACGGTTTGGATTGGGAAAAGTCTCACATCGCTAAATAACATGGAGAAGTGGTGTATAAATATGGGTTGTGTGCCAACCCATATGCGTACGCCACGTGCGGGAGATGAGGATCTTTGTCCGACCGTCGTTACACAACAATATATATATATATATATATATATATATATATACATATATATATATACATATATACATATAATATTAGTTATTTTGGCCAAGTAAACTATTACTGTTTTAAATTTCAAATTTAATTTTTAAGCATATTTTAAACATCAGGGTTGCTTTTTTAGGTCAAAACTCTATCAAAACATTTTATATTTCAAGGCGGAGGTGAAATTAAAAAATAATAAATTTAAAATCTCATTATCTTATATATAAAGCAAATAGTTAAGTCAGCAAATCAAAATGAAGCATTTTGCGCATTGACCAAAATACCCACTTTGACAATTAAATCAGAAATGTTTGTCCAGTGTTAATTTCGCCATTTTCAAACGCATACAGCAGTTACTTCGAAATGTGCAGTTGTATTTCTCGGGCTCACACATACACGTACAACATAAGTTCATAACTATGGTTACTTCGGTCAAACACCCTACTCTTCTCCTAAAATTAATCCACCGCTGTTGAAATCAAAACAGAAAATTAGATCCAAAACCAGATTCAAAATTGTAAAAATCAACTAAATTAATATTTCACTTTTATTATATTTAATTGGGTCTATTGAAGATGCGAATCGTTGAGAAAGAGGCACAGTGTGGGAAATATGTGATGGCTGTGGATATGGTTTTGAATGCCACGGATTGACTTTCAATAGTTTATTGTATTCTTCTAATTTAGCTTTTAACTTTTTTTTATTTGCAATTTTGTTTGCCAATTTTGGATCTATACAAATGCACTCATATCTCATGTATTATCTTTTATGCCCAATTCAGAAACTAGGCTTCCCCATCGAGGTAGGAACGCTTTTTAGCAATTTTAGACGTCTTCAGTAGCAGATGAATTATGGAATCCGACTTTATTTCATGTTAGGTACTCGCGAACTGGATTAAAATCTTAATTTCACTAATTGCTTCTAATTGATTTTATCATACAACTATTACCATTTGTTGATGAGAACTGTAATTTTGAAGTTTGTTATTACTCTGCTTGATGGTTATGGAAGATTAAGTCTATTAACTACAAACTAAATACTGAAACCTTCATTTAAATTGCTCAACTATGCATGATCCAATGTCTAACTTTTATATATCTGCAGTTTTTTTTGCAAACATCGACAATGAATTAGGTTTCTTTTCCAATTGAAGTATGTAAAGAAACAAGACATGTATGTTTGTTTTCTCTGATTTTATATGTTTTAAATATTGCTAACAAAATATACAAACAAAAGGCGATAAATTAAATAGCTACAATTTCATGTATTTATATCCTTGCATCTTTTCCATTTTGTTGTCTAAGTTGTTAAAGCACATACTTGAGAAGTAAAGTCTTTTTTGAATTACCAAAAATGTCCTTTTTCAAATTATTTCATTGTATATCAAATAAGGGATTACCGGTCTTTGTGGTACGCACCACATTCCTAAATCAGTTCGCACACCCATTTTGTTATCACGTCCACGTTTCGTCCGCACAAGAACAAATTAGTGATAAATCGATGCAATTTTGGATAAGAGTGATAATCTGGGTAATTCAATAATGACAGGGTAGCACAATTGAGTTGAACTATGGCAACATAAGGTCTTCCCAATGTTTTACTCTCCTTTACTCCCTTTTTGATTCAAGAATGAAATTAATTTTCTGTGCCATGGTCTTTTGAAAAGATGAATACCCGAAAGATAACCTTTTGTTTAAGATTCATCTTATTTTTTGAGTAAATTACGCTTCATATTTTTCAATATAAGCTGAATTACATGGTTTTATTAGAATGGAAGATGGTATATGGCTATATAGAGAATGTTAGTTCGACCATCTTCTACTACGACATTGAATAATATTAAGGATAAAATATGCACTTATTTGAATGCTTTATAAACTTATTGCATATTTTACTTTTCCCTAAATTTATTAGGTCATGAAGTTCTTATTACAAATAGTACCTTAAGAAATTATAGCAATCTTGTTTTTTTTTTTCTACTTTAAATTATTTTTTATGAATTCTATAACATTTTTAACTATTTTTTCATTGATTCACTCATTTGGTAAGGCTGCAAATTTATGTAACGAAGCATTCATTTCTTTCCATACATCCATATAATAAATGCTAAATTGCTATCATATAATAAATGCTTGGTTAAGTGACACGAACCCCTAGTAATTGTAATATTAAACTTGACAATCCTATAGACAATTTTGATGTTCGAGGTCATTGATTCATATAATGACACACAAAAACGGGCCAATTATAAAGTGGTATATACATAACAAAAAGTACATTTTATTTCATTCGTTGTTGTATGACTAATTACATGTGGTTGGTTATAAATTATGTTGTCAACTTTGTACTTATTGTTTGCAATGTTTGTTTACGATTTACGATTCTTATGAAGTGTAAGGTATTTTTTGCCTCAAAAGCAAATAATAATGCAAAATCCACTTCATAAAACTATTAATTTTTTTGCATTGTTTTTGCCAATGGTATCTTATTGTTCAATCAAATTTGGTAATTTTTTAATTTTAATTCCTGCAAAAAATTCATCCGTCTTTCATATATGTTTTAGCTTAATCCCAATTGTGTTTAGTTTCAAAAGTTGTATTTGTAGTTGTTACAATTTGCATGAATTGATTATTTGCTGATCAAACAGCATTAACCCCTCGGGTTTTGGAGAGATATTATAATTATGGATGGTGCATGTCATTCAAGCATCAATTTATACCATGAAGAAAAAAGCATTTCATTATCTATCCATTTATGGAAGATGATGATCAAATGAACCTTACCAAATGAGTGAATCAATGGCTAAATTAATAATAGTAATATTACAATTAGAGCAAATTAATTCACTGTAATATTATAATTTTGTTACGTTTGAGCAATTACCAATAGTAATATTATTAGTTCACTATGACATTATATCCCTCCTTAATAAACAACTAATAGTAATATTACAATTACAACGAATTAATATTAATAAGCAATAAAGGCAACTTAGTAATTGGTATTATATAGACAAAATTGTAATACTAGTTCAAGTATTTTCAGTATTTCAATATTTTTTTAATTTGAGTTTTGAGGCTCTTGCTATGATCAATGCACAACTGAACAATAATATAATATTAGTTTTACAATTTTTTTTCTTCTTCCCTTTCAATCTCCTTAAAGATAGTTTTACCGTCCAGCTTTTCCCTCTCTCCGCGTCTTTATAGACATGTCTGTTGTCATGTGTTAATTGCAACACGATCACCCCTCTTTCTCATGCCATACGAACTTTTTCTTACATATTCTTAATCACTATGAAAGAAATATATTTAGTTTTTATTCCATTCTCATTAATCAGATGTCAATACCTAAAGACAATCGAGTCGCTAGGGTGATTCAAGTTCATAAGGGGAATCATAGTTAATGAAATCAATCAAGCCACCCATCATCAAGGCTCAATAAGTGAAAAATAAACTGAAGTAGTCTAACTATTACTAGAATCCGACCTGTAAAGACTCGTTTTCCCGTACCCTTTGAATCGACAATAAACTACACATCTTTAACTCAAATTGCACGAAAAGACGGATCTTTAAGGGTGATAACGAAAAGTAGACAGAACAGAATCTCACACGAATGGAATAACATATAATATTGAACAAATATTTTTACAGCGGAAAACTTTTAAATACATATATCAGAGTCTAACCTAAATTCAGCTTGGACAATTATAAAATCTGCCCTTACAATTGCTGACAAACATCAAACAAAATACACTAAGTACAGTGGATAATAGAATATTCTCATACGTCGATGAATATCTCCAGCTCTTCTCTGGAAACTTCAATCGTCTTCGACTATCCTGAAACTACTCGGATCTGACCCGAGTATTGAAAATACCCGGATCAGGCTTGATAAACTAGCGTGAGAAAAACTCAATAATAAATGACAGTGTCATATATTAGCTTTTGGATAAAATCCTTTGAAATAAAGAGTATCTCATAAGACCACGCCCACACATAAACACGGATGAGTTTTTACCTTATGATAACTAAAACACTTTTATATCAAAACATTTGATATTATTTCTATTGACATCTCTTTGAAAACATTTGCAAATAAACTTATTAACCTTAGCCGAAATTGTTACATTGATTAAATTCCAGCATAATAGGCTCTACAAACAAAACTGTAGGTTCTTATTGGAGAATGGATTTTCATACAAATGAACAGGCGCAGGATCTACCTTCCGAAATGGGTACACCTCTAGATGGATGTTCCGAGGCACACAACATCTGCCATCTACCAACACAAGACCTACCTACCTCTGTAACTAGATAGTACCGAATATGTCATCCCCCGGTCGTTACCGACCTTTATTCGAGAGTTCTCTTTCCATACACCACATAAATTAACATCTCGAACGTCATAGCAGGAAGAAATATATCTAGAAGGGGTGATCATACTCTAATTGGGAATGACCCACTTAGCCTTACCGCACCTATTCCTGTTTCGGTCATTTCCGGTTTGATGAGGCTTGAGGCAACGATTACCTTTTCACATAGCACATATCACATCTTTGAATGCCACATTGCCATTTGCGTTTAACTACTAATTGCCTTCTACAAAAATACAACCCTTGAGCTCGTACGTCTCAAGGAGGGTGTTAAGCTAAGAGAAATTACCTTCTCCACCACCACTGATGTACGTTTGCAGAAACCAATGTACGTAATCGTTAGAAATGCAATGTCAGACGAACGTCCATACAAGTTGTCCAGGAACAGGACAAACTGAAGGCACTCTCCTACTACCACTAGTAGCGAGTAGTCCTTGCAATCCGAAAAATCTCCATCATGAGGAGACCACTTCTCTAAATAACTCTATAATTGTGAGCTACCCAGAGCATGTTCAACAAGCAGTCTTCATGCTATAAAGATCCACGGTCTTAAATTATTTTCAACCTGTCTTCACGTTCGAACGTATACATTGGTTCGAAGTGGCTTTCGGATAGGAATTACCCAAATCCGACCCCGGTTCCTTCGAAATCCAATTATCGATAAAAAGTGAATATGAGTATATATGATTTATTAAGTCTCTTTTCACTTTAATTCTTTTCGGATGATTTCGAAATCTCTTTCTTTTAACTTAGGATAATTCTAAATAATTCATTCTTTTACTTTGGAAAATATCTCAGATTTTCTTAATTAATTCTTGATCCAAATTTCTTTACTTTTAGACGGGTCAAAAACAATATTATTTAATACATCGTTTACGATAAACCCTAAATCAATTTTAACAAAAACATTTTTGAGTAAATAGAATCATAGAAATCATTCATTTAGGAGATTGCTTAACATTTGGATAATACCAATCTTCTTTTAATTCAAAAACTTAATACAGTCTTTTTATTTAAGAGCATCCGGACTTTCCTTTCGATCTGTTCCACCCCTCGCCAAAGAAAAGAAAACATAGGCCAGGTAATTTCAAGGCACTATTTGCTCCATCCCTAACCTTAGTTAAACACCTTGTTTTATCTTTGCAGATCTCATAGGCGGCACAAATGTACTAGTCGTTTCCGCATACTCAGATTTTCAACTTTATTTTGGAATTGCTTATATATATCCCAAATTATCTTTCAAAACGCTTAATTATCCTTTTTAAAACATTAACAATTTATTCTGGGAAACATCGTCACATTTAACTCATATTCCAAAAGTTATAGAATTCGCAGCAGAAAAATGCTGCGGAAAGTGCCATATAAGCTTATTTGAATTTAAATAACTTTTAAATATTTGAAAATTCTTATTTTTCGATCCAAATCTCATTTAAATTATTTAAATAGATTTACCAAAATTATTCCATATTTTTCCGTAATTAAAATCGTTCATTTAAACAAATTCTTGTTATGGTCACTAAACTGCACTAGCGTGATTTTTTTAGAAAATTGATTTGGTTTTAATTCAAAATCTACTTATCGAAACTTTGATTTTCTTTCTTCGTTTAGAAGATATGGATATAATAGTTCGGACTTTTCTTATCTCGAAGAATTCCGAGCCATATTTCAATCTACACATTCATTTGAACTTTTCGACGCGAAATCGCGAACTACCGTTGCGCGACGCGTCTAGTTTTAACTTATTTTTCAATACTTGTAATAATTTATTCAAATTGGATTTCAACACTTATAAAATCATTACAAATCATTTTAAATCAATATTTTCACTTTTTAAAGTATTTAAAATATATTTTCACTATTACCATATTATAATATTACTATATTCCCATTATTTTAATATTAAATTTTGAATTCCAATTTCAATTCAATTTCAATTCTAATCTTAAATTAAACACATTTAAAACTTAGATTTCAAATCTAATTTCAATTTAAACTTCAATTCAATCTCAAACTAAACTTTACTTTTTCAAAATCCATTTCAATTTCACTATTCATCTCAATTTCAATTCCTAATTAACTACCCTTTTCAAATACATTTTACTTCAAATTTCAAATTCTCTTTCATTTTAACTTTAATTTCACTTCTAAATGAAAATAGACTTATTTTTCCACAATATCTCATATTAGTAAAATAGGGTCTTATTAAACAAAGGGATTACTTAATTAATAGAAATTTGATGTTCAAATTATCATCACAACCATACAACTATCATATAACACTAACATATCCAAAACGGTAAATGTCATAACATTACTACGGATTATCCAACATATTCAAACAATCAATCAAACATCCATATCACCAAATAGTGATTATCTAACATAACAATTAAGCATGATAATCAATATAATTCAAAAAGCAATGAGAATTTCTCACTTTCATATCGACTCCGTCAAACTTAAACGTAAGATTTCTGTCTCTCGCTAACGTGCTATTTCCAACGTCTCGCCTTTTGCCGTTTCCTTTCCGAACGCTTTTGTTTTCCTTTTCTTTTCCTTTTCTTCTCTTTTCGTTTTCTTTTCTTTTGTTTTTTATATGGAAGAGAGGGAGTACGGCCTTGGTATGGAGGAGGGTGTGGCCTTAGGTATGGCGTGTAGGAGGCGTAGGAGTGTATAGGTCGGGTTTTTAGTGTGTGGTGCTCGGGTTTGGAGTGTAGGGGCTCGGCTTGGCTAGGGTGGCTCGGGTTTGTGGTGTGTGGGCTTGGCCTTGGGGTGTAGGGGGTGGGTAGGTGGAAGCTAGGCTCGATTTTGGTGTGTAGGGTGATTTTGGCCAAGGGTGGAGAGGGTTTTGGTATTTTGGAGGAGTATAAGTGGTAGAAGGTGAATGGCTTAGAGGTAGAAAGAAAATGGAGGTGGGAAGCCATGGAAATGGAGGTGAAGAGGAAGGAGAAAATGAAGAAGAAGGTAGAGAATGAAGTGTGAAAAATGAAAGGTATGGATGCATATTTATACTTGAGCTTTGGATGGCAAATGACTAAAATACCCTTCTCTACTTTTTGACTTTTTAATTTATCTTTCTACTCTTGATTTGACCTTTGCTTAATGGAGAAGAAATGGTTTGATTTGAATTTGTACTTAAAAAATGATGTTTACCTCTTTTTCTTACACTTTAAAATGTTAAAATAACATTTGCTCCTCTTCCATAAGTGATGTGACTTAAGCATTAATGGTGATGTTAAAGATAGAAATGATTACTTTCTTAAATTTTGCATTTTAAAGAGAAGACTTTGTATAGATTTGATTTGCATTAAATGCATGGATGTATGTGTCATTAACTCCTTAAGTTAGCTTTCTTTTCACTTTTCCATTAGCTCTTTTTCTATGCATAGCATAACATCTCATTAATGAGATGAGAAGTAAGATAATGATGTTGTTTTATAAAAGCTTTAATTATTTTTAAATATTTCAAATCATACTTTTCACTTTTTATACATTTATTTAAACTTTTCAAAAGTAAACTCCTTTTGCCTTTTAGTGCTAAATGTAAAGTGTTTAAATAGTTTGTAAACTTGTATTTATAAGTTAGAAAATGTACCAAGTTGCAACAACTTGTCGACAACTTGTTTTGGTTAAAAACGGCGTTTTTGACGACGAATTTTATAGTCAAAATTTGATGTTTTTATTAAGATATATTGAAGTAAACCAAACTTTAAAATGAACTTTTTACTTCTTTAAATAAATTAAAACAAGTTTCTTTATATTTTAAAATTATCTTTAATTAATATCAAAATCTCTAATTTTACAATGTATGTATAACTGACAAAATGCGACAAATTTTGGTTATTTTTGTAAAATGATTATTAACATACTTTTAAATATATAAATTTACTTTTATTATCTTTATTAGATGTTTTAAATAAGATTTACTTTTTTAAATAAATATTTACATTTATTTAAGCCTTTATAAACTTAACTTTTGTCGATTTTTTCAAAAATCCAAATTTATACTTTTTAATTTATTATTTATAAGAATAAATAATTTCTTTATTATGTATAACATTTTTATTTAAGATTTAAACTTCTTTTTAAATTTAAAACGAACGAAATCTCTCATTTTCGAAGTAGCGAAATTATGGGTCGTTACACGACCATTGTTGTATCAAATGGCAATCCAAGATGATAAAGTGATCGAAATGGATGCTTTATCGATCGAGTAGATAAGATTTGGCATGACAAAATGGCTGCCTAAGATCAATAGAAGCTAATCAAATTGATCATCATTGTTCATGTCAATAAGTTTTTTGTTAATTGACAAATTAGGTTTTTCTTTACTACTTGTTTGGGTTTGTTGTACTATTCATTGTCAAAAATTGTTGTTTGCAACTATATTTTTCATTAATAGGCTCGACTTTCTCGCTTTTGTTCTTATTTTAGATAATTTTTGGATCATAGTTCAATTCTTTGAGGTATATAATTTTTCCCTTTTTCTCTTTTGAAATTTGTTTATAGATTTTGGTTTGTAACTTTCCTTGGTCATCCTAATGTTAGTTTGACAACTTAGACTATGTGTTGAATTGTTATGAGAAATTTTTTTGCCTTACTACAACTGACTTTTTCATTTTACCGTAAGGTAACAATATTAATTTTTCACGTAGAAAAAACCATTATACATGAAATTCTGATACATTAATCTAAAATAGTGTAATGCTACTCCTTTAATTCATGTAACGTCCAAAATATCTAGTTAAATGCTTATCATAATTAGTGGAAGATATTTAGCAAGGACCAAAACCAGTCGTAGTTATTTGAGTATTGCTTCCTACTGTAGATAATGACATGAATCATTCATGGAATTGACATCCAATTTTTATTTTTCCTCAAAGTTGATATATTTTGGAAGGTGATATTTTGTAAGGTACATCTAATTCTAAATGGCAATAATAAATGCAACATAGTTGTTTAATCCTCTAAATAAATATATCAAAAATAATGGGATCATGTGATACAATATGTCAACTTTAAGATTGATATTTTTATGTTTAAGCTCTCTATTGGTTATCATTTGTGCAAAGATTGCTATTTGATATAACATATGAAGGGATATTTGATATAGTTTCAAAGGTAATCATTAACTGATTACTTTTGATTTGGATCTATTGCAATTTATATCTCGTAGGGTAAAATATAATATCAGCAAAATGATTTTCTCTTCTTCGATGTGAACCACTACTCATAGAATAGTCTGTATGTTTTTTTCTCACAATTTTTATTTATGTCTCTTTAGTTTTTTTTTTCAAATCGTATACATGCAATATTATTACTCAACTTTAGTGATCAGATAATTAACTAACATTTAATAGCCATTTTAAATAGATGACCATGACATCTATAATTTTGAAGGTGGAGTTGCTGCCGACATACCAGTTGATTATATGTTACCACAATGAACAATTTAGTTGCATGAGAAAGCTATTCATGGTATGTGCATGGTTTTAACACTTTAACATCTTATTTCCAGTTATGGTGAAATTTACATAATAAGCCTCGAATATGGTAGAGTGAAACATGTCACTTTTTGTTATTTTACATACATTTATTCTTTATCGTGTTTTGATAATCATTTAAAGATTTGAAGTTTTCATTCACATTTTTATCATTAATGATCATCTCCTATCAACCTGATTCTTTATAATATTTTTAAGCTTTAGATTCTATTGCCTGTACTTGAAAACCCATAATGTTACAACGTTATTATCCAGAAATTTTAACCGCTTAATTATTTTCAATTTTGAGACCGATGAATGAAAACAAAACGGTAATACCACATTATTTTTTATAAATCACTTCAAATTTTTTATGGCTAATTATAATTAAATTTGGTTATGGTGTATCAACATATATAAGCTTGACAAGCACACTATTCCGTCATCATGTAAAATTGGCGACGATACACAACAGAAGGAATTGTTCTATCTCCAAACTTTACCTTCACTAAGCGTAACTTTATTTCAATAATTTGTTTCTTCATATTTCGAACTGCGTCTTTTTTTCGTAAGACTTCTTGAGGGCTAAAAAAATAAGAACAAAAAATCAAATCACACCATCTTTATAATAGGTAAATGCATTTTTTCTCTCCTGAACTTGTCAGAATTATTCATTATAAAATATTAGCTATAACTGAGGAGGTCTTATCAATAAAATTTCCATTTATCCGATGTCTAGTTGGTCTGTCAAATGGGTTGGGTTGGGTCGAGTTTGACCCAACCCATTTATGACCTATTCATTTTTACCCACTTATGACCCAACCCAATTATGACCCAACCCGTTTAATAAGCGGGTTACCCATTTAACCCATTTAAAGATTTAAATTTGATTTGACTAATAAGAACCAAATAAATATAAAATAATTCTAATTCTAGTTTTTATATTTTAAATATTAATTTTAATTGTTATCAAAATTCAAATATAAGGATATGATAGCATGTTATTTTCTAAGTACAACTGTCAATCCCCTTGGAGACCTACAATGTGAGTTCACAAGATGAAGTATCCGAGTATGAAATACTGTCCGTAATTTATACGGAAGTTAATCGGTATAAGTTTCGCCTGATTCCGAGTCAATATGAAGAAGTTATTACAGTCTGAATAAAAATATAACGGCTTCTGCACTAGGCGGAGTTCAAATATGGGGATGCGATAGGCTGTTATTTTCTAAGTACAACTGTCAGTCCCCTTGAAAAACTACAGTATGTATACATAAGATCAAGTATCCAAGTGTTTTCTCGTCTGATTCTGAGTTAGTATGAAGAAGTTATTGCAGTCTGAAAAAAAAATAGAGGTTTCTGCACTAGGCGAGTTCATATATGGGGATGTAGCAACCTGTTATTTTCTAAGTACAACTGTCAGTCCCATTGGAGAACTATAGTGTGCGTTCATACGATGAAGTATCCGAATGTTACATACTGTCCGTAATTTAGGTGGGAGTTAATCGGTCGAAGTCTCGCCTGATTCCGAGTCAATATGAAGAAGTTAATGCAGTCTGAACAAAAAAATAGCGGCTTCTGCACTAGGCAGAGTTCATGTATGAAAATGTAGTAGCCTGTTATTTTCTAAGTATAACTGTCAGTCCCCTTGGAGAACTACAGTGTGCATTCACATGATAAAGTATCCGAAAGTTACATACTGTCTGTAATTTAGATGGAGCTAATCGGTCGAAGTCTCGTCTGATTCCGAGTCAATATGAACAAGTTATTCCAGTCTGAATAAAACAATAGCGGCTTCTACACTAGGCGGAGTTCATGTATGAGAATGTAGTAGCCTGTTATTTTCTAAGTGCAACTGTCAGTCCCCATGAAGAACTATAGTGTACGTTCGCACGATGAAGTATCCGAATGTTACATATTGTCCGTAATTTAGGTGGGAGTTAAAGTAGAAGTCTCGTCTGATTTCGAATCAATATTGGTAGAAATCAATTTAGAAACCAATTTGCTTGCCTATTGTATTCAACGTCCAATAATATATATGATTACAAGAGTCAAGATAGGCTACAAATTAGCCAACTGATTTGCTAAAACAAAGGTAACTAAATAAATACTTCCCAAATAAAGTGGCTACAAATTAGCCAACTGATTTGCTAAAACAAAGGTAAATAAATACTTCCCAAATAAGATATCGTCAAATCAGAGAATAAATGCAGGAAATATTCTAACGCCTAGCATATATGTAAAATATATTCTATCACACCCCCTCAGTCAAAGCGTGAGGTTCTCGTATATTTAGACTGTCCCTTAAATCATTAAATTATACGTGCGGAAGCCCTTTTGTAAAAATATCAGCAATTTGGTAACGGGATGGTACAGGAAGCACAAGCACTTCGCCACGAGCTTCTTTCTCACGGACGAAATGAATATCCATCTGTAACGATCCCGTTTTTGAATCGAATTTAAATTGGTAATTTAAATAAATTTGGATTAGATTGTGAATTAGGTTGAATTTTTTCCAAAATAAAATGTGATATTTGTTTGTTTATATATATAAATTGATTATAAATTTAAAATTTGAATTTGAGATTCAAATATAAATGTATTGATATATATAAATTGGATTTAAAACTATATTTTAAAACTAATAGAAATTTGTTGTCTAATTTATTATATATATATATGTAATCTATATATTTGAAAGTTATATTGGAATTCAATATAGTAGATTTTAAAAAAGCTATTTGAAAAGTTAAAACTTTAATTTAATATAAATAATTTTCAAAAGTTGTTTAAAGTCAAAATTTATATTCTAAAGACTTATATATAATCTACACATACTTGTGTAATTTAATTTTTAAATCAATTTCTTTAAAAGGTTATATAAATATTAATAAAGGAAGATGTATTTATTTAAATAGGAAATATAATATAATGTTGTATTTAAATGTTATTAACATGAAGATTTAAAGTGTTTAAATATGAATATGAGAGGACATATTACAAAATTTATAAATAAAATTAAGAAAAGGGTTCAAACACAAATTGTTTTCATATTAACAAATTAGAAAAACAATGGGGTAAAACATAAAAATATGTAATTTTGATAATTGTGAATTATATAATCCATGTGTTGACAAATGTTAATGAGTAAAACATAGATTAACAAGTGTAAGGATATGAATTCATGCAATTAACAAATGTAAGCCTTGTTAAAAAGTGGCTTAAATTTCTTTTAAAATTAAAATGAAAAAAAATGACCAGAGGAAAGAAATAAACAGGCTTTTCAATATTTTCATCTTTCTCTAACAAGCCAAAAGAAAAGAAATTCAAAAAGGCTGGAAATTAAATCCAAAAAAATCAGATCAAACAGGGAAATATGTTTCAAACCTGGAAAGAACATCAAAACCAGAGTGAAACTCAATTCAAGAAAAATCATCTCAGTCTAATAGCAAGCAGATCAACTCAGTTTAAACATAAGTTTTGAATTCAAACTCAAAACAGCAAAAAATATGGAGGCTACAAACCTGATGCAACTCATCTTCATCAATAAGCAAGCTTTAGGATTCGAAAAAATATATCAAACAATAGTTTTTTTCAATGCATTTCAAGACTGGAAAACAAAGGCTTCAACCAGTTTCAAAGACTTCAACCTGGAACTAAAACAAAAGCAAGGAAAAGAAGATCAAAACAATCAAAGTTTAGCTTCAATACAGCAGTTTCCAATAAAACAAATAAGCCTACTTCTCTGCTTCTCTGTTTTGACTGTGAGCAAACCCCTAAACCTTATTTTATCTTGATGATCATTTAAGTATGATCTAGAATGTGCTTAAATAATTGTGTGGACATGTTTGCATGTCTGTGACTATCTGTGAATTGATGTGTACATGTCTCTGTCTATGCATGATTTTCTCTGTTCTACTTACAGACTTTAAAAGCATGATCAAACCATCCTGCCCAAACAGTTTAGGCCTTGATCTCTAGATGAAAAGTGTTTGTAGATATATAACATTATTTTTAAAAATAAATTCAAATGAAAATATTGAGTAAAACTTTTGAAAATAGGAAAACACAATAAAACTTAAAAGTATGAAAATATTCGACTTAAACGATTTATTGTTTCAACTATAGAATCTATTTTGTGATCGAAAATGATGAATTTTAATGCAAATTTCAGTATTTTTAGTTCATTAATTCATGAGAAAAGACGAGATAAACGAAAATTGAATTATGGCCAAATTATGCCGATTGATGGATCGGGGATCATCGGGGTTGGTGGAGGAGATAGTTTAGAGGAAGCTGATCATCAGAAAAATAGTCACTGATTTTTCTTGAGGCTGTGGCGGTGATGTGACGTCAATTTAGGGTTCGATAGGCACTTTTGGCTGATGGAATTCTTGGGGTGATTGCAGCTTCATCAGGGTGTTTGGTTAAATCACATGTGGGGAAAAAAGCGAGTGGATGGTCGGCGAAGCTGTGATCGCGAGGCCATGATCTCAGGTGGTCGTGGTTGGCGATACGAGGTGATTGTTGATGATTGAGTGGTTCCAGATGGAGTTCTCATATGCTCGTTTTCGATTTTGGACTACGTGGTGATTTTGGGTGTTCGGAATCGACTAAGGGGAGGTTTGGCGACATGCCAGAGGGAGCGTCGATGGTCACAGACTAGTGGTCGCAGCGTACACGTGCACGCGCGATACATTGGTTCATGTCCGAGTTTTTGGTTTGGGAAGAGAGAGTTGGCTCGGGGCTTTCATGTTTTTTTCTCGTGTGCGACTTGAAGCCGTTGAGGTGGATGTCGCGTATGTTAGCTCGAGTTGATTTTGTTTCCAGCATATTAAAACTTGTCCAGATCATTTAACAAAAATGGATTTCAAAACTTGAAAGCAAGTTAGATTTTAAACAATGTTTTAACCAGTTAAAGAAGTATGAAACGATTTAATTTAGAGTATGATGTTTTAAACAAAATTCAAGTTTTAAAGGTACGGGTTTAAGTTTTAAAATTTTTTTTTAACAATAGTTTTGATTGATATAAACATTACCTTAAACAAAATCATGTAAATTTTGTTCCTAAATGTTTTCAGATAAAAAGGGTAATTTGTTGAAATTTAAATGTGGATTAAATTAAAAGTTTTCAACCTTAGTAATCAAAGAATGATGAATTTAATAAATCAAATTCAAACTTTTAAATTTAATTTATTTTAAAATGGAAGTTAAGAGTTTAATGTAATATACGATTTATCTTAATTTAATCATGTTTTATTAACTAAGGTAATTAAAGTATAATTACTTAATTAACTAAAATGATTAATTTGGGTAATTAAATTAAGATAAATAGATTTATGTAATTAATTAAGAGTAGTTGATTACTTAATTAAGGATTGGTTGATCAAGGTTAATCAATTAAGAAATAATTAAGTAATAAATAATTAAGAGGTTAATTACTTAATATTAAGAAGGATTATTAATTAAGAGATTAGTGATTAGTTAATTAATAATTAAGAATAATTTAATCAAGTAATTAGGGTAAATTAATTAAGATAAATTAATTTATAATTTTAAATTAATTAGTTAAGTAATTAAGATTAATTAATTGTTAATTATGGATTAAATAATTAATGAAAGTGATTAAGGACAATCACATATTGTAATTTAATTAATCAAATGGTAATTAATTAAGGGTTAATTAATAATTAATTAAGGATAATAAATTAAAAGATAATTAAGTAATTAAAAGTTAATTACATAGTAATTAAAGGTTATTAATTAAAGTACTTAATAAGAGGATAATTAATTTAATGTGATTAATTAAGGAATAACTAATTAAGTAAAAGTAATTAATTAAGATAAATAATTAAGGTTGATTAATTTCATTAATTAATATCAAATGATTTGCAATTAATCAAGATTTGATAATTAATTCATAAGTAATTAATTTAATTGGAGATTAAATTGAATTAATTCGGATTTAAATAATTAATCAATATTGTTTACAAATGATTATTATATGCTTGGATTGCTTATAAATGTTTGTATTGCCTTGAACTGATTGTTATCTCTGGATTATAATATTCTGTGATGTGAATTAAGCTTTGTGTTTTATATTTATTTATCTACGACACATTTACATATTATCTGTGAATCTGTGAATGAACGATAAGCGTTATAGATTATACCGCTTATCAATATTGCTATGACTGAATCTGTGATGATTGATGTTGTTGCACCATTGATAAAACCCTTGGACTACACCATACACACAAAAATATGGATTGCACGAGGAAATCTGTTAAGTCATAGATTTTAGAAAATAAATTTTTTAAATTGGATTTTGAATTCAAATAGTTTCGGAAATGGATTTGGGTTAAGTATAAAAAGCTTTTAAAAAGGGATTTCAAAGATAAAAAGTTATTTCGAATAACTTAATAAAGTTTTAAAATTTAAATAATTTGGTTTGGATTTAATTCAAAATTCGAAATCGAATTCTATTTTGAATTCTATGTTCGAAAATTATGATTTGAAAAGGTTATACAAGTTATAAATGTGTTTATATGGTTTTTAAACCATTTAAAGAGTATTGTTTTGGGAATTTGAATGTAAACCAAGCTTTATACATGATGGGTTTTAACTTGCATAAATGTAACTGGATTTTTTCGAAACGAAAACTATCTGTTTCAAATAAATAAAGCTTTCATATAAGGAAAGGATTTCCAATTTGTGTTGAAAAGTTTCAAGTTTGAAATGAAATTATGAATTGTTTTGAAAGCTATGAATGAACCTTTGTGAAAGATTATTAAACCTTGTTTCGAAATCAAAAAGGATTTTAAATGGTGTATCTTTTATATAAAAGATTTGAATTGGAAACGGGTTTGAAAACTATTAAATCTTTGATTTAAAGATTGGATGAGTTAATCCAATTCGAATGGAATCTGTTTTGAAATCTGTGAATGAATCTTTGTGAAAGAGGGGTGAACTTTGTGAAATAAATCTTTTCATTTAAAGATTTGGAAATGGTAATTTGTTTAAACCATTTGAAAAGAAAATTTTAGGTTTAAAGCTGTGACTTAACTGAAATCCCAATATCCATATGTTTTTAAGTATTACGCTTACTATTCGGTTTAGCCGGGAGAGGACCTTGTGTCATATGACCCATTCCGAATAATGATACGACGATATGGATAGCATTTGAAGACTGGTGGTGAAGACCAGGTATTTTCGAGAACGAAAGGATAACCCGTCGATTGTCTCTGCACTAAGTCATGCCGGTATAGAGATCTCCATATGTGATGGGGAGTCCGATCGGGATTGGGAATTCTCGGATTTGCAAGGGCTTCTTTGGGAGTGCCTTCCGTTCTGTTTGAACCCGGAACAGACTTGTATGGATGTGTGTCTGACGTTATACTTTGAGATGTAAAGCTGGTTTCTATCAAATACATTTCTGTTTGGTGGCGGAGATTTATTCTCTTAACTTAACACCTTTCTATGAGACGTACGAGCTCAAAGGTTATGTAGTTGATGGTTACTAGTGATACATTCCCAATTTGGTAATGTGGCATAGGAAGTGTTGCTGATCATTTGTTGATCAAAGCATGGCTTTGTGAAAAAGCGTAGCTTTGTGGATGATATTGCATCAGGACCTCACACCTCGCAATTGGTCGAAACAGAAAAGATGCGGCAAGGTTGCAGGGGTCGCGCCCCTAGGATATGTCCATTCCTTCTGGAAAAGGGTGGTATCATGGTATGGAGCCCATATACTTTAATCACGTGGACACTGTAAATTTTATTACTATGTGATGTTGCTTTGTGATTGAGGGCCCTCGGATAAAGGTCGCAAACGACTGGGGGTGGCATATCTTAGGTTTTACTCTCGGGAAGGAAGTAAACCGGCCTTGTGTTGGCAGAGAGCCGAGTAAGTTCTCGGGGCGTTCCTCCAGAGGCGTACCCATGTCGCAATGGGAAGTTCCTTGGCCTGACCATTTGTTGGAAATCCAATCCAATACGCGCCCTATATAGTTTTAGTTGTATAACCGGCTATTTACTTATGGTGGTCACCACTTTTTAGATGGTAGCTATAGTAGGCATAGTTCGAAATGCCTATGCTGGCTAAGATTAATATTATACTTGCAAATGTTTTCTGCACTATGAACTAATAATAATATCAAATGGTTTTCGTATATCAAGCATTTTTGACTATTATAAGGAGAAATCTCCTCCAATTCTGCGTTTGCATGGTGTGTGCGGCGGGAGGCGTTATGGTAGTTTCATTTTCCAAAAAAAGCATTGCGGATTTCAATGTTTTAAATTCTTTGTTGTTTGTTTTAAAGATAAAACTGTTTTTGTTTGCTCATACTAGTCCCATGACTGACACAGAGTTTATTGCTCCCTTCTTAAACTCTACGGGCCCACAATTTTCCACACGGGCAGTCTAGAGTTGGGGTTTTCAGATAATCAAATAGTAGGTGTAGATTCGGTAGGCTTCAGTCTTTGGAAATCTTCTTCAGTCTTTGGATGACTGACCTTGCTTAGTCCAACTTGATTGGGAGTTCGAGCTATTCCTGGATTGGTGCTTTAGAGACGAAGATTGCTGATATTTGATTGGAGATTCTATTGGAATTATCTCTTTCCGCTGTTGTATATTTGTCTTTGATAGTGTTGTATCATATTGTATCAGATATTGTATTCATTGTTGTATCAATGATATTGTTCATTTCCTTCCGCTGTGTTGTTGTGCTTAATGTGTTATAGGCTCGGCGAGCCAGATTGGGCGTTTGAATCTGCGGCATTCAAGTATAAGTGAAGTACGGGTGCCAATTTTTGAACACGAAAATCCTAGACCGTCACATTTGGTATCAGAACCGAAGGTTGAAACTTTAGTTCAAGAGTATAACACATTAAGTAACTCATTCGAGATAGGGTGAAGTTTACCCTAGAATGAGTATATCCTTAAGATATCCGTTCGTGTGCCTCAGTAAATTCTCTTACTATCCACTAATAGTGAGTATGAGTGCAAGAAGAGGATGAGATAGGGGATAGGGAAATACGACTACAAATGGCGATACCCTACAACAACTGAAACAACTTTCTCTATTAATCTCTGATGTCTTTATGGCAACTCGAGGAAGAAACTTTGAAGTGGTGGTGGCCCTACGAATCGTTATAGAAGATTCCTAATTATATTCTTTCTATCAAATTCCTATCATTTTAACTTTAATAAATTTGAAATTGAAATAAATTGATTAACAAAATATAAAGATTTGTATTAATAAAATGATTTTGATTTAAACCAAATTCGAAATTCTATTATAATTTATTGTGAGAATTAAAGTCCGAAGAGGGACAAGATGGTGTAAACTTTAGGTTATTCCAACTTGAGTTTGGAATCCATACCTAGTGTTTGAGAATTGTGGAAAAATTGAATCCATTTATCTACTGTTTGGGTCTAGATATGTTCTACGAGTGGTTAGTCATCCCTTCGGACTAACCAATGCCTCTGTATATTTCGTAGAATGATGACCCGAGTATCTTGTGAAATGTTGAATGAGTTTGTTCTCGTATCTATTAGTGATATTCTGATTTGGTAAGCCAAATACAAAATAGATATTTAGTTTGATTTGGAAAACTGTTTCTTTATCTTTGTGTATCTATCTATTCTTTATTGTCTCCCTAGCAAATTTCGTGGATGAATTTTTTTAAAGGGGGAATCTGTAACGATCCCGTTTTTGAATCGAATTTAAATTGGTAATTTAAATTTGGATTAGATTGTGAATTAAGTTGAATTTTTTCCAAAATAAAATGTGATATTTGTTTGTTTATATATAAATCGATGATAAATTTAAAATTTGAATTTGTGATTCAAATATAAATGTATTGATATATATAAATTGGATTTAAAACTATATTTTAAAACTAATAGAAATTTGTTTTCTAATTTATTATATATATATGTAATCTATATATTTGAAAGTTATATTGGAATTCAATAAAGTAGATTTTAAAAAAGCTATTTGAAAAGTTAAATTTTTAATATAATATAAATATTTTCAAAAGTTGTTTAAAGTCAAAATTTATATTCTAATGACTTATATATATATATATAATCTATACATACTTATGTAATTTAATTTTTAAATCAATTTCTTTAAAAGGTTATATAAATGTTAATAAAGGAAGATGTATTTATTTAAATAAAATATAATATAAAGTTGTATTTAAATGTTATTAACATGAAGACTTAAAGTGTTTAATATGAATATGAGAGGACATATTGCAAATTAATAAATAAAATTAAGAAAAGGGTCCAAACACAAATTGTTTTCATATTAACAAATTAATAAAACAAAGGGGTAAAGCATAAAAATATGTAATTTTGACAATTGTGAATTATATAATCCACGTGTTGACAAATGTTAACGAGTAAAACATAGATTAACCAGTGTAAGGATATGATTCATGCAATTAACAAGTGTAAGCCTTGTAAAAAAGTGGCTTAAATTTCTTTTAAAATTAAAATGAAAAAAATGACCAGAGGGAAGAAATAAACAGGATTTTCAATCTTTTCATCTTTCTCTAACAAGCCAAAAGAAAAGAAATTCAAAAAGCTGGAAATTAAATCCAAAAAAATCAGATCAAATAGGGAAATCTATTTCAAACTTGGAAAGAACATCAAAACCAGAGTGAAAATCAATTCAAGCAAAATCATCTCAGTCTAGTAGCAAGCAGATCAGCTCAGTTTAAAAACAAGTTTTGAATTCAAACTCAAAATAGAAAAAAATCTAGAGGCTACAAACCTGATGCAACTCAAACTTCATCAATAAGCAAGCTTCAGGATTCAAAAAAATATATCAAACAACAGTTTTTTTCAAAGCATTTCAAGACTGAAAAACAAAGGCTTCGACCAGTTTCAAAGACTTCAACCTGGAACTAAAACAAAAGCAAGGAAAAGAAGATCAAAACAGTCAAAGTTTAGCTTCAATACATCAGTTTCTAGGAAAACAAATCAAGCCTACTTCTTTGTTTCTCAGTTTTGACTGCGAGCAAACCACTAAACCTTATTTTGTCTTGATGATCGTTTAAGTATGATCTAGAATGTGCTTAAATAATTGTGTGAACATGTTTGCATGTCAATGACTATCTGTGAATAGATGTGTACATGTCTGTGTCTATGCATGATTTTCTCTGTTCTATTTACAGACTTTAAAAGCATGATCAAACCATCCTACCCAAACAATTTAGACCTTGATCTCTGGAAGAAAAGTGTTTGTAGATGTATAACTTAATTTTTAAAAATAAATTTAAATGAAAATATTGAGTAAAACTTTTGAAAATAGGAAAACACAGTAAAACTTAAAAGTATGAAAATATTCGACTTAAACGATTTATTGTTTCAACTATAGAATCTGTTTTGTGATCGAAAATGATGAATTTCAATGCAAATTTCAATATTTTTAGTACATTAATTCATGAGAAAAGACGAGATAAACGAAAATTGAATTATGGCCAAATTCTGGAGATTGATGGATCTGGGATCATCAGGGTTGGTGGAGGAGATAGTTTAGAGGAAGTTGATCATCAGAAAAATAGTCGCTGATTTTTCTTGAGGCTGTGGCGGTGATGTGGCGTCAATTTAGGGTTTGATAGGCACTTTTGGCTGATGGAGTTCTCGGGGGGATTGTGGCTTCATCAGGGTGTTTGGGTAAATCGCATGTGGGGAAAAAGCGAGTGGATGGTCGGCGAAGCTGTGGTCGTGAAGCCATGGTCTCAGGTGATCGTGGTTGGCTATACGAGGTGATTGTTGATGATCGAGTGGTTCCAGCTGGATTTCTTATATGCTCGTTTTTGATTTTGGGCTACATGGTGATTTTGAGTGTTTGGAATCAGCTAAGGGGAGGTTTGGCGACATGCCGGAGGAAGCGTCAATGGTCAAAGACTGGTGGTCGCAGCGTACATTTGCATGCGTGATACATTGGTTCAGGTCCGAGTTTTTGGTTAGGGAAGAGAGAGTTGGCTCGGGGCTTTCATGTTTTTTTCTCATGTGCGACTCGAAGCCGTTGAGGTGGATGTCGCGAGTGTTAGCTCGAGTTGATTTTGTTTCCCGCATTTTAAAACTTGTCCAGATCATTTAACAAAAATGGATTTCAAAACTTGAAAGCAAGTTAGATTTTAAACAATGTTTTAACCAGTTAAAGAAGTATGAAACGATTTAATTTAAAGTATGATCTTTTAAACAAAATTCAAGTTTTAAAGGTATAAGTTTAAGTTTTAAATTTTGTTTTTAACAATAGTTTTGATTGATATAAACATTACCTTAAACAAAATCATGTAAATTTTGTTCCTAAATGTTTTCAGATAAAAAGGGTAATTTGTTGAAATTTAAATGTGGATTAAATTAAAAGTTTTCAACCTTAGTAATCAAAGAATGATGAATTTAATAAATCAAATTCAAACTTTTAAATTTAATTTATTTTAAAATGGAAGTTAAGAGTTTAATGTAATATACGATTTATCTTAATTTAATCATGTTTTATTAACTAAGGTAATTAAAGTATAATTACTTAATTAACTAAAATGATTAATTTGGGTAATTAAATTAAGATAAATAGATTTATGTAATTAATTAAGAGTAGTTGATTACTTAATTAAGGATTGGTTGATCAAGGTTAATCAATTAAGAAATAATTAAGTAATAAATAATTAAGAGGTTAATTACTTAATATTAAGAAGGATTATTAATTAAGTGATTAGTGATTAGTTAATAATTATGAATAATTTAATCAAGTAATTAGGGTTAATTAATTAAGATAAATTAATTTACAATTTTAAATTAATTAGTTAAGTAATTGAGATTAATTAATTTTTAATTAAGGATTAAATAATTAATGAAAGTGATTAAGAATAATCACATATTGACTCATAGTTTATTATGAGTTTTTTTATTGTTTTGCAATAAACTGGTAGGGGACCAGTTAACCCCGCTGGCTTTGCCAAAAAAAATAAAGAATAATCACATATTGTAATTTAATTAATTAAATGGTAATTAATTAAGGGTTAATTAATTAATTAAGTATAATTTATTAAAAGATAGTTAAGTAATTAAAAGTTAATTACGTAATAATTAAAGGTTATTGAGTAAAATACTTAATAAGTGGATAATTAATTTAATGTGATCAATTAAGGAATAATTAATTAAATAAAATTAATTAATTAAGATAAATAATTAAGGTTGATTAATCATTAATTAATATCAAATTATTTGTAATTAATCAAGATTTGATAATTAATTCATAAGCAATTAATTTAATTGGAAATTAAATTGAATTAATTAGGATTTAAACAATTAATCAATATTGTTTATAAATGATTATTCCATGCTTGGATTGCTTATAAATGTTTGTATTGCCTTGAACTGATTGTTATCTCTGGATTATAATATTATGTGATGTGAATTAAGCTGTGTGTTATTTATTTATCTGCGACACATTTACATATTATCTGTGAATCTATGAATGAACGATAAGCGTTATAGATTATACCGCTTATCGATATTGATATAACTGAATCTGGGATGATTGATGTTGTTGCACTATTGGATAAAACCTTGGACTACACCATACACACACAAATATGGATTGCATGAGGAAATCAGTTAAGTCATAGATTTTAGAAAATAATTTTTTTAAATTTTATTTTGAATTCAAATAGTTTTAGAAATGGATTTGGGTTAAGTATCAAAAGCTTTTGAAAAGGGATTTCAAAGATAAAAAGTTATTTTGAATATTTTAATAAAGTTTTAAAATTTAAATAATTTGGTTTGGATTTGAATTCAAAATTAGAAATTGAATTCTATGTTTGAAAATTATGATTTGAAAAGGTTATACAAGTTATAAATGTGTTTATATGGTTTTTAAACCATTTAAAAAGTATTGTTTTGGGAATTTGAATGTAAACCAAGCTTTATACTTGAAGGGCTTTAACTTGCATAAATGTAACTAGATTTTTTCGAAACGAAAACTATTTGTTTCAAATAAATAAAGCTTTCATATAAGGAAAGGATTTTCGATTTGTGTTGAAAAGTTTCAAGTTTGAAATGAAATTGTGAATTGTTTTGAAAGTTATGAATGAACCTTTGTGAAAGATTATTAAACCTTGTTTCGAAATCGAAAAGGATTTTAAATGGTGTATCTTTTATATAAAATATTTGAATTGGAAACGGGTTTGAAAACTATTAAATCTTTGATTTAAAGATTGGATGAGTTAATCCAATTTGAATGGAAACTGTTTTGAAATCTGTGAATGAATCTTTGTGAAAGAGGGGTGAACTTTGTGAAATAAATCTTTTCGTTTAAAGATTTGGAAATGGTAATTTGTTTAAACCATTTGAAAAGAAAAGTTTTGGGTTTAAAGTTGTGACTTAACTGAAATCCCAATATCATATGTTTTTAAATATTATGCTCATTATTTGGCTTAGCCGGGAGAGGACCTTGTGTCATATAACCCATTCCGAATAATGATACAACGATATGGATAGCATTTGAAGACCGGTGGTGAAGACCGGGTATTTCGGAGAACGAAAGGATAACCCATCGATTGTCTCTACACTGAATCGCGCCGGTATAGAGATCTCTATATGTGATGTGGAGTCTGATCGGGATTGGGAATTCTCGGATTTGCAAGGGCTCCTCTAGAAGCGCCTTTTGGTTCTGTTCGAACCCGAAACAGACTTGTATGGATGTGTGTCTGACGTTACACTTTGAGATGTAAAGCTAGTTTCTATCAAATACATTTCTGTTTGGTGGCGGAGATTTATTCTCTTAGCTTAACACCTTTCTCTGAGACTATGAGCTTAGAGGTTATGTAGTTGATGGTTACTAGTGATACATTCCCAATTTGGTAATGTGGCATGAGAAGTGCTGCTGATCAATTGTTGATTGAAGCATGAACTATTGTCTGAAATTTTCTGTGGTAAATTTAGTTGACTGTGCAGAGCAATTAGTCGATTGAGATATTGGAAATTGTTTTCTGCCTTATGTTCAGTCGACTAAGCAGTAAGGTTCAGTCGACTGAACCTTGTGTTTTTGGTGTTCTAAATTTTTAAAGCAAAATATTTTGATTGAAAGAAACGATTACAATTGTATAGACATATTACAATATAACAACATGGTTTGACCAAAAATAAAAAATAATCATTTCTTTGGAGATAGACTATTTTTCTTTTGCGGTTTATTTCCTTCATTCGCCATATAGTTTTTGTCCCATGAATTTGGACTATATTGAGGAGTTTTTGGCGACATCCAAGGATTCAATGGATCGGCTGGTGTACAGTATGACGAAGATGGATCATATGAACTAACTGGTCGAGGTAGGGGCTCAGTCACATCGTTTTTCTTCGAGCTACAAAAACGTAAACCGATTTGCTCAAGAAAGCTTAATCGTCTAGCCGTTATTTTTTGTTCAAAATATAATTCACGTTGAAGGTCAATTTGTTGCTGTTGAAAATGATGAATTTCATCAATCTTTCTTTTCGTATCAGGAGAGATAAAAAGTCCACGTTTTGACTTCTTCGAATCCGGTGTGTAGCCAGTTCGATAGTTTCCCCATTTATAAACCGGCTCATGCTTTGGTGTAGGCGTTGGAAGTTGTGGTGATGTAGGTGAGTTATCGACTGAGGAGGTAATGTTGATTGGAGAGTATGAATTGTTGGAAGACATTTTTATATTGGATTTTCAAACTTTGTAATTTTTTTGAAAATAACATATGTATATATATATATATATATATATATATATATATAGTATGAAAGTTCCAAAAAGAATGTGGTGTTAATTCATTAAGAATTTATAACCAGAAATCAAATTAATGGTTAATATTTTCTTTGAAAATGGATGGTTATGTAATATTAGCTAATGGATGGTTAATATTTTCTTTGAAAATGGTTAATATAGGTTTAGTGTATAAAATATTAGCTACTTCAAAATATCTTTGAAAGATATTATTCCTAATTCTCGTCGTAATTTTATGAATGAGTTTTCTAGTAATGGTTTAGTAAATATATCGGCAATTTGATTTTCGGTAGAAATATATTCTAAATTTATGATTCCTTTTTCGATATTGTCACGTAGAAAATGGTGACGAATATCAATATGTTTTGTACGAATGATTTACCGGATTTTTAGATAAATTTATTGTACTTATATTATCACAATATATTGTGGAATTTGTTAAATTTATATTAAAATCTTTAAGTGTTTGTTGCATATAGATGACTTGAGCACAAGCTAAAGCGGCTGATATATATTCCGCTTCACACGTGGAAAGCGAAACACAATTTTGTTTCTTACTAAACCAAGATACAAGTGATTTTCCAATGAAATGGCACGTACCACTTGTATTTTTTCTATCTGTTCGAGATCCACCAAAATTAGCATCACTAAACGATACCAACTCGAATGGACACTCTTTTGGATAGAAAAGACCAAAATCTTTAGTATAGTTAAGATATCGCATAATTCGTTTTACAGCTCTTAAATGTAAATCTTTAGGGTTAGATTGAAAACGTGCACATAGACATACACTCATCATTATGTCTGGTCTACTAGCAGTTAAGTAAAGTAAGGAGCTTATCATACTTCTAAATAATTTTTGGTCTACACTTTTTCCATTTTCATCTCGATCGAGATGAATAGTGGTACTCATAGGAGTAGGTTTAGCAGAAGTTTTTTTCATTCCAAAACGTTGAATTAGATTAGCACAATATTTTTCTTGGTTTATGAAAATTCCATTTGTTAATTGTTTAATTTGAAGTCCAAGAAAATAGGATAACTCTCCCATATGAGACATTTCGAACTCCTTAGTCATTATATTTGAAAATTCTTTACATAAGTTTTCATTTGTTGAATCGAATATAATATCATCTATATATATTTGAATTATTAGAATATCTTTAGTAGTATTTTCAATGAAAAGAGTTTGATCTACTTTTCCAATTTGAAATCCCGAATCTATTAGATAGCTCTTAAGTCTCTCATACCAAGCACGAGGTGCTTGTTTAAGACCATATAAGCCTTTCTTTAATTTATATACATGATCCGGATATTTTTCATGAGAGAATAAAGGGGTTTGTTCTACATATACATTTTCTTTTATAAAACCATTTAAAAATGCACTTTTAACATCTATTTGGTAAAGTTTAAAATTGTGAAAACATGCAAAGGCTAATAGAATATGTATTGCTTCAAGTCTTGCAATGGAAGCAAAAGTTTCTTCAAAATCAATACCTTCTTCTTGATATATCCTTGTGCTACTAGCCTAGCTTTATTCCTAGTTATATTACCTTGTTCATCTACTTTATTTTTGTAAACCCATTTTGTTCCTATAACCGATTTATTATTAGGACGGGGAACTAACTCCCAAACATCGTTACGTTCAAATTGAAATAATTCTTCTTGCATAACAACAATCCAGTAATCGTCTGTTGATGCTTCTTTAGGATTTTTAGGTTCTATTGTTGAAATGAAAGCGACATGTCCCATTTGATTTAGTTGACTTCTTGTTTAACTTGAGAATTCATTTCACCTATTATATTTTGTGCTGGGTGATCTCGTAATATTCTTGGTGGAGATCTTAGTACATTATTACAATTCTCAAGGTTTGTATTTTCTATATTTATAAATCCTTCATCATCTTTTATACTCAAATTTTTTATTAAAATTTTCATCAAAAGATATACGTAAAGTTTCTTCAATTATGTTTGTTTGTTTATTAAATACTCGATACGCCTTACTTCGTTCTGAGTATCCTACAAAAATTCCTTCGTCATCTTTTTAATCAAATTTTCCAAGTTGATCTTTTGTATTTAAAATAAAACATTTTGATCCAAATATTTTAAAATATATTTTATCTTTTTGTTATTAAATAGTTCATATGAAGTATTTTTAGTTAATGGTCTAATTGATATAGGATTTAATACATAACATGCAGTAGCTACGGCTTCTGCCTAAAAATGTTTTGGTAGAAAACTTCCATTTAATAATGTTCTTGCACATTCTTGTAATGTTCTATTCTTTCTTTCTACAACTCCATTTTGTTGTGGAGTTCTAAGAAATGAAAAATTATGATTTATTCCTTTCTTTTTACAAAAAGATTCAAAAGCTTCATTTTCGAATTCGCCTCCATGATCGCTTCGTATATTTTTAATCTTCAAATCTTTAGTGTTTTGAATTCTTTTGACAAATGTTTTAAAATGCTCAAAAGTATCACTTTTATTTTTCATAAAAATAGTCCATGTATATCTTGAGAAATCATCAACTATTTCAAATACATATCGATTATGATTAATGGATTGAACCTGTGTTGGTCCGAATAGACCCATATGAAGTAATTCTAGTGGTTGTAAAGTAGAAATATTTTTCTTAGATTTGAAAGACGACTTTGTTAATTTTCCTTTTTGACAATCATCACAAAGATTTTTTATTTTAAAGTTTATCTTGGGGAAACCTCTTACTAATTCATTTTTAGAAAGTTTTCTAATAGTTTTAAAATTAATATGACAAAATCTTTTGTGCCATAACCAAGGATCATTATCTTTGGCTAGTAAACACATATTTGTATTATGATTAATTTTCATATTTAGAACATAAATATTCCTATCTCTATTTCCCTCAAAAACAAGATTTTGGTTTTGATCAAAAATACTACATTTATTTTCCGAAAAACTTATTTTAAAACCCTTGTCACAAAGTTGACTTATGCTTAGTACATTATGTTTTAGATTTTCAACTAATATTTGTTATAAAAGGTAAATTCGATGTACAGTAATTGCTCACATCTCCTTTGCTAATGATATAACCTTTTGAATTGTCTCCGAAGGTAACCGAGCCACCATCAAAGTATGTGATGTTTGTAAGCATATCTTTGTCGCCGGTCATGTGTTTTGAGAAACCACTGTCTAGTATCCATTTCTTCTTTTTGAGTGGGATCTGAAAACAAATATGAAATTATTGGTACCCACTTTTTAATAGGGTCTTAAAAGTTAGAGCTTAGGAAACCAAACCCAATTCGGTTCAGTATCCTTTTTATAAATATAGTTTTTATTATTATGACACTATCCATAAATGTTTTAATACATTTATTCCTAAATAAAATATTGTTAGTTTTTGGAACCCAAATTTTGACTATCTTGGTTTCTACTTTTGTTTTAATAGGTTCTTTTAATAACATTTGTTGTTTTGAATCAATATTCCTCTTAAAATTTGTAATTTTCTTTTTAGGAAATTTTGACTCCTTTTTATATCCTAATCCATGTTTATTTGAAGAGAATTGAGAATTTTCTAAAATCTTAGATAAATTTTCTCTTCCTTTGTTAAAGTTAGAAACATTTTTAGTGATGTTATCTAATCTAGCTTAAAGAGTATTATTTTCTAACTCAACTTGTCTAATCTTAGTTTTTAACTCATGATTTTCAGAAACAATTATATCATTCTTTGTCTTTTGAGTTTCAATTTCTTGACTTAAGAGTGATAATCGAGTTTTCGAATTTGAATGAGATTCTTGAACTTTTTCAAGTTCTTCTTCTAGAATTTTCTTTTCATCTTTTAACATATCCCTTTCAAATTCAGCTTTGTTTGATTTTCACGAGTTTCCTTGAGTTTCTTTTTAAGAGTTTTTATTATGCTCAAAAGTTCAGTGTTTACTTCAATTGAATCATCGAAAGTTAAATTACTAACCTCAGATTCTTGAGCCATAAAGCATACGTTCGCCTGTTCATTGTCGCAATCATTTTCACTTTCAGATGAAGAAGAATCTGAATCGTCCCATGTTATAGAGAATGCCTTCTTTTTGAATTTCTCTCTCTTGTTTTTATTATTGAAAGCTTTCTGATTCTCCTTCTTTTGCTCTGGACAATCCTTATGCGTGTGACCTTTCTTATGACAGTTGAAACATCTATATTCGAGGATGTAGGTTTGTTCAAGAAATTCTTATTGAAACCGTTTTTATTTCCTTTTCTATATCTTAAGAATTTCTGGAATTTTTTGGCTATAAATGCTAAATCCTCATCTTCAGACTCTGATTCTTCCTTTTTCGCATGAAAAGCTACATTCTTTCTTTCTTGAGCTTGATCTTTCTTAGCTTGCATATTTACTTCATACGACATAAGATTTCCAATTAATTCCTCTGGTTTCATTGTAGATAGATCATTTGCTTCCTCGATTGCTAGTACTTTTCTCTCCCATTCACCAGTGAGTGAATTTAGAACTTTAGACACAATGTCAAAGTTCGTGTATTTTTCTCCTAGTCCTATTAAGGCATGATGAATGTCTTGAAATTTCTAGTACATGTCATTGATGGATTCATTTTGTCGCATTCTAAAGTTTTGGAATTGGTTCTTCAGCATGGATATCTTTGTTTGTTTGACCTTTTTTGTGCCTTCATGTATGACTATAAGTGTTTCCCATATCTGATATGCAGTAGTACATATGCTAACATGATTGAATTCATTTCTATCTAGGGCGCAAAATAGCATATTCATAGCTTTGGCATTTGCACTAGCTTCATTCTTCTGAGTTTGTGTCCATGTAGGATAATCGTTCGTGGGTACAACGAACTCTGGTTGAGTGGCATTCCAGACTTTGAAACTTGTTGCTTGCATATAAATCCTCATCCTTGTAGCCCAATAGTTATATTTTAGTCCATTGAATTGGGGGTCTTTGGGTAGATTGTCCTTCTGCAAATATAGAACTATAGGCAGATGTTGTGCTTGTACTTGCGTTATTTTCCATATTATCAATATGTCTAATAACGGTGTTATGGTTATAGGACGGCCTGGCTCCGATACCAATTGAAAGAAGCTATGCGGTAGGATCGTATAATATGGAATAGTGGATGGTATAGGTAAATAACAATAAGCAATAAGTAAAGTAGACACCAGGATTTTGTACTGGTTCGGATCTCTAGTCCTACGTCCAGTCCCTAAGCTTCACTGAGGAATTCTACTAACTAAAACCCTCTCTTAACCCAGAGGAATAGGTTTACAACTTACCCGAACAACCGAACGGGATTTCTTGCCTCAACTACCGAAGAGGACTTCAACTCAATTACTAAAAACAATTATTCGACTTGTTGTGTTCTTGTCAACACTAATGAGTCCAATGTAGTACAATATTCCTATGATCTTATCCTCAAGAGTATGCAATGTGTTTGTGAAGATTTAGGAAATGTGAATTGCTATGAATCAAAAGAATGTTATAAACAAAGCAGAGATTCAAGCAATAGATTGGTGATTGCTTTGAAATTTTTTTAGAGAATATAAAATATGTTCAAGAAAGTAGTGAGATTAAAGCATAAAAATTGGTAAATTGAAGATGTTAGAACCATGTATATATAGGTGTAGAAGAGATGCATTTGTTGGCTAGAGATGCAGACAAGAGATGCTTCCATTTCCATTGGAGAATGGTTGCAACTCTTGGGAGGAAGAAGGTGTCCATTCAGAGAAAATTCGCAGGTTTAAATTCAGTCGACTGAGCAGGGATTTCAGTCGACTGGAAATGTAAAGAAAAAATTTTCAAGAATAGATTCAGTCGACTGAGCAGGTTGTTTCAGTCGACTGGAACTATGCATGTTTGTAAATGTGTAACAGGTTCAGTCGACTAGGCTTACCTGTTCAGTCGACTGAACTATTGGTTTTTGCACAGTGAATGTTTATCTAGAAAATGAAGTTTATAAAACGTGTTCTAGTGTTTGTGCAAGCCTTTTGAGGATAGATTTTAATAATAAATCTAAACTAAGACCTATATTTAAATTATACTCATGCTATCCTCGGTCTTCATCGTTCTTCCTTTAGCTTTGCACATATCTCTTCCTTTTTGTTGAAGCACATTGTCATTGATCAAAATATAGCGTATTAACACTCTTTTCACTCATTGTAGACGGAGCTAGGCCCTTCATTGGCATAAGAGTCTAGATTGCTTATGTGGTCTAATTAGTAACTTTAGGACCTACTAATTATGCCTACCTACTCAATGGGTTTTCTAGAATAGTAGCATCTAAACTTGGAGTTAAACAAGTCTACCTATCTGATGGCGTACTAATTAAGCCTACCTATTCGATGAGCCACTTAAAAAAGCTGTAATGACCTGTAAAATTATCGTTTTTTATTTATATATTTAAATCATTTATAAATATTTTAATAATGGATTTTTAGCAAAGTTAGCTGGCTTTATAGTGGGTCGTGCCACTGTATAAATAATGGAAAAATAGGCGTTCTGCATATGCACAAAACAACTAAACAGGCTCAAAGAGCCAAAACCAAATAGAAAAATACATAACTGGAGCTAGGCAGAAGGAGCATAGACTACAAATAAACAAAGACTACACACCATCTCTTGAGGAAATGCCAGAACCAACAACAGACGACGGGTCCAAAACATGAGCACACCCAGAGAAAAGAGCTGCTAGGTTCGGAACATAGCCCTCAGAAGAAGGCGAGTAAATAAACTTCCTAACCCAAATGATGTCATAAAACTTACTTTTATTAAGCTCGCCAATCTCACCAATCCTAGCAAGGGACAGACCGTCATCCTCAATATGGTATATAAGAAATCGACTCTCACCCTCAGTATCACTGATAAATGCGTAGAAGGTATCAGACTCCAGGTAGTACTGCATTTCAAAAGGAGTATGGATCTAAGCCGTCTCCTTAGAGTTTCGAAAATAGAATCGGGCAGAACAGAAGAAGCGCATACACCATGGGTCCCACCAATAAGGGCATCAACAACAGGAGATGTAGCAGGAGCAACAGGTGCGTCAACAGCAGGAGCTACACAAAGAGTAATAGGTACAGGGATATGGGTAAAAGGAGCAACCTTCAGGACCTACCTCCTAATAGGAGGACAAGGAAGTGGAATCCGATCTGATAATGGAGCTGGGGTAGCGGAGGCTGATCAAGAAAATGCTTTAGAAAGATGGCCAAAGGATTGATAGGATGCACAAGTATCCTATTTCCAACTATAGTGAACCCTAACCTTAGCAAAAAAGACCCTCATCGAGTTTGACTTTTAACAAGGCAATGGTTTGGAATGGGTTATTTCAATAAGAGCTTTGGCATAGACTAATTTCTTCCTGGCTACAGTGTTAGCGTCATAACAAATCACCTTACCAACTAAGCCTGCTAACCGATCTATCCCGATCAAAGGCTGAAGAATGGACGAGATGTGTGAAAAATGGGCCCAGACTGGAATAGATAAAACCTAAGCCTTAGCTTTATCAACAAACAAGCTTTAGGTTGTAATGATGAAAGGTTTCCCACCAATGAGAATAGGATTGGTCTCAATAATACGCTATCTTTCATAATTAAGCGAGAATTTTAAAAAGAACATAGCATTATCAAAGTGGACATTTACTACCCCTTTTGGCTTCCATTCTCGATTACAATGCGCTTTCACCAGCTGATAGGCAGGGTTGGAGTCAAGAAAAAAAACCAACCAAATAATGTTTCCAATAATCTACACCGACCTTAATCACTTCGGTTGGCGGTATTATCACTCCCTTGATCTCAGTGGAATCAAAGCTACGAGGAGTATGGACACCTGCATTTTGAGGCATTTTAGTGAACAATGTGTTCCAAGACGTAGCAACTTTAATTGATGTTCCTAGTGGGGCATCACTTGTTACATATGGGGAAGGGACAATGGGAATCGAACAGGAAGATGGGTTAGGGGGATTGACAATATGACAATAGTTGGTGCGCAACCAACAATCTTGCCATCAATTGCCAAATTGCACAAATCGTTCACAATCAGTTCACAACCGCCAACCTCATCAATTGCCATAGTTTTGTCACTGTTATCATCACATAGCCCAGTTTTGACATGACTAGATTCAGGCAACAAGCCCACAACCAACTTGGACCAAGATGAATTACTAGTTGAGTCCAAAAGCAGCGAAAGTGGATTGTTACCTGACACTGTCGAACAGCTAGGTAGAGACGAAGCAGCTTGTGGGGAAGCATTCAAATCATGAAGCAGGCCGGATTAGAGACTGGCAAAACCATGCTTATCCACAGTAACAGTATGAATAACACCAACTATAGGAGAATCAGACGGCGACAGCACAAGCGGAGATGCGCCAAACGATGGATGAGACACCATAGAAGAAAGAAGCTCAGGCGATGCTGACATAGTTACAGGCTGAGGCGGATTAGGGCAAATCAGACCTGACGACGAAAAACATGGGTTCACTTTCTTCGGAGGCATGAGCGGATGCAGTTGAAAGCACCAAAAGAATGAAACAGAAGAGCCAGAAAAATCTCAGACGAAAAGGGCACAGTATCGAACAGAAAATTCGCTCCAGAATATTGTCGCCATTTTTTCAAAAAACCCAAGCATTTGATCCGATTAAAAAGAAAGATGATTTAATAATGGATTTTAATAACCAAATAAACATATTTTAAACATTAATTGATGATATTAAAATCAATTACAAATTTTGTTTACAATAATAATTAGTTCAACTAAAAATAGAAAATGTGGCCGAAAAACGTTTTCTGAAATTTTGACTTTTTGGCCACGAAAAGTTGTCGAAAATGTTGTGAACCTTTTTGTATCACTCATATACACATGCACACACATGCACACACATGCACATATGTTATGTGATAAGATAACCAATGTGTTAAAGTTCATAATCAAGCTTAGTTAAACTTGATTTGACATTAAATGCATAGAAATACATTAAATAACCTTCGGAAATTAATTAAATACCCTAACCCTAATCTACACAAGTACCTAAAGCATGGTGTAGGTGGACCTAGGAGGGCGGGGTAATGTATGCTCTATGGTGGGAGGGAAGAGGCATGGAAGCGTGTTATATGAATACATTTTGTTATTTTATATTGATAAGTTGTTTTGGTCACCACTACATCTCTTTTGCCTTTAAATACTCCTCATCTCCAAACATTTTCCATTTTACATATTCATTTCTATCTTCATTTCTTATCTCTTCATATACATGAATACTTCCATGGCTTCCAAGAGAAATTCCCAAGCCAAAAACTAGTGAATACACATATAAAAATCAAGTTAAACTCTGTATATTCACCTACAAACACTATTCTACAAAAACTAAAGCCATTTCCACCTCAAAACCCCAAGGCAAAGCCCAATATTGCTTAGGCAAAACCAAAAACTAGCCCATTGAGGGCTTAAAAGTCCAAGTTATGGTGTTGTGGAGTTAGTTCGGGAGTTTGGCAACTTGTTGTGGTGATCCGGTTAAGTTAGAAGTGTTTTTGTGAGTAAAAACTTCACCCATAGAACTTAAGTTTAAACCCATATTAATATCTATGTTTCTTGTCTATGTATGTTTGTTGAACTGTATAATAATAGTTTGGTTGTTGGTTTGGCTTGCTGCTTGGGAAAGTTGACGACTTGAATGTTAGCAAGCATGTAGTTAACTAAATAAAAAATTAATTGTTGAAGATAATATATTTATTAGCAAAACACTTACTTATGTTGTGTCATAGTAAATTACCTTGTATATGTGTTCATACCCTTGCTTTGTGATGGTTGGTTGTATTGAAAATGTCATATACTCGAATTCCAAACTGCCCATATAGCGATAGTTGCTATATTGGCACTTTCGAAAAATCACCTTTTATCAAAACCTTTTGGTTTTATTATCATGATTGGAATTATTTTACAAGTTAAATAAGTTTTGAATTAATGATACTTAAGAATAATTAATTATTTTAATAATGATAATTTAATTTAATTATTTATTTATTTAATAAGGATTAAAGTTAACTAATTAACTTATTAACGATGTGCTTTAATTTTAACTAATTTCTTAGTTAATGATGTTTTAAATTTAACTAGTCATTTTATTTACTGATGTTTTAAGGCTAATTAACCTTTTGATAATGATGGATTAAGATTCATTAATTTATTAATTAATGATTTTTTTAAAATTAATTAAACCTTTTTAATTAATGAATTTTAAAGGATAAAGTTTTATATTAATCTTTCCTTAAATAAAGCTTTAAATTAATTAATCACTTTTAAATAATGATATTTTTTTAATTTTTAATTTATTTAAATAATTGTATTATTAATTAATTGAATTAATAATGTTTAAAGGAGATTTAACCTTTTAATTAAAGGTTATTAAAGTTAATTAATAATAAAGTTTCAAAAGTAAATTAATCAATGTAATAAGGATATTTTAAGTTATTAGTCCTTTTTAATGATGTTTTGGACTTAGGGAACTTTATCAACATAGTGTTTTTAAAGCTAACACTTGTAGTGTGAAGTCAAGTACGAATTCGGGTTTTCTTTAAAAGAAAAGGTTGATTCATTTATGGAAATGAATTAATTTTCGTAAAGCAATTCACTTGTATGGAAATGATTTATTTGTATAATTAGCACTAAACATTGAAGAAGTAGACTTGTCGCTATTTCGAAAGTTAAGAATAATTGTGTGACATGACTTTGAGGTAACACAACCTTGACTTGTCCGGTATTATTGCTAACCAAGAAATAGTATACATTTGAATTCGATGAGTTTGTTATCTTGCTTTTCGGCGAGGCCGTGATATCATCAACTTGACTAGAAACAGATGGTTACCAGCCTTGCGAACCAGTTGTATATGATATTATGGATAATGGTCGAGCAAATCCAGACCGAGACCCAATCGAGGCGAAATTAGTATGGAGTGACAGGCATAGCCTCGTTAAGCTACATTCCAAATTTCAATTCGATTGGAGTTCATATGCTCGAGTTCCGAACAAAGAAAGAATTTATATGGATCGATCGAGAACGGTCCATAAAACAACTCAAATTAGAGAAGATCGATCGATATCTCAAAATCCACAAGGCCGATTCACTTGAAACTTTCAAGCATCAGTATATTGAAGAGTGGAGCCTACAAAAATGATCGTAGGTCAAAATTCTAAGGTTCAAGAAATGCCGATCAATTTTTTGCCAATCGTTCCTAACGATTGGTGTAATTCAGCAAGTAACCCAAATGCGACCAAGATTGATCCATATCTCATAATCTACAACTCGAAATGACTTCATATTTTATATGCAAGGCATAAGGTATATAGGACCCTCCATAAATGGTCGCATAGAAATCAAATGCAAAAATAACAGTCGGTGTTATTTTTATTGATCGTTCCAAAACGTCGAGTTTGTACCACTAATCGTTATGATTGGCTCTATGGACCTAGAGAGCCTTATGTTGAGATCTTAGCGATATATCTCATCATCTCACCCTATAAATACATACCTATTAGTTTATTTTCAAGATCTTTAGGCTGCTTGTTACTCTAGACTGCATTGTAATCAAGTGCTAGCTTTTTCCTACTACTATAATCAAAATCACAAGAAAGTGATAAAGGACAATCTTTAAAGTGGACGTAGGCATACAACGCCGAACCACTATAACTCTCTGTGTCTTTGATTACTGCTTATTTTCTATTGCTTACTTATTCATTTACTCAGTTGAAATTTATTTTTCTTCATTTACTTCTCTATAAAAACTATTCTTGGGTGTTTGTAACCATTTTTGGTGCAGATGTTTTGGTGCTTTCACTGAAAACCTTGATTCTTAGCTTTTTAGGATCCTCTTATTGCTACTAGATTGCATAAATCCCCCGAAGGAGGTCCATAGTTATCTTCAGGAAGTTTGCTCATTCTACTCAAATTTGCAAAAATCTAAACAAAGCTATCAACAATGGTAAGGAGCACTAGATCTACTTCTTAGAACATGGAAGGAAATGAAAATGAAATATCCAACAAGAAGGCCCGAGCAATTAACCAATGGATGTGAATGCTGAACTAGTTCAAGTCCATAATCCAACCAATTTTATTATGAGAGCTGAATTCTAGAATTAGGTGAGACAGCTAATGAATAGCTGTCAAGAATTAAATCAGCAGATTCAGGCCAATATCAACCTAATGAACTGACTCAGTCAGCAACAGCGAGGAAAAGCTAGGAGGGACCCTACCTTTTACTTAGCATCAGAGAGTTCTAGTTCATCAGATGAGTATAGCAAGCATAGTGTCACAGAATAGACGGATATCACACAGAAACTTCAGAGTGTCAACAGGCAGACCATCATGGTCTGCCAAGAACGATCAGTGCTGATCCCTCCACTAGAGAAGGGGACTTATCTATGTACGCTGGGATTCAAACATTATCTGTTGTGGCCAATTTGGAAGGCGGAGTTCAGTTAAATGTAGGCTGAATGCTTACCCAGAATGATGATGAAGTGAATATATGAGATGCACATTGGGAAGATGTTGAACCAAGAAGGCATAGAAAGGCCCATAAACATCGATCATACCATTCACGTGAGGTGGAACACGACCACCGCATAGCACCAACTATCCAAACACCGATCTTGTCGGCTATGGTCAGACAGTTAGTACGGGAGAGCCAAGGCTTGACCAATGATGACTGAGGGATCTCGAGAAGCCATACCCCATTTACTGATAATGTCCTACATGCATTGCATCCTATAAGGTTTAACATGCTATAAATGCCCGCCTATGAGGGAAAACCCACCCCAGGCAGCATATCATGAGATATGAATGGCTGATGGATTCCACACGAGCAGATGATGCAACCAAGTGTAGATGTTTTCCCATAACTCTCTTTGGAATAGCAACGATGTGGTTTACAAGGTTAACCCCACAGTTGATCTCTCGATTTGATGATTTGGGGACAAGGTTTGTGGAGCAGTTCCTAATGATCGCAACTCGCCCAAAGGATGTGATGTTCCTCTCCAGCGTGATCCAGGCTCCAGAAAGAATCGTTGAAAGATTATTTGAAGGGGTTCCATACAACTATTACAGAAATCTGCAATCCAAATGACCATGCAATATTGATGGTCGTGAAAAGAGGGATTGATTCAGAATCTGATTTTGGCAATTTTTTAGCCGGCATGCCACCCGCTGTTTGCACAAAAAATGGGCAAACACCTCCAAGTCGTATAATTTAGTTGATTATATGTTGTTCTTAGTGATTTGGGTGATTTATGCAAATATATAAAATAGATGGACTAAACTGTAAAAGACAAACATATTTATAGTGGTTCGGCCAGAATGTGCCTACGTCCACTTTATATGTTATTCTCCTTTTTCTGTTCAGATTACAAGTACAAAGCTTTGATTACAAGTAACTGAAAGTTGTTTGAAAGTTCTATCCGTGCTTGAGCTCTCAAACTTGTCCCCCATTATTGTACCCCTGTCCCTCTATTTATAGAGTGAGGCTGGGGGCAGGGGTCCTGGATGTATATAGCAGCTGGTGGGCCTGGGCTGATGCAATCTGGCATGGCCAAGTTGGTCCGGAACGCCTTGATTCGGTGGGACTTGGTCCGGTGGTGAGTGATCCGGTGATGGTTGGTTGGAGTTTGATTCGGCTATGTATAGGAAGTGTGTTGGACCGGTAGTGCTTGGGAAAGGAGTTGGTTCGGTGGTGAGGGCGTAGCTTGGTCCGGTGGTGAGTGCGTAGCTTGGTCCGGTGGTGAGTGGTTCGGTAGTGCCTAGAGGTGAGTTGGTTTGGCAGTATCTTAGGGGTGAGTTGGTCCGGTGGTTGTTGGAGAGGCTTTGGTCCGGTAGTTGGCTGGTTCGGTAGGGACATGGAAAGGAGATGGTTTGGTGGTAGGTGAGTTGGGATTTGGTATTGATCCTGTGACCTTAGTACGGTGACCTCGGTCCGGTGACGAATTGGTTCGGTGGGGCCTTGGATCGGTGGTGAGAATTCGCCCAACATTTGCCCCCCAAAGTGGGGCACATGCCTGCATGTGTCGCGCTTTGTTTTCTTGTAGTTAGGATAGCTTTATTCCGTTCTAAGTGCCGAACCGTTTGGTCCGGTTATCCTGCGCTCGCCTATAAGTAGGGGCATCATGCCACTGTTATTCCTTTACCGTTTGAGACAGCCGAATCAATTGAGTGTCGAATCAAACATGACTGTTCGAACTAGCCGAATGTTCTTTTATGTTTTGAATTACGAGTGAAATTCCAGACTACATACACTTGTTCGTTTATATCTTCTGTTTTAACGATGTACTTTCTTGTGTTGCAGATAAATGTTTCATAAAGTGGAAACTCGATCAGATAAGAGGAAATCTATGGACAGAAGAGAGTCCCCTGTTGTGCCCCCAGCCCAGCCAGGACCGGGATGACAGGGACCCACCCCAAAATCACTAGTGGATGGATATGGCCCTCAGGAGCTCTTGAACTCTCCTCCTGACCGCTTTCCTAGCTCCCTCAAAGAGGAGCAGCTTGATGTTATATCTCGTTCTTTCGGGATTGATAGAGCACACACGGTGCTGCCAGGGAATGGAGTTATGCCGTATGACCCTCCTGAAGGATATTTTGCTTACAACAGGTACCATTGTATGTGTGGGGCCATTCCCCCGATCAATGCTTGGATAGTCAGCTTCATCACCTACCTAAAGGTGGCCCCTTTCCAGCTTCAAACCACTCTTACGCTATCCTGGTGAGACTATTCATCATTTTCCAGAGAAAATACGGGCGTCCCCCTTCCAATCGGGAGATCCGATATTTGTACAACTTGAGAGGCTATAAGAAGGGGTCTCCATACATCGTCTTGGAATCGGCCGTGTCCTTCAAGCCGGTCCTGGACTTATATTCGAAGTTCAGCATGTTCAAGAAAGAATAGTTTTTTGTCAAGGATGACTCTGTTTCTATCCGTCGCTTCACCTCCGGCTGTAAGTTCAAGCTTATTTATAACTTCTATTCTGATTGCAATGCTTCTTCTTATGTGTTTTTATTTCTTGCTAGCGACAGGTGGCTTTGCGGTCGTGGAGAACGATCGCCTGGTTCAGATGGCTGCGGAAATAGAAGCTATTTCGGGAAGGGAGAGGTCAGCTTCTTACCTGATCAGGAATGCTACTCTTCTGCAGCACAACTTGATTCTACCACGTCAGTCTGTGGTCAAGCAGAGAGACATAGCCGAGGAGAGGGCTGCCAAAGCTAAAGGAGGGGCCACAATGAAGAGCAGCAAGAGAAAACCCTTCTTGATGCCTCCAGTCGCCGGGGGGAAGAAGCTCAAGAAATCCGATGGACCCTCCCCTAGCACATGTCCAGATGTTCCGGAGGAGGAAAATGTAGAGGAGGAAAGAGGCGAGGAGGAGAGTGGAGGTGATGAAGAAGGTGATGGTGGCGAAGGACAGAGCGGTGAGGGCGCCTGAGCTTTGTCTTCTGGGCAAGCAGGGGAGATCCACGAGTGGACAGATGTTGCTTTCCGCCAGGCTTTTGAGGGGTTGGAGGAAGGATCTCCCTTGGTGGAGAAGCCAAAGAAAACTGATAAGGCCGGGACTGGTGCCGATCCATCTTCCAAGATCATTTCAGCTAGGGAAACTCCGGCGATTCAAGGTGAATTTTTGACTCCTCTTTTAACTCCACATGTTTCTTGGATTATAGTCCCATGCATGCTTGTAACACTTGGTTTTTATTCCAGGAACGGGTAAGGTGGCCAAGACATCAGACATTCGGCACCGTCTCGATCAATTCAAACTCCTCTAAGCTTCCGCTAAACCAAAGCCTCCGACCAAATGTTCCGGGGACGTAGTCGGCTATCGTCCTCTTCTCGGAGTTATTGAAGAGGATATTCACAAGAAAAAGATTAGTCGCTTCTTATTCGAACCTTCACCTGGCCCTCAGCCCCAACCCAGCCTATTCATGATATCACGGGGGAGGATACTGAGTTCATACCCTCTCCGCATCCGTCTGAGAATCCTACCGTTACTCAGATTGATCGTCCCGGCTTGGCTCGTAATCCATTTGCGGGTCATCCAGATCTGGATCCGGGTTCTCATGATATTTCCTTTGACGAGGTTACTGGTGAGCACCTTCTCCCCCGCAATCCTATGGTAAGGGTGCTTGATGAGGCCAAGTCTTTGGACCTTGGTTTGCTTACTACTCGGATTGTAACTATGGGGGACGAAGCTAAGGCAAATATCGACTGGGTTGCTGAGGAGACTAGGAAGTTGATGGGGCATCACGCCCGACTGGTCAAGGCCAGGCAGGAAATTGGGAGTGCCAACATAAGATTGCGATTAGTGGTTGCCGACCAGGCCAAGCAACTCGCCGATCTGGCCATCCAGATCTCTCAGCACGAGGCTGCCTCCAGACGGCTAAAGAAAACCATGGAAGAGGCTAGCAGAGCCGAGCTGTGGAAAATGGAGGCCATCTGCAAGGAACAGATCGATATGGCCATTGCAACGGTGGACGAGGTTCGAAAAGCGGATCTCGAGCGGGTAGAGGAGTTATCTGGGAAGCTTGAAGCCGTGGAGCTTGCTCAAGCCAAGCTGAAGGAGGAGATGGAGGCGATGAGGAAATCCCTTCAGGCTGACCGCTCGCGATACCGATCGGAGAGGGATGCTGCCATTGCAAAGCTGTTGGCTTCTGAGGTCTGAATGAGGGAGTTTGAGGAGAACGAGGGGATGATGGATGAGATGCTCCAGGATATGTATTTCCGTACTTGGAAGCAGGGCAACTTATCCTGGATGGATGATTATCCCCGGATCATGGCCAGGATTTATCTCCGGGCTTTGGAGAAGGCCAAGGATGATGCAGATAAGGAGGGTGGCATGGCCTTCAGAATGGATGTGGTTACGGCCCAATTCACTAAGGAGGAGAAAGTGGCGGTGAAGGAGGGCATGCGGCTGCTCGCTGCTGAGGAGGTAGGTGTGCAGTTGGGGGATGATGATCAAGGAACAGATGCTGGTAAGTCTTCCCTTTTAGCCTTTTCATAGCTTGGTTGCTTATTGTTTATTCAATGAATTCTTCTCCTGAAATGGACAGGCGGGACCCCTGAAGCGCCAACTATCTCTGGTCAGCATGCTGGGAGCTCTGACCCCGCGGTTAAGTAGACCTCGGAGGGCCAGCAGGATAGAGGCGAAGCCCGGATGCAGTAGGCTCCTTGGCTTAATCTGGACATTTTTCAGCTTACTTGACATTGCTGTCTATGTTAGTCTTAGAACATTAATGTAATTTTCAGGCTGTACTTATGTAACGAACAACTTGATTTTTGGCATGTAACTTTATAACATAAGCTGATTTTGTCATGTTTGAATGCTGTCGTTATTTTGATGTGTTGCATAAAATATAGCTGTGCATGTGTTAGTGATTCAATTGTGTTTGACGCTGAGTTCTTGCTTAAAATATAATTTCATGTTTTGCAATGTTAGTGTGATATGCGAATAAATTATAGTTACATATTTACGTACAAGAGAAGAAAGTACCGCCCTTCAAGTTTTAGCTGTAGATGGTAGCTTTGAATGCCTTGTCTAATCGAATATGGAATGCAGCTGAATGACCTGCCATCCAGCTGTGAGTTCTTTTTCCCATTAGTGAGTGTCTCCTATTCTGTGTCATGTACTTTAGTGATCGTTATAGAGGATAGGAGGAAAGTTTTTATAAATAAAATGGAAATATAAGAAATAGTAAAACTTCCAATCACGGAAGGCCTTCGACGTGCTTAAGTTCGTGGAAAACGGGCTTTGTAGTCACTTTCCCTAGCTGTGGGTCTTGGAGACATTTGTCACCCATCTTACGCCTACGCGGGGAGTTTTTCTTTTTTACCACAGCCGTACTTAAGACACATCGGAGCCGGGATTGCGCACGGTAACTACCCGGGCCATTATGGCCCGTAATCGTGGGTATTATTCAATTTACCGTGGCCGGCTAGAGCGGGTGCCGATCGTCAACTGTGAACTGCCCCTGCCTGGCCACACCTTATGTTGGGGCTTATAATCGGTTCACGGTTGCCGGCGAGCCGAACGCCGTAATGAGCTGTCTAGGCCATGACTGGCCTTCTCGGTGGCTTATAATCGGCTCATTACAGTTGGCTTTGAGGGACGTCACGAGCAATGAGTTAACCCGCAGCAGAGGGATGCTGGAGAAAAAGTGTCTCATTGGCGAGGGCGTAGATTCGTATAATACCTGTTAGGTTTATTCCAGGTGAAGTTGTGCTGTGATGCCCTGAATGGGGATGCCGCCTACACAGGATTTTGTTCAACAGAAAAGGATAAAGCTCAGCAAGTAGCCAAGATATAAAGGAATAAGTTAAAAAAGAGACAAGTTTTTAAAGTGGTTCGGCACGAAAATGCCTACGTCCACTGATTCTTTTTGTTAATTCACTTTATATGGGCAGTACAAGTTAAGAAAAGTATCGACGAAGGTGTTGGATGTTCCATGCCCTCTGGAACACCTCTCCGTCCACTGCTGACAAAATATAAGCTCCGTTGTGGAGATCTTTATGAATTACATATGGTCCGTCCCAGATTGGATCTAGCGCTCCGGGGCGTGAGAAGATTAGCTTGAGGACAAGATCTCCTTCTTGTAAGCTGCGATGCTTGGCTTTGGAGTTCAATTGTGCTGCCACTTTTTGCTTGTGAGCTGCTGCTTTGAGTGCTGCATTATTTTTTCTTTCTTCGATTAGATCCAAAGACATGTGGAGGAGTTCTTCGTTCTCTTCTGGGTTGTAGTGGATCCTACGGTGGGATGGCACTACAGTTTCAACTGGGAGCATGGCCTCCGATCCGTATGCCAAAGAGAAAGGAGTATGCCCTGTTGATGTTCTGAAAGACGTGCGGTAGGCCCAAAGTGCCGTAGGGAGTTCATCCACCCAAGCGCCTTTTGACTTTTCAAGCTTCTTCTTGATTAGAGTTTTAAGAATTTTGTTGACAGCTTCGACTTGCCCATTTGCCTGGGGATAAGCCACAGATGAGAAGCTTTTGTGAATTCCGTGCTCTTGGCACCAGTCGGCGAACTCCTCGCTGTCAAACTGAAGTCCATTGTCCGATATGATTTTGAGTGGAACCCCGTACCCGCATAGAACATTTTTGATCAAGAAGTTAATAACTTTTGCCGAAGATATTTTATTTAGAGGTTCTGCTTCCACCCATTTGGTGAAATAATCGACTGCCACTATAGCATCTTTGGCTCCGCCTCGGCCCATCGGCAGTTCGCCAATCAAGTCAATTCCCCATACTACAAAGGGCCAAGGGCCGGTCATTTGAGTAATCTTATTTGTTGGTAGTCGAGGAATCTTAGCAAATTTCTGACATCTGTCACATCTTTTGACGAAGTCTAAGGCGTCTTTGTTCAAAGTGGGCAAGTAATATCCATATCGGAGTGTCTTCTTTGCCAGAGTCTTCCCACCAGTGTGATCTCCCTTGATGGATGTTGGATAAGATTTTCTTGGCTTCCCTTCCAGCAACACACCTTAGTAAGGGGTCAGAGAAGCCGTGTCGATAGAGGATTCCTTCTTGTATTGTGTAGCGGGAAGCTCTCTTCAGGATTTTTCTGACTTCGTTACGCTCGTTGGGTAGTGTGCCATATTGTAAGTATTTCTGGATAGGAGTCATCCAAGTTTCTTCTTCGATTGCAGCTATCAGATCCTCTTGTTCGAAACTTGGGGCTAATTGTTTTGAGATGGCTACTGTTCCGGAAATGGTGCTATTTTTCATGCTAGCTTGCTTTACCAGTTCGTCAGCCTCTCGGTTCTCCTCTCGAGGAATGTGTTTGATTAAATAGTAGTCCAACTGATCGAGTAGCAGCTTGGTCTTCTTTAGATATGCCGTGAGTCGTTCTCCTCGAGTCTGAAACTCTCCTAGTACTTGGTTTACGATAAGTTGAGAATCACTATGAAGACATAAGGAACTGACTCCAATTTCCAAGGCAAGTTCTAATCCTTCTATTACTGCTTTATATTCTGCCTCGTTGTTGGTGGCAGCGAATTCCAACCTTAGGGCATAGTGCAGTTTCCTTCCCCTGGGGGTGATTACCACAATACCTGCCCCCGAGCCTTGTTCGTTTGATGCTCCATCTACAAAGAGATTCCACTTGATATCTTCTGCTATTTCAGATTGCTCCTTACCTTCGCTGGTAGTGAATTCGGCAATGAAATCGGCCATGGCTTGTCCCTTGATGGCGGTGCGAGGATGGTAGGTGACATCATATTGACTTAGTTCAATGCACCATTTGAGTAGTCGCCCAGAAGTGTCGGGGCGATGGAGTACCTGCCTTAGTGGTTGATCGGTTAAAACTCTGATTGAATGAGATTGGAAATAATGTCGCAGTTTCCGTGACATGATTAGCAAAGAGTATGCTAGCTTCTCAAGTTTAGGGTATCTGGCTTCTGCCCCCATAAATCTTTTACTTACAAAGTATACGGGCCGCTGCGCGCGGTTGTCTTCTATCACCAAAGCGGTGCTTAAAGCATGGGATGATACAGCAAGGTATAGGTATAGTTCTTCGCCTTTATTTGAAGTTGAGAGTACTGGTGGTCTCTGGAGGTGTTCGATTAGGTTAAGGAAGGCTGTTGAGAATTCGTCAGTCCATTCGAACTTTCCTTTGTCTTTCTTTAGGGCTTCGAAGAAAGGGATGCATTTGTCGGTTGCTTTAGAGATGAATCTGCTTAGGGTGGCCACCTTCCCATTCAGGCTTTGCATTTCTTTTCGAGTGGAAGGTATCCTGATATCTTTCAGGGCTCGGACTTGTTCGGGGTTTGCTTCAATCCCCCTGGCATCGACGATGAATCCCAAGAACTTTCCTGATGACACTCCGAACGAGCACTTTAGAGGATTCAGCTTCATTCCATATTAGCGAAGTACTTGAAACATCTCGTCCAGGTGGCTTACATGATCGTTGGTTTTCCTTGACTTTACCAGCATGACATCCACATAAACCTCCATAGTTCGTCCTATTAGTTCCGCAAAAATCTTGTTGACGAGGCGCTGATAAGTAGCTCCGGCGTTTTTAAGTCCAAAAGGCATTACTCTGTAGTAGTACAATCCCCGGTCAGTGATGAAACTAGTGTGGTCTTGATCGGGGTGTGCATAGGAATCTGGTTATATCCTGAGTATGCGTCCATAAAAGATAAGAGTTCGTGCCCGGCTGTGCTATCCACGAGTTGATCGATTCGGGGGAGTGGGAAACAATCCTTCGGGCAAGCGTCATTTAAGTTGGAGAAGTCAATGCATGTTCGCCACTTCCCATTAGCCTTCTTTACCAGTACAGGATTGGCGATCCATTCTGGGTAGATGGCTTCTCGTATGAAGTTATTGGCAAGTAGGTTCTTTACTTCTTCCTCGAGGGCTGCTGATCGTTCTGCCCCCATGCTTCTCTTTTTCTTCTTTACTGGCACCTTGGTGGTATCGATGTTCAGTACGTGGCATGCTACGTCTGGGGAGATTCCAGTTATGTCAGCGTGCGTCCATGCATATACATCCAAGTTATGGCGAAGAAAATCGACGAGTTGATCCTTCAACTCTGCTCTTAACTGAGACCCAACTCTCAGCAGTCTACTTGGGTCGTGTTTGTTTACAGATACAAATTCCATAGCCTCTGCAGGCTCGACGGTGGCCTCCTCCTCTTTGTCCATGGGGTCTAATTCATTGAAAGGATCACTGGTATATCGAAGAGGAGGGGCTTTCTTTAGTTGCTATGCTTCCAAGTTTTTCTTGCAGAGAGTAGTCTCTGCATCCTTCCCTTTATCCTTCCTGTGGTTATTGCGAAGTTCAGTTACATAGCAATCTCGACCGGCGTCTTGATTTCCTTCTACTTCCCCTATCCCATTATCTGTCGAAAATTCATCTTCAGGCACCAAGGGGCCATGACAATCTGGAAGTCGGACAAGGCTGGTCTTTCTAAAAAGGCGTTGTAGGCCGAGTGGTTATCTATTAGCACAAATGTTTGTTTCCGCACAACGGAGCGGGGATGACTTCCTATTTCAACAAAGAGGTCCAATTGCCCGAGGGGCATCTTCGCATCTCCAGTGAAACCGTGTAGTGGTTTGTTGCAGGGAGACACATCCTTCATTGACGGCTTCATTTTGTCGAAAGCATGCTTGAATAGAATGTTTACGGAGCTTCTAGTATCTACTAGAATTCGAAAAACTTCAGCTGGGCCGAACCAAGCAGAGATGACCATAGGATCCATGTGAGGGTACTGCCTTCCTTCTAGGTCTTACCTACTGAATGTGATGTCATTATCCTCTTTCCGCTTCGGGCGGCGTTCTTCCATGACGGAATTGATGCAGTCTTCATTGTTTCTAAGTGACTTTCCATATCTTTCCATTTCCACCCAGCTTCTGTAGGCGATGTGTGGTCCTTCCGATATTGTATGGACCACTATCTTCTCTTGACTGGAATCGCTGGTGTTGCGATTTCTTCCGCCTGTCTCTAGGTGGAGTTGTCCTGGGTTCTCCTTGGCAGGAGATGGAGTCCTGTCCTGACCCTTTACATGTGTTCCAATCTCTTCCTTCTGATGTGTTCTTCAATCAGTTCCCGGAGATGACGGCATTCATTGGTATCATGCCCATGGGATTCGTGGAAACGGCAGAACTTTCCAGACTTGATTGCGTGATCTGATTCCTTCTTGTATGGGGGGCGTTTGTATTTAAGCTCATCTTGGGTGGCCAGGAAGATGTTTTCGATTGTTTCATTCAAAGGAGTGTAAGCGTCAAATCTTGGTCCTGGCCGATATAGGCGTTTTTCTCCCTTCCTGCCCCAAGCATTGTCTCGAGAGTCATTTCTTCTGACGTTCTTTGCTGCAGCGGGTGCGTTGCCATGAGCTGCCTTGGCTTGTTGCCCTGTCTGCCTTTCGGTGGCAGTGTCTTCAAGTCTCATATACTTTCCGGCTTCATGGAAGAAATTGGGTAAGGTAGCTGGTTTTTCTTTCGTTAATCTTCTAGCAAACTTGGTATCCGGGTGTACGCCACTACAAAGAGCCATTAGGATAAGTTTCTCATCGGCATCTTGGACTGCGGCCGCTGCGGCGTTGAATCGGGTTAGATATTGCTACACTGTCTCTCCGGGCTTCTGTTTGAATTAGATAGGGAGTAAGCGTCCTTGGGTTGTTCCACATGAATGCGGAACTGGCTGATGAACTTTTCTTTCAGCATTTCCCATGAGCTGATGGATCCTTGGGGTAGATGGTAGAACCAGGAGGTAGCTAGATCTGCCAAGAATAGTGGGAAGCATTTACACAACACTCCCTCTGTTGCTCCGCTCATGAGCATATGCTGTGTGTATCTCTGCAAGTGTACAACGGGGTCAGAGGTTCCCTTGTAAGGTTCCATTGTTGGCATTTTCCATTCCCGGGGGTGATGGCAGTTTCGATATTGCGGGTGAAGGGGCTGGTTACCCTAGCGCCTTTCCCCGATCCCTTTGGTCCTGTTGGACGCACTCTCTAAACAATCGTGCCATCCTTTCATCAGAACTTAGAGCGGATAGAAATGAGTTTGGTTCTTCTCTACGGGATTGATTCCGTCCAGATGACCTGTAGGGATGGTATCGTCTATTACTCCTAACATTCTCCGTTGGCGGTCTTCGGTCTTCTGGGAGCATGCTGGGGTCAGCCACAGTTGGCCCTTGACTCGATCTTCCCTTGCTGGGCTCTGTCCTAAGCATTCCCTCGGGTACAACTTCGGGCTGGACTCCAGCTCGGCCCCGTCCATTGGTGTTCCCATGGTTAGGTAGCATGACAGGTTCAGCCATATCCGACCCCTGCCTGGTACCTCCCCCGTTGGGTTCGGTTCCAAGTGTTTCCTCGGGTCGGAATTCGGGCTGAGTCTGGGCTCGGCTCCTACCATTGCCGTTTCTGTTGTCAGCCTCTTCGAAGAAGAAAGATCTTTGTCGCCTCCCAGATCCTCCAGACTGGGACTCACCTCATGATTCGATGTTGCGGTTGGATTCTTCAGCATCCCTTAAGCGTGACATGAGTTGGTCCACCAAGGCTTCTTGTTGAGATGCGAAGCGGTTAGTTACTCCAGCCACAACCCTGTCCAGATCTGCCCTAGTAATTGGTTGTTCCGTAGCAGGGGCTGTCGGATTTGCCTGATTTCCATTTGCTGTTGGAATAGGACGATTCTCTTGATCTTTGATTAGTGGATCTGGGATACTGCTAGTTGTGATGTTCTTTCCTTTGCTAGCATCTTTCCTCTGCCTAGGAGGCATGTTTTCCAAGTAATGAGCGATGCTGTTGGGAAGAAGGTTGAGTGGGAGAAGCTGAAGCTTCTAGCTCGAGCTCTCAGTGAATGCACCAAAAATGTTTGCACAAAAAATGGGCAAACACCTCCAAGTCGTATAATTTAGTTGATTATATGTTGTTCTTAGTGATTTGGGTGATTTATGCAAATATATAAAATAGATGGACTAAACTGTAAAAGACACACAGATTTATAGTGGTTCGGCCAGAATGTGCCTACGTCCACTTTATATGTTATTCTCCTTTTTCTGTTCAGATTACAAGTACAAAGCTTTGATTACAAGTAACTGAAAGTTGTTTGAAAGTTCTATCCGTGCTTGAGCTCTTAAACTTGTCCCCCATTGTTGTACCCCTGCCCCTCTATTTATAGAGTGAGGCTGGGGGCAAGGGTCCTGGATGTATATAGCAGCTGGTGGGCCTGGGCTGATGCAATCTGGCCTGGCCAAGTTAGTCCGGAACGCCTTGATTCGGTGGGACTTGGTCTGGTGGTGAGTGATCCGGTGATGGTTGGTTGGAGTTTGATTCGTCTATGTATAGGAAGTGTGTTGGACCGGTAGTGCTTGGGAAAGGAGTTGGTTTGGTGGTGAGGGCGTAGCTTAGTCCGGTGGTGAGTGCGTAGCTTGGTCCGGTGGTGAGTGGTTCGGTAGTGCCTAGAGGTGAGTTGGTTCGGTAGTATCTTAGGGGTGAGTTGGTCCGGTGGTTGTTGGAGAGGCTTTGGTCCGGTAGTTGGCTGGTTCGGTAGGGACATGGAAAGGAGATGGTTCGATGGTAGGTGAGTTGGGATTTGGTATTGATCCGGTGATCTCGGTCCGGTGACGAATTGGTTCGTTGGGGCCTTGGATCGGTGGTGAGAATTCGCCCAACACCCGCAAAGTTAGAATACTTTTGTGCAAAGACAGCTCAATATTTAAGGAAGGAGTAAGCCAGATCCCCTAGGAAGAAGAATGTCGTGGGACCGAGTGGAGAGGGAGTACAGTGTAATATTGCTGTAAAGCAGTCTGAAGTAAGTTTTGGAAAATTTCAAGTGAATGTTCAAAACAAACCGAATCAAAAAGAAAGGCGGAGATAAGATTCAAGAACGAAAGGGGGATTCTGAAAGACTAAAGCCTAGGATTCCGATGTACAATACTTACACGCCACTGAATACGTCATTAGAAAATGTCTATTTGTCTACTTGCAATACTATGTAGTTTAGGAAGCTGGCTCTAAAAGAATCAATAGAGAAGCAGAAACAAACCAAGAAATATTGTCAATTTCAAGAATTCTATGGGTATAACACAAATGAATGCATGAATCTTTACGATATTATCTAAAAGCTAATTTGGGAAAGGAAGCTACAATAGTTTGTAAAAGCTCCACAGGATAGCGAGCAAGGGACATCTCACCCCAATCGAGGAAAAGCACTGCAAAGGGCTGAGGAGCCTGCATGGACTAGCGGAAAATTGGTGATCAATACAATAGTCGGAGGACCACATCCAGCTGATGAAAGATGACATGAGATGGAGCGCTATCTAGCGGGATTAAGCATGTGGATTTTGAATTCAATTCAAATACAAAGGATGGAGCTCCGAAAAAACAGTAACGTAAAATGACAGATGATATCATGTTTAGAAACAGAGATGCAGACAAGGTGGAGGCTTCGACAATTGTCCCAATGGTCATTTTGGCCATGATCAACCCCGCTTTTGTAAGAAGGATATTAATATATTATGGAAGTTCTGTAAACATAATTTTCAAAACAGCTTATGATCTAATGAGGATGGAAGCAAAGAACTTGAAACCATCTAAAGCTCGCATTTATGGCTTTAACTGTGCTGCAATTGAAGCTGTTGTTTATTTTGAATTGCCTGTAGAGTTGGGAGAAGGTAACCATAGAAGAGTGAGGATTTTGTCTTTTGTTGTTTTGAGTTTGGAGAAGGTAGCCATAAGAGAGTGCAGATTTTGTCTTTTGCTGCAACTGAAGTTGTTGTTTTGAATTGCCTGTAGAGTTGGGAGAAGGTAACCATAGGGGATGAACTACAATGATGTAGTTCGAGAATTCGCAACTCAATGGCTGAGTTGTTGTAGGGTTTTGAGTATATAGTTAGGTTATTCTATAGCGGGTGCCATGAGTTTACGTGTGTAAACGTCTGACTACTTAAACTCTAGTAGAAACCTTGGAAGTAGCACGTAGGCTGGGTTTTGCCAAAGCTGGGTAATTCTGTGTTGTTCTATTTCTACTTTTATTATTCTGACATTATCTGTGTTGCAATTATTTTATATACTTCCGCACTAAATTATTATAATTATTAGTATCATGTTATTCACCCCCCCTCTAGGGTGAAATCGATCCTACAAGTGGTATCAGAGCTAGGAACCAAAGCCATTTTTTTTTAAAAATTTGATTTTTCAAAAACCAATTTTTGTTTTACAAATTTGAATCTTTAAAATGGCCTCTTTTAATAATGTTTTTGCCGAGGGTCGGTCCAATATTATTCCTCCTATTTTTAATGGAACGGATTTTTTAAATTGGAAATTAAAAATGAAATTTTATTTAAAATCTATTAATTTTAAATGTTGGGATATTATTGAAAATGGATGTGATATAATAGATGAGAAAATTACTTTGATAAATGCTCTTGCTATGCATATACTATATTCTCATATTAATCAAGGTAATTTTAACTTTAACTCTCATTGTGAAAATGCATGGGAAATATGGTATACTTTTGATGTAATATATGGTGTAAAAGTCAATAATCGTGAGAGATCCTCCATAATCGACTCAGAAATGTGCTTGACAAAATTGGCAAAATGCAACAGTAATGAAGATTCAATACCCGATGAGATAAGTGATTTTTCAATCAATGATTATTTCTCTTGTGCCAAAAATTAATTGAAAATAATAAAGCTCTTGAGTTGAAAAATAATAAGTTGGAAAGGGAAGAAGCTAAACTTCATCAAAAAAATAATGATATGGAAAATGAGCTTAAAAATAGTAAGAAAAATAAAAATTCCGATTGCAAAAGATGATTGAATCATGAAAAAGAATTTGCCCGTCTTTATGAATAGTTGCAAAAGTTAGAAAAAAAAAATTAATTCGAGAGAAAAACAAAACTGAGTTGATTTGTGAAAATAATATTTTGCAAAAAGAGTTGGATAGCTTTAAGGAGTAAGAAATTTCTAACTGTGCAATTTTTGAAAAGAAATTAAATGAGATCAACGAAAATTTAAAAACCCTTGAAAAAGAAAACGTGATTTTGAGCAAATATGAAGTGATTCGATTTAATCACGAGTTTGAAAATGAGATTGAAAAGATCAAAGATTTTGAGAAAAATTGAATTTAAAAAACTCCAACTCTTTGAAACTTAGATGCTTGAAATTGAGAATAAAATTAGAGAGCTTAAAAATGAAAATATTGAGTTGAAAATGAAGAATTTTGAAATGAGAGGTAGTACCATTAGTTATCGTTCGAAGCTAATAAATGAAAATAAACTTTTACAATCCAAAGTTAATAAACTTGAGTTGATTACTTGAAACTTTTTCCCTAGAGAAAAATCATCTAATATGCTCCTAGAAAATCAACTCTTTGTGAATAAAAGGAAAGGACTTGGATTTGAAAAAGTGTCAAAATATGAACAAACAACAAATAACACTATCAACGAGAAGTATGTGATACCCAAATGTGTAGAGTGTGGACATATTGGTCATAGGAAGAATAATTGTCGAAATATATACAAACACAAAACCATTAAACAAATATGGATTCCAAAAGGTATATAAATGGTTTGAAATTTAAACATATTCGGATTTCCAAGGGTACAAATGTAAGTGATAATGATTTGTTATATAGACAAATTTGGGTACCAAAGATTTCAGTAGATAATAATAGTGGTCCTACATCCTTAGTTAGACCACTTGCGTTCCCTAAAATTTAGACACACAAGTGGGCAAAGGAACAACTTTGATGGAGATAGATTTCACGTTGTTCTAAGTGATTGATAAACTAAAATTTAAACGTTCCTTAGCCTATAAAGATTAGATGGAGATGTCGCATTTTGGATATCACATAATAGAAGGGAAGTGAGGTATGATCTCTCAACTCAATTTTTGTTCACATATTGTTAATTATGTTTTGATCGACATTGTTGAAGTATTTCTGACATATCTTGGTCATGTCAACTTTGATTTGTGAAATTCTTGAAGCTTTTGAAAAGCTAATCGATAATGCTACAACTTCTCTGAATTTCGATTCACCTTGGAATGTCACGAAAAACGGCTTTGACAATTTTTTTTGAATATGTGTTTTTGTTCAATTTGGATTACTTGTGCTTGATATAAATGGATGTGCTGTAATTAATTCAAGTGTTGAGGAATACACGTTTTTTTATACCATCATATATCACTATGAATATCTAAAATATTGATTTTCAACTTGAAGTCATTTTTATAAAACCCCTTAAAGAAAATAGTTTTTTGTTGACCTTATTTTAGATTAGTGATTTTGATTTTATAATTATTTTTGGATTTGATCTTAAATGGCTACATTAACTAATCCGACTCCCTACTGATTGTCGAAAAGATAAATAATGATTGAAAACGTTACGAGTGTTGATATTAGTCATATATTATAACTTGAGACAGTAAATTTATTTAGAAATTTAAACAAGATTTACAGTAACATTTGATGGGTAAAAAGTCCATGACCATCTCTATTTCTATCATATTTCTAACGACCATCACTCATCAAAATTCAATATAGTACGTTGATATGTGGTATTTTAAATGGGAAACTATTTGTTTTTCATTTTATTATATTTTTAGCAATAAAAACATCCAAAGTATTCAGTCTCATTTAAAAGTCCTCACGGTTATGCATGGGTGAATTACTTGGAATTTATGTGGTTTCATGCTCATTTAAAAGTCCTCATGGCTATGCATGTATGGAATGCATATCATAATTGGTTATTAAATAGACAAGTTGATTCTAATCCCATTTAAAAGTCCTCACGGTTATGCGTGGTTAGAAGATGCTTGAAATTCATTTTTTTAAAAATTTAGGAATACTACTAATTTCATTTAAAAGTCCTAACGGTTATGCATGGTTAGTAGATATTCAAATTTTTGATATAAATATACCACAAATTGACATAACTATATGGTTTTATATGCTGACATCATATATATCATTAAAGGGAATATGCGCCTAACAGAGTAGTTATGATTTTTGTTTGATTTTTTATTGAAATTTTAGTATTTATACTCGATTGGATATTAATGCTGTATTAATGTCAATCACTTTATTTCTATTTTTCTAACACTATTACTCTTTTTCTGATAACAAAAGGGGGAGAGAAAAGTTAAGATTTGGCAAATAAAGGTCAAATATCATTTTTATTTCCGTTTAGGCTCATTTACATATTTTTACTTATTTTCATGCATATATGAAGGGAGAGCTTTGTTGTAAAGAGAGCATTCAAATAGGGCGAGCAAATTGAATGATCAAATACATTTAATAAATTCAAATCTTAAATATATGTTTGTTATCATCAAAAGGGGGAGATTGTTGAATATGCTAGTATATGATTTTTTGTTTGATGATAATAAACATATATATATATATATATATATATATATATATATTCATTTGAATGTATTAGTTAATGTACTATTTTATTTTTCACATAATTAAATAAATATTTGCTGAATAAAATAAATAACATAGAGTTTAAATTCAAATAGATATTTTATTCAAAAATATATTTTATTACAGTTTTTAATAGTACAAATTTGAGCTCTCACTATATATATACACAATTTCAAATTACAATACAATTTGTCACTATACAATTATCATTTACATCATCACCTCACTATATATCACTCATTCGTAATTATTCTTCAACTGTATTTTGATTTGTATCCAACATTTGAGTTATCTGCAAAATACATACTGATGCAGTAAAATTGAAAAAGAAATATTTTTGCAGTGTAAAATAAAATGTGTTTTGAAAATATTATTTGCCTCAGTTATTTGGGTTGTTCGTCATCGTTATTTTGAATTCATTATACACGAACAGCTTGTGACATGCACAGTGTATCACCGTACATGCCATAAGGCCGTGCACACCGATACACACTTGATAAAACTGCAGGGATAAGTGAGCACAAGGTCAAACCCAACCAAAGGCCAGTTCAACTCAAGTGCAATACAAATAAAGTCACGACATGAGCACAAGGTCAAACCCGAGCTATAAGCTAGATTCAACTTATGTGCAATACAAAAAAAAGATCCAGATGAAAATGCACACAAAAATTCAAACTGCAAACAACACAGTTATAAAGTGATGTACACATGAATGCTATGATCAAAGAAAGCAACATCAACCAAGGTCAAGACCAGACCCAAGTCAACTAGAATTCAACTCAGTTCTGGCAACAAGTGAAACAAGTTCAGCTACTACATGAAAGCGAGCAGTCGAAATAACAACAATGCAGTTCACATATGTATATAGTGAATGCAACCATACAACTCAACTGTTCAATAAAATAGGTTAGGCAAAAAGAGAACATGTTCAACCAAGTGGCTCAACAACTCAATATGCAAACAAATGCAATGCATCACTAAGACACGAGTACAGGAACAAATGCAACATGAAGACTACAAATATATGAAGATCGGTATACAACAAATCAGACCAGAGGCAATCAAGAGCATAGGCACACAAAATACACATTGCATAAACTAGCTCGAAGTAACAACTCAATCAAGCTCCACACAAAACCAAACCACATGATACATGACTTAAGAATAAGGCCACATACAACATCACAACAGCAATCATACATATATACATGCGTGAAACAAACCAGTCATGTATGCAGTAGCAACCAAATAGAAATGAAGACTACAAATACCAAAGTGAAGCCATTAGACTACATGAAGTCTCACAATGACCAATGGAACCAGACTTCAAGGTTACAGTAGATTATCAAGTCGAGCAAAGCATCACAAGTATACATATATATGCTATGCGCATGAATCAAATGGCCAAGACCAAACTTTGAATCAAGCAGGTAAATTTACTCAACATATATCAGTGCACATGAGTTCAAATGTAATGCAATCAAACAAAGTGAAGACCAACAACAAGTGCAACTTGATCAATACAACAAGCAAGTATAAATCAAAACTGGTCAAAAGCCATCGGTCAATTAGCAGGCTTTTACAAAAATCAAAGCAGCAGTTTTTCAAACCAAAGTCAAGTTTAAATGTTAGAAATTCAAAGCCGTTGTGACCAAGGCAAAGAACAGAATCAAATCCAAAGCAAACTAAATGTGGTAATCAAGCAAGTACAATGAAAAAGTCATAACAGTGAAGACCGTACGAAATTCAAATTTATCAAGCAACACGTATGAAATGAACAAGTCAAGATTGATCACGAGCATAGAATAAAAATTACACGGCCAAGAAAAAATTGAGAAGAATTCAAATCAAAAGTGTACGAACGGAAATTAAGAGGTTCAAACCATCAAGTTCAAGTAAATTAACCAGTAAAGCAAAGAGCATAAAAAACATAACAAATTCAGTTCGAACTCGATCAAATTGGATCGACCCAAATCATCGCAGCTAGAGGATCAATTGTCCAAGCCAAATAGGGGAGAAAATCACTACGATTGATCAGATACAGGCGGGGCGATTCCAATTTCACAAGAACCCTAATTTCAAATCGAAGAAGGAACGAGCTAATAGGAAGGAGCCATTTTTTTCAAAGAAAAAGGATACGGCAGATAATATAAAAGAAAGAGGGATTTTCTTTGGTCTCTGTGTTTTGTTTGGGCCGGTTCCTTTTATTACTTTGGGTTTTAGTTTATAAAATAGGATTTTGTTTGTTTTAAATTGTTTTTATTTGTAATTTATTTTTAAACTTTTGTAAATTCTAGTCGCGTGACTAAGGGATGAACTACAGTGTGTAGTACGAGAATTCGCTATTTAGTGGCTGAGTTGTGGCTGAGTTTTGAGCATAGAGTTAGGTTAATTGATAGCCAATGTCACGAGTTTACGTGTGTAAGCGTCTGACTACTTAATTTCTAGTAGAAACCTTATGGGCAGAACGTAGGCAGGGTTTTTCTATGTTGTTCTATTTTTGCTTTCATTATTCTACCATTTTCTATGTTGCAATTATTTTATATACTTCCACATTAAATTATTATAATTATTAGTATCACCATATTCACCATCCTCTAGGCTGAAATCGATCCTACAGAAGAATCTACCATGGAACTAGGGATAGCCTGGGATTTTAGGGGCAATTTAGTTGTAACATCCGGTTGCGTCGACCTAGCTCCTTCGCCCACTTCATGTATAGAGGAAGCATCGGATTCTTTTTAAAGTGTACGCTAGATATCTTGCAATGTTTTGGATTCCTCGCACAATAGCATTTTACCTTCAAAATTGGATAGGTCGATTTCCTCAGTGTTAAGGAGTCTTTTTTCCTCTGCAACAAGAAATTCCCATGCACTCCTGAGCTGTAAGGTTAACGATCGCCAAGCTATGTTAGATTTCTACGCTTAAGAACGTTGGCATTGTGAAGAATAAGAAGTGGGTCAAGCTTGTTCATTATCTCCTCCCCAATCTTCCCCTTAGTAGCTTTAAATTTGGGTTGAACAAGTGTATCAGTGTCTTTGGCCCTTTCAACGGCCATTTCTCTCTCAAGTCTAACATTCATCAGCTCATCGCAAGCACCTTGAGTAATTTTCTAAGCATCATCTTTCTCCTTGTTTGCATACCCAAGCTTAGCCTTGAGTTCCGCTACCTCCTTCAAGGCTGCAAATTCACTACTACGAGCTATATCTCTCTCGAGTGCAATTTCTTGATTTCGATGATGTAACACCTAGACCATGTCTAGATGATTGGACTTCATCTTCTCCATAGTTTAATAGCAACATTAGATTTACCTTCGGCCTCTGCTTGGAAAGTCCTAGAAGCCTCTAATTCGTCTATCAAAGTATCGATGATTCATTTATCCTGAGCTTCTTGGCGTTTTAACTTTTCAATTTTTATCGCACGCTCGAAAAATACTTTCAACATCTTCTCCACTGCTTTCATCCATTCACAGTACTGCTTGTGGATATCAGTAACACAATTGATAGTCATTTTTGGACATGATTTGGGACCCTCATAATATTTGGAGAGAAAAAGAACCCTTCAAAGCATAAGTTTGAAAACTCATCTCGAAGTTGTGCCATACGAGCAACTGGATCGATCATAGGATCTTCAATAACAATTTCGACTTACAGTGATTTTTTTTGCCAGGCTTGTGAGTAGCGACATGTTCGCTATGGTGACAAAGATCATTAAACCGCTAAGAATGAGAAGGAACTAAAGGATGTGGAGGAACTGAAATGGAAGGGGATCATGTGAGGGATCGACAAGTAGGTCCCGATGATCAATTGGCTTATTAAAACCCTTTAGAGGAGGGGACGTAGATCTTGATCGATCTTTATCTTGAGGTGGTTTATCTCTATCACCCCTATCTTGATGACCACGGTCTCAATTGGAGCGGTAACTAGGATCATAATACTCTCTACCACCACCTTGGTGGTACGAGCTAGAGCGTGAATAAGAGGATTGATGGTGTATATCCCCGAAGGGAATCAAACATATTCCTTTTCTTCACCATCGTTCCTCTAAAGGAAAAAAAAAGTTAATCAACTTTAAGCATTAAAACGCACAAGTTTAGCACAATGCAATGTTGAGGGGTGCAAGTGTGTGTGTAAGTGTCCTTATGTTTCCCCTCGGCAAACCAGATGCAAGAGCTTTTTCTCAGTGGAGTAATTTCCCTTTTAGAAATTGGAATTTCTGTGCCAGTTTTGGTGGGAGATTCTAGCCAATCAATACTCACGTCAGTGAAGTGGAAAGCGTCAAGCTCATGCGGTATTGGCAGACCAGATGAAGAATCAAGCAGTAGACTTGAACGCTCTGGCGGTTGAGAAGAGGATTCATTTTGAACAACCTTAGGAGCCATCGACGACTTGAGTTGATCAGAAGGAGACTTTTGGAAAATTTATAAACAAAATATTTTCTTTTTTCTTCTATCAAGAGCCGATGGCTGTGACGTCTTTGAGGATCTGGCCTCGATTGCAAGACTAGATTCGTCATCATTGCGATCTGGGGCATCAACTTTATCTCCTTTGATATCAAGTGATTTCCTGAGCATCCATAGCTGGGGGCACAACGATATCGATTCGATTGCCCCTTTTACTGGTTGGAGCCCGTGATCTTACCCCTACAGTTTGAACAACTTTTGTTAGCCCTACGCTGAGGCCCTCTTCTATTAACCAAAAAGTAACAAGGCGTTCATCCATGAGAAGGTATTCGATGTTCCTATCTTTAGACGGTGCATTATTAAGAGTCATGACCACCTCCTTATAAAGATTACCGCTAGGCCGTGTGATGGTGCCTCTACAAAGAATTATTTAGTCAGGAATACGGCCGATATATCGGTTTTCCATGCTAATATAAAGATGGTGGATAACACTTACGTCTTTCCAGCCATTATTGAGAAAAACCGAGAGGACATCGAACAAAGAACCGTGCGCTTTTAAAAGGGCTTAATTTATTCCATGCGCTAATTAGAATCTGACACTTCTTCATCGACTCAAGAAATGTAAATGAAAGACTCCTTGTCTGTCGCTTGAAAGAGAATATGAACCGAATGTCGTTGATGGTTGAAGGACGATGCAAGAACTCCATAAATACCATATAAATATAGTTGAGAAGAGTATAGCCATTTTGATGAAATTGCACTGGAGCTATCCTCAAATAACGTAGAATTTCCCATATGCATGAGTTAAATGGCAGGATGCATCCAGCCTAGCACATGAATTTGTTGTACGCCCTATCCTTCTGGTGATTTATGAGCTCTATCATCCTGTAACGGAACCAATACATCGTCAAAAGGGAATTTCACGCCTTACGCCGATTAGGCAAAGATCATCTTTCTTAATTTTAGAGGCTACAGAATTGGTAGGGTCCTCAAGAATAACTACATCCTCTAGAGTTTCAGGAGCAGGATCAACAACATCTAGTGGAAGAAAGGGAATTGCATCAGAAAAATCAAACTTTGGGCCAGGGCTTTCCGGTTGTTCTAAATGATGACTATACGACGGACTATCAGCCTCGGTTGTAGAACTTGATTCTGCGTCAGGATTATCCTGCCGAGAAGATATTCAAATTGGGATAGTTGCAAGACACCCAGAACGTCTAGAACCTATTGCTATTAAACTGAGTAAATATCATGATTAGATGAAGTAACCTGTACCCCCAACGCATAATGAGTGCTAATGTGGTGCGATGAAGTGCTGTACAATGTAGTAAAAAGTTGTACGAAATTAAAAACGGAAAAGATGACAAAAATTCGAGGTTCGACAAGAGAGACCTTCATTGCTGACCGTTTCGCTTTGTCATTAAGGTACAATGCAGTTTGAGTTTAACAATCGATTACCAGCAAGTAAAAGTTCAAATTTATATTCAAGTCACTGATGAGCTCCAAGAGAACCGTCGAAGGCAATAGTTCATGTCGAAGTTCAAATGTCATATTTTACCGAATATGCAGTCCAAGTCCTATACAAGTCATATGAGTTCACTTCAATGTGCAAGGAAAATGCTCATCATTGGTTCAAGTCTATTTAATTAAGCTCCACTTTTAAGGTTCATGTGTAGAAAATCGATCATTTCATTTTAACATCACCGATCGTTCTTAGGCCTAGTCCTATCGATGTTTTCTATCGACTCATTTCCATCGGCCACCCAATAGCATGTTGCCACCAAAAGCAGAACCCCGTATCTCTTCCAGAGAATCTCCTAATTGTTACAGAGCAACTAGAAAGAGATTCTTTAACCAAAAATAATTCAGTTCAGATGTAGGATACCTATCCAGAAGTTTTCGCAACTCAATCATGTATGTGCCTGTGGTGAGGGTGACCTTGTTCAAAAATGGTTTGGTGTTCCCTTTCCTATGGTGTCTCTTCTGTGTTAGGTAGTATAAGTCTTGGTGCTTTTGTTTTAGTAAGGCCAATAGGAGAGGAGTTAGCTAGTATGGTCATGCAATCAGAACGTTCTTAGGCATAGTCCTATCGATGTTTTCTATCGACTCATTTCCATCGATTTCATAATTAGCCAGTTTCACCGATCAATCTCCTTAGCCTTCTAAATCAATCATTGTCTCCACTTCATCCAAACGATTGTTCTGCTAATCGATCCGTGCATTTCAAAATCCATTAAGCCCAAAAGTTTGATCGCTACCCTAAATCCTTCAACTGCAAAGCACCACCGATCATTCAAAGATGATTTTTGGAACCCAAATGACAACATTATTCCATAACGATCGGTACATCATCACCATCACTCACTCCAGGATCATCTAAGTCCAAAGCTCTATCGATCGTCTAAATACGATCGTCATGCATCGATCTGCATCAATTCCCATCCTTTCTGACTTGGTTTAGATCAAACGACTCCACTAACTAAACTAACTAATATAAGATTCAAGGTACTCGAAGTCTCGTCCTTGAATCATAAAGTTCATTCAAGTAATTCTACCTAAGCGTGAGATCAAAGGAAAAAGATAGATTCGAATTCAATTTGAAGTGACAACAAAGCAACAACAATGGATAAGAGGCGAAAGTCGATGGATTGGAGCTTGAACAGAGAAAAGATGTTTTTTAGTTGGAGAATTCGGATCGTTGCTTGGAGCGATGGATGAAAAAAGGGAGAACAATTCATTTTTTTCCTTTTCTAGATTAAAAGCTTGAATGATGCAAAAGCGAGAAGTGGGAATGGAGATTGCTAAGAAAAATGCTTTTATATAGATAGACATGCTGATCCTTCATAGCCTAGAAAACTGCACCGATCATTTTAGAACGATCCAAAAGAAAAGCATATACCGATCATTTAACTAGAATTCCTATCGATCGTTCCGCCACCCAGAACAATCCGAAACTCCTTTATATGAACTAACAACCGGTAATGATCATTAAAGAACATATATAGAAAATGGCGATGATCGTGGTAGTACGATCACAAATAGGTAGGTATGAAGATCCGCTCAATGACAACGATCGACCTTGATCATTTGTTTTTTTAAAACGATCGTTCAAAAACAATCCAAATTTCTGCTCAATGAATAACCATCGGTCGTGGTTGTTCGCACAAAGCAGGAATAACTTTGAAACTTGACAATGACCCATGGACATGCAATCATGATCGGGGGTCAAGTATGGACACGTATACGAACCAATATACGTTCTAAAGTTCATTTTTTTGAAATTGAATTCGCACATGAAATCAACTGGAGGAAGATCAAAAACAGATTATTGTGGCCTTATAATCACTAAAAAAACAACAAGAGAATCATCGATAAGCTGTGATCTAGTATTTATACTATTTGAAGTTGACTAATGGTCATAATGAATAGAAGGAGACACGACCCTCAACAAGAAAGCGACTCAATAAAAGGATAAGGACCATTCAATGAACTAATGGATTTCTTTTTCGATGATTGAAGTTTGTGACTTTTTAAAGCATGTCATGCTCCAATAAGACATACTTTGAGGGAAAATGTTATCCCGCCTTTTGACCAGGTTGTGATATCATCAACTTGGCTAGAAATGGATGGTTAGCAGCCATGAAAATCAGTTGTACACGATACTACGGTTGATAGTCGAGCAGATCCAGACCGGGATCCAATTGAGTTACAATCAGTATAGAGTGATAAGCATAGCCCCTTGAATATACATTCCAAATTTCAAGTTGATCGGAGTTTATATGCTCGAATTACGAAAAAAGCAAGGATTTATATGGATTGATCCGGAAAGATCCGCAAGACAACTCAAATCAGCGAAGATCAATCGATATATCAAATTCCATAAGGCAAATTCAATTGAAACTTTTAGATCATCAATGTAATAAAGAGTAGAGCCTACGAAACAATCGCAGGTCAAAACTCTAAGGTTCAAGAAATGCCGTTCGTTTTTGTGTCGATCGTTCCTAACGATCGGTGTATTTCAGCAAGCAACCCAAATGTGACCAATATTGATCCATATGTCTCAATATACAATTCAAAATGATTTCATATTTAACGAGTAAGGTGTAGAGGCATGTGGGACCCTCATAAACGATTGCAGGGCCATCAGGGACAAAAATAACGTTCATTATAATTTATATCAATTGTTCCAAAATGTCGAGTTAGGACAGCAATCGTTATAGATGGCCCCTGTGGACTTGAAGAGCCTTCTGCCAAAATCTTAGCGAAATATCTCATTATCTCACCCTATAAATATAGACCTATTGGTTCATTTTCAGGATTTTTAGGCTGCTTGTTACTCTAGTCTTCATTGTAATCAAGTGCTAGCATTTTCCTACCATCGTAATTAGAACCACAAGAGAGTAATAAAGGATAATCTTCAAAGTAGATGTAGGCATACAACACCGAACCATTATAAATCTCTGTGTCTTTGATTGCTTCTTATTCTCTATTGCTTACTTATTCATTTACTCAAATTTTCTTCATTTACTTCTCTATAAAAACTATTCTTGGATGTTTGTAACCATTTTGCACCAAAACTAGTGGTAAGTATACAAGATTTAATTTCCAAATGCAATCGTTTTATATCCTCGTTAGTTGGTTTCTCAGCTATCGGTTACTTCAGCTTCTTTATTATCATCATTTTAAGGCAATTTGGTGCTTCGTTAAGCCTTTTTATCCTTTTTGGGTAATGATTGAACCCATAGCATGAAAGGACGTCGAGCTATATAGGGTTGCTCCTATTAGGGTATTTTCACATTTCATCTATATCAGATACGTTTGCGGATTTAGATGTGAAATTTCTGGTTCTAGGTAAGGTTTGGTGGGGTCTGGCTGGTACATTTTCGAGAAGTGTAACGGAGCATATGAGTTTCTCAAAAGTATATTACTGGAGGTATATTTCACGGGCAGTGCTCCTTCCTAGTCATTTGCTAGAGATTTTCCTTTTCGTATTTGATTCAGACCTTTAATTTTTTTTAATATTTACATCGGGAAGAGTAAACTACTCTTCATTATGTTTAATTATTTATCCATTCTTTACATTTAGATGTTGCTATATGTGAGAGTAAACTCATTCCGTGTTTAGTAGCGTGGTATCACATGTCTGTGTTTAATTTCACACCTATTGTTTAAAAAGTTCTACTCATATGAGACATATCGTTTGACCCAAGTTGTTTGTTTCCCCTAACTCTCGGTACTCATTTTATTTGAGTTATCCGAGAGTAGCATGTTTCTTGTTAGGCTTTTTTGAAGACGACACCCGAGCAGGATACATTCATCTTCTTAATTATCTATTCTGCTGTATTATCTAGTTTGTGATGTATTTTGTTTCAGCATATGTAAAGGCGGGATGTTATAACCGCCTAGGCTGTTTGTAGTACTTTTGTGTAACTCTGATAACTCCCTATTAAGGAGTACCCTGATGTACTATTTACTATTATGTTTTATTTAGTATTTTTCTATGAGGTTTTCTATTCCATTCTTTATTTTTTCCCACGATGATTCATCTTTTCAATGCTTAGGCAATGATACCCAAACACCGAGGATGTCTTAAGTGTCGTTTCTAGGGGTCAGAATGGTGGGTCATCACAGGTGATAATAGAGCTTCTATTCAGCGGACACCTTAGCCTTATTGGGGTACAATTTATTAGAGATAGGGGAGTAGAGCCATGGAATGAGTTAATCTCGAGAGAGCATTCCCTTTTCTCTCCTAAAGTCGGTTTTAGATACTTAATTACAGTTTCTATTTTATCACCTTTGACCCTATCTACGGAGTCTAATGATACCTATCACTTATCTATGTTATCTAAAATGAGTACAAGAGGAAGAAGAGGGAGGAGATCTAGAACCATCACGATTACAAATGGAAAAGCTCTTAGAAATAAGCCAGTAGTGGAAGCAATGATGCAAGTTCAGTCGCCTTAGAACTTTGCAACCTTGTGAAAGAATTACACTGCTTTAGGTGGTAAGCCTTTCTATGTAACTGAAGATATTTTGGGAGTTCAGACATGGCTCACCTCTTGTGAAAGGATATTATAGGATCTTCTGTTGGAAGATTCTAGAAAGAGATTATTGGCATCGCGTCAGCTTTAGAAAGCAATAATGGATTGGTGGGATTAGGTCACAATGAATACACCAAAAGAAGATCTCTCTTGGGTGAAATTTAAAGAGGTTTTTAAAGCTTAGTTTATCCTAGAGGCAGGAAGGATTTAGTTGTTCAGAAGTTTTATGGATTTGAGATAAGGTGAGATGTTAATGATGTAGTATGAACATAGCTTCAATGCATTGTCCCGCTTTGGACCAGGATTGATTGATACACCACTCAAAAATAATGGAATGTTCGTGAAAGAATGCGATCAGAATTTCATTGGGAAATAACTAATCATCTCAATGGTACCTTTACCAATTTGATCAGTATGTCTTTGAGGTTTGAAGATCTTGATATTGAGCAAGGAGTTCAGAAAGCAGTAGTGCCAGCAGTCAATGTCTAACCTTTATTAGTAAGCCACTTTTAAGCGTAAAGGGAAGAAGTGGTCAGGATAAAAGCCTGGAGGTGGAGCTCCAGCATAGAACAAGCAATTAGACTTGACCAAGATCCTTTGTTATAAGTGAAACAAAATGGACCACTCTGCTACAATTTAAACAAACACGGACATACGAAGAACCAATGCCCTTTTCCAAAGAAAGCATCATAGGGACAAGCTTTTACTATTAAGGAAATACCATCTACTTCTATGGACCCAAAGGGAAAGTAGGTACTGCAAGGTATACTATCCATTTCTGATATTCCTATTCGAGTGTTATTTGATACTGGTGTATCCCATAGTTTTATCTCATATGACCTAATGAACCAGTTGAATCTTAAATATGTTATTCTTTATAATTTTCTTTATGTGTCGAACCCCATTAGCGGTTCGACAAATCTTGACACTATGTATCTGAAAGTTCCCATTTCTTATCTAGATTGGCACTTCTCGTTCGACTTATTCATTTTTGGGTCTATGGGTTTTGGGTTACTTTTGGGGATGGATTGGTTATCTAATTTCAATGTCATCCTAGATTGTATTAGAAGAATCGTTATGATAAAAGATGTAGTAGGAAGAAGCATTGATATCTGTTGCAGAGAGCTTAACAAGTTGATGTGCAATCTCCTTTATTACCATGAAGTACACAAAGAGAAGATAAGGAATATGCCAATTGTTTGGGATTTAAAGAATATTTTTAAAGAAGTGCAAGGTTTACCTCCTCATCGCGAAGTCGAATTCCATATCGATTTGATTCCAAGAAGTAGACCGATTGTACAACCTCCTCGAAGGTTGGATCCAAAGGAAAGAAGATAGTTGGAGAAGTAGACGTTTGATTTTTTGCATAATGGTCTGATCCGACGTAGCACATCGAGTTGAGGATTTCCAGTAGTTTTTGTTACCAAGGCAGATGGTTCCCTTAGATTATGTGTAGATTATTGAGAGTTGAATAAGAGGAGTTTCAAGGATAAGTATTCTTTACCTAAGATTAACGACATGTTTGACCAGCTCCATGGAGCTCGAGTATTTTCCTAGTTGGAACTTGCCACTGGTTTTCACCAATTAAGGGTAGTAGAAGAGGGTGTACCCTTAACAGTTTTTCGAATGCCTGATAGTTTTTACGAGTGGTTAGTCGTGCCATTCGGATGGACTAACGCACCTGCTTATTTTGTGGATTTGATGAATAAAGTATTTCAAGATTTTCTTAACAAGTTCGTTCTAGTCTTCATTGGTGACATTCTCAATTATTATGAAATGGAGGAAGAGCCTAAGTACCACCTTCAAGTTGTTCTAAGCACTTTAAGAAGTCATGTTTTAAAGGAAAGTTTTCTAAGTGCCATTTTTGCAAATCCGAAGTGAGATTTTTGGGACATGTAGTTTCGGGAGAAGGTATATTAGTGGACCCAGGTAAAGAGTTACAGTTCATGATTGGAAGAAACCTAAAAATGCATTGGAGGTCAGAAGTTTCTATAGAAGGTTCATTAAAGATTTCTCGAAGATTGCTTCTCATCTAACAAAATTGACAAAGAATGATGTTAAGTTTGTTTGAACACCCAAGTGCGATCAAGCATTCAATGAGTTACAGAGAAGTTAACAAGTGCTCCCATTTGAACTATTCCAAATGAGAGTGACGGATTAACAGTGTACATGGATGCTTATTGGACCAAATTGGGAGCAGTTTTAATGCAGAATGGTAAAGTAATAGCGTATGAGGGCTGATAGTTGAAACCTCATAAGAAGAATTACGCAATGCACAATTTCGAGTTATTGGAAGTTGTCTTCTCATTGAAGGCAAACTACGTTTTGGGTTCAAAGTTTGAGCTATATACAAATCACAAGTCATTAAGTATCTTTTTACCAAAAAGGACTCGTACTTGAGGAAGCAAAGATGGATGGAATTTCTTGCGTCTTATGACCTAGAGATTCTTTATACTCTAGGAAAAGCGCCGTTGCAGATGTGTTAAGTAGGAATATGGTGACGATTGCAAATTTGGAAGTTAAGCTAACACTAATGGAGAGAATTGCATATTTCAAAGAAGAAGACCCTATTTTAGCTCAGCTTAAGAAGGATGTTGAAGATGGACTATACCTAGTTTTCAGATTGACCCCTGAGGCATTTTAACAATGAATGGACGGATTTATGTGCCTAATGTTAATGGAGTTAGACCAGATATGCTAAGAGAGTTCCATTGATTAAGGTTATCTATCCACTCAAGAGTGATCAAAATGTTTCATAACATGAATAAGAAATTTTGATGGAAAGGGATGAAAAGAGACATTTCGGTCTTCGTAAGCCAGTGTGCGAATTGTCAACAGGTTAAGTGTGATCAGCAGAAGACTGATGAGTTACTCCAACTATTAGAGATACCGAATTGGAAGTGAGATCAAGTATCCATGGATTTTATCGATGGGTTGCCTAGAACATGAAGAGGTAATGAAGGCATTTGGGTAATTGTAGATCGATTAACAAAGAGTACCCACATTATTCCGCTGAATTCTAAGAGAACTATAGCTTCTTTGGAAGGGATTTTTTTAAGGGAGATCATTCAACTGCATGGAATTCCAGTAAGTATAGTTAGTGATCGATATCCCATCTTCACCAGTCGATTTTGGGGAGCATTGCAAGCCGCTTAAGGCATAGAGTCGAATTTGAGCACGCCTTATCACCCGTAGACAAATGGACAAACCGAAAGGTTTTTTAGAGGATCTCTTGAGAGCATGCATTTCATATTTTGGAGGTTCTTGGGAAGATCATCTGCATTTGGTAGAGTTCCCTTATAACAACAGTTACCTAGCTACCTATGAAGCTTTGAATGGACGGCCATGTAAATCTCCTTCCAGTTGGATTGAACTGGAGACCGTTTAGTTCTTGGACTAGAGATGATTCCAGAAGCATCAGAGGAAGTGGCCATGATCAAGGAAAGGATGAAAGAGGCCCCAGATCGATAGAAAAGTTATGCCGATCAAAGGTGAAGGGACTTAGAGTTTACGGTTAGGAATTTGGTATTTGTGAAAGTTTCCTCGATGAAAGGGTTTGTAAGATTCATAAGGGAAAGAAAGCTAGCACCCAGATTCATTGGACCATTTAGAATCCTTGAGAGAATTGGATCATTGGCCTATAAAGTAGATTTGCTTGAGAGATTGTTTAAAGTTCATAATGTCTTTAATGTATCTCAATTGAGAAAGCATGTTCATGATCAATATTTGATTATTGAGACGTCCGTTTAGGAAGACTTGGAAATAGAACCAAACTCGATGGTAGTTCGACATCCAGTTCATATTGTAGATCGGGTTGAAAGGAGATTGAGAAACAAGGTGGTTAAGCTTGTGAAGGTTCAGTGGAGTGATGATACTTGTAATTGTACTTGGGAGATCGAGGATCGTATTAGAGGAACTTACCCTGATGTAATGTCAGGTTAGTTGTTTGTTTTTTGAACACATTATGTATGTTCTTGTATGGCACAGTTTCTTTGCATTGTTGTACGAATTTATAGGTATAATACATACCTTTTGGATTGTCTTTTGTGTATTAATTTCGAGGACGAAATTCGGGAGGGTGGAGTGTAACGACCATAAATCTATCGCTTTGTATTTGAATATTTAAATCATTTTTAAATGTTTAAATAATGTATATTAATAACCAAATAAACAAACTTTAAACATTAATTAATGATACTAAAATCATTTTTAAATTTTTTACCAAAATAATTAGTTAAAATAAAAATAGAAAAGGTGACTAAAAAACATTTTCAAAATTTTGACTTTTCGGCCTCGAAAAGTCATTGAAAACATTATGCACATTTTTGTATCACTCATATACACACGCACACATATGCACATATGTCATGTGGTAAAATAATTAGTGTGTTAAAATTAATAATCAGGCTTAGTATAAATATAAAACTTGATTTGACATTAAATGCACAAAAATACATTAAATAACCATAAGAAATTAATTAAATACCCTAACCATAACCTAAAAAAGTAACAAAAGCATGGTGTAGGTAGACTTATGGGGGGAGGTAACGAGTGTCCTAAGTTGAGGGGGAGGCATGGAAGCCTGTTACATGAATATATGTTTTTATTTTACATTAATAAGTTATTTTAATCACCACCACATCTCTTTTGCCCATAAATACTCCTCATCACCACACATTTTCCACTTTATATATTCATTTCTATCTTCATCTATTATCTTTTCATATACAGGAATACTTCCAGGGATTCCAAAAGAAATTCCTAAGCTAAAACTAGTAAATACACTTCTTAAAATCAAGTTAACTCCATATATTCACCTACACACATTCCTCTACCAAAACCAAAGCCATTTACATCTCAAAACCCCAAGGCTGAGCCCCATATTGCTTAGTAAAAACCCAAACCCAGCCCATTAAGGGCCCAAAAGTCCACGTTAAAGTGTCGTGGAGTTAGTTCGGGAGTTCGACAACTTGTTGTGGTGATCCTGTTAAGTTAGAAGTGTTTAGTGAGCAAAAACTTCACCCGTTGAACTTAAGTTTAAACCCATATTAGTATTTATATTTCTTTCTATGTTTGTTTGTTGAATTGTCTAATAATTATTTAGTTTATTTCTTTGGAAAGTTGTCGACTTGAATGTTAGCAAGCATGTAGTTAACTAAATAAAAAGTTATTTGTTAAAGTTAATATATTTGTTAGCTAAACACATATTCATGTTGTATCATAGTAAATTACCTTATATATGTGTTCATACCCTTTCTTCGTGATGGTTGGTTATATTGAAAATGTCATATATTCGAACTCCGAACTGTCCGTATAGCGATAGTGGCTATATCGGCATTTTCAGAAAAGGGGCATTTCACCAGAAGGACAAACTTTGCAGTCCAATTAGATTCTAGGATACACATTCAAAGAAATTACTTTCAATGCCAAAGTAAGCAGAATAATTATTTTCAAGGACAAAGTCGACAGTCCAATTACTTTCAAGGACATAATTTCATAGGTTTTTAGGCCCTAGAAACTGATTATTTTTTATTTTGTCCTTGAAAGTAATTATTTCAGGTGTGTGTCCTTGAAACTAATTCCACTTGCTAAAGAGGCCCTTGTAGCTAATTTCCACTTCAGAAAATCACCTTTTATCGAAACCATTTTGTTTCATTATCATGCTTGGAATTATTTTGAAAGTTTAGCAAGTTTTGAATTAATGATATTTTCAAAATTAATTAATTATTTTAATAGTGATTATTTAATTTAATTAATTAATTAATTAATAAGGATTTGAGTTAACCAATTAACTTATTAACGATGTTTTTAAATTTAACTAATTTCTTAATTAATGATGTTTTAAATTTAACTAATCATCTTTACTGCTGATAATAAGAGTTCCATGAACTAATTTCAACCGTGTCCTTTTGGATTACCAAAAATACCCTTCAGGTCAAATTACTTTTTGTCGGTTATTATGAAACCCTAGATCATTATCAGATTCAAACTCCTTCGTCATGCCTTTGCCGTCTTTCCACCCTCCATTATTTCTGATATCCTATATCAAATCCATATCTCCTCTACCTTTAAAATCTAATACTAGTATTAACTCCTTCTTCCAAAGGAATCCACTCCTTGGAAATCAAAAAAGTGTACTTTGTATCATTCGCTCTTATGCTTCTGATGCTTGCTGGCTTGGCTGAATTCGTTTTCATTACGGGTGCGGATGTAACGGGTTGGGATCCGATGCATCGGTACCCGATCGTGATGGATCAGTGTGTGAAAGCGGAAGTGTCTCTGAAGGGTTTAGGTATGGGTATTGGTATGTCGAAAGCAGGTTCGTACCCATGGACTAATTACATGTCATTGTGGTAGAGAAGCGGGTTTCATTTCCAACCCAAGAAGAATTGGATGAACGGTATTATTATTTATTTATTTTTTTGCAAATTATGGATTTAAATTTGCATAACGTTTATATACATAATACATGTCTTTAAAAATTCAACCTAATTTTATTTAATGGTTGTTAACCTGCTTTTTGGCAAGGTCGTGGACAGACAGATTTAACTAAATCAATTGCTCGGTTGTTGAGGATGGAATATGATAGATTTGAGTCGAATGGATGGATGATGCAGCGCGCTTGCAAGGTGTATATTGGATTGGATAAAGCTGAATCAGCTATAACTTAGGTCTAGGAAATATGGACCGACATTTCTGGTTCGGTCGAGTTAAAACCGATCGACATGGAAGATATGGTTCGGTCAGATATGGTTCGGCATAGGTGGATCGGTCTGGGTGCTGTGGATCAGCATGGTGTTGTGGATTGGTCTGGATGATGTAGATCAGCATGGTGTTGTGGATCGGTCATGATGATGTGGATCGGCATGGTAGTGTGGGTCGGTCATGATGGTGAGGGTCGACGTGCTTGAGAAGTATCAGAGTGTGGAGTGATTCGGTGGTGGAGTATGGATATGGTTCAGTCAATATGGGTCGGCGTAGGTCGGTCGGCATCTGTAGGTCGGCTGCACTTGGTCAGCTGAAGTGGGTCGGTGTTAGGTTTTAGGAACTTGGGTTCGGCCTTGGTGGATCGGTTGTCTAGGGTCGGTTGATTATAATGGATTAGTGAGTTAAAGTGGATCGGCTTGGTTGAAGTGGCTCGAGGTTGGCACTGATTTATAAGTGGGTCAGCATTTCTTGGTCGCCCAAGACGAGTCAGGGTCATATTCAAGGGAGGTTCGACACTTGGTTGCTCCGAGTCGTGGGAAGGCCTGCTTCCGGTCATGCTCGAGGGAGATCGGTTTGGCATATTGTGAACCCAGGGTCGACCATGATGTTTGAGGTTTGGATCGGTTAGGGTCTTGTTGGGCTCGTACCACTCAGGAAGCTCAGTAATCCAGGTTTCGTCTATAAATACAACATGTGGGGCTTCAGAAAAGGGGATCTTCATTCTGTCTCACTTCATCTGCTATATAAGGCTGCTTTGCCATTGTTATTTTAAAAACTCTGGATTGTAACTGTAATTGATCCTGATATCAACAAAAAGGAAATTTCTGGAGCGGACGTAGGCCGGAGTCAGCTGAACGACTATAAATACTCATTTTTATTGCTTTCTTTTTAATTTTTATGGATCTTCATATTTATACTCTCTACATACATTCTATATGTGTTCTGTGACTGTGATTTGGTGCTTTCATCTGGATTTAGGTATTAGTGACCAATTTTGGTGCTTACATTGAGAGTTGAACTCAGGGAACATATAACTTGGACTTTGGATTTGAAGACATAAAGACTTGGATCTGGAACGCTATGGCAAGGCAATCGACAGGAAGGCAGAGGACTGAAAGGAGTCACCGCGAGGCGAGTTAGGAGGCTTCCTCGAGAGCTAATCAGGCCTCGATTTTCATCACCAGAGACAAGATGGAAACAATGTTGAAAAGATAAGAGGAGATGATGCAGAATCTACTTCGACAAGTTGCACAAATTGGAGTGCAAAGTCAAGGGAACACAACTACATAAGATGATGGAAATAGGGGTCAGGAGCACGGAGCAACCGGAATTCAGAATAGAGCAGGACCATCAGGAGTAGCACCAGGACTAAGGGCATTCCCCCAGAGCATGTTGATCCAATCCCCGGCAGAGTACCTGGTGGAGCTGTACAACATGGTGTCGATAGAGGAATGGATGCTGATCTAGGAGAGTAGGTCCCAGGATTCCCTCATGAACTCAGGGGGCAGATTGGAGGCAACAGATAAGGACTACAGCTCGACGGCAGTGATAGGGTAGCGGAGATGGTTAGGCGAGCCATGAGAGGCGAATTGATAAATAGAGACTTGAAAGATGTCAATAGGAGTCCCTTTTCTTCTGCGATCAGGCAGGCTAGAAACCCGCCAGATTTCAGACTACCCACATTAGAGATGTATGACTGGAGAACGGATCAACCTGTTCACTTGACAAGGTACATGAGGCATATGGAAGTGCTGGGGGCATTGGAGGAGGTCATTGAACGATGCTTCCCTTTGTATTTGACAGATATTGCAGCATTATGGTTCACATAGCTAGAGTATGGCTCTACTGGCACATGGACGGAGCCGATTGAAAGGTTTATGAGATAGTTTCTGGTCCACATAGTCAGACCCAATAACGTGATGACTTTAACATCGATGAAACAATGGAAAGGAGAGTTACTCAGGGATTTCTTAACCATATTCAATACAGCGGTGGCTTCGGTGGATCGCCCCGATCCATTGATGGTTTTGATGGCGGCAGTTTCATATATTGCAGATAATTCAGAATTTGAGATATCATTGCGTGACCCACTGAGGGATCTCGGGGAGTTCTACCATGAGGTGGAAAGGTTCCTGAGGCAGGAAGATGTGCAGGCTGAGAGAGAAAGGAGAGAGGCTGACTTATGCAGTAAGGGGTGGAGGTCCACCCAAGGAGGATCCAAATAAAGAGGACAAAGGAAAAAGGAAAATGAATGACAACGGTAGCACTTCGAAAATGCCTCGGAGGGAGTCAAAGTTCTCTTCTTACACAAATTTAACTGAGACTCTAGAAAGGATTTACATGGATACTCGAGAGCGCCTCCAATATCGAAGGTCGGCAAGGAGGGAGCCTTCTAAATACGAGTGGGCATCGGGGAAGCATTACCTATTCAATATGCTGGATGGGCACAACATGAACGACTGCATACATTTGAAAGATATCGTTGAGGAGCATGTAAGGAATGGTCCTGTACAAAAGTATGTAAGGAATCAAGCTATGGCAGTGGAACAGGAGCAGCCACCGCAAACCTCGAACGAAGATGGTACTGGACCAAGGTAACGTCAGCTTATTGTCAACTAAATAGATTTATGGCTTTGAATAAGTAATAGAACTCGAAGTGATACGGCTAAGTCACTTACACATGTACGGGATCAAGGACGGTCCCTAGGCATACTCTGAGACGACGATAAACCATGTTGCTTGAGTCTATGAAATCTTGTTTTTCTTTCCATTTCCCTGAAAACTTTGGTTTCTCCCTTGGATGTATAGACATTTATTTGACTTCCCCTGGCTATAAAAACTTTTAAAAGGCTGGATTTGCATTAATGTAACAAATAACACAGGTCTTGCGATCATGGTCCCGACCGGAGAGACGGGACAATGATCGTAGATTATGAGTCCCTCCACCGGAGAGCGATGGAATGGTCTCGAACGCTATATAGAAGTCCTCGGTCGAAGAGTCGAGGTCGGAGAATATAAAATTCCTCGGCCAGCGAGTTGAGGCCAAAGAATATAAAAGTCCTCGATCAGAGAGCCGAGGCTGGGGAATATAAAAGTCCTCAGTCGGAGAGTCGAGGCTAGAGAACATACAAGCCATTGACCGAAGAGTCGAGGCTGAAATAGGTTATCGTGACTCAATGAGGTCTACGGATTCATAGTTAAATCCAAAGAGGTCATGGATTCAGATTTCGGCATAGGATAGATGGACACAGTGAGGTCCTGGATTTGGCAAAGGGCCCGGAGCGGTCCCGAATCTAGATACCGACTAAGAATGGTCATAGATTTGGTTATTGGTTATGGATGGATTAATGCTCGATTGACGGGTTCGGATGGCTATGGAATTGGCTGAGGGTTTGGTTATTGGATTCAAATCGGATATCAACTTGGAGCAGTTGCAGATTCGAATAAGGATACGACAATGGCACTTGGATAAAATGGATTAGATTATGAATCGGAAGGTATGGCTATGGATAACATATGGACTTTGGATATAGGGTTTGAGGCTATTCAAAACGCACCTTCCAATAGCAAGGCGTGTTTGGGGGGCAAATGTTAACCCGTCTTTTGGCAAGGCCATGGACAGGCAGATTTGACTAAATCGATTGCTTGGTTGTTTAGGATGGAATACGATAGATTTGAGTCGACTGGATGAACGGATGATGCAGCGGCTTGGAAGATGGATATTGGATTGGATAAAGCTGGATCGACTATAACTTGGGTCTAAGAAATATGGACCGACATTACTGGTTCGGTCGAGTTAAAGCCGATCGACATGGGAGATATGATTTGGTCAGATATGGTTCGACATAGGTAGGTCGGTCTGGGTGGTGTGGATCGGTCTGGGTGGTGTGGATCGATCACGATGAGTGGATCGGCGTGGTAGTGTGGGTCGGTCATGATGGTGTGGGTTGACATGCTTGAGAAGTATCAGAGTGGGGAGTGGTTCGGTGGTGGAGTATGGATATGGTTCGGTCAATATGGGTCGGCGTAGGTTGGTCGGCATGTGTGGGTCGGCTGTACTCGGTCAGCTGAAGTGGGTTGGTGTTAGGTTGCAGGAATTTGGGTTTGACCTTGGTGGATCGGTCGTCTAGGGTCGGTTGATTAGAATGGATTAGTGAGTTAAAGTGGGTTGACATGGTTGAAGTGGCTCGGGGTTGGAACAGAGTGATAAGTGGGTTGGCATTTCTTGGTTGGCTAAGATGAGTCAGGGTCATATTCAGAGGAGGTTCGACACTTGGTTTCTTCGAGTCCTAGCTTTGTTTGTTCTGAGTCGTGGGAAGGCCTGCTTCGAGTCATGCTTGGGGGAGATCGATTCGTCATACTATGAACCCAAGGCCGGTCATGATGTTTGAGGTTTGGATCAGTTAGGGTCTTAGTGGGCCCATACCACTCAGGAAGCACAGTAACCCAGGTTTCGCCTATAAATACAGCATATGGGACTTCAGAAAAGTGGATCTCCATTCTGTCTCACTTTATCTTCTATACTAAAGCTGATCTGCCATTGTTGTTCTAAAAACTCTGGATTGTAACTGCAATTGATATCAATAAAAAGGTAATTTCTGGAGTGGACATAGGCCAGAGTCACCGAAACACTATAAATCCTCTTTTTTTACTGCTTTCTTTTTAATTTTTACCGATCTTCATATTTATACTCTCTGCATACATTCTATCTGTGTTCTGTGACTACAATTTGAAGATTTCATTTGGATTTGGGTGTTAGTGACCAATTTTGGCACTAACAATGATGTTTATGGCTAGTTAATCTTTTGATAACGATGGATTAAGATTCATTAATTTAGTAATTAATGATATTTTTAAAATTAATTAATCCTTTTTAATTAGTGACTTTTAAAGGATAATAAACCTATTTAACCTTAATTAATCTTTCCTTAAATAAAGTTTTAAATTAATTAATCACTTTTAAATAATGATATTCATTTATTATTTAATTTATTTAACTAATTATATTATTAATTATTTGAATTAATGATGTTTAAAGAAGATTTACCCTTTTTAATTAAAGGTTATTGAAGTTAATTAATCAACTTAGTTAAGGATGTTTTAAAAGTTGATTAATCAATGTGATAAAGATGTTTTAAGTTATGAAATCCTTTTTAATGATGTTTTGGAGTTAGGGAACTTTACCAACAAAGTGTTTTAGCCAATACTTGTAATATGAAGCCAAGTATGAATTCAGGGTTCTTTTTAAAAGAAATATTTTGATTCGTTTATGGAAATGAATTAATTTCGTAAAGCGATTCACTTGTATGGAAATGATATATTTGTATAATAAGCACTAAACATCGAAGAAGTTGATTTGTCGCTATTTTGAAAGTTAGATTAATCGTAGGATACGACTTTGTGGTAACACAACCTTGACTTGTCTGGTATTATTGTTAACCAAGAAATAGTACAAGTTTGAATTTGATGAGTGGTGGTAGGTATACAAGACTCAAATTCCATATATGATCGTTTTATATCCTGAATAGTTGGTTTCTCAGCTATCAGTTATTTCAGCTTCTTTATTATCATCATTCGAAGATGATTTGTTGCTCCGTTGAGCTTTGTTATCCTTTATTGGTAAATGGTCGAACCCAAAGCGCGAAAAGATGTCCAGCTATGTGGGGTTGCTCCCATTAGGGTATTTTCACATCACATCTAGATCGGATTTGTTTGTGCATTTAGATGTGAAATAATCGGATTCTCGGTAGGCGGGGTTCGGCTGGGACATTTCCAAGAGGTGCCACGGAGTATATGAGCTTCTCAAAAGTATATTACTGGAGGGATACTTCAAGGGTGATTCACCTTCATAATCATTGTTAGAGATTTTCCTTTTCGTATTTGATTCAAACCTTCAAATTTATTTCCTTATTTGCATTGAGAAGAGTAAATCACTCTTCGTAATGTTTAATTATTTATCCATTTTTTACATTTCATTGTTAATTTACGTGGGAGTAAACCCATTCCATGTTCAACGGCGTGGTCTCACATGTTTTGTTTAATTTCACACCTATTATTTGAAAAGTTTTACTCATACAAGACATATCGTTTGACCCAAGTTGTTTGTTTTCACTAAACTCTTCGGTACTCATTTTATTTGAGTAGTCTGAATGTAGTAGGTTTCTTGTTGGGCTCTTTTGAAGACGACATCCAACCAGGTGGCTTTCATCTTCTTAGTTATCTATTATGCTATATTATCTAGCTTGTGTATGTATTTTGTTTCAGCATATGTAAAAGCAAGATGTTATAACTACCTAAGCTATTTGTAGTACTTTTGTGTAACTTTGATAACTCCTTGTTAAGGAATAACTTGATGTGCTATTTACTATTATGTTTTATTTAGCATTTTTTTCCTGTGGTTTTCTATTCCGCTCTTTATTTTACCCTACGACAATTCATCTTTTTGATGCTTAGGCAATGACACACGAACATCGATGATGTGTTAAATGTCGTTCCTAGGGGTCAGAAAGGTGGGTCATCACATAAGCCTACCCATCTGTTGGCCTACTAAAAGTTGATGATTACCAGCCTATCCCAATGGATGGTGTAAGTAAAAAAGGTTAGTCCAATTTTAAAGTCCCAGATTGATTTGGGCGTTGTGTTTAATTTCACAAATAAGTTTGAAAATCTAAAATATATTTTAAACTTAAAAGTTAAGTTTTATATAAAAGGAAAATTTTATAAAGTTATAAAATGCGTTCAAAATTTTCAAAATTGTTTTGAGAACTAAAATAGTTAATTTTGAAATTTTAACAATTAATTTGATTAATTAAAATAAATTAAATAATTAGCTAAAAGTTGATTGACTAATTCATGTATACACACACATATTGAAATATGTGTTGCCATAATTATTACAACCGTTTATCTATCTCCAATTTATTTTAGGTAAACTAAATTAAAAATTTCGAATTAATTAAAAGTGGAAAATGATTTAAAGGACAAGTTTTATTTTAATTTTAGAATAAAGGACTGTGAAATTATGTAATAGGGCTGGAGGGTAGTTTTCTAATATTTATTGTTTTTGGGCCAAAAATTTTCATTCAAGGACAATTGTAATATAATGCTAATTTCTTTTCTCTTATCATCTGCAATAATTTTATGATTCCAACTCGATCTAGAAATATCGCTTGGAATTATTCAGTAATCAGTCAACTCGATCAACAATATTATTTGCAATTATTCAACAATAGGTCTACTCTTTATCATCTATTAGTTGATTTGAATTGCGTTTAGCTTTGTTTGTATATTTGTTTTTAATTTCTATAACGACTCATAATTCATCACTTCATAAAATTTCAAAATATTCAGAAAATAAGATTTTTAAAACATAAATGAGCTTTTAAATAATAAACAATATTGATAGTCTTATTTTGAATAAATAAATATAAAAGAAAAATATACACTTGGTAACAATCGATAAAATGACCGAAAATCATTATCGATAAACTGCTCTTCGGCCATCCGACATCGTGCACCAAGATGGACACATACACTCTTTTGTGTATATGAACGTAAATATAAAATAAAATAATTTATTTATTTATGGAATTAAATGTATTTATTACATCATCAATGATGTCATCATTGATGAATTAATTGATTTTTGAATTTAAATTTAGTTTAAACGATTTAATAATTATTTTAATTATTAAGTAAGCTCTTTAATTTATTATATAATGATAGAAATATTATTTTTAAACTTTGTTTATATGTATATTAACTAAAAAGTAAAAATATGACAAGAAATCGAGGTCGGAATTCGTAATAATTCAACGTGAATAAGTTGTACAACGTTGTGGATTATATATGCATATATACATGTACACATACATGAAAACTTCACATACACATGAACACAAATATGTACATGTATATATATTTGTATATATATTCAAAAATATCCAAGATATTATCTACATCGAACCTCTTAAGCAACCACAAAGACAACTTCTTACAGACAAGTAAATACATCATGAAAGCACATGGAGTGAGGGGTTAGTTCGGCCATGCAGATGATGGAGATGGTGCATGTGGAGGTGATGGATAATGATGATAATGTATAATATATCTTAGATATTTTTCTCGTATTCTTTCCCTATAAATACCACCCCTTCTCCTCTTCATTTTCATTTTCCTTCTTCTTCATTTTCAAAGCTTTTATCCTCCTCTTTAATGGCTTCCACCTTAAAAGAAGTAATGGCTGAATTATTTCAAAAAGAAACTAAAATTATATAGTACATATGTATAGTGTAAAACACCTCAAAACTCAACCAAAACTCCTCCTCTTCATTCACTTTACCCACCGCCGCCACCACACATCCCCATAGCCAAGCCTTCTCTCCCTTACAACCTAGGTCATGAGGCCCTAGTCAAGCCTGAGCCCTCCAAAGGCAAGAGCTCAAGTGATCATGAGCTTAGATTTCAAGTCAGTGAAGCTATAACTATGTTTAGGTTAATCGTTTAACCCAAGGCGAGAAACTCTTATTTATATTATATTTTGGATGATGATAAGATGTTTGAAATAGATGTTTAATATTCTTTGATCATCAAGTTTGATTGTTTAATATTGTTATTTAATTGTATTAACAAGTCACGTTTAATACACGTCGAGAATCACAAAGGAAATCACTTTCCTTTTATCAAAGAAATGGTGTTATGGAATGTTTAAACCACTTTAAAAATGGTTTAAAATGATTTAGAAATTTTTTATAAGCATTCAAAAGTGTTTCGACGAAGTTTGAAAAGAAAATGAGAAATTAGTAAAAATAGGCGCGTCGCGTAAAGGTAGTTCGCGATTTCACGCCACAAAATCCACTTATACAATGGTTTCGGAGTCGGATTTTTGAAATAATAATTTTCCAAACTTTTATGATCATAGTTTTCAACTAAAAGAAAGAGATCGAGATTTGATTTAGTAGATTTTAAAATATGAGTAAAACAAGTTCTGAAAATAATCGCGGTTTTGCAGTTCGGGATCCATTAAGGGATTTCTTTAAAAATGATATTTTAAAATTGTTTAAAACTATGAAATAAATTCTAAAAATCTTTTAAAATGTTTTAAAGGTAATTTTCGTTATAAAAATGAATTTTCAAATAATAAAAAGCCGTTTTGATCAATATAGCTTTAAAAGCACTTTTTGTAGCACTTTTCAGCAGCACTTTTCTATAACTTTTGAAATATAGTTTTAAATGCAACTTTTCTTTTTCAAACATTTTTTAAATATTTTAAAATGATTAATAAAGTATTTTAAAGATGATTTAAATGATTTATGGAATTGTTAAATATTAAATGATTTAGGGTCGATCAAATTACCTGACCGCCTTATGAGTGTCAGAGTGGTAGTGTCTAGGCTTGGGTTTGGAAAACCAGTTTCCTGCTCTCCCTGGCTACTCGGACTGGACTGACAGATGGGATAGTAAATTTGATTTACTCGAATCAAAATTTTCCAAAGTATGAAGGATATAATTTCCAAAAAGTAAATAACTTGGGTTTTATGAGGTTAATCTTCTTATACTTGGTGTTAAAGCCCAAAGAGGGAACTTGTAATATTCGTAGAATTTAAAAGGCGGTTTCGTCTTTATTCCGCCTATAGTATTTGTTGAATATGGGAATTGATATTGATAGAATTAGATGATTTCTATAGATTCTGCTCACTTAATATTTACTGGTTTTGGATTAATATCCTAGATAACATGGTTTTAACTCAATCAAAATTTTGATTTTGAATTAAGAAATCTTTGTTAAGATTTGAATGAAATGAAAAAGGTTTTAAGTAATAAAAGGATTTGGTAAATGACGTTTAATGATTCCATATATACCAAATAGAATGTTTTAAAAATATATATGAAGATATTTGATGAAAAGAATTAATCAAATCAAAGAATAATTCCCTATTTACAAAACATCTTTTTATCGATAAATGGTTTGAAGTATCCGAGGTAGGATTTAAGTGATCCTTATCCAAAAATCACTTCAAACCAATATATGATTTTGAAAAATAAAGACCCGATAAAGATAATAAGGATGAAGACCGGAGGTCTTTGAGGCAGAAGGACTGCTTGTTGATAATTCTAATTAGCACCCAAATAACTAAAGTAGCAGTGGTACTTTCATTACTAAAACTCTTTTGGTTGCAAGGACTTCTCGCTACTAATCCTAGGGGTAATCCTCAATAGGATGTGGTAGGAGAGCACTTTCGATGTATCCTATTCCTGGACAACTTGTATGGACAAATGTTTGACATTGCATTTGTAATTACATTGATTGATCTCTATGAATGTATCATCTGATTGATGGCGGGGAAGGCAACTTCATTTAGCTTAACACCCTTTCTTGAGACATTCGAGCTTAGGAGTTATATGTTGGTAGAAATTAGTTGTGTAATTAAGGAATGACAATGTGGCATTCAAAGTGGAATGTGTTATGTGAAAGGTAATCATTACCTTGGGGCTCATCACCCAGAAATGGCTTAAAAAGGGCCTGTCGTGAGGCTATATGGGTCGCACCCATAAGGGTATGGTCATTACCCTTCTAGATTACTCTATATATTTCGAGTATGTTGGTTATGTTGTTTCGGGATCCCGGACAGGTCGATTACGATCACGGTGATATCATATTCGGTTCTATCCATCACTAGGCGGGTTTATGGGTAGGCTGATCTTGCCAGGTGTAGAGGTTTCAAAGATGTCGATCCTCGATACATCCCTCTAGTGGTGTACTATACGAAAGGTATTCCCTCGCCTTCCATTGTATGGAATTCATTCTCCAATAAGTGCCACTAGACTTGATTGTAGAACCTACATTATGGCTAGTATGCTGGAATTTAATAATGTAACGATTTTGGGTAAGATCCATAAGTTTACTTGCAATTGCTTTCAAAAGAATGTTATTAAAAGTAATGTCAAAAGAATTTTACATAGAAAATGTTTTGGTTATCATAAGTTAAAAATCCATTCCGTGTTTATATGTGGCATGGTCTTATATGGTATGCTTTTGTTTTCGAAATGTGTATTTTGAGTTTCTCACATCAGTCCCATAACTGACCTGGAGTTTATTTTTCTTATCCCTTAAACTTTGGATGCCCTAATTTTCTTGGGAAGCTAACTAATTAGGTAAGCTTGGAGCATTTTGGAACGTAGCATGAGCATGGAGAATTGTGGGTCTTTTGTTGAAGTCATCTATCACTTTCCGCTATGTCTGTATTATGTATTAGTATCTACTAGCACTGTAAGGATATGTCTTATAACTATCCTAGCTGGGTTAGTACTATCGTAACTCTTATGGAACAGTTTGGAGTAACTGCATGTACTATTCATATGTATAATTAGGTGTTGAGTACGATATGATATTCTATTATTGTCTTATCTTCTATCTTTATTTCTTTACCCCATGATAATCTGCCTCTTCGGCACTTGGATTTACGGCATGTGAATACCGAGGATGTATTAGGTCGATTTCAGAGGGTCAAGAAGGTGGGTCGTCACAATTTCAGTTCGACTATGAAAGTTATATTCATTTTTTTGTATAATTTTTTGTAGGATCTTATTTTAGTGGAGGACAGGAGTTCTTATAATTTGATTTCTTCCTTTTGTTCTTATTAGTATCATTCTTTTCCTTTTTTATTCTATTGTTAAATTTGTTAATACCCTAGTACTGATTTTCATGACAACAACCATATAAACATTAATACTAATGTATCTCCAAGTTGTGCAGTTATTTCAGATATATTATGGAGGATTTACAAAGATAAACAAGAAATCAGTAGAAGCAAACGATTTATATATGAAGATTAATTAGATCAATGAAAGCACAAAACTGATTGAAGAATAATGTTGAAAGGATAGAAGTATTTGAAGTGATGGCTAGTTAGATGAATCTTAGAATTACATGTTAAAAACCATACAGAAATTATACTAGAAGATCATCAACCATTAACTTCAATCGAATCACAAAAATTCACAAATAAGAAGTACTTTTGATATCTGAAATTTGCAACACTTTCTAAAATTTGCAACGCTTATTGGTTTTGCTAATTCTCTTTGGAAAATGCATGTATGTCGACGTATAGTGAAATGTATATCGACATATGTCAGGTTGGTTGGTTTTTTCAAATTTAAATCAAGGGATATCCCGTCACCTCTTCATCAAAAGACATGTCTCTTCAATATCTATTTAAAGCCTCTAGAAAATGTATTTTCTAGTCACTTTTCACTTCTATCTCTTAGTCTTTCTCTTCCATATTCCTGCAAAATAAACCCACTGCATACTCTTCTAATCTTCTTGCAAATTGTTACTATTTCACTCCAACTCTTCACCGATTTGCAAACCACACAACATTAGAGAGCTGTACTTGAATTCATATCATTTTCTCTTTGATTTAATCATATTCCTCAGATATTTCAAAGATATATTTCCATTGGTAATCTATAGGATCGTTGCACCGAATCTTCAAGAATCCATATTGAAGATAAGTCAACCTGCTATAGTTTGTTGTTGTTTGTGAAAAGGAAAGGGTGATCTTGTAGCCAGTAAATCAAGAGGATGTATCTTGTAGCCCATGAAACCAAGATTGTAAAGGTGTTCTTGCCACCAATGGAAAGCAAGGGATTATATAGGAATTCTACACAGTGGAATGTAGGACTGGATGGAGGACTGATTAATTCGAACCAATATAAAAATCTTGCATTATTTACATTACTGCATTTTACTTTATCACTTATTTCTATTTGCAATTTGAATAGATATATTGTTAAATTCATAAGTTAGTTTTATAGATTTGAAATACGCATCTCATCCCCTCTAGTGTTCAAATAGCCTTAAGGTACATTCCACACTGTGCTGTAGACACCCCATTTTTCAACGTTTGGTATCAGAGAGCTAGTTTTAAAAAATTCTTAACTTGATTTTTGAAAAGTATAAATGGCTAATAACACTAATAACACTTTTGTAGACAAACAATCTACTACTGGACCCCCTCTATTTGATGGTAGTAATTATACATATTAGGCCCATATGATGAAAATTTATTTGTTGTCTAATGGTTTGGACATTAGGAATACTACATAGAGTAAGTGCACTGAATCCCACATTGAGTACTCATCTTGGAAACCAGACCAAAAGACACAAGTACTTGTTAACTCAAAGGCTATGAATAATTTATTTTGTGCCTTAGTTAAAAATAAATTTAATCGAGTTTCAATTTGTATTTCTACATATGAAATTCGAAGAACATTGCCAGTCATACATGAAGGCACTAGTAAAGTAAAACAAACTAAGATATCTATGTTAACTAACCAGTTTCAACTTTTCTGAATGAAACTAAATGAGTCTATTTCTGATATGTATTCTAGATTTTAGGATATAGTACATGCATTAATATCATTAGGAATGAAAATTACTGAAGAAGACCAAGTCAAAAAGACCTTGAATTCACTTTTTAGTGAATGGGATCAGAGGACTCTGCCAATCGAAGAAGCCAATGATATTACTACTATGAAAATAGAATATTCAATTGGTAATCATTTGCCTTAATGAAGTAAAGTTGCAGGTTAGAAAAGAGAATCAGGAAAATGTGAAGAATACGCTTGCACGCAATGCTACAAATGACAATAATGAACTAGATGATGCTAGTGATGATGATATCGAGTTTATGACCAGGAATTTCAAGAAATTCTTGAAATATTGGAAAATGATCAGACTTCGACAAACTTACAACAATGATTCCAGAAATAAAAATGTTGCTGAGTGTTCGAATGTGATAAACCTGGTCATTTGAAAAGAGACAGTATTAACATGAAGAAATCAAAGCACTCTTCAACCAATAAGAAGAGAAAACAAGCTTTCAATGTAACATGGGATGATTCAGATACTTCATCGAGTGTAGTGATTCAGAAACAAAACATGGCAGCATTTGCTTCATGACAAAGGATGATCAGGTATGGAATTTTAATAAGGAAATTACTAATGTTTTAAGTGGTATGTATAAGGGATATAAAATGCTTAGGAAAGATTACAACAATAGTTGATCATAGATAAATAGATTAAAAATATTTAATGAAATGTTAACCGAGGAAAAACAAAATCTAGTAGATGTGATTGAAAGACTTAATGGGCATAATGATGAAAAGGATTCGAAGCTTGAAATTTTAAAAAAACTGAAAAATGAAAATGAATCCTTAAAATCAAAAAACCTTTCAATGAAGTCAGAGATCACTAATCTGAATATTAAAACAACATATTTCGGTAATGTTATTTTTAACCGTAATAAGGATTTTGATAAAATGAATACTAATATTGAAAAAATTAAACAAAGGGAAGGATAATCTAGAAAATTTATTATCTACGTCTAAACCCACTAATAATAAACATGGACTTGGATACATCCCTAAGCCCAAATCAAAGAAAAATAATACTCAAAGTACTAAATTTGTTAAGGCTACCAAGTTTAAACCAAAATCAAGGAAATTAAAGCTAAAACCACCAAATAGGTTTATTAATTTATGGGTTTCTATAAAGTTATAAAATAATGAGAAAGAGAAATATATTGATAATTTTATTAACAATATCCATTTAACCGATGATTATGTTTTGAAAGGGTATTCAAACTCTTCGTGGGTTTGGATTTCCAAAACTTAACCCAATGGACCCAAAATAAAAAGGTACCGGTGCTTACATTTTACATTTTTCAGGTACCAAACAATGGATGTCGGGCAATGGATGATTAAAGACAAAAAATCCATTTAAAAGGATATGTTTTTGGCATCGGCAACATTGGTAACCCTAAAACTCATCTAATTATAATTATTTTTCTTGATAACTGTATTCATGTTTTGTATTGATTTTGATTGCTCTCGTAAGTTCCATTTTATATACATACATACATACATATGTATATACACACACAAAAACTTTATACATATCGTCTAGTTTCGCTTAAGCAATTCTTTTTCACCTTTTTTGTTGATGACGAAGGAGGAAAAAGGTATAAATATACTAGGAAAAATGATAGGGAAGTGCTTAGATTTAGGGGGAGTCAAATATAAAATACAAATACGATATTTTATCATATTTATATGATTGTCATCATCAAAAACGGAGATATTTTAATACACTAGGTATTGATTTTAATGATAACAACATATAAACATTACTACTAATGTATCTCAAAGTTGTGTAGTTATTTCAAATATATTATAGAGACATTTACAGAGATAAACAAGAATTCAGTGGAAGCAAATGAATTATTATGAAGGTTAATCGAAGCAATGGAGAAAAAAACTGATTGAAGAAGAATGTTGAAAGGACAGAAGTATTTGAAGTGATGGCCAGTTGGTTGAACCTTAGATTTACTTGTGAAAGACCCCATGGCAATTATACTTGAAGATCATCAACTAACCTCAACTGAATCATAAAAATTCACAAATAAGAGGTACTTTTGATATCTAAAGTATGCAATACTTTCTGAAATTTCGCTTATTGGTGTTGCCGATTCTCTGTGGAAAAGGCATGTATGTCGACATATAGGGGTATTGTATGTCGACATATATCCCATTGGTTAGTTTTCTAAAATTTAAATAAAAAGATTTTCCTGCCACCTCTTCACCAAAAGACATGTCTCTTCAATATCTATTTAAAGCTTCTAGAAAATGAATTTTCTAGTCCTTTTTCACTTTATTTTATTACTCTTTCTCTTCCACATTTTTATAAAAGAAACCCATTGCATACTCTTCCAATCTCCTTGCAAATTGTTACTATTTCACTCCAATTCTTCACCAATTTGCAAAGCACACAACATCAGAGAGTTGTACTTGAATTTATATCATTCTCTCTTTGATTTCATCCTTTTACTCAAAGATTTCAAAGATATATAACCATTGGAGGTCTATAGGATCATTGTACGGAATCTAGAAGAATCTATGTTGAAGGTACGATTACTTGCTTTAGTTTGTTGTTGTTTGTGAAAAGGAGAGGGTGTTCTTATAGGTAAATCAAGAGGGTGTATCTTATAGCCTATGAAACCAAGATTGTAAAGGTGTTCTTTCCACCTGTGGAAAGCAAGCGATTATAATAGAATTCTGCATAGTGGATGTAGGATTAGTTAATCCGAAGCAGTATAAAAATCTTAATGTTATTTACTTTATTGAATTTTACTTTATCGCTTATTTCTATTTGCAATTTGAATAGATATAGTGTTAAATTCATAAGTTAGTTTTATATATTTTAAATATACACTTCATCCCCTCTAGTGTTTAAATAGCCTTAAGATCCATTCCGCATTGTGTTATAGACAACCTCATTTTAAAAAAAATTATGTTATGGTTTAATGTTCTTGTAATTTTTTGTTTAGCTAAACTGGATTAGCTTTTGATTATATTTCTTATATTGAATAGAATTATGTCGTGATGGTCTTCTTATTTGTTGATAGTGATTATAACATGTAGTGTAAATTGGTGTAGATTCACTATTTTGAAATTTATGAATTCATTTCTATTTTTTTAATAGTGGTACCATTAGCTGTTTTCATGTATGATGATAATAGTTATAGTTTCCATTGTCTGAATGCTTCCCCTCTTCTTCTTAAGAATGAGTTATGTGAATATTGGTAAACATTAACTCCACTATGTATTGAAATATCGTATACACTTGAAGGGAAGTTTAGAGTTCATGATACTGATTTAGATTTACAAAATATTATTTGTTTTTCATTGTTAAAAAAGAAAGAGTTTATAGTATTTAGCATAAGATTAAAACAACAATTGATGGAATGGAGAATAGTAGTATTAGTGATTTTTCTACAGGAAATTCTTTGATTTCTGATTCATCCAGTAAAAACAATCAATTTATTTTAAGAAACTGTGGAAGAAGGTAAATAATATTCCTATTTTGGATTCTGTTAGATATCAGTTTGATGGAGCTTTGGAATTCAGAAATTTCTTTATAGCTTATCAAATTAAAAATGAATATAAGTTGAAGAATATTAAGAATTGCAGAGAATGAGTTAATTCCATTTGTTCTTGGTTTGGTGAAGGTTGCAAGTTTAAAGTTCACGCTATATGTGATTCCAGAAGTTTTAATTATTTTTAAACTAGAAGTCTGACTCATGAGCATTCTTATGGTACCAAATTATGGGATATCAATCATCCTCCTGTTTTAGTTAGTTTGTTAAATCTATGATTATTGATAAAATTAGAGATGAGCCTTTAAAAAGCCAAAAGAAAGTTTAGAAGAGAACACAATTTCAGCATGAATTACTGCTATGCTTATTCTAGGAAACAAATGGCAATGAAAGAAATTTATAGTGATGATGCTTGATCTTACAATGATTTACAATGGTATTTAGAAGCCATTAAGAATTCAAATCCTTGGAGCTATGTTGATATGGAAGTGAATTCTAGAATAAATCAATTTGAAAGATTTTAATTTGGTTTTCATGCATGTATTGTTGGTTTTAAACATCGTCGTCCTTTGATTTTTTTTAGATGCTGCATTTTTGAAAGGTAAACCTGCTGTTTTGCTAGCTGCAGCTGCTAAAAATGGAAATTAGATTTTTTTCTTTCGCCATGGCAATTGTTTCAAAAAAATTAATCTTATTGGAGTTGGTTTTGAGAAAATTTAAAAAACATGCTTGATGAAGATCGACCTTTGGTTTTTATGTCTGATGGGCAATGAGGTTTGCTTTTAAGTGTTCCAAAGCTCTTTCCATTTCCTGGCCATTCATTTTGCTTGCTTCATATACGAAGCAATCTTCTTAGATCTGTGAAGGTTAAGAATGAAGATCATTATATGAAAGATTTATTTAAAAGACTTGCAAGATCTGGCACTCGTTTTGATTTTGAAAGAGCTATAAATAAATATGTTGAGGTTGGTCGTTCTGCAGCTTTAGATTTTATAAATGATAAACCATACGATCATTGGGTTAACCTTTTTTTTTGGTGGGAAACATTATGGTGAGTTATATTCTAATGTGGCAAAAAGCTTTAATTCATGGATTTTAGATGAATGTGCCCTTTCTACTACTTGTTTAAATGGTATTCAAATTAACTTGATGAAGGAAGTGTCTAAACATAGAGAGGAGGTGTTAATTAGAGAAGTAGTCTTTGCCCTACAATGAAAGCTCGGTTGGTTGAACTTATTAGTGAATGTTATGGATGGGATATGTTGAAGTCTTCTGGTTATGTTTTTAAGGTTAACTCTCCAAAATCTCATCATGTTGATCTAAATTGGAGAATGTGTAGCTGCACGAATGGAAAATTACTTGGTTTCGATGTGCTCATGTGTAACAACCCTGAGATTGCAATTACCGAATGATAAGTTAAAAATTATGATTTTAAGTTAAAAAGGGGGCTAAACAAAATTTTGGGAATTTAAATTTGCAATTGGTTTGCAAATTAAAATATTTTGGGTTGAAATGGGGAATTTTTAAATAAAAAGTGATTATGGGTTAATGGGCCAAATGAGATAATTACATGGTTTTAATTAAAACTAGAATGCTTATTAGGATTTTTGTTCACATGATAACTTAGAAAATAAACTAAGTCCTAATGGGTTTCTAAACCCTCTTACCATAACCCATTAGCCTAACCCCCTCCTATATAATATCTTAAACTCATAACCCTAACCCTCCTTCTCTTCATAAATTCCTAAACCTAGATCTAAACAAAATTAATGGCCTCCATTTAGAAGCTCCATCTCCTTCTCTTCATAAATTAGTTTAATCCTAGAAGAAAAAGAAAAGAGAAGAAGAAAGGTAATGCAATCTCTCATATTCTCTAATCCTCCTTCTTAATCCCCATTTATCTCTATCATCTTGTAGTAATCATTATTTTGTTTTCTTTGTTGATTTTGGGTCCTTGAAGCCTCTTGATCTTTGCTTTGGGGTTGAGGAGTTTGGCTTGCTTGATATTGTGCACTAAAACCATTTGATCCTTTGCTTAATTGAGGTAATTACTATGGATTAGTAATTAATGCTAGTTGTAATGCTAAGATTTGGCCTTGGTTTCCTTTAATTTAGTGTAATAATCATTATATGATGATTAGTGATTGTTATTAGTGAAAATTTTGATGCCCAAAATTGAAAAAAACACCCCAAAATGTCAAAAAACTCAAAAAATAGCTTGCTGGAAATATGCAGGCTGAAAACAGCCTGAAAATGGGCTGAAAACAGGGCTCTGGGTGCACCAGGGCAGGCCTGGGCTGCACCCAGACACAACTGGCTAGCCCAGTGGGGCTAGCAGAAGCAGGCCAGCCCACATGGGCTGGCGCACATGCCATCGCCCCAGCCCGCTTCGGGCTGGGGGCATGTACTCCGCCCCAGCCCAATTGGGCTGGGGCAGGCACTCCGCCCCAGCCCAATTGGGCTGGGGCAGACATTTCGCTCTAGCCCAATTGGGCTGGGGGCATGTACTCCGCCCCAGCCCAATTGGGCTGGGGGCAGGCATTTCGCCCCAGCCCAATTGGGCTGGGGCTTGTGTTCCGCCCCAGCCCAATTCGGCTGGGACATGAGTTTCGCCCCAGCCCGATTGGGCTGGGGGGTTGGACCCTCCCCAGCCCAGGCGGGCTGGGGCAGACCGACGCGGGCCGGGCCCGCGTCCAAAAAAAAAAAAATTATTCTTTACCTCAGTGCTTTACTCTGGTTCCAGTTTTTGACCTCCACTTCACGATGTCGCCACGCTCGCATCGGTAGTCGGAATTCGACGTTTTTGGTCTCGTTGGAAAGATGGAGTTCCAAACTCCATCTCTGAAAAATTTGGGCATCATTGGAGTTCGTTTGGCACTTCGATTTTCGTGCCAAAGTTAGACTCTGGTCGCTGTTGGAAAATATTGTGAATCTTTTTCTGGGTTCAACTTTGAGACATCGCTGCCACTTCGTCTTAACTCGGAATCCAGAAATTCTTTTTGCATCTTGAAGTAGGGATGTCGGACTACATGTCTACTAGTTTTCATGCCATTTGAACACAGTTTGCTGGTCCAAATAAATTGCCGTACTTGGGTTCGCAGCAGTTTTTGAACGGTTTTAAACACTTAGAATATTTTTGATGATTTTCTGGTTTTCGTCGATTTGTTTGAGATTTGCCCCTGGATTTCATACACGGGCTTTATAAAAAGGATTTAAAAGGATTTTGCACTCCAAAATGGCTTTTGAAAATTATTATATAATATTATTTTTAATTATTAAATTAATTATTCCATAATAGGAGACTTTTCAAAAGACCGTTTTAAAAGTGATTTCGAAATCAATTACAAATCCGTTTTACACCATTATTTTCTATAATAAAAATCTCACACTCACTTTTAGCACGTCGAGCGAAATGGAAAGGTGCTTAAACGGTTAGGAAATATCCGGCCTATGGAAACCGTGTGTATTTTCTTTCCGGTTAATCCCCGACCTATTCGATTGATCGTTTTGACCTTTGGGTCTAGTCTACCGATGATATGAGGTGGACTTTTTATTGTTTGGAGTGTGAGCTTGCTATTGGTTAGGAAACCGTTTAGTGCGAACGTGGGGTATGGGACTCATTGTTAACACTTTACGGGTTCCTCTCCAAGAAGTTAGTGGCACATTAGCCTCTGGGCGGCCAGTACTGGACCTCTGGGTCACCACGCCTCTGGGCAACCGTCTCTGGACACCTGCTCTATGGAGCAGTTTATTTTTCGGCGTGCGCCTCTGGGCCTTTATCCTTCTGGGAAGGATCTCGCCGTTTCGCGCGTTCCGCATCTGTGCGAGTGATCGATCACAACTCTACAGTACTTGGCAACAACGACTCTGGTCGGTGCACGTGCAATATTTGTATTATCTGATGATTTTTATATCCATTCGAGTATCGCCATTCGGTGTTGGTTCTATGGAACCATACGATGTAAGTGCGATTACCCTATGGATTCACAGTGTCTCTGGACACTGCATTTCTGTATTCGATTTCATTGATTTTTCATTATATCCCTATTGCTCTTTGGAGCATCGATCCTTGCTTGGGCATTGATCACAGACTCTGGTCACTCTTGGGATAATTGCCTATGGGCAACTTTATCTAGCTTTAGCTACGCCGATGATATGATGCGATTTTATTTATCCCACACTTTGGTGTTTGTATTCTCTTTGGAGATTTTTACTGTTTATTGATGATTAGGGATCGTCATTATATACATGTAGTCCATATTACTCTTCTCTTTGGAGAAGTACTGTTTTATTTATGTACTGCATTATTATATATATCTCAGTTATTACTGATTGTTTAGCTAGCCTGACCCGAGTGTTTTCGCTCGGGTCAGACCGAGTTGTTTCAGGTTAGGTCTCCGGACTTAGCTTTCTGTGCTTCCGCTTGGACATTATCTGCTATGCTGATAGATAGTGCTTTTATTTGTCCACTATTCCGCTACTCTTTTATTTCAGACTCTTATGTACATATTTTTGACTCACATGTGTGAGCGGTGGCTTTGTACCCACCTTTTGATACTTGGATCTGTATTGACGATCTATTGTACCTATGTTCTGTGACTGTTATGTGACTGTTCTGTGATGATGATGTTATCATTTAGTATTATGTTTGTTCTGAACCTATTTTCCTTAGCCATTGTAATCTCGTTATAAATATCTATTGGATATGTCGAGCCACTTCAGAAAAGAATACCACATATTCGACGTATTCAGTAGTTAGTTATAGCTTGATTACACATGGTCGCTTCCATTATACTCTATTCTCCGTTCTAGTAGACGGTATTACTCCGTAATACTCTTTACTAGAGTGGGTCTCGGAGTGGGGCGTTACAGCTTGGTATCGGAGCAAGGTTCAGAATTAAGCATAACAAATACAGAACGGATACACCTAGTACAATACATTTTAATTGGATCCGAATTAAATCAAATCCCTTCCTTATGCTTATTGATAGATAAGTTAGGAATATGTGTAGGAATTTATTATATTCCGTAGTATTCCTTAATTAAGTATCAATCATTGAATCATGTCTAACCCTAATTCCCGTTTGACTTTCAGTATGTCTGGAAGGGGAAGAGGGAGAACCACACGTCAGACTAGTGCTGCTGGGCAGTCCAGCAACACTCATCCAGAGGGCGTGTTCATGACTACCGACCAGATCATGGAGCTGGTTCGGAATTCTCAGTCTCATTCCCAGTCTCCATCCCCAGTTGCTGATGCTCCGCGCATGTCTGTTTTTGCGCGTCTCTGCAGTGATTTTACCCATCTCGGAGGGAAGCCGTTCAGTGGCTCCGAGAATGTCTTAGAGGTTCAGGCTTGGATTCGGATATGCGAGCGCATTTTCACTCGTATGGATATCCCGGATCATGACCGTGTTCTTATTGCTTCTAGTCAGCTTCTGAGTCGTGCCCTGGATTGGTACGAACTACTTATTGCCGAGGTCGATGAGACCACACTTACTTGGGCTCAGTTTCGTCAGAGATTTGAGCTCAAATTCATCCCAGAGTCAGAGAAGAACTCCCTTGCTCGCCGCTTTCTTGATCTCAAGCAGGGGAAGTCCTCCGTATCCGACTATGTCTCTTCCTTCGAGGCCCTGTCCAAGTACGGCCTTGAGTTTATTGCTACTCCTTATAAGAGGAACCTCAAATTTGTTGAGGGCTTGAAGAAATATCTGAAGAGGCATCTTATGCTACAGCTTGAGCTCTCATTCGAGAAGCTAGTCGATGCAGCCCTACATCTTGAGTCAGTCGAGATGGAGTATAGTGATGATGGTGGTGGGGGTTCCAAAAACCCCAACCAGAAGCGGGGTCCATTTCAGAAGAACAAGCCTTGGAACAAGAAGAAGAAGACTGGCAATTCTGCTGTCCAGGCTCAGCCTCAGACTCAACCTCAGATTCAGTCACAGCCTAGTGGAACCCGTCCTCCGAAGAAATGCTTCAACTGTGGTTCTCCAGATCACTTTATTCGAGAGTGCCCCAAACCTCTCTATTGCACCTTCTGCAAGAAGGAGGGACACAGGATCTCCACTTGTCCTATTGCTCCAGCTAGTGCCAAGCCTGGCAAGCTTAATGCTGCCAAGGCTCCTGCATCTTCAGCTCAGCCTCGAGGTACGCATCCTTCCGTTCTCGAAGGTTCTATTTTATTTCATGGTAGATCTTGTAGAGTTCTCCTACAACAACAGCTATCAGTCTAGTATTGGCATGGCACCTTTTGAGGCTCTATACGGAAGGCCATGTCGCTCTCCTGCTTGTTGGTTAGAATCTGGCGAGAAGCTTATTCTTGGTCCAGATTCAGTTTGGGAATCTTCTGAAAAGATTGTTCTTATCCGTCAGAGAATGAAAGAGGCACAGGACCGTCAGAAATCATACGCGGACAACCGTAGGAAGCATCTTGAGTTCTCCATTGGCGATTCTGTCTTTATTCGGATTTCTCCTATGAAGGGAGTTGTGCGTTTCAGCTCTACAGGGAAGTTGGCTCCTCGCTATGTTGGACCATTTCCTATTACGGAAAGCATCGGCCCTGTTGCTTATAGAGTGGCTCTACCTGCTCATTTCTCTGGAATACATGATGTGTTCCATGTTTCTCAGCTTCGCAAGAGTGTGCGCAATCCTGATTCTATTATCGAGCCTCACATCGTACCTGATTTGGAGATCTCACCCGATCTATCTATAGAGCAGCAACCTCTTCATGTGCTTGATTCGGAGATCAGATGTCTTCGAAATAAAGAGGTTCCGCTTGTGAAGATTCAATGGTCGTCTAACCCTAAGGATTGCACTTGGGAGACCAGAGAATTCATCGAGCGTACTTATCCTGGTTTTCTTTCATCTTCCGACATGGGTGAGCATCTATATTTTATCTTCTGTATTCCTTGTGTGGATTAGATGTTATAGACGACTTCTATATTTAAGGAATTGCGGGGACGCAATTTTCTTAAGGGGGCGAGTCTGTAACAACCCTGAGATTGCAATTACCGAATGATAAGTTAAAAATTATGATTTTAAGTTAAAAAGGGGGCTAAACAAAATTTTGGGAATTTAAATTTGCAATTGGTTTGCAAATTAAAATATTTTGGGTTGAAATGGGGAATTTTTAAATAAAAAGTGATTATGGGTTAATGGGCCAAATGAGATAATTACATGGTTTTAATTAAAACTAGAATGCTTATTAGGATTTTTGTTCACATGATAACTTAGAAAATAAACTAAGTCCTAATGGGTTTTTAAACCCTCTTACCATAACCCATTAGCCTAACCCCCTCCTATATAATATCTTAAACTCATAACCCTAACCCTCCTTCTCTTCATAAATTCCTAAACCTAGATCTAAACAAAATTAATGGCCTCCATTTAGAAGCTCCATCTCCTTCTCTTCATAAATTAGTTTAATCCTAGAAGAAAAAGAAAAAGAAAAGAGAAGAAGAAAGGTAATGCAATCTCTCATATTCTCTAATCCTCCTTCTTAATCCCCATTTATCTCTATCATCTTGTAGTAATCATTATTTTGTTTTCTTTGTTGATTTTGGGTCCTTGAAGCCTCTTGATCTTTGCTTTGGGGTTGAGGAGTTTGGCTTGCTTGATATTGTGAACTAAAACCATTTGATCCTTTGCTTAATTGAGGTAATTACTATGGATTAGTAATTAATGCTAGTTGTAATGCTAACATTTGGCCTTGGTTTCCTTTAATTTAGTGTAATAATCATTATATGATGATTAGTGATTGTTATTAGTGAAAATTTTGATGCCCAAAATTGAAAAAAACACCCCTAAATGCCAAAAAACTCAAAAAATAGCTTGCTGGAAATATGCAAGCTGAAAACAGCCTGAAAACAGGGCTCTGGGTGCACCAGGGCAGGCCTGGGCTGCACCCAGACACAGCTGGCTAGCCCAGTGGGGCTAGTAGAAGCAGGCCAGCCCACATGGGCTGGCGCACATGCCATCGCCCCAGCCCGCTTCGGGCTGGGGGCATGTACTCCGCCCTAGCCCAATTGGGCTGGGGCAGGCATTGCGCCCCAGCCCAATTGGGCTGGGGCAGGCACTCCGCCCCAGCCCAGTTGGGCTGGGGCCAGGCACTCCGCCCCAGCCCAATTGGGCTGGGGGCATGTACTCCGCCCCAGCCCAATTGGGCTGGGGGCAGGCATTTCGCCCCGGCCCAATTGGGCTGGGGACATGAGTTTCGCCCCAGCCCGATTGGGCTGGGGGGGCTGGACCCTCCCCAGCCCAGGCGGGCTGGGGCAGACCGACGCGGGCCGGGCCCGCGTCCAAAAAAAAAAAAAAAATAATCTTTACCTCAGTGCTTTACTCTGCTTCCAGTTTTTGACCTCCACTTCACGATGTCGCCACGCTCGCATCGGTAGTCGGAATTCGACGTTTTTGGTCTCGTTGGAAAGATGGAGTTCCGAACTCCATCTCTGAAAAATTTGGGCATCATTGGAGTTCGTTTGGCACTTCGATTTTCGTGCCAAAGTTAGACTCTGGTCGCTGTTGGAAAATATTGTGAATCTTTTTCTGGGTTCAACTTTGAGACGTCGCTGCCACTTCGTCTTAACTCGGAATCCAGAAATTCTTTTTGAATCTTGAAGTAGGGAAGTCGGACTACATGCCTACTAGTTTTCATGCCATTTGAACACAGTTTGCTGCTCCAAATAAATTGCCGAACTTGGGTTCGCAGCAGTTTTTGAACGGTTTTAAACACTTAGAATATTTTTGATGATTTTCTGGTTTTCGTCGATTTGTTTGAGATTTGTCCCTGGATTTCGTACACGGGCTTTATAAAAAGGATTTAAAAGGATTTTTCACTCCAAAATGGCTTTTGAAAATTATCATATAATATTATTTTTAATTATTAAATTAATTACTCCATAATAGAGACTTTTCAAAAGACCGTTTTAAAAGTGATTTCGAAATCAATTACAAATCCGTTTTACACCATTATTTTCTATAATAAAAATCTCACACTCACTTTTAGCACGTCGAGCGAAATGGAAAGGTGCTTAAACGGTTAGGAAATATCCGGCCTATGGAAACCGTGTGTATTTTCTTTCCGGTTAATCCCCGACCTATTCGATTGATCGTTTTGACCTTTGGGTCTAGTCTACCGATGATATGAGGTGGACTTTTTATTGATTGGAGTGTGAGCTTGCTATTGGTTAGGAAACCGTTTAGTGCGAACGTGGGGTATGGGACTCATTGTTAACACTTTATGGGTTCCTCTCCAAGAAGTTAGTGGCACATTAGCCTCTGGGCGGCCAGTACTGGACCTCTGGGTCACCACGCCTCTGGGCAACCGTCTCTGGACACCTGCTCTATGGAGCAGTTTATTTTTCGGCGTGCGCCTCTGGGCCTTTATCCTTTTGGGAAGGATCTCGCCGTTTCGCGCGTTCCGCATCTGTGCGAGTGATCGATCACAACTCTACAGTACTTGGCAACAACGACTCTGGTCGGTGCACGTGCAATATTTGTATTATCTGATGATTTTTATATCCATTCGAGTATCGCCATTCGGTGTTGGTTCTATGGAACCATACGATGTAAGTGCGATTACCCTATGGATTCACAGTGTCTCTGGACACTGCATTTCTGTATTCGATTTCATTGATTTTTCATTATATCCCTATTGCTCTTTGGAGCATCGATCCTTGCTTGGGCATTGATCACAAACTCTGGTCACTCTTGGGATAATTGCCTTTGGGCAACTTTATCTAGCTTTAGCTACGCCGATGATATGAGGCGATTTTATTTATCCCACACTTTGGTGTTTGTATTCTCTTTGGAGATTTTTACTGTTTATTGATGATTAGGGATCGTCATTATATTCATGTAGTCCATATTACTCTTCTCTTTGGAGAAGTACTGTTTTATTTATGTACTGCATTATTATATATATCTCAGTTATTACTGATTGTTTAGCTAGCCTGACCCGAGTGTTTTCGCTCGGGTCAGACCGAGTTGTTTCAGGTTAGGTCTCTGGACTTAGCTTTCTGTGCTTCCGCTTGGACATTATCTGCTATGCTGATAGATAGTGCTTTTATTTGTCCACTATTCCGCTACTCTTTTATTTCAGACTCTTATGTACATATTTTTGACTCACATGTGTGAGCGGTGGCTTTGTACCCACCTTTTGATACTTGGATCTGTATTGACGATATATTGTACCTATGTTCTGTGACTGTTATGTGACTGTTCTGTGATGATGATGTTATCATTTAGTATTATGTTTGTTCTGAACCTATTTTCCTTAGCCATTGTAATCTCGTTATAAATATCTATTGGATATGTCGAACCACTTCAGAAAAGAATACCACATATTCGACGTATTCGGTAGTTAGTTATAGCTTGATTACACATGGTCTCTTCCATTATACTCTATTCTCCGTTCTAGTAGACGGTATTACTCCGTAATACTCTTTACTAGAGTGGGTCTCGGAGTGGGCCGTTACATCATGCTACAAAATGTATGAATAGGTCTAGTATATCTGTTTATGACATTATGGAGTATTATTATACAATCGATGTTTTTCAATTCTTCTTATTCTCATACTATAATGCTAATCCTTAATTTTGATAAACCTAAAGGTTTACCTAAAGATACTGAAATTGTAAAGCTCCTTATATTCATTCATCAAGCTGGTAGGCCATCATTTAAGAGAAAGAAAGTCCAGATTTTTTAAGACTAAGAAAAATAAACGTCGAAGATGAAATGATATGGCCATAATCGTAGAAATTGCAAATCTGCATTGAAATTTTAGTTGTTCAAGTATTATTTCTTTTTTATTACACATATGGATTAATATATTTTGGTTTACTCGTGTAACGACCCGTAATTTTCAAAATTAAAAATTGTTAATTTAATAAGGTTTTATGATTTAGTGTTGGCAGAAATAAAAAATTGTGATCTAATGATAAGAATGTAATTGGTATAAAATGTGGTAATGTTAATTTAAGTTAATTGATAACTACTTTAAATGTAATAATTGATAGCTGCTTTAAATGTAATTCCAATTAATTGAAATGATTAAAGAGTTATAATTCATGACATATTTTAAATTAATTATAATAATGTGTGTATAAATTGGTAATTGGATCAAAAGAGTAATTGATAATTTAAATGTTGTATTAATTAAATAGTATGTAATAGATTGTAAATTGAATAAATAATTAGTGTTGTGGTAGTAATTATAACACTAGTTGTGGATAATAAACTTATAAGATGTGATTAAAAGTTAATGGTGATAATTTTTATATGTTACCTATTTATTTGGTCTATTAGATTAGATAGAAATCAATTGCAATTAATTCACTTAATTAGTGCAGTTAATGTAGATTAAATTGATAATATTAATTCAATAAGATGTAATCAATGTAAATTTTATTCATAGGATGACAACTGATTGAATAAAAATAAATGAAATCAAGTTTGATCAAATTATTGGAACTTAAACTATAATAATTGGATTCACTGCAATTAAATATAATTAAATATTACATTAATGTAAATTAAGGTAATAATTGAAGAATATTAATGTAATATGCTATAAACGAATGTTGAATATATACATAGAGTAATGAAGGATTGAATAAGAAGATTGAAATCGATTAAATCAATTTACTGAAATTATAATATAATTAACTGGAATTAAATGTAATTAAATATTGTGGGTAATGTAAGAAAAAGCACCAATTGTAGAAAATGAGGATAACAAGATAGAAACCTATGTTAATAATTTCCTAAGGTATTGGTTGATTTAATAGTAGGAGTGTAGATCAAAATAAAAGAATAAAAACGAATAAGTTTAGTAAAAGAGTAAACATATGTTTATTTATTTGAAATGTTAGGTAGTTGAAAGATTGATTGTAGAGACGAGAACCTATTATTTAGTAAGAAATGTATAATTACTATTTGTATCCAATAGTGTATAAATATGTTTAAATTACTATCAGATAGGAAAAATTGTTCTACTTCTCCTTACATTCATTTAGTCCATTTTGGAACTTAATCAACTGAAATTAATGTAATTGAAATTTTAATTAATAGGAGAGAGAATACTAATTGTAAATTAATAGGAATAATTAGAAGCATCTTATGTTTTGTGAAAATATAAGGAAAGTTTGATTTAATGAAAAGAACATTTATATCAAATTAAATGATTGTTTCATTTGTTAGTGTAGGTTTAACTTCATTAAAATAAAGAATGTAATGATTGATTTTAAAGGAAGAAATATATGTTTATTTGAACCGTGTTTAGCTTACAGATTGATTACAAGAATAGGAAAATAATCTGTTTCAGTATGTTATTTATTACTCTTGTGTATAAACAACCAATTTATATACGTTTTTAAATAAACAATTGCTATTTTTCACCCATTTTACTTGTCTATTTTAAAATTTAACTTTGTAAGTAATTGCAATTAATGCAAGTCAAATGCTTTAATTAAAAGGAAAGAAAACGTTGATAGAAATTAATAGATTTAATAAATGAAACACACGTTTTGTGTAAAACAAAACAGGTGTTTTAATGGAAATAAAAGATTATTTTGGGAAAACCAAGTTAAACGTTTTCATTTTTAAGGTAACTATAAAAAAATTATTATGCATAGATAAAAACCTAAATGCGTAAAAATTTGAATATTATTTGAGTTAATGAAGTTAATTTGGTTACGTTTCAAAAAAATTGAATTTCAAAAGGTTGTGCAATGTATATAGTCTCTTCATTTCTTTTATTATCAATTGTTGCACGAATGTTTTAAAATAGCTACGTTATTATTAATACTTGATCCGTTCATTTCTCCTTCTGTTTAAGACCTGTGCCTAGACTTTTAGGTTGTATTTAATTCTTACCACCTCATTTTCACGTATACAAAATTTTACTTTCGTTTGCGAAATTTTCCATTCATACATAAATTTCCTTATGCATTATTAATGCATGAAGCTTTCAAAATAAAATGTGACATTTGTTTTCGTCCCTCCACTTTCATTTCCTAATTATAAATAACATACAGCTTATTTCTTCATTTGCGTTTTGTTTCTCCTGACACCTCATATTCAAAAGCACTTACCCTTGGAAATCCAAACGCTTTCTTTTATAAAATATGATTTTTTTTTCATTTTTCGCACACTTCCTGTCTTCATCTTAGTTGTTCTTCGATCTTTTCCCGTAGCCTTGTAACGACCCGTAAATTTTCGTCAGTTAATTTTGTCATTTTAATAAGATTAGATAATTTAACTTTAGAAAGAAGTAAAGATTTACAATTTATAATGAAGCATATGTTGAAAAGGAAATGAAACCATAGGAATTTAAGCTAAGTATTATCGGTTGATATAAAATGACGAATAAATTGAAATGATGTAAATGGTTATACTAGGCTAAGAAGAGAATATAGGAAAACAAAGGGTAAGTTGTGAATTTATTTAATGGATTAATAATATTAGATAGTACATTGAATTAAATCAATGTCCTGTAGAGGTTGGAGTATGGTTAGTAATAAAAGCTTTTAAAGGAAAAACCTTTAATTTATAAATGAAAATCAATGAATTAAATTAGGTGTAACTGAATGCATAAATAATTTTGTAAGAATAAGTTAATAAACAATTTATTTGTGCATACCCGATTTAATTGAAATAACAGAAAAGACAAGAACTTGATTTGCCTAGGTATATATATATTGTTAAACTATAACTAAATAGAAAGTTTGGTAGTAAATAGGATATAAGAAGACAAAGGCAACTAGTAAATTAATAAATGAATTCATAATAATAAGTAGTAATTAATGCATATATATTTGGCATTAGTGATAATTACAAAACTTTACCCATTTATCTAATTTATTTAATTAAATCTAAATCTATGGCAACATTGTTGTAATGATGGTTGTAAGTGAATTTGAATGTAAAAGGGTAACAATTATTTAGGTTAACCATTTTGAGTATGTTAAGTTAAGAATGGCAATCGATTGAAATAAATCTAAATTAATTACTTTGTTTTGGTTAATGTGTTCTAGTTAATAAAGGGGAGTTTATAAGAAATGAAGCATGCACTAATGACATGTGTTATAATTCAAATGTTATTTATACCCATAAAATGTCTATTTACTGAATAGAAAGATTTTAAATCAATAAGCGAATTTATTGAGGTTCCAATTTATAATTTATAACATTTAATGTAGACTTAATTACAATTAATTGACTTAAATCATGCAGTTAGCGTAGATTTTTTTTGTAATTGGAGTAGTTAATCCTATAAGATGATGTTAATGCTAATTCTATTTATAATTGGACCATTTGTTGATATAGATTATAGAAAGCAAGATGTATATATTTAATTAAAGTATCAACATTCAACAATTGTAATTATTGAAAATTAAAATGGAATTTGAGGATAATAAGGTGAAACCATAAACAAATGTTAATGCATCCTTATTACTGGTAAAAGATGAGTATATAAAAGTTTGAAAATCAAAATAGGTTTTTGAAAACTTAATTTATAATTTCTAAATATAAGGAAGTGGAGAAATTAACACTGCAATGGATAGACTTATCAGCTTTTAATTTACATCTAAATTTGTTTAGATCAATTTGGAAATTAATAAAATTGTGGATATATTTTGAAACGTAAACAAAACGTCTATATTTACATTTGTAAATACGTTTAAAATAAAATGTAAATGATAAGGAATTTATTTATTTCCTAAATCCGTAACGTGTGTAATTAATATTATTTATCTTTTTGGACCACTACTGTTTGCACGTTAAAATTCGTGCACACCTATTCTTTTGCGATCTATCTATAAATAGACGATCAAAAACCTTAGCCTCCATCTTCTATCATTTGTCTGTACGTTCTTTTCTTCAACTCCTTCTCCTCCTCAAATGGATGCAAACCTAGATCTATTTCTATTCAAATTTCAAATGAAAATTCAAACATCTCAGAAAAATTCCAAAAAAAAATATATGTTGTAGATTTCATCCATACGAATCTACGCGCAGTCTCTGTTTTCGAAATCGATACTCGAGTCAGCGGCAAATCGCGGTCAAAATCAGGAAATTCGAAACCTAAGTCAATTTGGGCGTTTTGATTTGGAGCGACCATTTGCAAATTGGTTTCTGGGTATTGAAGAGCTCGGCTAGGGAAGTCGTAATGGTGGAGGCGCGTCACCATCTGGTGGCCTGGGGCGGTCTAAAGGCACGGTCAAAGATGGGGAGGGCGTGCGTTGAAATGGGTTCATTCCCTGGACGAGCATACGTGAGTTGAGAAGAAGCTTTATGACGTGGCAAGCTTTAATTAGGTTGTTGTTTAATTTTGTTTTATTTAATTTTTGTTTCAACTCATTAAAATTGAACAACTTTTTCATACATTACCCGTTTCGCACGAAATTTCTTTTGTTAGGATCGTAATTAAATTTCGGATCCGATGACGCTGGTTTGGACAGATTCGGAGACCGTTGGAATTTTGGGTTTAAATCGGATTTAAATTCGATTTAAATTCAAAAGGTGAGTATTTTAACTCACTCACAACTTCTAAAACTTCTTATGTCTGTTAAATTAATTTTAGATATGAGTAGAAATTTATTTATGACTGTTTGGCATGTTTTATTCATTATCTCTGTTAAATTGCATTTATTTAATTTAACTGTTAATTTATTTTATTTATTGCATAAATTTGACAGTTAGAATTTATTTATTTGCATAGTAACTGTCAGTTATAGTTATGTTAAATTTTTATTTCATATCAACTTACAGTTAAATTTGAATTTATTTTTGCATATAAATTGCTAGTAACAGTTATTAAATTTATTATTGAATATAAACTGTTAGTTAATACATGTTATTTATTACCTGTATAATTTATATGCTCTATATTGATGTTGTTTAAATTGGATGATGATTGTAATAAATGGTTGATGATTGATATTTGGATGAATGGATGCTGTATTTTATATCGTATAAATTGCAATTTATCGTGCATTTCATTCATTCGGGATTGCAATTTGAAATGATATACAACCGCATTTTTATTTTAAATTGCGGATTGAAATGATAAACATCCGTATCACTTGACCATAGGGTAGAAAATTTTATACAGGCACCGCTATATATATATAAAATATATTTTGAAATGTTTTGGTTTTGTAAAGCTATATATATATATATGGTTTATGGATATTGATTTGGTTATATATATATATAAATATATATATATATATAAATATATATAGAAATTTTCAGGTTTTAAGCTTTGTACAAATTTGATTTGAAGTATAAATAAAGTTTGATTTTCGAGATCAAATACGATTAAGAATTTATTTAAAATTTAATTTCTGGAGTTTTAATGACTTAAAAGAGAACAAGGTTGGAAGATGAATATTAAGTTAAAATTGAAATTTAATGAAAAGTTAGAATTTTAAAAGGATACGATTTTATAACTTGAATTTGTGTAGAGTGATTTAAATGAATATCAGGTTGATTTAAATGAATATAAAATAAACTAATAGATTTTCCAGTCATGTGAAGTTAAAAGTTTCTTAAAATTATATTGAATTCATTAAGTAGAGATTTCAAGTAAAAAAATAAAATAAATAAGTAATTGAATTTAATATATATGGATTTGTCAAATGAGTTGTTTTTGAAATGGTGGAATATTTAAAGCTTTGAAACATAAGAATTGAAATGGTATTTGGAAGTTTAAATCGATATTTGAAATTGACTTATGAAATCTAAAGAAGCTATTTGGTTTATAAAGGTAATTTAATATTTAACCATTTAAGAAATGGAAACTTGTTTCAAAGTTATGATTTTCAAGGTAGTATAATTTGAAAATATTATATTCAAGAGTTTTGATTTCTAAATATTTTACTTTGAAAATCCTATGATTTTGGAAAAGAATATATTGGAAAATAAAGATGATATCATATTGTTTTGTGTTTTAAAAGGAAATGATATCATATTTATATGGATTTGAAATGGATATTTTATTCTGGTTTTAAAGTATAAACTATTTTGAAAAGACCGCGGTGTTATAATAACGATTGGTTGGCAAAGAGACCGGGATCGGATATGGACATACTCTCTGTCGATACCGAAAACCACTTTGACTAACCGTGTACGCGGTGGAGATTCCAGAATGAAGTAGGTTGGTGGCGGCATTTCCTTTAAAGGTAAATACGAGGACCCAACTCCCGTAAGTTGGCATAAGGTGGCTAAAACATGAGCGATCGACGGGTTAATGAGGTAGCCCCTCTGATCGGACACTTCCCTTCGATACTATACTCAGACTTTGGATTTTCGGTGGCCACCTTCACTTTTGATTTCTTTGATGTGGGGAGTTTGTCCGATGTGGGTGGCAGCTGCGTGCTGCGCGTTTCCATTGGCCCGGAAGCGTAATTGGTATATCTACCCTGGCATTGCCTAGTTGTGCCGTGTCACCTACCCTAGCGCGCCTTATACAATTTTGGGTTTGTACCATACCTATGGAGTGCCCTCTGGCGACGCCCTGTACGGGGGAGATTACGGTACTGTATAGACTATGGGAATATATAACTGTGTTAAGGTGGAAAATGTAAAGCCTTAACGCTATTTAAAAGTAAGTTTATTTTACAATTAGACACTATTATAATAGCGCAATATACTACATAGTAAATAGTTTAACGGATCCTTAGGAGGTGTAAATCCCGAGCATCTCTTGAGTTACTGCACTCATATTTATTTCTGTTAATTTAACTCACATAAGATCTTTTAGTTCTGACTCGAGTGTTTTGTCTTTTCAATTCGCTCGGGTCAGTCCGAGCGTTTCAGGATTTGAATTTTAGCTCTGGAGGACGAAGACGAAGATTTGTAGTATTACTATTATTATTTATCTAGTGCACTACACACTGTTCCGCTGCATTGTTATTGGTATGTGTAACTCTGATATGTATTATATAAATGTTTGTAAACAGTTTTATAAACTGTATATTTTAATATTATATTTTATCCTTCCGCTGTTAGATTCTATTTTGTTTATTTCTTCTCTGTTTTTCTTATTTACCCCATAACAATCCGCCCTTCCGTATGGTTTGAATCGGCATGTGTGTCTGCCATTGCACTTGGAGGATGCAGCATGATAGGGGGTTCTCGCTTCCTGGTTTGGTAGCGAACGGTTGACTCTTACTCCTACATGTCCCTGCGGGGGTTGGTGGTGCAGTCGAGAGGCTGGCCGTAAAGGCAGAACACAGGTTCCAATGTATGCTACGGTGGGCGTTACCCCACTGGCGCGGCCCGTTACAAGCCTCATCTTTAGAAAAACGTAAGTATTAGAATTTATTTATTTATTTTTTTAATGCATTCTAATTTTTATTTTAATAATATTTCTTGTAACATGAATACTTTTTGCATATAAACTTTAATTCATGCGCAATTTCTTTTATTGGATTCATATTTAAATTTCGGACCATGAAATTGATTTAGTTGAATTTGGAGGTTGTTAAGTTTTTGCGCTTCTATTTTGATTTTTATGGGCTAAAATCAAAGGTGAGTATTTAACCCACTCACAATTACTAAACTATCAAGTTAGTTAAATTAAATTTATGATGTGATTAGAAATCAACTGATTGATGTTTGGTATGTTTAAATTATTATTCTGGTTATATTTGACTTTTAATCCAGTTAATCATCTTTAATTTAATACTGAATTTAAATTATCAATTTAATACCTATTATTGATGATAATTAATCTATTGATGTTTATTGATTGATTTGGATGATGATTGTGATGTATGTTTGATTGTTGACATTGGATGACTGGATGTTGTATTTTATATTGTTATAACACTGCAAGTTCCCTATAGGTTGAAATGATACATACCCCGAACGATCTATAGATTAGGGAAAAATCATTATGGGTTGAAATGATAGACTCGAGTGATTTTATAGGTTTTATTTAATTTGGTATTGCGGTTTGAAAAGATATATAACCGTAAAATTTTTAATTGTGGATTGAAATGATAAATATCCGTATCACTTGACCTTAGGGTAGAAAATTATATACAGATATCGGATTGGTTAAATTAAATGATTTTTGAATCTTAAAATTTTGAGTTCAGTTAACTGGTATTTTGAAATAGAAATTGATTTATATAAATTGAATTATTTTCGATAACCCAAGCGTTAATGCTGAAAATTGGAATTGATTTAATGAATTGTTCAAATGATTTAAATTGGAATTTCAAGTTGTAGTGTCAAATATCAATGAATTTATCAGAATTGAGTTATTGGAAATGTTTGGATACAATTTAAAATTTATTTTAAACTAATTTAAACTATTTTAATCAGGCTAAACTATTTTAATCAATACAAACTATTTTAATTTATTTTAATACATTATAACCTATTTAATCTAATATACCTATTTTAAACTAATTAAATTCATTTAATCTATTTTAAATCTATTTAATGTAATTTGAATCTATTTTAAAATTATTTAGTATATTTAAAAATCTACTTAATATAATTTAAATCTGTTGAATCTAATTTAAATTTATTTAATATATTTTAAAGCTATTTAATGTGACTTGAATTAATTTAATCTATTTCTTTAAATCTATATAAATCCTTTTTCATCTAATTAAATCAAAATTTAAATTTATTTAAACTATTTTATATCTATTTTAAACAATTTTAAAACTATTAAAACTATTTATGAGTACCTAAACTATTTCTAGAAATTTCAGATTGCGTGAGGCTAAAGTATTTATATTCAAATCCTAGATGATGATACAACCTAAGTTAGAGTTTGGAATTGATAAATTTTGTGAAGTGGCATATTTGATTAAATATAATTTTGGAAGTGAATGTGATTTAAAAGTAAATATGATTTGAAAATGATATGGTTTTGAGAATATGATATTTGACATCAATTGTAAATTGACCTTTTGAGTGTAAAAGAACCATCCGATGTGAAATAAGCGTTTGGTTGTTAAAAAGACCGGATCGGATATTGTCATACTCTCTGCTATTACCGAAAACCACTTTAACAACTGTGCACATGGTGGAGATTCCAAAAATGAAGTAGGATGGTCTGGAGAACGATTTTGTAAGAGGTATTTATGTGACCCTGACTCCCGTGAGTCAGCTTGATGTGGCTAGAACAGGAGCCATGCCGGGCTATGTGAGGTCATTCCTCCTATCGGGCACATTTCTTCGATACTATTCTATTACTTTGTGATTGATTTGGTGGCCACCCCTTGATTTTGATTTGGGAGTGTGTTTTGAGGTGGGCGGTAGTAGCTGTTATGCGTTACCACTAGTCCAGATCCACAATTGGTATATCTATCCTAGGCATTGCCTCGAGTGCCTTGTTGCATGCCTTATTGTGCCTTCTACGAGTTTGTTTTATGCCATACCTATGGAGTGCCTTCTGGGTAAACCTCATGGAGGAGCGTACGGTACTGTATAGACTATAGGAATATATAAAATGTGATAATGCCTTAGCGCTATTTTAATACTTTACTTTACTATAGACATATTATAATAGCGTATTGTACTACATAGTAGATAGTTTAACAGATCCTTAGGAGATGAAAATCTCGAACATCTCTTAAGTTATCGCACTCACGTGACACTGGATAGGAGATGTCAAACCACGTAAACATCTCTGATGTCGTCACACTCATATTTATTTACTGTTGATTTAACTTACATAAGATCCTTTAGTTCTGACTCGAGTGTTTTGTCTTTTCAATTTGCTTAGGTCAGTTTGAACTTTTCAGCTTATCGAAGACTGCTTTCTGGAGGATGAAGATGAAGATTTTATACTACTATTGCTTATTATATGTATTCCACTACATCATATTGTTCCGCTGCATCATTTATTTATTCCATTTTTTTTGCAACTCTGATTTTGTGTTGTAAAAGAATAATCAAATGTTTTTATAAAACAACTTCATGAACTGTTATTTGATTATTATATTTTATCATTCCGCTGTGAGATTCTGTATTTGTTTTATTTCTTTCTCTTCTTTTCTTATTTACCCCATAATAATCTATCCCTTTGAGTGGTTTGAGTTTGACGTATATGGTTTATCGTCGATTTAACCGTCCAAAAAGGCAGGTCGTTATAGTTGGTATCAGAGCTTTGGTTTAGCGATAACCTTAGTTTTGTGGGGTCTGACTCTTTAGAGAATAGGGTTGTAATACCCTAGAATGAGTCGCTGAGTATAAATATATGAGAGAGCGTATTTGTTAGTGTTATAAAAGGTTTTTATATTGTGTTAATTTGTTCTATTTAGTATTTATCAATTTTGGTTGGTACATAAGAAGCTATGGCATCGATAAGGATTTCTAAACACTTAATAGGGCAGACTGACACAATATTTATTTTGAAATATAAGTAAATGAAATAATTTTTCCTATTATATGTTTTTGTATATAAAATAATAAATTTTAAATGATACAGTTGGATGTAATATGTTGTTTGTTAGGTATAGAAATTTTATAAATATTAATTGAAAAATAGGATTTACAAGTAAAGTAAATATAAATTGGAAGTTTAGAACTGAAGTTCCGGGATTGTGAAAATTTCTTTCGAAAGATTTTGAAACATAATACTAGTAGTATTTAGAAGTATTTTCTGATAAAAATATTTTAAGGTGATTTGAAAGGAATGTTTTAAAAAGTAATTTTTGAAAGAAATAACTTCTGTATTCCCCTCTTTGTCGTTGAAAAATAATTTCGGTGATGAGTGCACGCATCATCGACGTTCATTACCGAGTTTCAAAGTGGGAAGGCCCTTGTAGTAGTTTACTGCATATTTGTTTCGATAAATCTTGATTTTGAATCCCTAAATATGATTTGATCTATAAAAGATATGTATATATATATATATATGTGTGTGTATATATATATATATATAATTTTCTAAATGACTGAAATGAATCTGTGATTTAGTTCTTAAAACTTTCTGATAATTAATAGCTTTCAATTATTGCAATGAATGAAATCTTGACTATATTAATAATTCGAAACGTCTAAAATGAGGAAAATAAGAAATTGGAACCTAAATAATTAATGAGTATATATGAGATGGGAAATTGTGATTCGTAAATCAAAGGATAAGGAAATTAAGAAATGTAACTATTGAAAATTTTGTTAGCTTAAATAAATAAGAGAAATTTGTGTGACATTTAATTACATTCTAAAAGACATAATGTATAAATTACCAAATATTAAAAGTTGAAATTTTTAATAAGGATACGTAATAGAATACTTTATAAGTAAATTTTAGTAACGAAAGTGTTCAATGAAATTACTTTATAAATAAGAATTCTGATATTATAAATTGTTATAAACTTAGGTTAATAGTTTGAAATGTTACTAATCAAATGTAACAGAAAAGTGAATAACGTAAGAAAAACGATTGTAAACTTAGTTAACATTTTAAGCTATTTATGATCAGATTTAATAGTAAAAGGTAAATAATGTAAGTAAATAATTATAAAATTAATTTAATGTTAAAGCCATTTATAATTGAAATGAGTACAATATTAATTGAATGGTTATAACTTCAAAAAATATTGATATAATTTAGAAATGGATTTAGTACTCAATAATACTATATATGGAAGAATGAATGTGAAAAAGGAAATAATCTATTAGTGGTGGATTAAATTCTAAAATGATTTTCTTACATAATAATGGATAATCTAAATAATCGAAATGAAAATAACTCATGTAACAAATTAGATGTAAAGTAGTGAAAAAATGGTATTGATTAAATGAATGGGAAATGAATTTTGTATGTGATAAATGTAAAGTAACTAAACAAGCATTGTATGAACAAATGAAAATGAATAGTAAATAATGTGAAAAAAGAGTAATAGGAATAAAACTTAAATAACATCGAAATTAATGTTTGTTTGGCTTGTGGATTGGTTGGGAAAGGATACTTCCATTGTATAGAGATGTATAAATAATCTATAAAAATTTATCTGCGACTGTTAAGTGTATGGTTTACTTCATAGTTTATTTATCATTTATATGATTAAAAGTCTCTGAACCCGAACAAACCCCTTGTTTTGGTTGCAATGGATAGTTGATTGTTTTCTTTGTTGAAATGATGTTTGTACTGTGTGTTTGCAAGTGATTGTTGTTATGTTGTGTTGATTTGTTTTGTTATTAGTTGAAAACAACCTTAAATATTTATCTTCTACATAATTATTAACTCCTTTGGATTATATAAGTGAAATACAGGTTAAAGAAGCAATTGCTACTGCTTTTGGTTACATAATATAAGCGTTGTTTGCCTGACAAATAGGTATATTTTCAGATTACAGTTTTCAAGCGATATGATATAATTTTCCCGTAGTTTGGGATATATTATTTTTTAACTATATGATATATACTGTTATTATTGATATTATTATTTCTCTCAGACCTCTCCGTACAAAGGAGACTCTGTAGAAATTTTTTCGTAAATTTCGGATTTAGAAATTTTGTGAAACGTTTTCCAAACTTTTATTAACTGGAATATAAATGATTTAATTGTTATAAATTGATATATTTTATGTAAATTATATAATTATGTAAACTAATTGTCTATAAATTTAATATTTTGAATAAGATATATTGATTACTTAATTCCTTCTCTTTCCTTCTTTTCCTTTTCGAGGACGAAAAGTTTTGAGTGGGGGATAGTGTAACGACCTGTAATTTTTGAAATTAAAAATTGTTAATTTAATAAGGTTTTGTGATTTAATGTTGGAAGAAATAAAAATTTGTGATTTAATAATAAGACTGTAATTGGAATAAAATGTGATAGTGTTAATTTAAAGTAATTGATAATTGCTGCGACGCCCCACCTCTATACTCACGCTAGCCAAGGACACTACGGGGTAATGCCGTCAACTAGCACGGAGAATAAGGCTGTTGAGGAGCGACCATCTGTGTAATTTCTTTGTGCAAGTACCGATATGCCATATAAAAATATAACTTTTCATCTCAAGAGGAAATTCGACATACCGACACAAACTCAAAGCTACTACACAGTGGCTATATATAATCTTCGGAAACAAATATAGAAATATCATAACCCAAATCAGTCAAAGAAGTTCATATCTCAAAGGCGAAAACCGATATGAATATTACACATGAAAGTGTATATCAGAGTAGTGGCCTAACAAGATCCACAACATCACAAAAAAATAATTACAAGTGCTACACAAAAGAATAAGTATACATCATGGAATCTATATCTCAAATGTATACAACAAAATAAACTACTAATCTAAGTAGTTAGCCAAAAGACAGATAATTCTCCCCGACAAGGAGTCAAACAGATGCACCTGTAACATCTCGGTCTGACCCGAGCATTATTTAATTAGAAAATAATAAATGGATCAGCCTAGCTATAATATCAGATAAAATGATACAGAATAAGAGATATGACAAAAACGTATGATAACCGTAAAGCCATACTTTGATAAGTATGTAATTGAAAATCAACTAGAGATTAATCAATATCACAAGAATCTTCTCAAAGATTGAAAAGAATGTCATACTCTTTATTTTTGTTCACCAAACCATAAATATTGACAATTATATCAATGCTAATCACAAAAGTTAACGACACACAAATTCACCAATGCACAAATATTGATAAAACTTATCAATGTAAATCACGAAAATTGGTGAAACACAAGTTATAGAAATCATCAATGGAAATCCAGAAATCACAAAAAGGGGGGAGGCCTATCACAAAACGGGAGCATGAAACTCACCAACACGTGTATCACAAAATGGAACGCTATTCCATGGTTGCTAACCATTAATTTTTGAGCCGAAGCTCCACAGAACGGCCCAAAAGACCATGGGTCGCTACCCCACCAATTTTGAGTCGAGACTCCACAGAAACGGGGTTTAGTCTCCCTCACAGACAAAAAGTCATCGCACATTGCTAGTCTAAATCACAAAAATGATCATTATCGATCATCAAGAAGTGTCAATTACACCAAGCTAGTAAATAGATGAGTTTAGCTTCATGTCCCATAACCACTGGCTTAACTTAAATATTTACGAACAAACTGTAAGTCTCCACTCGAAAATTGTCACAAGAGATTCAATCGAACAAGTCCAAGAATTAACCGATGAAGTAAACGCAAGCGTTTCATACCACTTGTTTTACTAAGCCGTTTAATTAGATTTCTCATACGAGTGAGGTAAAGGTTTATATATACTAGTAGATCGGAAAACGGTTTAAGAAACGAGTTTTTGTAACAAAATAGTGTTGAAATCGTTTTGATGAAAAAGTTTTGATATTTACTACTAGTATTGAAATCTTTATATTTTTAAAGTGACAGATAAAAAAAATGATTGTAGAACAATAAATCACAAAAATTCACATTCGAAGACGTGAATAGAATCCAAAGAAATCGATAACGGATCCATCTAAACGGATATTCCCAAAAGTTCCAAAGAAGATGTTATCAAAGCCAACAAGGTGATAACAACTAGTCGGAGAACGAAGAATCGATTAAAAAGTGGACACTCAAACCCAAAAGGCAAATTGGGAAAAAACAACAAATTCAGTCGACTGACTCAGAGTGTTCAGTCGACTGACTCAGATCCTGGAAACTTTCTGTTTCCAGGTTCAGTCGACTGACTCAGATCCTGGAAACTTTCTGTTTCCAGGTTCAGTTGACTGACTTAGAGTTTTCAGTCGACTGAATCATGCCTGGAAACTCGCTGTTTCCAGGTTCAGTCGACTGACTCAGACTGTTCAGTCGACTGAACTAAAAAATTCAGTATTCTTAGCCTAGGCCCCAAGGGGCAAAATCCTAACAAATCGCAATCGGACGAGCATGGTGAAAGAGGGGGCTATGCGGTAGGATCGTGTAATATGGAATAACGGAATAGTCTAGGTAGATAAAGTAGGTAAATGTAAGGAGACACCAGGATTTTATACTGGTTCGGACCTCTAGTCCTACGTCCAGTCCCTAAGCTTCACTTAGGAATTTCACTAACTAACACCCTCACTTCACCCAGAGGAATAGGTTTACAACTTACCCGAACAACCGAGCGAGATTTCTTGCCTCAACTACCGAAGAAGACTTCAACTCAATTACTAAAATACAATATTCGACTTGTTGTGTTCTTGTCAACACTAATGAGTCTAATGTAGTACAATATTCCTATAATCTTATCCTCGAGAGTATGCAATGTGTTTGTGAAGATTTAGGAAATGTGAATTGCTATGAATCAAAAGAATGTTATAAACAAAACAGTGATTCAAGCAATAGATTGGTGATTGCTTTGAGAATATCTAGAGAATATGAACAAGAGAATAGTAAGATTAAAGCAAGAGAATTCGGTTATTTGAATGATGTTAGAATCATGTATATATACTTGTAGAAGTGGTGCATTTGTTGTCAAAGGTTGCAAACAAGAGATGCTTCCATTTCCATTGGTGAATGGTTGCAACTCTTGGGAGGAAGAAGGTGTCCATTCATAAAAAATTCGTAGGTTCAAATTCAGTCGACTGAATAGAGAATTCAGTCAACTGAAAATATGAAGTAAAATTTTCAGGAACAAATTCAGTCGACTGTGCAAGAAATTCAGTCGACTGAAACTGTGCATGTTTATATATTAGTACCAGTTTCAGTCGACTGGATATTCCTGTTCAGTCGACTGAACTTATAAAATATGCACAGTGAAAGCTTAAATAAAAATGAAGTTTTATAAAATATTTTCTAGTGTTCGTGCAAGCCTCTTGAGGATAGATTTTAACAATAAATCTTAAGACCTATATAAAAAATCATACTTATGTTTGTTTGGTCTTCATCGATCTTCCTTTAGCTTTGCACATATCTCTTCCTTTTTGTTGAAGCACATTGTCATTGATCAAAATCTTCGCGTATCAACATTCTCCCCCTTTTTGATTGATGACAATACTGATTTATTCTAGAGATGTATTTACTTATTTTCTCCCTCTGAATGTATGCACTATCTTTCCTACAAAACAAAGTTAGTACCATAGATTTTCTCCCCCTTTGTCATCGACAAAAAGGAAGAACGAATAGAAGAAATATTTAATCAAAACAATCACCGAAGCATAGAGAATAGAAAATTTTGCATAACCATGGCTTAAAAAATTTAAAATGTTGCGTGGAACAACCACAAAATGGCTATTTATACAAGCCACTAGAAAGTTATAAATAAACATCAAACCATACTAAAATTACTCATCTTTATCCCAGTCATATGAACCTTCTCTTCCTCCTGTTGGTTCACGTATGACGGGTCCTCCTGTTGGTGGTCTGTACGCTCTTCCTCCTTAGCCACAACTTGCTCCGCTTGCGCTGCTACTTGTATGCTCTTCGGATGTCGTCCATGTAAACGTAGGTGCTGGACGTTTGACGCGAGATGTCGAAGCAGTAGTGGTGCTTGAGAACGAGATTGCATCCCATAGCTTGTTGAAGAATCCTTTGATCTTGTCAAGCTTGTGATCTACCTTTTTAAGATGAGTGTCAAGAATTTGATGATTTCTTGACAATATCCCTAAAGATTGGTTGGTAGTAAAGCTTGGGTCAACAAGACAAATTTCATCATCTTGCTCGAAATGTTCTTCGTGTGGTTGAGGAGGTTGTTGTTGTTGTTGTTGTTGTTCTTGATGCCTTCCTTCCCATTCGGCGAGTGATATTATGCAAGGAGGTCGAGATGGGAGTTGCATTAGGCTTATGGTCCGGTGGTTAATTTGATGGACCATTGTATTCTCTGACTCGGGTAATGGCGTATCGACATTGAGGAGAAGTCGCACGATGTATTCTCCAAAATAGATAGTGCACATTTTTCCATTACTAAAAGTGAGAAACTCATCAAGAATAAGTTGTACCTAATTGACTTGTATATTGCCAAAAATAGCATATAGAGCTCGATAGTTATTTGGGTAGACAATTTCGTACGAGCCCGTGCGAGGAGTAATTGTTCTCATTAGGGCTTTGTGAAGGATTCTTGCCATAGGTCGAAGAGAGGTGGACTTAAATCTCTAAAGTTGATATTATCATCCATAAATCGATGGTTTATGTTATCGCGAATATGTGGATTGAATTCTATCTCTTCTAGCTTTCTTCCAACATTTGGTGATTCTAAAATGTGTGCTATTCTATCCAAGGAAAACCAAACTTTCTTTCCACATACCATACTCCAAACACTATTGTTTGGATTTCTTGGAGTTTGGTGTCCAAGATTAAGGTTAGCATAAAATAATTTGACCATTAAATGATTTATGGCATGGTCATTTCTTTTCAAATCCAAAAGAGAAGTTAAACCTGCTTGATCGGTTAACACTTGGATGTTGTAGGTTTGAAAGCTTTGGAAATCAACGAAGGAATGCTCGAAAATTCGGGAATTCTTCATCTTATTCCATCTAGTGACAGCGGTTCCATCGTAAAGCCATTGCGCTATTTGAGCATCAATTGGCTCAGAGGATGAAGAAGAGGAAGCTCTTGATCTCTTTGGTGCCATTTGAGTGAGATTTGAATGGATTTTGAGGAATTGGGGGCTAGGGTTTCGAAAATAATTGGAGAAGAAAGTTTTTAGGAAGTAAAAAGTGAATGGATAGGGTAAAAATTGGTGGTTAAAAAGGGGAAAGTTGCTTGGGAATTGGCGTTCAGTCGACTGAATACGCTGTTCAGTCGACTGAATTGAAGGCCGAAAATTTTCTGGGTTGAATTCAGTCGACTGAACAGGGTTTTTAGTTGACTGAATGTTTATCTGAAAGTTTTTGCTATTATTTCAGTCGACTGTGCAGTGGATTCAGTCGACTGAATTATAAATTTTTTTGCTTTCTGCCTTGAGTCCAGTCGACTGAACAGGGGATTTCAGTCGACTGACCCATGTATTTTGTTGTTATTTGTTAATTTTGAGGGTAAACTCTTTATTCAAGGAAATAATTACAATTATGTAAAATGTAATACCATAAATAGATTTCAAAACTAACTATTTCTTAGTGGATGGACTTGGGGTCTTTTTCCCTTCATTCTTCATATAATTTATATCCCATGAATTTGGACTATATTGAGGAGTCTTAGGAGACATCCAATGATTCACAGGATCGACTGGTGTACGGTAAGATGAAGACGGATCAAGTGAACTAACGGGGCGAGGTAGGGGTTCAGCCACTTCGTTCTTTTTTGATCCACAAAAGCGTAAACCGATTTGCTCTAGGAAGCTTAATCGTCTAGCCGTAACCTTTTGTTCGAAGTATAATTCTCGTTGAAGATCTATTTGTTGTTGTTGAAAGTGATGAATTTCATCAATCTTTCTTTTTGTGTCTGGAGAAATAAAGAGTCCGCGTTTCGCTTTCCTGGATTCTGGTGTGTAGCCAGTACGATAATTATTCCATTTGTAAACTGGCTCATGTGTCGGTGTTGGAGTGGGAAGTTTTGGTGATGTTGGAGTGTTGTCGACTGAAGAGGTGATGTTGATCGGGGAAAGAGAGTTGTTGGACGACATTTTTATAATGAATTTTTCAAGCTTTTATTCGTGAGAATAAGTTGTGAAAAAGTAATATTTTTAAGATATATTTATAGTAGGAATTTTCTAAATATATAGTGGTTATAATTCTTTAAAGTTTTTCATCCACTTAATGATTTAATGGTTACCATAATTCAGTTAAAAATGTATGGTGTACAAATAACTGTTATTTTGTAATATATTATGTAACATATTCGAAAAAATAATTTGAAAGTCTCTTTTTTCTTTATTCAATCGACTGAACAGATAGTGTTAGTCGACTGAATTGTATAGATTTTTCTAACTTTCTCTATATGATATCTTTAAAAGACATTATTCCTAACTCTCGTCGTAATTTTATGAAGGAGTTTTCTAATAGAGGTTTAGTAAATATATTGGCAATTTGATTTTCGGTAGAAATATGTTCTAAATTAATTATTCCTTTTTCGATATTGTCACGTAGAAAATGGTGACGAATATCTATATGTTTTGTACGAGAGTGATTAACCGCATTTTTAGATAAGTTTATTGTACTTGTATTATCACAGTATATTGTCGAATTTGTTAAATTTATATTAAAATCTTTAAGTGTTTGTTGCATGTATATAACTTGAGTGCAAGCTAAAGCGGCTGATATATACTCTGCTTCGCAGGTGGAAAGCGAGACACAATTTTGTTTCTTACTAAACCAAGATACAAGTGATTTTCCAATGAAATGGCAAGTACCACTTGTACTTTTTCTATCTGTTCGAGATCCACCAAAATCAGCATCACTGAATGATACTAACTCAAATGGACACTCCTTTGGATAGAAAAGACCGAAATCTTTAGTGTTGTTAAGATATCGTATAATTCGTTTTACCGCTCTTGTGTGATTCTTTAGGATTAGATTGAAAACGTGCACAAAAAACAAACACTCATCATTATGTCAGGTCTACTAGCGGTTAAGTAAAGTAAGGAACCTATCATCCTTCTAAACGATTTTTGATCTACACTTTTGCCATTTTCGTCCTGATCGAGATGTGTAGTGGTACTCATAGGAGTAGGTTTAGCAGAAGTGTTTTCCGTGCCGAATCGTTTGATTAAATTAGCACAATATTTTTCTTGGTTTATAAAAATTCCATTTGTTAATTGTTTGATTTGAAGTCCGAGAAAATATGATAGTTCTCCCTTATGAGACATTTCGAACTCATTAGTCATTATATTTGAAAATTCTTTACATAAATTTTCATTTGTGAACCAAAAATAATATCGTCTGCGTATATTTGAATCATTGAAATATCTTTGGTAGTATTTTTAATAAAAAGCGTTTGATCTACTTTTCCAATTTTAAATCTCGAGTTTAATAAATAACTTTTAAGTCTTTCATACCAAGCACGAGGTGCTTGTTTAAGACCATATAGTGCTTTCTTTAATTTAAATACATGATCCAAATATTTTTCATGTATAAATAAAGGAGGTTGTCCTACACATACATTTTCTTTAATAAAACCATTTAAAAATGCACTTTTAACATCCATTTGATAAAGTTTAAAAGTGTGAAAACATGCAAAAGCTAATAGTATACGTATTGCTTCAAGTCTTGCAACGGGAGCAAAGGTTTCTTCAAAATCAATACTTTCTTCTTGATTATACCCTTGTGCTGCTAGTCTTGCTTTATTCCTTGTTATATTACCTTGTTCTTCTACTTTATTTTTGTAAATCCATTTTGTTCCTATTACCGATTGATTATTAGGACGGGGAACTAATTCCCAAACATCGTTACGTTCAAATTGATTTAATTCTTCTTGCATTGCGATAATCCAATAATCATCCGTTGATGCTTCTTTAGGATTTTTAGGTTCTATTGATGAAATGAAAGCTACATGACCCATTTGATTTAGTTGATTTCTTTTCATAACTTGAGAATTTATTTCACCTATTATATTTTGAGTTGGATGATCTCGTAATATTCTAGGAGGAGATCTTAGTTCATTATTATTATTTTCAAGGTTTGTTTCTTCTATATTTATCATTTCTTCATCATCTTTTATATTTAAATTTTTATTTAAATTTTCATCAAAGGATATATGCAAAGTTTCTTCAATTAAGTTTGTTCATTTATTAAATACTCGATATGCTTTACTTCGTTCTGAGTATCCTACGAAAATTCCTTCGTCAGCTTTTGGATCGAACTTTCCTAGTTGATCTTTTGTATTTTAAATGAAACATTTTGATCCAAATATTTTAAAATAAGATATATATGGCTTTTTATTATTAAATAGTTCATAAGAAGTATTTTTAGTTAATGGTCTAATTGATATTCTATTTAATACATAACATGCAGTAGCAACGGCTTCTGCCCAAAAATGTTTTGGTAGAGAACATCCATTTAATAATGTTTTTGCGCATTATTGTAATGTTCTATTCTTTCTTTCTACAACTCCATTTTGTTGAGGAGTTCTAGGAAATGAAAAGTTATGATTTATTCCTTTCTTTTTACAAAAAATTTCAAAAGCTTCATTTTCGAATTTGCCTCCATGATCGCTTCGAATATTTTTAATTTTCAAATCTTTAGTGTTTTGAATTCTTTTGACAAATGTTTTAAAATGCTTAAAAGTGTCACTTTTATTTTTCATAAAAATAGTCCAAGTATATTTTGAAAAATCATCAACTATTACAAATACGTATCGATTATGATTAATGGATTGAACTTGTGTTGGTCCAAATAAATCCATATGTAGTAATTCTAATGGTTGTAAAGTCAAAATATTTTTCTTAGATTTAAAAGATGATTTCGTTAATTTTACTTTTTGACAATCATCACAAAGATTATTTATTTTAAAGTTTATTTTGGGTAAACCTCTTACTAATTCATTTTTAGAAAGTTTTCTAATAGTTTTAAAATTTATATGACAAAATCTTTTATGCCACAACCAAGGATCATTATCTTTGGCAAGTAAACACATACTTGTATTATGATTAATATTAATATTTAGAACATAAATATTTCTATCTCTATTTCCTTCAAAAACAAGATTTTGGTTTTGATCAAAAATACTACATTTATTATCCGAGAAAGTTATTTTAAAACCTTTGTCACACAGTTGACTTATGCTAAGTAGATTATGTTTTAAATTTTCAACTAATGAAACATTTTTTATAAAAGGTTAATTTGATGTACCGTAATTGTTCACATCTCCTTTGCTAATGATATAGCCTTTTGAATTATCTCCGAAGGTAACCGACCCACCATCAAAGTATGTGATGTTTGTAGGCATATCTTTGTCTCCGGTCATGTGTTTTGAACAACCACTGTCTAATATCCATTTCTTCTTTTTGAGCGGGACCTGAAAATAAATATGAAATTATTGGTACCCACCTTTTAATAGGGTCCTAACAAGTTAGAGTTTAGGAAACCAAACCCAATTTGGTTTAGTATCCTTTTTATAAATATAGTTTTCATTATGATGAACATTATCCATAAATGTTTTAATATATTTATTTCTTATTAATACATTGTTAGTCTTTGGTACCCAAATTTTAACTACCTTGTTTTCTTCTTTTGTTTTAAAAGGTTTCTTTAGCAATATCTGTTGTTTTGAATCAACATTCCTGTTAAGTTTTATATTTTTCTTATTAGGAATTTTTGAGTCCTTTTTATAACCTAACCCTTGTTTGTTTGAAGATGTTTGAGAATTTTCTAATATCTTAGATAAATTTTCTCTTCCTTTGTTAAAGTTAGAAACATTTTTAGTTATGTCATCTAATTTAGCTTGAAGACTATTATTTTCTAATTCAACATGTTTAATCTTAATTTTTAACTCGTGATTTTTAGAAACAAGTACATCATTCTTTTTCTTTTGAGTTTCAATTTCTTGACTTAAAAGTGATAATTGAGTTTCCGAATTTGAATAAGATTCTTGAACTTTTTCAAGTTCTTCTTCAAGAATTTTCTTTTCATCATTTAACATATCTTTCTCAATCTCAGCTTTGTTTTGATTTTCACGAATTTCTTTAATTTTCTTTTTAAGAATTTTTATTGTGCTTAAAAGTTCAGTGTTTACTTCAATTAAATCATCGAACATTAAATTACTTACCTCAGAATCTTGAGCCATGAAGCATACATTTGCCTGTTCATTGTCGCTATCACTATCACTTTCGGATGAAGATGAATCTGAATCATCCCATGTTACAGAAAATGCCTTCTTTTTGAATTTATCCTTCTTAATTTTGTTGTTGAAGCTTTTCTGATTTTCCTCCATTTGTTCTTGACAATCTTTTTGCATGTGTCCTTTCTTGTGACAATTGAAGCATTCTATATTTAAGGATGAAGGTTTGTTCGAGAAATTCTTTTTGAATCCGTTTTTGTTTCCTATTCTATACTTTAAGAATTTCTTGAAATTTTTGGCTATAAATGCTAGATCCTTATCTTCAGACTCTGATTCTTCCTTTTCCGCATGAAAAGCAACGTTCTTTCTTTCTTGAGCTTGATCTTTCTTAGTTTGCATATTTACTTCATACGGCATAAGATTTCCAATCAATTCTTCTGGTTTCATTGTAGATAGATCATTTGCTTCCTCGATTGCTAGTACTTTTCTCTCCCATTCATCAGTGAGTGAATTTAGAACTTTAGACACAATGTCAAAGTCCGTGTATCTTTCTCCTAGTCCGATTAGAGCATGATGAATGTCTTGAAATCTTAAGCATATGTCATTGATGGATTCATTTGTCGCATTCTAAAGTTTTGGAATTGATTCTTCAGCATGGATATCTTTGTTTGTTTAACCTTTTTTGTGCCTTCATGTATGACTTTAAGTATTTCCCATATCTGATATGCAGTAGTACATATGCTAACACGGTTGAATATCTTTCTATCCAGGGCACAAAATAGCATATTCATAGCTTTGGCATTTGCACTAGCTTTATTCCTTTGAGTTTGTGTCCATGTAGGATAATCGGTTGTGGGTACAACAAACTCTGCTTGAGTAGCATTCCAGGCTTCGAAACTTGTTGCTTGCATATACATCCTCATCCTTGTAGCCCAATAGTTATAGTTTAGTCCATTGAATAGGGGGGGTCTTTGGGTAGATTGTCCTTCCGCAAATGTAGAACTATAGGCAGATGTTGTGCTTGTAATTGCGTTATTTTCCATATTATCAATATGTCTAATAACGGTGTTATGGTTATAGGACGGCCTTGCTCTGATACCAATTGAAAGAGGGGGCTATGCGGTAGGATCGTGTAATATGGAATAACGGAATAGTCTAGGTAGATAAAGTAGGTAAATGTAAGGAGACACCAAGATTTTATACTGGTTCGGACCTCTAGTCCTACGTCCAGTCCCTAAGCTTCACTTAAGAATTTCACTAACTAACCCCCTCACTTCACCCGGAGGAATAGGTTTACAACTTACCCGAACAACCGAACGGGATTTCTTGCCTCAACTACCGAAGAGGACTTCAACTCAATTACTAAAATACAATATTCGACTTGTGTTCTTGTCAACACTAATGAGTCTAATGTAGTACAATATTCCTATAATCTTATCCTTGAGAGTATGCAATCTGTTTGTGAAGATTTAGGAAATGTGAATTGCTATGAATCAAAAAAATGTTATAAACAAAACAGTGATTCAAGCAATAGATTGATGATTGCTTTGAGAATATCTAGAGAATATGAACAAGAGAATAGTAAGATTAAAGCAAGAGAATTCGGTGATTTGAATGATGTTAGAATCATTTATATATACTTGTAGAAGAGGTGCATTTGTTGTCAAAGGTTGCAAACAAGAGATGCTTCCATTTCCATTGGTGAATGGTTGCAACTCTTGGGAGGAAGAAGGTGTCCATTCATAAAAAATTCGCAGGTTCAAATTCAGTCGAATGAACAGAGAATTCAGTCAACTGAAAATATGAAGTAAAATTTTCAGGAACAAATTTAGTCGACTGTGCAGGAAATTCAGTTGACTGAAACTGTGCTTGTTTATATATTAGTACCAGTTTCAGTCGACTGGATATTCCTATTCAGACGACTGAACTTATAAAATATGCACAGTGAAAGCTTAAATAAAAATGAAGTTTTATAAAATGTTTTCTAGTGTTCGTGCAAGCCTCTTGAGGATAGATTTTAACAATAAATCTTAAGACCTATATAAAAAAATCATACTTATGTTTGTTTGGTCTTCATCGATCTTCCTTTAGCTTTGCACATATCTCTTCCTTTTTGTTGAAGCACATTGTCATTGATCAAAATCTTCGCGTATCAACACATGGACGTTAGGCGTTTACGCCTATCAGCAACTCGGTCCTATGGGCTTCTCGATGCATCACCAAAAACATGTTCAAACCTTAAAGATAGGATTTTTAAAGATTTGACTCCAAAACACCAAAAATTGGAATATTCATAAAAACCAATTCAAATCAAAAGCAAATGATCATCAATAAGTGTTAGGAATCCATACCTAACAACAAAGATAGATATAGACATAGATGTGAGATAAAAATCTCACCTTTAAACCCAAAACAAATGAAGAAGAAGCTATAGAGCAATGGCAAGAACAACCACTCTTCAATTCCAACCCAACAAGCTTGAATCTAAGCTTAAAAGAGAAACATTTCCTAAGTTAGGCTTAGGAATTTCTAAAATTGAAAGGAGAATGAGTTGGAGAAGAAGAAGAGAAGGCTTACCAATGCTTATTCTATGAATTTGGAGTTAAAGCTTGGATTTTGCAAAGATAATTAGGGCTTGGAGTTTTAATTTCCCATTCCTCTCTCCATTGTTGCTAAAGCTTGAGTATTAGGAAAATTATGAAGGAATGAAGAGAAGAGGGGGCGAAGCTATAAACCAAACCAAAGCCCTTAGTGAAAAAGTAGCAAAATTCCTCTAACTCCAAACATATCGAAGTTTATACTCAAAAAGGTCGCAAACGTCATTTTGAACTCGATGGGGGTAGTCTCGAGTCCTAATTCGACCGTTTGCAAAAAGTAGCATTTCGAATTATAATCCGACCAACGATGAAATATTTAAATAAAATATTTATGTATTCAATCGTAAAATATGCGGGTTGTTACAATTGCTTTAAATGTAATTCCAATTAATTGAAATGATTAAAGAGTTATAATTTGTGATAGATTGTAAATTAATTATAATAATGTGTGTATAAATTGATAATTGGATCAAAAGAGTAATTGATAATTTAAATGTTGTATTAATTAAATAGTACGTAATAGATTATAAATTGAATAAAAAATTAGTGTTGTGGTAGTAATTATAACACTAGTTGTGGATAATAAACTTATAAGATGTGATTAAAAGTTAATGGTGATAATTTTTATACGTTACCTATTTATTTAGTCTATTAAATTAGATATAAATCAATTGCAATTAATTCACTTAATTATTGCAGTTGATGTAACCAATGTAAATTTTATTCATAGTATGACAATTGATTGAATAAAAAGAATTGAAATCAAGTTTGATCAAATTATCGGAACTTAAACTATAATAATTGGATTCATCGCAATTAAATATAATTAAATATTACATTAATGTAAATTAAGGTAATAATTGAAGAATATTAATGTAATAAGCTATAAACCAATGTTGAATATGTACATAGAGTAATGAAGGATTGAATAAGAAGATTGAAATCGATTAAATCAATTTATTGGAATTAGAATATAATTAGCTGGAATTAAATGTAACTAAACATTGTGGGTAATGTAAAAAAAGGCATTAATTTTAGAAAATGAGGATAATAAGATTGAAACCTATGTTAATAATTTCATAAGGTATTGGTTGATTTAATAGTAGGAGTGTAGATCAAAATAAAAGAATAAAAATGAAAAAGTTTAGTAAATGAGTAAACATATGTTTGTTTATTTGAAATGTTTGGCAGATAAAAGATTGATTGTAGAGATGAGAAACTATTATTTAGCAAGAAATGTATAATTGTTGTTAGTATCCTATAGTGTATAGATTTGTTTTAAATTACTATTAGATATGAAAAGTTGGTCTGCTTCTCATTACGTTCATTTAGTCCATTTTGGAACTTAATCAACAGAAATTAATGTAATTGAAAATTTTCAATTAATAGGAGAGAGGATACTAATTGTAAATTAATAGGTGTAATTAAAAGAAGCTTATGTTTCGTAAAAATATAAGGAAAGTTTGATTTAATGAAAAGAACATTTACATCAAATAAAAAGAACGTTTCATTTGTGAATGTTGGTTTAATTTTATTAAAATAAAGAAAAGAATGATTGATTTTAAAGGAAGAAATATATGTTTATTTGAAATGTGTTTTAGCTTACAGATTGATTACAAGAATAGGAAAATAATCTGTTTCGGTAAGTTATTTATCACTCTTGTGTATAAACAACAAATTTATATGCATGTTTAAATAAACAATTGTTCTATATTTCATCCATTTTAGTTGTCTGTTTTAAAATTTAACTTTGTAAGTAATCGCAATTAATGTAATACAAATGTTTCAATTAAAAGAAAAGAAAACATTGATTGCAATTAATAGATTTAATAAATGAAAAACACGTTTTGTGTTAAATAAAAAGGGTGTTTTAATGGAAATAAAAGATCATTTTAGGAAAACCAAATTAGACGTTTTCATTTTTAAGGTAAGTATAAAATTTTTAGTATGCATAGATAAAAACCTAAAAGCATACAAATTTGAATATTAATTGAGTTAATGAAGTTAATTTGGTTACGTTTCAAAAAATTTAATTTCAAAAGGTGGTGCGACATACATGGTCCCTTCATTCTTTTATTATTAACTGTTGCATGAACGTTTTAAAATAGTTATGTTATTATTAATATTTGATCGTTCATTTCTCCTTCTATTTAGTACCTGAGCCTAGACTTTTAGGTTGTATTTAATTCTTACCACCTCATTTTCACGTATACAAAATTTTATTTTGTTTGTAAACTTTTCCATTCCTATGTACATTTCCTTATGCATTATTGATGCCTGAAGCTTTCAAAATAAAATATGACATTTATTTTCATCCCCCCACCTTTATTTCCTAAATATAAATAACCTACAACTTATTTCTTTATTTGCATTTTGTTTCTCGTGACACCTCATATTCAAAAGCAATTATTCGTGGAAATTCAAAAGCTTTCTTTTATAAAACATATTTTTTTTTCATTTTTCATACACTTCCTGTACGTATCTTAGTTGTTCTTCAATCTTTTCCTGAAGCCTCATCTTTAGATAAACGTAACTATTAAAATTTGTTTATCTATTTATTTTATTTTTTTAACGCATACAAATTTTTATTTTAACAATATTTCTTATGACGTTAATATCTTTTGCATATAAACTTTGATTCACGTGCGATTTCTTCTGTTGGATTCATATTTAAATTCCGGACAACATGAAATTGATTTAGTTGAATTTGGAGGTTGTTGAGTTTTTGCGCTTCTGTTTTGATTTTTATGGGCTAAAATCAAAGGCGAGTGTTTTAACCAACTCATAACTACTAAACTTTCTTATGTTAGTTAAATTAAATTTATGATGTGATTAGAAATAATTGATTGATGTTTGGTATGTTTAAATTGTTATTCTAGTTAAATTTGACTATTATTGCATTTAATCATCATTTAATTTAATATTGAATTTAAATTGTCAATTGAATACCTGATATTGATAAGTTATCTATTGATGTTTATTAATTGATTTGGATGATGACTTGTGATGGATTGTAATGACCCACAAATCCGTAACACTTGAGTCAACGCTATTTTTCAACATATCAACTCAAGGTGAACGGAAAGACGAACCGTTAGAGTCAAAGAAGAAGAGGTAGAAGAAGAAAATAGAAAACCATATCAGAATCTGCCCATCGCCACAGAATAAAATATAATAGATAATAAATGATCTTTACATAAAAAGAGAACTATATCAGTTTTATGCATACATCAATAGAATACATCATCAGAGTTCAACAACATCAATAACATACAACTGGACAGTCATATAAACTTGTCCTCAAAACTGAATACACAGCGGAATAATAATCAAGTACGGAAGTACGTATCGCCATCCTGCTCGTCTCCTGAGCTCCACAGTATCCTTTCCTGTATCCTGTAATATTCGGTCTGACCCGAGCATTATAGTTAAATAACACCCGAGTCAGTCTGGAAAACCAGCGTGAGAAATCACACTCAAATTGATTATTAAAGTTCCAAAATCCTTTGAAAATCAAAAGCATCTCGTAAGACCACGCCACAAATAAACATGTCGAGTTTTTACCTTACGATAGCCAAAACACCTTTTTATCAAATCCGTCTGACATTACATAGTGTCTATAGAAAGTAAAATAGAATCTAGCTGAAATGCTTGCATCTCATGTTTCAGCAATAGTTGGGCACAATCAAAACCGTACAGGCATGTAGGAGAATGGATTTCCAACTAATGACTAGGCACTGGGGCACCACCTATCACAGTACGTGGCCTAGATCACCGTACCGAGGATTACTCCCAATCCCCTACAACACAAGACCGGGATTACCCCTTACTGGATAATCCCGAGTAAGATCACCCCGCGGTTGGGAGCCCACTAACCCGAAATAAAAAGGGACATCTAGACAGGGATGACCACACCCTAATGGGTGCTACCCACTTAGCCTTGCTGCATAACCCATGATTTTCAGTCATTCCCTGTTGATGAGGCTCGAGGCTAAGTGTTACCTTTTTAGAACATATCACTTAGAATGCTCATCGCCCACCTGACGATATTCTGAAAGCATTCATCCATGCAAGTCCGTCCCGGGTTCGAACGGAACCGAAGGCACTACTCCTACTGCATCCATTTTGGAATCACCTCAGGATTAGTAGCGACTAGCCCTTGCATGTCACTGCTCCACCTTCGAATCCAAACTCTTGTTTTCCACACGAAAACGTTCAAACCGGATCGAAGTGGTTTTCAGGAAATAAATCCCGATCCCGATCTCATCGAAACGATCAGTGCATTGGCCAATATTGATAGTCGGTTATTTAACTATCAAATAACATTCATAAACAACCATCAAACATAAATAATTTCACCAAATTATTTATTAATCTCAAAATATCTTCACAAGATATATTTTCACTTTCCAACCCTTTGAAAACAGTTTTCAAAACATCTTCCTTTAATGGAATACATTCCACAAATATTTTCTACTTCCACTGAAGTCACCAAGTACAAACACTTTAGATTTTAAAATAATTAAAAACACTATATTCTAAAACATACTTTAACATTTAAATTAAAAAAGTTACTTTAGTACTTTATTAAAAATAAATACTTTTAAGAATATTTAAAATAAAGCTACTTTATAAAATAAAATAAAATTCTTTTTTTAAAACATAATACCAAGTCACCTTTAAATAATTACTGCTATAATAAATTTGAAAAAGACTTACTTTAAAATTTAAACATTTAAAAATAATAAATTTTTGTAGTCCCATTCTCCTTTATAATTCCAATTTCAAACACTTAAATCAATTTCCAAATTGATTCCCAAACTACTTCATTTCGAAATAATTTCCTTTACTTACTCATTTATTTCAAAACCCATTAACCTCAGATTTCTAATTCTTACTTATGCTTAAAAATCTTTTAACTAAAAATACCAATTTCATGTTTTCCAAATTCCATCTTTATCCTTTTAAATAAATTTAAACCTTGAATTTTAAAGTAAATTCTTTAATCCTTTAAATAATATCACTTAAGCTTTAAAATTCATTATTTTCAGTTTATTCAAAAATCCCCTTTTTCCATAATCGAAATTATTTATTATAATTTTAAAATCACTTTTATTCTTATCCAGTTCATTCTTAAATTTATTCAAATTCTCTATGATTATTTTACTTAAAAATGTACCCTTTTATTTTCTTTCAAAAATCTAATTCTATATATTTTGATAACTCGGTGTACCGAAATATATTCAAGCAAACCATCGCATTCAATATTCCAATTATCAATATAATTCATCACAGAATATCAAATATTCATAACACGGAATATTAAACAATCTAAATAATTTTGATGAATCCAGTTGGATCCCTCCAACCTGTTTCCCTACATCCACAGATGTTAGCACAATACCAATTCCACTTCGAGGTGGAATAGCGCGGTATATGAGATTAATATAATATCATCCGCCATTATGCGGTGCATAGGGTCTCATCCGCTATATATGTGGGAAATCAATCACCCCAGTATATACTATATATATATTACTATATATAATATAGCACATCAAATCAATTCAATCATTCAACCAATTATTTTAATTTAACCATTTAAATTTAAATAATAATCCAGAAGAGTGAGATTAACTCACCTTTGATTTTTGTTTTGCAATCCACACCAAACCGGCTTGTTTTCTTCACGTTTTCTGACCTTGTATAAACATCATGGTTCATTTAATACTTGAAATAATTTAAATTATCAATTACCATTTAATAAAATTTGATTTACCAATTATTTTATTCAAACCAATTTTCCAATAATAAATAATTATTTCTTTTCTTTTGAAACCCATATACTAAAAATAATTTATAGATTACAAAAAAATCTAATTTTATATAAATATTCGACAATTTAATTTTTTTTCTCCCCAAGCTCATATTTACATAAAACTTCCATCATTTTGAGACTACACATATATTTATAAAATATCTATAGAGATTACAAAATCCGATCCTATATGAACTCTTCAATATTATTTTTTTCAAAATCATGTACCTATATAATTTCTGCAACTTATATATTTATTTATTAAATTAACAAAAGTTTAAATACCAAGCAGTTAACATCCTGATAAGTTTAGATCCAAAGTAACATTTGAATTAAAATATTCAGAACTAAACTACCTCAACGCAGATCGAATCGATCGAACACGGTCACAGCCTCCACGTTCGAGCACCTGACACACTCGCTGCCTCGCCGTACCAAGCACCGCGACCACCCTGACCAACTAACCTTCAATCCCACAGCTAGAACTTCCCTTCACGTGCTAGTCTCCACAACAGTCGCTCTATCCAAATCGAGCGACACCCCTCCATCGCGAATGCAATACTCTGACCACTAGCGAAGGCAGCAACGAAAATCGAGCAAATCTGGAATCGACGCGAACCAATTCCCCTCCTCGAGCAGCCTTATTTTTCGTTCGCCATTATTAATTTTAACTTGAGCGAATCCGATTTTGGAAATAACTATTCCGCCAATTTTTTTCTCTGAATTTGGATTTTGGTTTTGAAAGAAGAAGCTCGGTTCTATTTTAAACGAAAAGGGTTGCATAGATATTAAAAAGAACAGAGGGGGACATGAAGCGATGGTCGCGTGTAGCAAATGAGCTACAGTGATTTTGAGGTGAAGTGATAAAGTTTTGATATTGACAGAAAGTAGGCTGCTATTGAAATAGTTTGACCAGTCCAACAATATATTTAAAAATTTCAAATTTAAATTCAAATGCAACTTAAAATTTCAAACTCCTATCGAGGCGTCCCGCTAGGCGTTTAGAAGGTTATACCCCTATTCCAAACGCAATGGAAAATGTTTCGAGTCCTAATTCGATCATATAGAGAAGATAGCTTTTTGAAACTAGTTATTATATTAAATTTTCGATATAAATTTTCAATGCGTTTATATACCGTACGATCACACGACAAGTCCAAACACTAGAAATTTGAAATCCGATAATAATACAATATTACGGATCTAATGGAACTGGTTTCATCGATTTCCGAGAATGTGTCTCGGAAGGTTATTTTTAAATCCAATTTAAACTATAGAATTTTAAAACTGAACAAATTACTCCCAAATTCAGTTTTAACTCATCTGTTATCTTTAGTATTACTATTATAAATTTTATAAGCCCTTGAAATATTTTTAACCAGCATAAAAACTCAAGATTTACCATTTGAACCAATCTCAAGTTATTAACTTAAATAATTTAATTATCTAATAAACAGTGATATTTGAAATTCAAGTTAGAAACTAACTATTAATTATTTAAAATCAATTAAATATTCCGATTTCAAACATCTAAAAATTTCGGATCGTCACATTCCTCACCCCTTAAAAGAATTTCGTCCCCGAAATTGCTAGTTAAGGAGAATGGTCCAATACCCATTTACTTTTTTCCAAAACAAAGCAATTCCAAACAATTCTCAAAACAATCCTTTTTATTAAAGACACACTGACCCTTTTTCTAGCTTTCCAAACTTATCCATAAGTCCCAAACAATATTACTTACTCCACAATTCAAATTTTAATTTTAATTTTAAATTATCAAAATTTCCTCAAAATTTTCTAACTCCCTAAATTTTCGAAAAATTTCGCCAGCGTCTCCTTTGCGCGGCTAGCTCGAAACAACTACAAAATGCCTCTACGGGCTCCCAATTTCGAAAATAAAATAAAAAGCTAAGTGGCTAGATCAAAAACCCAATCAAATTTCATACAGAAATTTAAACACATACCTTTTTGTCGAGCAATTCAAATTTATCTTCTGAAATCAAAACAAATTTTCCTTTTCCTTTATAATACCTGTATATCCTACATAGCAATAATATCCAATCACAACATTCAAAAACATTTTATTGACTTCCTTACAAAAATTTCAATATCTATTCATTCAAGCCCGTACGATGTACATATATCATTCGTACGCAATATCAAATTCGATCACTCGCTCGATCACACAATTTCACTTCTGAACTAGTATCGTCCCTCTAACTTCCTAGTGCGGACTCAGATCTGGTTTCTTGATCAAAAACCGTCATTCTCCTTGCATAGTCATAACTATGATAGAGAATTTCCAGAATCAATCAAAATCCATATCCAGGGTTCGCTGTCGAAAATCAAGTGAAAAATCCTAACTTGAATCGATATAACTATCTCAAAATTCTATGCTCGAATCTAGATCAAATTGCTATGAAAATAAAATAATATACGTACATCCTACGTATTTATCTCAATTGATTATCGACTATATCAATTCTCTTTTTATTCACATTCATTTTGATTCCTATTCACTTATCAACGCTTATCATTTCACATATTTTTATTAAATCTTCACTCAAATGCTTATTCAATATATTTTCCCGACACCCATATTACTTAAGAATTTCACCATTTCTTCTTAAGTTCAATATAAGTATTTTATACGTTTCTTATATTTATTTTCACTTCACCACTTTAGTTTATATCTACTTCTATACAAATTGGTTCTCCCATTTCCATATGAATTCAATTTATCTTCAACTCTGAATATTGAATTTTATCTTCCATTTATAACTAATTCATATCATTATTTTAAATTAATTTCATCCACTAATTTATTTCAATTTCCAACTTGACGTTTTGTTGCTAACAAAAATTTTCCCAAATTATTTCTAACTCTCAAAATTTTCGGAAAATTTTGGCAGAGTCTCCTTTGTACGGAGGAGCTTTTGCACTTTGACAAGAGATATATATATATACATCGACCCACCCGGTCGGAAAAAAAAAAACAATAGTTCATATTTTCTAACTTTTATTGCATAGGCGTACCTCTATTTAGCATTTTTAAGCAAGCGGCTTATTATTTAGCAATTAGCGCGACCAAAATCTTGCCAAACGTGTACTTACTCAATTTAAACATATAAGCACAATATATAAGAAGTTTATAGCATTTCACTTATATTTAAATATCTAAAACATGGATTCTATAACAATGCATGTTATATACTTTCATAAGCACATATGTAAGGTTTCGTCACTTATTTCAATTGCTTTCAATCAACTCTCAACCCATACTATTCAATTTAAGCGATTTACAATTCAGTTGCTTGCATACGATTCATTTTTAAACCAAACGAACTTATATTCATTTCAATTGATTCAAAAATCAATTTTATTTACTTCTACTAATTCATAGAATTTTATTTAATCTCATTTTCGTCAAACGACAATAATTTCTATCATTTAATTCAGAAACCAATTTTATTAACTCACATTTCAACTTTTAATTAACCAACTTAAAATTCCATTAACATACTCACTAAACCAATTTATTCAAATTAGTTCATTTCCCACTTTTAATTCAATATTTGATTTTTACCTTCCAAAAATCACTTCACTTAATTTCTTGAGTTCAACTTATTTTATAATTCAATTTTTTGGATTTTTTTTATTCATTTCTCAAAATACAAACAATTTTATTTTGGCTTATTTATTCCACTTCTAAGTTTTATAAGTCGCAACTTATTTATGTCCATAATTTCATCCATTTACCATCAATCCCGTTCACATTTTACTTTTTAACTCGGATTATACATTTTATTTAGTCAAGTATATATTTTTATTCAAATTTTTCACTTTTATAAGCTTTCCTACTTATTTTAATCTAACTCTTCTTAATTTAAATTTCTATTCTAAACAAATTTCAAACTTATATAAGTTCTCAAATTTATTCTTTAAGCATTGCCAATTTACTTCTAGAGTTTTAAGCGATTGCTTAAACATTCCAAAATATTTTAAACCGACTTCAGAGTCTTCAATAATCACATAAGTATTTCAAAATCCTTTTTGAAATTATTTATATCCAAAATCCTTTGCATTTCTAAAATCAACCTAACGTTTTGCAAACAATTTCAAATCAAAACAATTTGGTAACAATTCCTCTCTTGGAAACTCGAAAATGAACATCGATGATGCTGCAGTCATCACCGAAGTTATTTTCCAGCGACCAAAGAGAGTTAAATGCTTTTATCTCTTTAAAAACAATTTCAAATATTCTTAATTTCAAGTCTCACCAGATTTCAAATCCAATTCAAAATATTCTCGAATAATATCCCTATTATTTCTCCCCAAAACCTTTGAAAATCATTTTCAACCCAAAGGAATTAAACTTCCCCAAAATTTCAAGTTCTAATTTCTTTCAATTCATATTCAAATATTATTATGAAATATTGTTTCAATTTATAAATCACATTTACAGTTTACATTTACAAACTTCCTTTGTATATGAATTTATTCCTTAACATTAGTTATAATTTCAATATCTTATTCAATTTTACGCAATCAACGATAATAATTTAGTATTATCATTTCTAACAATCAAGCAACCATATATATATCTATAATAATTTACAAAAATTATTTATTTTATATACAAAAATAATTTGGGTCAAATTATTTCATTTACCCTATTTAAAACAATACCGTGTCGGTTTATCTTGTTTAAGAGTTTAGAAACCCCTATCGATGACATGGCGTCCCACACATCGACCAGAATCCATAAACACCCAATCGACAAATCAACACAATATAAAACAATTTATATATTCACTAACAAATACGCACTCATATCTATTAATACACTCAAACTCATTCTAGAGTACTACTGACTCTATCTCTAAAGAGTAATCCCAAGCAGAGCCAAGGTTCTCGCTTAACCTTGCTCTAATACCAAATGTAATGACCCGCAAATCCATACCCCTTGAGTCAATGTTATTTTCCAACATATCAACTCAAGGTGAACGGAAATACGAACCGTTAGAGTTAAAGAAGAAGAGGTAGAAGAAGACAATAGGAAACCACATCAGAATCTAACCATCGCAGTGGTATAAAATATAATAGATAATAAATGATCTTTACATAAAAGAAAACTATATCAGTTTTTTGCATACATTACTAGAATACATCATCAGAGTTCAACAACATCAATAACATACAACTGGACAGCCATATAAACTTGTCCTCAAAACTGAATACACAACGGAATAATAATCAAGTACGGAAGTATGTATCGCCATCCTGCTCGTCTCCTGAGATCCACAGCATCCTTTCCTGTATCCTATAATACTCGGTCTGACCCGAGCATTATAGTTTAATAACACCCGAGTCAGTCTGGAAAACCAGCGTGAGAAATCAAACTCAAATTGATTATTAAAGTTCCAAAAATTCTTTGAAAATCAAAAGCATCTCGTAAGACCACGCCACAAATAAATATGTCGGTTTTTTACCTTACGATAGCCAAAACATCTTTTTATCAAATCCGTCTGATATTATAATAGTGTCTATAGAAAGTAAAATAGAATCTAGCTGAAATGCTTACATCTCATGTTTCAGTAATAGTTGGGCACAATCAAAACCGTACAGGCGCGTAGGGAGAATGGATTTCCAACTAATGACTAGGCACTGGGGTGCCACCTATCACAGTACGTGGCCTGGATCACCGTACCGAGGATTACTCCCAATCCCCTACAACACAAGACCGGAACTACCTCTTACTGGATAATCCCGAGTAATATCACTCCGCAGTTGGGATCAGCAACCGTCCAGTAAGCCGAAATAAAAAGGGACATCTAGACAGGGATGACCTCACCCTAATGGGTGCTACCCACTCAGCCTTGCTGCATAACCCCTGATTTTCAGTCATTTCCGGTTGATGAGGCTCAAGGCTAAGCGTTACCTTTTAATAAAATATCACTTAGAATGCTCATCACCCACCTGACGATGTTTTGAAAGCATTCATCCATACAAGTCTGTCCCGGGTTCGAATGGAACCGAAGGCACTACTCCTACTACATCCATTTTGGAATCATCTCAGGATAGTAGCGACTAGCCTATGCACTTCACTGCTCCACCTTCGAATCCAAACACTTGTTTTCCACACGAAAACGTTCAAACCGGATCGAAGTGGTTTTCAGGAAAAAAATCCCGATCACGGTCTCTTCGAAACGATCAGCGCATTGGCCAATTTTGATAGTGGTTATTTAACCATCAAATAACATTCATAAATAACCATCAAACATAAATAATTTCACCAAATTATTTATTAATCTCAAAATATCTTCACAAGGTATATTTTCACTTTCCAACCCTTTGAAAACAGTTTTCAAAACATCTTCCTTTCACGGAATACATTCCCCAAATATTTTCTATTTCCATTGAAATCACCAAGTACAAACACTTTAGATTTTAAAATAATTTAAAACACTATATTCTAAAACATACTTTAACATTTAAATAAAAAAACTACTTTAATACTTTATTAAAAATATATACTTTTAACAATATTTAAAATAAAGCTACTTTATAAAATATAAACTAAAATTTTCTCTTTTTAAAACATAATACCAAGTCACCTTTAAATAATGACTACTATAATAAATTTGAAAAAGACTTACTTTAAAATTTAAACATTTAAAAATAATAAATTTTCTTAGTCCCATTCTCCTTTATAATTCCAATTTCAAACACTTGAATCAATTTCCAAATTGATTCCCAAATTACTCCATTTTGAAATAATTTCCTTTACTTACTCATTTATTTCAAAACCCATTAACTTCAGATTTCTAATTCTTACTTATGGTTAAAAATCTTTTAACTGAAAGTACCAATTTCGTATTTCCCAAATTCCTTCTTTATCCTTTTAAATAAATTTAAACCTTCAATTTTAAGGTAAATTCTATATTCCTTTAAATAATATCGCTTAAGCTTTAAAATTCATTATTTACAGTTTATTCAAAAATCCCCTTTTTCCATACTCGGAATTATTTATTAGAATTTTAAAATCACTTTTATTCTTATCCGGTTCATTCTTAAATTTACTCAAATTCTCTATGATTATTTTACTTAAAAATTTACTCTTTTATTTTCTTTTCAAAAATCCAATTCTATATATTTTGATAACTCAGTGTATCGAAATATATTCAAGCAAACCATGGCACTCAATATTACAATTATCAATATAATTCATCACAGAATATCAAATATTCATTACACGGAATATTAAACAATCTAAATAATTTTGAGGAATCCAGTTGGATCCCTCCAACCTGTTTCCCTGCATCCACAGACGTTAGCACAATACCGATTCCACTTCGAGGTGGAATATCGCGGTATATGGGATTAATATAATATCATCCGCTATTATGCGGCGCATAGGGTCTCATCCGCTATATAATGCGGGAAATCAATCACTCCAATATATACTGTATGTATACTACTATATATAATATTGCACATCAAATCAATTCAATCATTCAACCAATTATTTAAATTTAACCATTTAAATTTAAATAATAATCAAGAAGAGCAAGATTGACTCACCTTTGATTTTTGTTTTGCAATCCACACCAAACCGGCTTGTTTTCTTCACATTTTGTGACCTTCTGTAAACATTACGGTTTAATTAATACTTGAAATAATTAAATTATCAATTACCATTTAATAAAATTTGATTTACCAATTATTTTATTCAAACCAATTTTCCAATAATAAATCATTATTTCTTTTCTTATGAAACCCATATACTAAAAATAATTTATAGATTTCAAAAAAAATCTAATTTTATATAAATATTCGACAATTTAAAATTCCTTTTCCCCTAAGCTCTTGTCTACATAAAACTTCCATCATTTTTTCTTCTTCATTTTGAGACGACACATATATTTATAAAATATCTATAGAGATTACAAAATCCGATCCTATATGAACTCTTCAATATTATTATTTTTCAAAATCATGTACCTATATAATTTCTGTAACTTATATATTTATTTATTAAATTAACAAAACTGTAAATACCAAGCACTTAACGTCCTGATAAGTTTAAATCCAAAGTAACATCTGAATTAAAATATTCAGAACTAAACTACCTCAACGCAGATTGAATCGATCAAACACGGTCATAGCCTCCATGTTCAAGCACCTGACACACCAGCTGCCTCGTCGTTCCAAGCTTCGCGACCACCCTGACGAACTCGTCATCAAGCCCACGGCTGGAACTTCCCCTTCACGCGCCTGTCTCCACGACTGTCTCTCTATCCAAATCGAGCGACACCCCTCCACTGCGAATGCAATACTCTGACTACTGGCGAAGGCATCAAAGAAAATCGAGCAAATCTGGAATCGATGCGAACCAATTCCCCTCCTCGAGCAGCCTAATTTTTCGTTCGCCATTATTAATTTTAACTTGATCAAATCCGATTTTGGAAATAACTATTCCGCCATTTTTTTCTTTGAATTTGGATTTTGGTTTTGAAAGAAGAAGCTCGGTTCTATTTTAAACGAAAAGGGTTGCGTAGATATTAAAAAGAACAGAGGGGGACAGGAAGCGATTGTCGTGTGTAGCAGATGAGCTATAGTGATTTTGAGGTGAAGTGATAAAGTTTTGATATTGACAGAAAGTAGGCTGCCGTTGAAATAGTTTGACCAGTCCAACAATGTATTTAAAAATTTCAAATTTAAATTCAAATGCAACCTAAAATTTCAAACCCCTATCGAGGCGTGCCGCTAGGCGTTTATAGGGTAATACCCCAATTCCGAACGCAATGGAAAATGTTTCGAGTCCTAATTTGATCGTATGGAGAAAATAGCTTTTAGGAACCAGTTATTACATTAAATTTTCGATATAAATTTTTAACGCGTTTATATACCGTACGATCACACGACAACTCTGAACACTACGAAATTTGAAATCCGATCATAATATAATATCATGGATCTAATGGAACTGGTTTCGTCGATTTCCGAGACTGTGCCTCGGAAGGCTATTTTTAAATCCAATTTAAACTATAGAATTTTAGAACTGAACAAATTACTCCCAAATTCAGTTTTAACTCATATGTTATCTTTAGTATTACTATTATAAATTTTATCAGCCCTTGAAATATTTTTAGCCAACTTAAAAATTCAAGATTTACCATTTAAACCAATCTCAAATTATTAGCTTAAATAATTTAATTATCTAATAAACAACGACATTTGAAATTCAAGTTAGAAACTAACTTTTAAATATTTAAAATCAATTAAATATTCCTCTTTCAAACATCCAAAAATTCCGGGCTGTCGCATGGATGTTTGATATCGACATTGGATGACTGGATGTTGTATTTTGTATTGTTATAACACTGCAAGTTCCCTACGGTTTGAAATGATACATACCCAAACGATCTATAGATTAGGGAAAAATCATAATGGTTTGAAATGATAGATTCGAGCGATATTATGGATTTTATTTAATTTGGGATTGCGGTTTGAAATGATATATAACCGTAAAATTTTAAATTGTGGATTGAAATGATAAATATCTATATCACTTGACCTTAGGGTAGAAAATTATATACGGATACCGGATTGGTTAAATTAAATGATTTATGAATCTTAAAATTTTGAATTAAGTTAACTGATATTTTGAAATAGAATTTGATTTATATAAACTGAATTATTTATGATAACCCAAGCGTTAATGCTGAAAATTGAAATCGATTTAATGAATTGTTCAAAGGATTTAAATTGGAATTTCAAGTTGAAGTGTCAAATATTTATGAATTTATCGGAATTGAGTTATTAGAAATGTTTGGATACAACTTTAAAATCTATTTTTAACTAATTTAAACTATTTTAAACAATCTAAATTATTTTAATCAATTCAAACTATTTTAATTTATTTTAACCCATTATAACCTATTTAATCCAATTTAATCTAATTTACCTATTTTAAACTAACTAAATTCATTTAATCTATATTAAATATATTTAATGTAATTTAAATCTATTTAATATGTTTTAAATTTATTTAATCTATTTAATAATTTCCTTAATATAATTTAAATTTGTTGAATCTAATAAATTTATTTAACTATTTTAAAGCTATTTAATATAATTTAAGTTTATTTAATCTTTTTTTAAATCTATATAAATCACTTTTCATCTAATTAAATAAAAATTTAAATCTATTTAAACTATTTTACAATTTAAACTATTTTATATCTATTTTCAACCAATTTTAAAACAATTAATGACTACCTAAACTATTTTCTTAAATTTTTAGACTGTGTAAAAGATAAAGTATTTATATTCAAATCCTTGATGATGATACAACCTAAGTTGGAATTTGAAATTGATACCTTTAGTGAAATGACATATTTGAGTAAATATGATTTTGGAAGTGAATGTGATTTTGAAAGTGAATATGATTTGGAAATGATATGGTTTTGAGAATATGATATTTTGATATCAATTGTAAATTGATTTTTTGAATGTAAAAGAACCATCCGGTGTGAAATAAGCTTTTGATTGTTAAAGAGACCGAGATCGGATATTGTCATACTCTCTGCCAATACCAAAAACCACTTTAACAACTATGCACGTGGTGGAGATTTCAGAAATGAAGTAGAATGGTCTGGCGAACAATTCTGTATGAGGTATTTACGTGACCCTGACTCCTGTGAGTCAGCTTGATGTGGCTAAAATAGAAGCCATGTCGGGCCAAGTGAGGTCATTCCCCCTATCAGGCACATTTCTTCGATACCATTCTATTACTTTGTGATTGATTTGGTGGGCACCCCTTGATTTTGATCAGCGAGTATGTTCCGAGGTGGGCGATAGTAGCTGCTAAGCGTTATCATCGGTCTGGATCCGCAATTGGTATATCTATAATGGAAATTGCCTCGAGTGCCCTATCACATGCCTTATCGCGCCTTCTACGAGTTTGTTTTATACCATACCTATGGAGTGCCCTCTGGGAAAATCTCACGGAGGAACGTACGGTACTGTATAAACTATGGGAATGTACAAAATGTGTTAATGGGATATGGGTAACGCCTTAATGCTATTTTAATACTTTACTTTACCGTAGACATATTATAATAGCGTATTGTACTATATAGTAGATAGTTTAACGGATCCTTAGGAGAAGAAAATCACGAACATCTCTTAAGTTATTGCACTCACGTGACAGTGAATAGAAGATGTCAAACCCCGTAAACATCTCTGACGCCATCACATTCATATTTATTTACTGTTGAGTTAACTTACATAAGATCCTTTAGTTCTGACTCGAGTGTTTTATCTGTTCAATTCGCTCGGGTCACTCTGAGCTTTTCAGCTTATCGAAGACTGCTTTTTGGAGGATGAAGACGAAGATTTTGTTCTATTATTACTTACTATATGTGTTCAACTGCATCATGTTGTTCCGCTGCATCATTTATTTATTCATGTATTTTTGTAACTCTGATTTTGTGTTGTAAAAGAATAATCAAATGTATTTATAAAACAGCTTCATGAACTGTTATTTGATTATTATATTTTGTCATTCCATTGCGAGATTCTGCACTTTTTTTATTTCTTTCTCTTCTTTTCTTATTTACTCCATAACAATCCATCCCTTTGAGTGGTTTGAGTTTGACGTGTGTGGTTTATAGTCGATTTACACCGTCTAGAAAGGCAGGTCGTTACAACTTGATTTTTCTATTATTTTTTTATGTTTCTGATTAAGAGTTGCCATTCTTGATTGAATAGGGTTATGTTTTTTGGTTCTTCTATTTAGCTTTATTTTGAATTAATTATTCTACTTTAATTATTGTAGAAATTTTGTATTACAAATATGTGGGTTTAATGTGGTGTTTGTTTTCTTGAAGAAGTATTAGGACTTTTGGCTATTGTTTGATTCTGGATACTGTTAGAATTTGCTGATAATTGGATTCTTAAACCTTTTTTTTATAGCCCATTAATTCAGTGTAGAAATTGTTAGTTCACTTACTTTTTTATGTGTTTTTTAATATTTGGGACAAATGTAGCTTTGTATAGTGTGTATTTTTTCATTTTGTTTACTTTTACAAATTGTTAATGTTCAATAAATAAAAGAATGGATTTGAGCAGTTAGTGTTTCATGTTTTATTTATATGCAATGTTTAATTATTAGATAATGTGAATGAAATTTGTATGATGCTTATATGTAGTGCTTTAGTTGCATTTGTTCTCTTATATAAGCTTATGCAAGTTTGAAGTCGTAAATTGTGATCTTTTTGCCGATTTTATGTTCTTAATGTTATGGATATAAAACTGGGCATAGAGTACTTCATATTGAAAACCGTTCCTTGATTAGTAGCATTAAAACCATTTTATGTCTATTATGTTATGAATTGCTTGATGTGAATGACTTTAGAAATTCCGTAGGCTATTCTATTCGTACACCATAAATAACTTTAGCTACATCGTAAATTTTTTGAATAAATCTTATGACAAAAATGCGGCTTTTGAATAAAAAATTGAAATCAACTTTAAAGAACGAAGAATCCTCATTATTCATATTATACATAGTCGGTATTTTTTTAATAAAGTATTTAAAATTCTATCACATTAGCAGTTGAATTAAATTTAAATTCCTCTAAAATATGAAATTTATTAATAAAATATCATGTTATATTCATGCATAATCAATTTTGAAATTTTCACTTAGATTATACAAAAAGTTAAACGTTAAGATTTAAAACTATTACTAATATGATTCATAGAATACTCTCTAACTTTTGCATGAATTGAATCATATTTAAATTCAAAATCAAAATTTGAATTGTTGAATATTTTAATATTAAAATTCAATTTCAATTTTTTTATACAAATAATTAAATAAATTTAACTCTAATTGAAGTAGTCATTTAACATATCCAAAAGTGAATTTGGAGAACTTTTAGGATATGTCTCTTAATTTAAGTAATGCATGAGAGAAGTTAGTAAAATGAAAAAATTGTTTTGTTTTATTCCAAATGAGGGTAGTTTTGTAATATGTATGGTGTATGTTAAGTAAAAAACGGTATATATGATTCTAGTAATTTTTTTGGTGTATGCATAGTAAATTATGGTGCATGAATAGAATTACCCAATTCCGTGATCATTTGTATATTCTTTTTGTTGTTAATTTTATTATTTAATTAGTGGGCATCAACAACATTGCTGTCAATGATATACTGACATTATAGGTTAATATACATGTTTGCTTTATTGAATAATAGATGAAATTGTGTTAAACATTAAACAAGATTACATATTGAAAATGTAGCCGGTGATATTAGTAGGAATGTTAATTGCAAATATATAAACTCACAATGTGATAAAAACCAATATATTACAAACATAACATGTTTGATATTTTTCATATTGTCCACCAGTCAGACTGTCAAAACATATTTAAACAACAAATTGTGACGACCCACCTTTTTGGGCGGTTTAAATTGAAAATAAGCATGTCTAACTCAAACCATTAAAAAGGGAGGATTATCAATGGGGTAAATAAGAAAATAAGAGAAAAGAAGAAAAGCAAGACGCAAAATCTCGTAGCGGAATTGACAAAATATGATAATCAAATAAACAGTTCATGAAGTTGATTTACAATGTATATTTGATTACAAAAATTTTACATAATATTAGAGTACAATAAAAAAAATACCAAAATAACGCAGCGTAATAATAATAGTAAATACGATCTAGCAACTCCATCTCCATCTTCAAGGCATAATGTCTTCAACACTGAAATACTCAGGCTTCCCCGAACGTAATGAAAAGACAAAACGCTCGAGTCAGAATTAAAAGTTATTATGTAAGTTAAATCAACAACAATTAAATATGAGTGTAATAGCTTCAGAGATGTTTACGGGATTTTACGTATCCTATCCAGTGTATAACGTGAGTACAATAACTTAAGTGATGTTATAGGATTTTTCATCTCCTAAGGATCCGTTAAACTATTTATATGCAGTAAAATACAATATATATATATATATATATATATATGCAGTGTCTATTAATAAAATAAATATTAAAATAGCGCTAAGCCTTTACGTTAATCACCCTTAGCACATTTTTAAGCATTGTCCTATAGTTTGCCTTAGTAGCATCACCAATAACGTCGGTAGCCGAGGAGGCACCGTGATAAGACGACACTAAAACAAAGTCATAGTGGTCACTTATAAGGACAAAGAGTATGACAAGGCACGTGAGGCGATACTTAAGGTAGGATACTACCATTTTGCGTTTTTTGACTCGTGGTAACCCCTAACGACCCACCACGTCCAACACTCCCAAAATCCGAAGGTGCACACTGATCAAGTTTTAATGTCAAGATGGTAATACGAAGAAGTGTGTCCACTAGAGGTAGCTAGCCTCATTGTTCAAGTATGGCTCCTGTTTTAGTCATTTCAAATTGGCACAAGTGTCGAGGTCTCGTTCTTTTTCTTCAAATCCAGCAAACATTCACCAAATCCAACCACTTGATTTGGGATCATCCACCACGTACATAGTTGTTAAAGTGGTCCCAATATTGACAAAGAGTATGCCAATAAGTGGTCCCGGTCTCTTTAACAACTAAACGTTATTTTCACACCGGTTGGTTCTTTTACATTTCGAAAACGATTCATATTTGATATCAAAAATATCATATTCACTTCAAAAATATCACTTCATTTCAAAATACCATATTTACTCAAAATATGTCATTTCACTTGAAGATATCACTTCAAATTCCAACTTAGGTTATAACCTCGTTTAACCACATTCGTATTTAAATCAATGATTTAAATATAAACATTTCAACTTTGCACAGTTTGAAATTTAACAAATAGTTTGAATAGTTTAAATAGTGTAAGTAGTTTTTAAATAGTTTAAAATAGTTTAATAGTTTTAAATAGTTTTAAATAGTTTAAATAGTTAAAGATTTAAAATAGTTTAATATAAAATGGTTTGAGTCTTAAAAATGGTTTGTGAAGTAAAATAGTTTGGAAAATCTAAATAACTTGAATATTGAATTATAGATTTTAAACAGTTTATATTAAAATAATTTATTTTGAAAATAACATCAAATCAAACTATTTTTTCCATTTCAACAAATTTGGATCCATGTCCATATTTCAAATCAATAAAACTCAATTTCCAATCTTTCAATTCAGTTGACTCAATTTCAATTTAGTTTCAAATCAAATTAATTTCAATTTTAATTCGAATTAACTTCAATTTTCGATTATTTTAAACAATTTAAATTTACTGATTTAAATCACTTAAATCAAATTAGACTTCACGTTCAATTTAAGGTTCAAACTTTAAAATAATTAAATTTTCAAAATTAAATTCATATATCGATTATTACTTCACATTTCCATTTTAATTTGTTAAACAGATTCTTTTAACCAATTTCAAGTTTTCAAAGCATGAATTATAAATAATTCAATTCATATAAATCCACAATTTTTTTCTGTAAACCAATATCATTTAATCAAAATCTAAATTCAAGATTTTAAAATCATTTACTTTAACCAATTCGGTGTCTATAAGTAAGTTTGTACCGTATGGCCAAGTGATCAGTTAATTCAATTTTAGTTTCAAGGATGGATATATATCATTTCAATACAAATCAAAGTGTCATAGGTATATATATCATTTCAACCTATTTCTTAATATCTGAAATAATTTAAATAATAGTTTATATGTTGTAACTTAATATACAGAGTGATAACAGAGATATATAAAAATAAATAACATCAAATCATCCATATGTCAACAAATAGACATCTACCACAATCGATATCCTAATCAACCAACAAATCACAACAATTAACTGGTTATCAATATCAAGTATTTAACTAGAAATTCAATTTCAATTACAATTTCAAATTTAACTGTCAGTCTACTTCAATATAAAATTCAATTGCAATTACAGTGTCAATTTAACTACCAAATGGTAATCAATAAAATTCTTACCCTTCATAAATTTAATTCGACTAACATAAGAAGATTTAGTATTGCGTGAGTGGGTTAAATCACTCACCTTTGATTTATAGTCGATTAAAAATCCAATAAAAGCCCAAAATTTCAGTAGTGTCCAAATTCAACCAAACCAGTTTTATGTTATTCGAAATTTTGATATGAACTGAACAAAAGAAACCGTGCGTAAATGGAGCTAGTATCAAAAGTTATGAATTTTAGAAGTTTGAAATTTAAATTTTAATAAAAATAAAAATAAAAAAGCAAAGTTGTGACAACGTTACCATCTATACCCTACTGAAACACGATTGAATCTAATCAACGTCTACAGCCTCCATGAAACATGACCAAATGCCACCGCCTCCTTCCCCGATGTCCAGATCGGAGACCACCACTAGCCTCTTCATCCAAGGTCGCACCACCTAGACTCCACACGCACGCCTACGGCTCTACCCTGTGCTCCGCCGCCGCCGTTCTTCGCTATTTTCTGGTGAATTTTGGCAACTAAACGATGAAGCCATCACCATTGAGCACGGCTATGCAACCTCTACCAGATGAAACTCCCTGATTGTCGATAGGGTGAAGATCCATCGTTGATCACGAAACCCTAAAATGGATGGTCGAGAATAAATCCCCAACTTTTCGACAAACAGAACCTCTAATCGAAAAATGAATTATAGTCATTGATTACGTTCAACGAGAGCTTCGCAATAATAAATTATATGATAAGGTTAGAGCAATTTGAATTTTTGGAGTTTGATTTGGAACCAATAATTAGGTTTTTGAGATGTGTGCCATTGAGAAGGAACAAATAATGGAATAGACAAGAATAGAAATTGTATGTGCAGAAAATACAATAGAGCCGCCAAGGATTATAACAGTCTATATATAAACAGAGATTGAATAAAAATGGATGGAATAGATCAAATGGGGTCTAAGAGCCAAAAAGCCCATTTTGTTCCTGAGACGAAATAGGTCATCCAATATATCGAAATATTAGTTTTTAATATTTTTAACTCAATGGGACTAATTTCAACCCTAATTCTAATGTATATTGAAGTTAGCTTTTAAAATCAGATTATATTCATTTAAATTCCTTTAATTGATCTCTACGCGTTTCGAGCTCGCACGATCAAACGATAAGTCCAATCGCTATGAAACTTAAAATCCTATAATAATCCACTATTACGGAGCCGATGAAATTGGTTTCGTCGAAATCCAAGACAGTGCCCAAAAGACTAATTTTTCACGGTAATTAAATGAATAACTAATTTAAAATCAATTTAATCCCTTTTAAATTCGCCCTTCCCTATCTATCTAAGGGAGGGAAGGGCAGAGCTTTTGGATTTTTCATGTTGTCAAATAGTTGAACAATGAAAATAGATGGCGAGTGCCTGATTGAATTGATCAGGTCGTGTAGGAACAAGGTTCAAATCTCTCGGTCTGTTAGGATGCCTCAGCTGCATACATCACTTAACAATTTTCATAACTCTTGATTACACATAAATTTAATGATCTTTTTAAAATTAAATTTTCCTTGTTAAATCTAATATTTAAATATTAAATTAATTTTAATGTTTAATTACAACAATAATAAAATCCTAGCGTTAATCCGCCTTTTGGCAAGGCAAATAGACTTCACGGTTGTCGAGGCTGGAATATCATGGAGTTTGCTCGGATGGATGGATGGACAATCAACTACAGATAATAATACGAAGCTAGGATCAAACACAATCGATGGGTAAATGATGCAGGGTTCTTGGAAGATGGATATTGGCTCGGATAAAGATGGATCGGCTTTGGGTGGATTAGCATAAGAATGAATCGGCAATAACTTCAGTCTACATAATATGGATTGGCATAGGGAAGGCTCGGCAAAGCCTATGAAGGTTGGAATTGGGGTAGCATATGAATAAAGAAGGATTGACTTAACATTCCAAGTATGGTCGGAACGACATGGCATATGCTGGAGGAAGCTTGGGTCGGCATCATACGGATTGGCATGTTCATATAGCAATGGATGGATCTGTCTTGGTCTAAGGGGTTGGCGTGTTGGAGTTTTGTGGCATGGATCGGTATGGCATAGACTGGAGGAAGGTTTGCGTGACAGCTCATGCCCCTAGGCACCCTCAAAATCGAACATGACTAGAACCACGGGTGGTTGGGTGAAATAAAAATCCATAACATAGCACAGAGACTAAGGCAACAACATAAAATGATTAAAGTATCACACCGGAAGAAAACTTTCATTAATTATAAATTAATAGCAAAACAGCTTCAATAAAAACAACATTATCCCAAATTTATTTCTAGAACCAAAAGTAACAAGTAGTCCCCACCAAAAAATAAAACATAACAAAGTTCACAATATAGGTCCCCATATATAGAGTAAGGCAGGGAAAAGAGAAACGAAGTACATGAAACAAAAGAAACAAAAGCTGAAGATAACAACTGCTCTATTGACCCTCCAAGCTGCAAAGAACTGCAACCTAGACCTGCCCTTCTGTGAATTGGGGAAAGTAGGAAAATAGGAATGGGTCATACATATATTTTGATGAATGAGAAATAAAATGAAGCAGAAAGAATAAAATAGTTTAATTCCAGGTCTTCCCCAGATATCGTAGAGGGTCAATAATATAATGTAGTGAATCCTTCGTAGATACAGTTCCTAAGAAGCCGAAGTCCATGGTCACTCAAGGGAAGTCAACCATGCAGTAATACTAATTGTCATTCGGCCTGTCGAACCTGCTATCCTTACCTATCCATGTGCTATAGCGTGAAAGTCATGCTCTTCACCCGTCCACTGTGACTAAATGCCTCTAACGTCCGACCGGCACTGACTCAAAAAACCTCGTAGGACCCGAAAGTTGCGCTTTGGCTCCCCCAAACTGGACTCCCATCCTCCTATCACCTTAGTCACCAACATGGACTTGCCTCTATCCAAAGTGTCGGTCCACCGAAAGAGCGCTTGCAGCTGGGTCGGCCGTGAAAAATCCTCCAATGATCTGCCTAAAGAAGCCTACATCAGAGCACACTTGTCTTGTTCCGTCCGCGTTGATCTGTCTGAAGATGCGATTGCGCATGCTATCTATCCTATGTACTAGAAACCTATGAAAGGTAACAAAAACATCCTTGCGAACCTACTTGCCCACTCCTAGTATGTACAGCAAAAACCGTATTCTGGTCTAAACTGCATGAAACTCCTATCCAGACCTTTACAATATCAGCCTACCAAATCGCTTCCAGATTAATTAATTTTACCATTACAGTTTACAAACTGTTTATTTTCATTAATCTATTTTAGGCCATTTTTATATCCGATTTGGTTATTTCACAATTTCCCTTTTTCTGTACATAAATGTTATTTCAATTTCATGTCCGTATGGTTTGTTTGTAATTTTTTTTCCATTTCGTTACAGATTTATACTATCCTTTAAGGTCCATTTAAATTATATTTTTTTCCATCCTAATTTACGTTCTCCTTTTAGAGATTTAATTTGTACAAAAATTTTATCCAATAGCCACAAACCATTTAATTACACAAAATTCCACTTTTACATTTTTAGTCTAATTATGAAAAAAACAATTATGCCAATTAGACTTCCCAATTTTTTTCCAAAACCATATTCAAAATCATGTAATTATATCAACCAAAACCATAATTTTATTCAAGTAACATATTCTGAATTTATTCAACTAACCTATTCTACCATTAGAAATTGAATAACAATTCTTATTCAATTTAATTAAACCAATCTTATTTACGCCATGAAAACATAAATAACAATTAGTTTGTTTCAAATTTCAGCCTAAACATGAATTAGAATTGAGAAGTAGAAGAAGATACAATAATAACATAAATTTCAATCTTATTGATGTGTAAAACGTGAATAGACAATTTATATGTCCCATGTTTTAAACCAAACATGAATTAAATTTGAGAAGTGGAAGAAGAAAAAGAAGTTGCAATAATTTACATCTATTCTCAATTAATTACAGAAAATTTAGTTCATATTAACGTGCCAGAAAAGAACTGAAATTTAACTACTTTATTTTTCTTTTTCATATTAGTTCCCACTCGCCTGGCACTTAAGCTTGCATAAATTTGAAAAAGCTTTGCTTTAATCTTTCTCCCTTTGATTCTTCTAAATTCCCCAAATTGCTTGAATATATATAGATAATTTAATTTAGTAGATATTTGTTTATTTAGTATAGAAAAGGAGGAAGAATAATACACAACTGATTTTTCTGTAAAATTATCGCGACGGCTGAATAAGAGATTAGGTTTAGTTTAGATGGTTTATTTATATATTGTTTGAGTGAATACAAGCAATTACATTATTTTATATTAAATCTGGTTCTTCCATACACTTAATGGTTATCCATTCTAGCATGTACACATCACTCAACAAATAAAATTTAGTCATCTCATCCTATTAAATCACTGGAGCGAATGGGAAGCCATCACATGTCAGAAACGACGCTGAAATACATAGGAAACTCCATGGAAACGAACTAGCTAAAATAAATACCACTCCAATTTTGGGCGACAACGGGACTTGATCCATGATCACTAAGGAAGTCAACATGTGCCTTAACCACTATACCAAATGTGCTTTTAATTTCTTTTTAATTATATTCCCATAAAATATCGGGGTGTTACAGTTTGACTAAGTATGGATCGACAAGGATATTAAGAAGAGTTGGATCGATATACTCATAAGGAAAGGAGGGATCGGTATTTTTGCAAAGGAAAAGGAATCGACATGCTTGGATCGATATGCCTCAGGAAGAGAATGGATCAACATTTGTGATTGTATCAGCATGATACATTAAGAGGAGATGGAGCGGCATAGCAATGTGGGATGGAAGGATCGACATGAAGGCTCTTTAGTGACGCTTGAATTTGGATGGATGAAGGAAGAATGATCAGTGGTGAGTATGTCGATTGTTATTTTTGGAAATTTGGGCTTGCCGATCGTTATGGTGGGCCTATGTAAGTAAGAAGACCCTGTAGCCAAAGTCTCACTTATAAATACAGCAGGCTTGGCTTCGGAAAAGGGGACTTCATTTTTGGATCTTCATTTTGTTTCTCTTCATCTTCCACCTAGAGCCTACTCTACCATTTTACTTTGGAATTCTAGATTGTAATTGTAATCTAATTTCAGTATAATAAAAGGATTGTTCTGGAGTGGACATAGGCCGGTGTTAGCCAAACCACTATAAATTTTGTCTCTCTTTTACTTGCTTTCATTTTAATTTGCTTATTCTTCATATTATCTTCTCTACATCATATATAATCTGTGATCTGTGACTGGATATTTGTGCTTTCATGTACAATTGGGTGTTGTTGGCCGCTACATTTTAGTACTTTCACTGAGAAAGCTTGCACTCAGGGATTTGGAAGTCGGATCTTTGATTTGAAAGCTAGGGAACTTAGATTTAGGAAGCAATGGCTAGGCAATCAACAAGGAGACAGAGAACAGAGAGGAGCCATCATGAAGGAAGTCAGGAGGCTTTCTTAGGAGCTAATCAGACCTCAATCTTCATTTCTAGAGACGAGATGGAAACGTTGATGGATTCTATGCAGGAAACAATGCTGAAAAGGTAGGAGGAAATGATGCAGAACCTATTCCGACAGATTGGGCAAGCTTGAATGCAAAACCAAGGGAATAAAGTTGCAGGGAATATTGGAAATATGGATTATGGAGTTGGACTAGCACGTATAGAGGAAGTTCAAAATTAGAACCTTGGATATGGAATAATCAGGATACGGGATAGAATGGAGCTACCAGGAGCAGCCCCTGACAAACCAGAAACGATCGACCAAAACAATGCCGATCATTATAAAATGATCAGTGCCGATCATTCTACACTTAAGGGCATGCCCTCGGATCACACTGGCTTGATTCCAGACTGGATATCAGGTTGTGCTATGTAGTATAACGTTGATCGGGATATTGGTGCTCGTCCAAAAGAGCAGATCTTAGGATCCCTCACGGACTCGGGGGGCAGGTTGGAGACAACAGATAAAGGCTACCACTTAATGACAATGACAGGTTGGCATAAATGAATAGGTCGACAAGGAGAGGAGGATTGGTAACTAGAGATTTGGAGGATGTGAATAGGAGACCCTGCACTCCTACGGTTAGGTAAGCTAGGAATCTACCAGTATTCAAACTACTAACGCTGGAGACATATGCTGGAAGAAAGAATCTTGTTTTTCATCTATATATGAGGCACATGGAAGTATTCGGGGCATCGTAGGAGGTCATGGCAAGGTGCTTCCCTTTGTATTTAATGGATATTGCGGCACTATGGTTCAGACAATTGGAAAGCGACTCTATTGGTAAATGGATAGAATTGATCGAAATTTTTATGAGGCAGTTTAGAGTTCATATCTCGAGACCTAAAAATGTGATGTGTTTGGCAACACCGAAATAAAGGACTGGATAGTCCCTGAGGAGTTTTCCAACACGGTTTAATGCTGCGGTGACAATAGTGGATCATCCGGATCCATCCACGGTTTTGATGGTAGCTATATTTGGCATTATTAATGGCACAGAGTTCAAGGATTCACTAGCACGGGATTCGCCTGTGGATTTAGGGGAGTTTTACCATGAAGCAGAAAGGTACCTACGATAAGAAAATGCATAAGAAAAAAAACAGAGGTGAATGCCATGCAAAGTGGAGGATCGTCGGGAGATGCGAACAAGAATGATAAAGGAAAATAGAAAGGGAATGACGACAATAATATGTCGAAAAGGCAGTGGAGATAACCAAAATTCTCTTCTTACATGGATTTTCCTAAAACTCCAGAAAGGTTCTATTTGGGCACTCGGTGGCGCCTTCAGTATCAAAGGCTGGTACAAAGGGAACCCTCTGAATACGAGTGGTTATCAGGAAAGCACTGCCTATTCCAGGAGCTGGATGGGCATAACACGAATGTCTATAGGAATTTGAAGGATATTGTTGAGGAACATGTAAGGAATGGTCATTTGCAACGATATATTAGGAATCAAGCTATGGTAGTGGAACAAGAGCAGCCACCGCCCACTTCTAATGAAGATGGCATTGGATCAAGGCATCATTGTCGGCTTGTTATTAACTGATTGGATCTATGGCATGGAATAAGTTATAAACCCTGTAGTAAAACGGCTAAGTCACTTACACATGTACGTGATCGAGGACGGTCCTTAGGGTGCTCTGTAATGACGATGAACTGTGGTGCTCGGGTTTATGAAATTTTGTTTTTTCTATTTACTGCAAACTGTGGTTTTTCTAATACTGTGAATATTTAATTTTTTTCGGTTGCACATGTTTTTATTTTATATTTTACCAACTGAACTCTGAAATGATTGAATTTGGATTAATGTAATAAGTAACACAAGTCATAGCCTTGACCAGAGAGACGGGGCAATAACCCGGTTACGAGTCCCTTCGTCGGAGAGCGATAGGATGGACTCGAACATGTATTGAGTCCTTGACTGGGGATCGAGGCCGGAGTGGGATACCCCATGGATTAAGTCCTTGACCAAAGAGTCAAGGCCAGGGAAGGAAAACCATGGATAAGCCCTCGACCGGAGAGTCGAGGCCAGAGTAGGACAAAATGACCTGGAAAGGTCTAAGGAATTGGATATGGACCCGAAGAGGTCCCGAGTTTGAATATAGACCCGAAGAGGTCTCGGATTTGGATTACATGACCTGGAGAGGTCTAAAGATTCGGATATGGACTCAAAGAGGTCTTGGACTTGGATAAAACGATTTGGAGAGATTGTTGATTCAGTTCATGGAATTGGGATGGATTCGAAATTGGATATGGACTTAGAACGGTCATGGATTTTGCAAACAATCTAAAGAGTCAAGGAAATGGATTAGCAACGAATTGGATTCTTGGCTGGACAACATAATGATCAATGGATTATGGACTTCGAATTTGGGGCTTATGGCAGTTCAAAACACGCCTTCCTATAGCAAGGCATGTTTTAGGGGCAAAGTATTAACCCGCCATTTGGCAAGGCAACATACATGCAGATCTAACCCAATAGACTTCACGGTTATCGAGGGTGGAATATCATGGATCTGGTTCAGATGGATGGATGGACAACCAACTATGAATAATAATATGAAGCTAGGATCAAACATTGTTGATGGATAAATGATGCAGGGTGCTTGAAAGATGTATATTGGCTTGGATAAAGATGGATCGGCATAGGATGGATTAGTATAAGCATGATCGACAATAAATTGGGTCTACATAATATGGATTGGCATAAGGAAGGATCGACATAGCCTATGAATGTTGGACCGGGGAAGCATATGAATAAAGAAGGATTGGCGCTTGATGGACAAAAAATATAACTACTAGGTAAAATTATTTCAATTACCTATTTCAAAAATAATATTGTGTCCATCTACCTTGTTCAAAAATAATACAAGGTATCTATAAACCAAAGCTCTGATACCAACTATGATGACCCATTTTTATTATCGAAGAAAAAGAAGTTAAAATCTATAAATTTATTGTTTGTGAAATTTAAGGAGTTTTAAATATATTTTAATATTTAAATTTGAATTTAAGGAATTTAATTTGAATTTGAATTTAGTAAGGTTTTGAATTTAAATAAGGTTTACTTTGTTATGTGTTAAATGGAATAAAATGTAATGAGATAAATGAAAGTTTGAATGGAATTTTTTTGAAATGTGTTTTGTAATGATATGTGGAATAATAAATGAATGACTTATTTAACTTAAAAAAGGTATTTAAATTTGAATATTTGATTTTGAATGATAATGAATTTATAATGGACTTGAAAAGGAAATGATTTTGAAATGGTTTTAATTGACATAATCTTTATTTTGATAAGAATGTGAATTTGGAATGATATTTGATTTGATCTATTTGATAAATGAATATTTAAAGTTATATTTATATGAAAGTATTGGATATATGAAATGAATATTTCAAAACTAAGTAATAATGAAGTTAAGTTTGTGATATATGAAATTATAAAAAAAAATAAGTTTTGAAATGTGGGATATTAAAACTTCGAAATATATTAAAAATTGAATAGTTTATTTCGTGGATCAAATCAATATTTGAAATTTGATAAGATTTGAAATGGTTTTGTTGGAAAACTAAATTGAATTGAAATTGATGGTTTGAATTGAATAAATTCGGAAATTTGAAAATTTGGGTTTAATTGGATAAATTTGTAAAATGTAAAGAATTAAAGGAATGTTTCATGATTTCGAATGTATGATTTTGGAAATGTTATGATTTTCTAAGTGTAATGATTTCAAGTATTTTGGTTTCGAAAGAGTTATAGCTTCGAAAGTATTATGACTTTTGAAAGGTGAATAAATGTTTTGAAATGGAAATGATATCGTATTGATTTGGATATAGTTTTGAAATAAGAATGATTTTGGTTTCAAAGTATAAACTATTTTGAAAAGAATATAGTTTGAAATGAAATGATTTGATTTTGAAGTATAAACTATTTTGAAATGGCCACGGCGTTATAATAACGACTGGTTGTTAAGGAGACCGAGATCGGAAGTTGTCATACTCTCTGCCAACTTCGAAAACTACTTTAACAACAGTGTACGCGGTGGAGATTCCAGAATGAAGTAGGATGGTGGCGACGTTCTTGAGGTATATTATGTGGACCCAACTCCCATGAGTTGGCATAAGGTGGCTAAAACAGAAGCGATCTCGGGCCAAAAGGGGTAGCTCCTCTGGTCGGACGCACTTCTTCGATACTATACTCTTACTTGTGGATGATTTGATGGCCATCCTCCGATTTGATTGGTAGTGTGTTCCAAGGTGGGCGTAGTGGCTGCTACGTTACCGCCAGCCCGTGTGCGTGATTGATATATCTACCCTGGTATTTCCTTGTATGCCGTGTCACCTACCATAGCAAGCCTTACTACGAGTTTGTTTTTCTTCCATAGCCCGTGGGGTATTTAGGGTAACCTCCCGATCTGGAGGTACGCTGATACTAGATGGACTACTGGGACTATTACTGTTGGAGGCAATATGGGTAACCCTTCAACGCTATTCTAAAATAAGTTTATTTTACTGTAGACATTATTATAATAGCATAGTATTACTTCATAGTAAATAGTTTAATGGATCCTTAAAGGATGGGCGATACCAAGCATCCTTTAAGTTACTGATGCATTTTTGTTATTGTTCACTTGATTTGATTTACAGTTCATAAGTATTTATGTCCAGACTCAAGTGTTTTGTGTTTTGCTTTACGCTCGAGTCAGACTGAGTGATTCAGCATTCAAGACTCACCTTCGGAATTGGAGCTTTGCTTGAAGATCCAGCCATCTATTTTACTTTCATTATCCAATGATTCCAGTGATGTATTCTGATTTGTACTTGATGTATTTTGTTACTTTCCTGTTGTATCTTGTTTAACTCTGATGTATCTTATTTTTATATAGTAGCTTCATGAACTACTATCTCTTTTAATTCCGCTGCATTATTAACTACTTTGTGTCTATGATCTGTGATTATTTATTTACTTATATTCTGAGATTTGCCAAATTTTATTTACAATGCGGTATTTTGAGCAATTTAAGTCCGACATGTGAGGATGCGAATGGTTGAAAATATTAGGTCGTTACATGTGGTATCAGAGCTTTGGTAGCTCTAGGCAAACCTTAGCATATATGGTAATGTATTTACAGAATCACTTTCATCCAAGTTTGAATCTCGTCCTTTTTGACTCGATTCCTTTGAATTTTGGAACATTCCCTACGGCTCCAAAATCCATTCGTGTCCTTCACTATTCGTCTTCCTTTGATTCTAGAGTATTCCATAACTCCACTTCGAATGATCTTTATAATGATTTGGCGGTCTGGCCAATATCAAATTGATTTGTGAAGGGGTGAAACTCCTTTACAATAGCATCGATTCACCAAAGATTTTATATCCTCATTTAGATGCTAGTATCTCTTATAATTCTGAACTCTTTCTCTTGAGACCGAATGTAGATTTCCCCAAGAAATCCACATCGATCTTATTCTTTAAGTCACGGTTGACCCGGTTAAGGTTGCCCGCGATTTTATAAGCTTATCTATCTTACTATTCTATTATTTAATCATCTCATTTTTGTTTCCAACTCATCTTCAAATCATTCTTGAGGTGTCTTTGTAAATCTATATTTAAATTGTTTTATATATTGTGTTGTTTGAGTTGTTGATGTTGATTTGGGTTTCTGATCAATTCGTCTGATCAATGCTATCGATAGGATTTTCAAAACACTAGAACATAGCAAACTGACACAATATGTTTTTTTTTCAAATTTAGTAATGAGATAAATTTTGTAACTATATTATAAATCTTTTTCTAGATTTTATTGAATTAGTTGTTAAGAAATAATAATTGATTTTGCATATCATTTTCTCTTTTTTTATATATAAATAATTGAACTATAAACATGGTTATAAATTTATTTAGAAATTTAAAATGAATTTAAAACAAGAATTTGAGAATTTTGATTCCGATGGTTTCAAACCTTGTATTTAAAGTTTTAAAGGATATACTATTTAAAGTATTTTCGAATAGAAATTTGTTTCTAAAGAATTTTAACGTTTAAAATTAGTGCTCTTCTCTTTGTCGCTGGAAAATAACTTCCGTGATGACTGCAGCATCATCGACATTCATTTTCGAGTTTCGAAATGAAGAGACCATTCTGTAGTCTTGCTACAGTTTTGTTTTGGGAAATTTAATTGATTTGAATTTCTAAAATAAGACTGGATTTATAACATATGCTGATATATGATTTAAATTTGAATGGATATATATAGTATATGTGCATTTATTTATCTCTAAATAGTTTGGAATTTATCGAAAATTACTTCCTAAATTTTATCTTGAAGGATAATTTCAAGTATAATTTCAAGATTTGGATAAATATTCAAGTTTGAAATAATTAAATTGGAAAGTTTTGTTTATATAATACACAATTTCATTCCAATATAACTTGCCTAAATTATACAGAAGTTGAATATGTAATTGGATAATATACAATATACAATATAAAATGGATTTATAGATAAAATTTGAGTGGTTATAATAAATGTTATACGCTTAAATTTATTTATAAAAAGATTAACAGAGGTAAATAGAGAAAAAGGTAATGGAATAATTTACAATATAAAATGATGTTAAAGGAACTAAGAAAAATTTAAAGCAGTTATAATAGGTATAAATATATTTAACATAGGTGATAAAATATATTGAGAGGAATAAATTTAATTATAATTAGGAATAAAGAAGAATTAAATTTATTTAGGACATTATGAGTATAATAAATGATTTTTTTCAAATCCATGATTTTAGACATTGTTAAGTTAAGATAATTGGATGATAAGATAATGAAATTAGAGATGGTTAAGATTTATTTAACTTATGTAAAATTAATTTTCACTTTAAGTTGAAATTTTCATGGTTTCAAATTTATTATCTTATTTTGTTTTCCAAACTATCTTTTGGTTTCCCTTATTTCCCTTATCTTGCTACAGAATGGGAAGGCTATTGCCTATACCAGTCTGTTTAGAAATATTTCTATAATCTTTGATAATCTTTGGTACTCATTTTTGAATCTGAGCACTATTGGCTATCCACAAACCGTCGGTCAAACGGAAAGAGTGAATCGAATTCTAGAAGATCTTTTTCGTGCTTGTGTTCTTAATTCTGGAGGATCTTGGGAAGATCATCTCCACCTTGTTAAACTTACCTATAACAACAGTTATCAGGTATAATTGCAATCTTCTTGCCATCTTGTCTTAATCCTATTTCATTCTATTTTTTCTGTGTTTTTCTCGTACCTCATTCCTTTTCGAGGACGAAAAGTTTTGAGTGGGGGAGAGTGTAACAACCCTGTATTTTGTGATTATTTTAATTGTACATTTTGATTATTTTAATTGGATTTTCGATTTAAAAACTTTATTTTATTTATGGATAAAACTTTATTTTATTTATTAAAATGGATAATTTTGTTATTTTAAATATATATTTTGATTTTGATGTGAACTATAATTCCAAACATGAATAAATAGAATATTTTCCAGAAATGTGAATTTTGGTCAAAATGGTCAAACTTTGACTTTTAAATTTAAAATTAAATATTTGAAATTTTGAACTTTATCTTTTATAATGAAAATAAATTAAATTTCTAGTATACTACTTTTCGTTTCATTGAAATCGATTCATATTGTGAAAGTTATGCTTTTTACAATATTGTATGCACATTGTTTTATTTAACAAAATTGTTTATTTTAAATTATATAAATAATATTTTTGTTTGTTCTAATTTGTGTATATATGTATATATGACATGTTATGTATTTATTTTTATTTTTAAAACGTTTTAAAAGCGTAGTTATAATTTTCTAATGTTCATTGTATTTTGTTTACAATTTTTAAATTCTAGTTTCAATTATTAAGCTATTTTATTATTTATTTTCTATTTTTCCTTAAATTATTTATTTATTTATTTTATTTTTCCCTTTATTTTGTTCAGTTTTTTATTTTTATTTACTGAATTTTTATTTGTTTAATTCGAATAAAAGAAAATAAAAATTCAAATGGACAAAAGACCTTTCATTTCCATGTGACTTTCCATTTACCTTGTCCTTTCAATTTCTTTATGGCTTTTCATTTTATCTTTTGCCCGTTCACTCCTTATCTCCTAGCCATGTATTTTCTTTTCATTTCATAAAAACTCGTGGCTACCATTTTCTAAAAATATTTTTGCTAATGGCTTCATCTCCTTCTTCTTTTCATCATTTTTCAATTGTTTTGCCTTTGCTCCTCTTCAAGTTTGTTCGACCTAAACTCTCCACCATCTCCACCACCATCTATAGCATCTCCTCCTCCTCCTCTGACCAAGATAGTAGCCATGACCTTCCACTTGAAGCCATCACCTAAAAATAATGTAAACTTCACCAAACATTACTAGCCGAGCCACATACTTTATTAACCCCTCCATACATCACTTCGGCCACCCCATAGCCACCACCATCTGATGTTCATCACCTCTGACCTTTAGCTTTAGATCTAACCACCCATGTGATGACAAGCCGAGCCCAATTGACCCATAGCCGAGCCTACATGGTGCACCAAACATCACCTATTTTGCCTTGTTCTTTTGTATGCCTTATGTTGCAACCTTACCACTTCACTTCCTTCTAGCCGTGAGTTTTGATGCCCATACTCAACCCAAACACACGTCATAACTGAGCAGATGCTCCACTTAGGCTGATCATTAGAGTGATAAAAGGCAAGGTCAAGACTATCTTGTCTTTGTTCCATTTTATTTCAATTTGTTTCATGTTATTTTGTGTTGAAATTTCTTGTGTTATATTGTCTTGCTCATTTTTGTTTGCAAGATCATCACTTTGGCTCTTCACTCACTTGAATCAATTGTCGTGCTGTGTCGTTCCATATCGTTCTTTCTGGAATTTACTTATGTAGTTTGATTTGCTAACTCCAGCTTGAAAAGGTGAGTCATTCTCACTCCGACATTTTTACTTATGAAATAGTGAATGGATGACACGTGTTTAGTAAATTGAAAATGTTATGCAAGTAAATGATGATTATATGATATGATATGCCATGTTATTACCATGTTAACTTTGTTATTTATCACCTAACATATGATATATGACAGTATATTGTGACATTAACATGTTAGTATAATTGTTTATGCATATGTTCACACTGCAAGTTCCCTGCTAGAATAGAATCACTATGGGTTGAAATGATACATACCCGAACGGACTTTAGAATAGGGAAAAATCGTTATGGGCTGAAATGATAGGCCTGAGCGATTTTTATTTATTTTTATTTGACTTGGGATTGCGGGTTTGAAATGATAGATACCGGGTTTTCTTTTTAAATTGCGGATTGAAATGATATATATCCACATCATTTGACCTAGGTTAGAAAATTATATACAGACCCTGTGGTATATTTTTAAATGATTTTTATATAGATATGTATTTTTAAAGTATGAAATTTTGATTTAAAAATATATATTTTATGTTTTGAGAAAGTTAAATTTTAAGATTTGAATTACGAAATTAAGTATGTAAATTTGAAGTAAATGTGATTTTTGACTTTAAATTATATTTTTTAAGATGTAAGTAAATAATGGAAATAAAATTTAAAGTTTAGAAATGATATTTGAAGTAAAATGTTAAGTTTTGTAAAAATTTATAAGTTAAGAAAGCAATGAATTTTGACTTAACAAATGAATTGAGTTTTGATTGGATATTTAATCATAAATTTTTTATTGTGATAAATCATATGTTAAGTTGTTTTAAATGTGAAATTTTGAAGTCTAAAGATATGATTTATAAGTTTAAAATTTTCTAAAATTGAAATTTTATTATTTCCGAAGTTAAAATAAAATCTGAAATTAAATTAATAGCATTTCCAAAAAAAACGCTGTGGTCTTATGACAGCATTTTTAAGTGCTGTAGCTTTTGAATTTAACTATGTTGAAAAAACTAAATATCTATTATGGCATTTTATAAATGCAGTTATTCCTGAACTAAACTATTTTGGAAACTATAAGCTACGGTAGCACTTTATAAATACCGTCGTTGCTATAATTTGACAATGTTTTGAAATATTATAGATTTTAACACTGTTTGAGTTATATTTTAAAGTGATAATGATTTAACTTTTGGAAATTTTGCTATTTGTGAAATCTAAGGATTTTTAAATATATTTTAATATTTAAATTTGAATTTGAATTTAGTAAGGTTTTGAATTTAAATAAGGTTTACTTTGTTATGTGTTAAATGGAATAAAATGTAATGAGATAAATGAAAGTTTGAATGGAATTTTTTTGAAATGTGTTTTGTAATGATATGTGGAATAATAAATGAATGACTTATTTAACTTAAAAAAGGTATTTAAATTTGAATACTTGATTTTGAATGATAATGAATTTATAATGGACTTGAAAAGGAAATGATTTTGAAATGGTTTTGAATGACATAATCTTTATTTTTATAAGAATGTGAATTTGGAATGATATTTGATTTGATATATTTGATAAATGAATAGTTGAAGTTATATATGTATGAAAGTATTGGATTTATCAAATGAATATTTCAAAACTAAGTAATAACGAAGTTAAGTTTATGATATATGAAATTATAAAAAAAAATTGTTTTGAAATGTGGGATATTAAAACTTAGAAATATATTAAAAATTGAATAGTTTATTTTGTGGATCAAATCTATATTTTAAATTTGATAAGATTTGAAATGGTTTTGTTGGAAAACTAAATTGAATTGAAATTGATGGTTTGAATTGAATAAATTTGGAAATTTGGGTTAATTGGATAAATTTGTAAAATGTAAAGAATTGAAGGAATGTTTCATGATTTCAAATGTATGATTTTGGAAATGTTATGATTTTCAAAGTGTAATGATTTCAAGTATTTTGGTTTCGAAAGAGTTATAGCTTTGAAAGTATTATGGCTTTTGGAAGGTGAATATATGTTTTGAAATGGAAATGATATCGTATTGATTTGGATATAGTTTTGAAATAAAAATGGTTTTGGTTTCAAAGTATAAACTATTTTGAAAAGAATATAGTCTGAAATGAAATGATTTGATTTTGAAGTATAAACTATTTTGAAATGACCACGGCGTTATAATAATGATTGGTTGTTAAAGAGACCGAGATCGGAAGTTGTCATACTCTCTGCCAACTCCGAAAACCACTTTAACAACTGTGTACACGGTGGAGATTCCAGAATGAAGTAGGATGGCGGCGACGTTCTTGAGGTATATTACGTGGACCCAAATCCCATGAGTTGGCATAAGGTGGCTAAAACAGGAGCGATCTCGAGCCAAAAGGGGTAGCTCCTCTGGTTGGACGCACTTCTTCGATACTATACTCTTACTTGTGTTTGATTTGATGGCCATCCTCCGATTTTGATTGAGAGTGTGTTCCGAGGTGGGCGTAGTGGCTGCTTCGTTATCGCCAGCCCGTGTGCGTAATTGGTACATTTAACCTGGCTTTGCCTTGTGTGCCGTGTCACCTACCATAGCGAGCCTTACTACGAGTTTTTTTTCTCCCGTAGCCCATGGAGTATTTAGGGTAGCCTCCCGATCTAGAGGTACACTGATACTGGATGGACTACTGAGACTATTACGTGTTGGGGGCTATATGGATAACCCTTCAACGCTATTCTAAAGTAAGTTTATTTCACTGTAGACATTATTATAACAGCGCAATATTACTACATAGTAAATAGTTTAACGGGTCCTTAAAGGATGGGCGATCCCAAGTGTCTTTTAAGTTACTGATACATTTTTGTTACTGTTCACTTGAGTTGATTTATAGTTCATAAGTATTTATGTCCTGACTCGAGTGTTTTGTGTTTTGCTTTACGCTCGAGTCAGACTGAGTGATTCGGCATCCAAGACTCACCTTCGGAGTTGGAGCTTTTCTTGAAGAACCAGTCATCTATTTTACTTTCAGTATCCAGTGATTCTAGTGATGCATTCTGAATTGTACTTGATGTATCTTGTTACTTTCCTGTTGTATCTTGTTTAACTCTGATGTATCCTATTTTTATATAGTAGCTTCATGAACTACAATCTCTTTTAACTCCGCTGCGTTATTAAATACTCTGTGTCTGTGATTATTTATTTACTGTGTATTTTGAGATTTGCCATATTTTATTTACAATGCGGTATTTTGAGCAATTCAAGTCCGACATATGCGAATGCGAAAAAATATCAGGTCATTATAGATAATGTCTAGGGTATTATAACATAGCTGGAATGGTCATATTTGTTACATTCAACCGCATTTTAGAGGGTACAATCAAATCCTATAAGGAACATTCACATAATAGATTTTCCATGGAGATCCCTTCGTTCAAGCCGAAATCTAATCTCCGTGCACAAGGGTAAGAAATGTCTCCAAGTACCGTATATCTCTAGATAAAATATTACATGAGGTAAACATAACCAGTCCACATCTAAATACGTAATCTAGAATGCCATCACTCCAGCCGGCCAACAATCGATAAGTATGCCCTATATCTCGAGTGATAATATCCTGTCCCGGGTTAGCGAAACCCCAAGCAATGATTTTACTCTATTTTTAGCCATTTCTGATGTCGAGGTCACATTTGGAATCCTTCACACGAGTCTTCATTACTCGAACAGAATAGAATCCCAAATTGGATCCTCACATCTCGAATAGATCTCGAAACCACACATGGATTCCCATATCTCAATACAACTTAGAATCACATATGGATTCCCACATCCTATATAGATCACGAACAACTACATGTGTTATAACATCTTAAATAAATCTTGAATCTCCATATAGGTCCTTATATTTCGAACAAATCAGCTTCCAAGAGATAAAATACGCATCTCACCCTTAAAGTGGTTTTCGTTAGGTAAAAAGACTAACCGGGCTTGGTCTCTCAAAGACTGAATCAAAGAATTTGGTCATTTAATGATAATGAGAATGATCGCATATGAAAGCCAAATCTCACATACTTACCATGTTTTTAATATTTTCATCTCATATCATCCCTCGATCAAGAGTGAAGCCAGTAGGTTAGAGCTTTATTTCTCATATCTCTATATGAACATAAGTCTTAATTTCCATAGGTAGACAAGCGTACTTCATCAGCTTTTAGTGCTAAATATATGATTAAATGTTTTCCATAAATGAGTAAACATACAAAGCACAATCAAGTCATACAAAGCACGATTAAGTCACATAAGCGACTTCCAATCCCCTTTTTGTTTAATTAATCTTTTATTAATTAAAAGCTCTTTTATTAATAAACCATGTTTTATCTAATGAAATGTCATTTATGAATTTCTACTATTGATTTTTACCTTTCCAATACTTCAAAAGGTATTTATATACTTATCTCAAATGGTATAAGTATATTCACAAATCATTAACAAGATTTCTTATTTATAAACCTTTACCTTTCCGATCTTTTTCAGAAAGATTTCTTACTTATGTTTCCCTCAAAATATGCATTTTAATGATCCTAGTACTTTCACAAATCCATTCAAAAGGTTGAAGACTGATGTTACTTAAACATTGTCACCACAAACCCAAAACCGTTTCACTTATGCTTATCTTTAAAACATTCTTTTAAAAATCTATTTACATTCATAAGTATAATTAAAAAGGGATAAAGACGAATGTTATTAACACGTTGTCACAACAAACCTAAAACCATATCACTTGTATTATCTTTAAAACATTTTTTTTCAAAGAACTATTTTAATATTATGTTAGGTTCGACAGTCAACTAATCGATTATCTAGCTAAAACAGTTGCTTATACAAATTAATGTTCATATGCTTAATTCGTTTCCGACATTCTCAACTTAACTATTCCCCATTCTAGAGGAAAATTAGTAGGTTAGAGCTTTATTTTTCCGTCCCTACTCGACATCAATCTTTAACTCTCAGAAATAGATAAGCCTACTTCTTCGGTTTTTAGCATTAAGCAAAGTTAATTATCTTTTAAACAAGTAAACAACAAGATTAGCACATTTTTGACATTTCAACTTATAATGTTCCTTATTCAAGAGTGAAGCCAGGTATGTTAGGGCAATGGTTCCATCAAAGCCTTGCCTAGGAACTTCATTCTTGAATCTCATGATTGAAAATTTTACTGGTCGGCTTTTAGTGCCAAACCTAGTCAATCACCTTTGTCATAACTTGTATACATAAATAATGCTTTAGAAATACTTGTAAATTGGTTTTAAATATCTATGTAAATATTACTTGAAAATAACTAATTTTGAAGTTTGACTAAAATCATTTTTTATATTTTGCAGCACTTCATTTTCAAAATTCGTAAATAATCATTAAAACTATATTTAAAATTTATTCTTTTTTCATAGCCAAATACATTTTATAAGAACTTTCATAAAAAGATTTTATAAAGAAAATAATTTAGGAACCATTTAGGAACCATTTAAATTTTGAAAAACTAGTCAAAACCTCATATTTTAAACACTTAAAACAATAAGTGAAGCCGTTATAGTAGTGAGCATTTATAAATGTGTTAAAAGTCCTTGTTGAAACAATATTGAAAAGCACAATCTTTGCGACTTGTTTTAACCATATAATAAATGACTTAAGACTTGAAATTTTTATAGTAGATAATAGCCTTAGGTTACTTAAAAACATTGGAAAGAAATCCTTAAGAATATCTATCTATTTATTTGTAAAAATTCTCGAAAACAACGGATTCTGCACTGCACTTACAAGACTATTCTCATTTCAAACACTTTCAAACTTTCTTTAATTTAACACACAAGTTAAACAACCATTTAAACATCAAGTCAAGGCCACGCCACATGTTTAAGAGGGTAATAGAAGTGATGTTATACAATATAAAGTTATCATTTGCTTTCAAAAGCAAGAGGGGTCAAAAGTTTATAACTTTACTTAGTTAATGTCAGTTTAATTTTATATTTCAAACACAACATATGTAGAAACAATATATACTTAATAGATAGTGAGATAACTCACTCAAATCCATGAAAACCCAAGAACAAAGCTATAAGAACCAAAGAACCACCTTCTTCCATCAACACAAGCCTGAAGTCCAACATTTAACACTTCCAAACCAAAGCCACAACTCCTCCTTCTCCCATGCCCACGACGCTCTATGGATCCCCCTCTTGCTCTCACCTTCTCCTACTTCTCACTTATTGATCATGCTTCCCATGATATTTTAGGCCTAAAGCCAAAGTTTAAAAGAGATTGGACATTATTTTGTTAACTTTTGAAAAGTTAGAATGTAATAAGTGGATTAGTGCTTAAGCACTTCCACCAATTTTAACTCTCATACTTCATCTCAAGCTTAGTGAATTAAAGATTTATTCTTAATGGTAAGCCTCTTCTTATGTATAATTTTACAATAGGTCATAAACGCCTCCTACCTTCCATGAAAGGTTACAAAAGAGCCTCCTTTACGCACATGAACTTCACACCTCTTTCATTTACATAAAAGTTAAGTATTACCACAAATGGTCATTTCCTAAATATCTTTCCTTACCTCATGCATGACATCATCCCTATATTTTATTTTCATAAATTGAAAAATATTTTTGTTTCATTTTCTTTAATTGCTAAGCAAATAAGTATTATGTAAAAAATTGAACTTCCGACGGTTGAAAAGCTGTTATCGATAAAATGATTTTGGGTCACATTATCGATATTTTTTCAAAGTATTTATTTTTGTAACATTTTTTCAAAACAAGTTTACCATAATTACTTATGATTTAAAAGAGGGTTAAAAAGCTTATTAAATCATTTTCATAACATTATATCAAAGGTTTAAATAACTAAACGATTCAGATATTTAAACACAAAGTGTCCGAAATTCCGAATTGTTACAATTCTATGGATTGTTTTCTTTTTGATTTATTTTGTATCCCATCCTTCTTCAAGCTACTTTTCTACTCTTTCCCTCTGAATTTATTAGAAAAATGGTATAAGAACCTACGTTATCTAGAAACAAACAGTCTTTGATTAAATTATACATACTTGTAGTAGTGCATGTTTGTGGTTTTGATTTGAGTATGTAGTTGATCTCCATGGCCTCAAGGAGTCATAGTGCTTCCATTCCATGTGTATTCTAGAGTTATTAGAGTCCAATGTACATCTTTGTGCATAGGAAAATACAAAATGTTTGTTAAATTTATCACCGACAACTTCTTCGATCTTTGGGTTGATAAAATGTTTTATAAGGTTGTCAAAACCTTCGTTATTCCTTTCTAATGACATAATATTTGTTTATTTTTGTAATTATATCAAGAATTCTACACATATTAACGAAAATAAGTAAAAAAAACTTACTGTCATTGTCATTGTGAAATAGTATTTGTGACCAGTGTTCTTTAGACCCATCAAGGACTAATCTATGACCTACAATTTGAAATTTTGAAATTTTAGATCGGTAATATTAACATGGAAAATGTACTTTGAATATAGTCTATGTTGCATGTAACATATAATTTCAATATTTTATGCTATAACAAGAATATTAATTAGCGCACAAAAAATATTATATGTAATGTTGTATATTATTTGGTATGTATCATTGTATACATGAAGTTAACAATTGCAATACAATAAATGATAAAATGTTAAAACAGCTTTAAACTTGTATATGGATAAATTTGCGGTAAATTGATTAAGTATTAAATTATGCATTGTCTAAAATGGTGTAGAATTGATTTGTGGACGTTAATGTGTGGGTGATATGTTAAAATATGCTAGCATTTTTTGAATATAAACTAGAGTGAAAGAGTGCTATATCCTTGGATTTGTTTTTTCTTCTTCTTCCAAATCTTTATGTAATAGTTACAAAAAATTACCTGACCACTAATGAAAAATCTTAGTAAAATGTCTTCGATGTCTCTTCTTTGTATGATTATAAGTTCCTTTTCTATTTCTCTTTCCCATGTTGTTGCACTGTAAAATTAACAAATTGAAAATATTATTGAGTAATCTATCAGTTTTTTTTTTATTAAATTTGAGAAGGGTTTAGGTACTTACTTTACATCACCTATATAATAAAAAAATGTTTTAATACCAGAAGCTCTTGCATTTTCTAATTAACAAATTAATTGAATAAAAAAGTACATTGCTTTTTGAGACTACCAGATGATATCCTATGCGTCAGTATGGTTAGCTCCATTTTGCAGCTCTTGGTAAAGTAGAATCATTATTTTTTAAGATAGCAATTCTAACATGCTCACATAGCCAATACTTTGATTATTAAAAATGAAGTTAGTTTGTAGTAATTTATATCAGAGTTAGCATTAAACATTCAGAAATATTCTCTAGAGATTACTTGAAATTGGTTAATATTTTTGTTATGCTTTCCTTCAACGATAAAGGCAATGAGACTGAATTCATCTTTTGCAAATTTAGTATGTGGAAATACGCCCATCGTAGAAGTTTTTGATTATTTGGAAAAAAGAATGTTACTAGTATGTGCATTATTAGAAAAAATGGTAGATCTTGTTTATGTGTATAGTCTTTCTCATACTACAACTCTTTAATTCTTCTTTCAATAACCTCTCTTGATATAAAAGCACATTATTGAAAATTTCTTCTAATGAGTTCCTGCTCAATTTCTTCCAAGTTTATTATGCCTATTGCTCATAAGGGAACAAATTCTTTCCCTGTTTTGGCATTTTGAATATTAAGCTTATAACGTCTTCTGTTAATTCCATTTCTTCTCCTCCACTAATAAACTTTTCTTCTCAATAGAAAAACAAGTTATCAAAGTATCAAATTTTCTTGCACATTTATTGAAATCCAACTTATCTACATGGCCTAATAAAACATTCTAATAAAATTGTAAAATGGTGTGTGCTTTAGAAATTCTAACTGGCTTTCGATAAACTCCTTCTGTGATTTGATCAATTGGATGACTTTAAAAACACCTCACTAGAGGTGTTTTTGATTATTTCTACTACAACTTCTTCTTCTTTATACTTATCATTTTTGTTATAACCAATTATAGTAATACTTTCATGTTGTACCTCTCGGGTTTTCTCCTCTATTTTGATTTTTTTTTCTTTTTTTTGTCTTTTTTTGCTTTTGCCGATTGCACTTTCAAAGTCTATTGCTATTGATGTTTTACCCCCTTCAACTTTTTCTACTTGCAATATAAAGCATATATTACATTATGTGCTGTTATGTGGTGCAAGTATAGTTTTAATACAAACGATACATGAAACACCCTATAACTCTTAGTATTTCCAAAAAGGGCACACCAAAGGATGTGGTGCGTTATAGGTACACCTAAAGCATCACAGAGACTAAGATTCAAAGACAAATAAGTAAAAGCAGCAGAAAACACGTAACTTATTATCCAAACTCAAGCTTCATCTCCAAAATAAGTCATAAAAACATAACATGTCTCAAAAAACTCAAAATCTCTTGTCTCATGAAAATGCATCTAAGTCTCACATAATCAGAGTACAAAAATACAATAATAATCCTTCTTATAAGTGCCAATCCATCATAAGCCAAATGAAAAAGATGAAAAGCGAAAGAATACATCTGAAATGAGAAAACTCCAGAAATGAATCTCCGATCAACCTGAATGAACTATCCTCAACTCTACTGGCCTATTGGGGGAAAAGGAAAGATAGAGAAGTGCGCCAGACAATATATCTGGAGAGTGAAAGTAATTACTAGCATTTCTAAGCAAGATAAAGATAATAGACTAAGCAATAGTTCTAGCATGAAAGGAAGATACAGAAAAGGAAAACTTGCGTAAAATACTGTTTCTGATTCTGTTTGACTGTTTGCTTTGATTGTTTGCACTTGTCTTAAAGTGTAGTGATTAGGCTGAAACCTAATCCTATCTCAACTACTAACTTGATTAGGTTGAAATCCTAATCCTACCCATTGATGGCCTTTCCTATCTCTGTTGTTCCACTATGAACCAATCATGTTGGTCCCATAGCAAAAGACATCTCTTAGCGCTTAGGACGCAGTAGTGAATTATTTTCCCTAATTGATGTCGCACGCTCAGTTATCGCCGATACACACTAACTGTCACCCCCTATTTGACCCTTTATTTACCCTAATTAGCATAAGCATGCCCAACCTCACCCACACGTGAGACCATTAGTCCTCGACCTGAAATGGAACTCTGCTGGTACTGGTCCTAACAAACAAATCTTCTTTGTGCCCCTTGCCCAAATCCTCAAATTTGAGCCTCTATCTATTGGCCACTTATTTACCCTAATCAGCATAAGTGTGTCAAGCGTCACCCATATGCGAGACCATCAGTCCTAGATTTAAAAGTGAATGCTGCTGTATGAGCCACTACTGCTATATTTGCTTATTAACTTAACTTAAGATCTAAGCTTTAAAATAAGCCCCTTCTATTATTTTTTCCTTTCTAATTATAACCTACATGTTATAATTGTTCTTGCAACTGTTACTCTTCTATTTTCTCTTTTTAGTTATAATCATTTGTTATAATCATGCTTGCAAATATCTTAAATTTGCCTATTTCAGTCCATCTCCATTTTATTTCAGTTTTTCTCATTTTACATATGATTTTTGTAAATTTAGTGCTTTTCTATTTTAATCCATATTTGTGAATTCTTCTTTTTTTAATATTTTATTCGCATAAAAAAGGATTAATTCTCTATAAAAAGAAACTAACATTTACATGCTAAATTCTAACTTAAAACAGATATAAATAACTGTAAATAACTGCAAATAACGGAATAAAAATAGACTGCAAAGAACTTATCAAATTTACTTAAATACCGACTGTAAATAAACTTACATAAGAACTATCTCAAAATTGTAGAAAAACTACAACTATTGAGAACTCTATTATTTTAAATTGCTTACAAATCTAAAAAATTCCAAAACACTCACTTGTGGTCCTTAGCTCTAAACCTAGGCCTTCCTGGATCCACTTCTGTTAGCACCAGAATTGGTCACTAACACCCGAAGAAGGATTTTTGTAGAGAGATTAATGAAGAAGATAAATTAAAACTGAGGAATAACGTAGAGGAATGCAGTAATAATTATCAAAAACAAGAACTCCAGATCTATATTTGTTCAACGTAAATGTGTACGTCCACTTTGAGTTTAATCTTTATTGCTTTTCTAAACAATTGATTACAGATACAATTTATACACTAACTACTCGAATGCAAATGCTAAGCAAAAAAGAATGAGTCTTGAAAGCGACAGAGTTTCCCCAGTGTTCTTGAAAAAAGGTCCATTTCACTGTGCCCTTGCCCTTCTATTTATAGACGAAGATAGGCCTGACTTCCCTCATGGGCTCAGTAACAAAGTACCTCGGCCCACAGTAGGTGACTTCTGCGCACCGAGCCAGGCATGCCGAACGGCAGTTGCCGAACGACCTTGCTGTGTATTCTTTGATAAACGACGTTGTCAAAGAAGGTTGCCGAACTGTAGGTGCCGAACAAGAGAATGCCGAGAGATTGAGTAATGACTCAAGAATGATGGGCAACAAAGCAATGCTGAACAGTACCTAGGATGAACGAGATAACCCTGTGGAATAACATTCGAATGTCGAGCGAGGCTTTGTGCCGAGCGAGGCTTTGTGCCGAGCGAGGTTTTGTGCCGAACAAGGCTTTGTACCGACCGAGGTATCTATGCTGAGAGAGGATTTGTGCCAATCGAGGTATCTATGCCGAGCGAGGCTTTGTTGGGAGCAAGACTTCTATGCCGAGCGAGGCTCTATGCCAAACGAGGCTTCCATGCCAAATGAGGTGTTAGTGCCAAACGAGGTCTGCATGCCGAGCCTCTCGTTACCGGGTCAAACAACTGGGTAACATTTGCCCCACAAAGCATATCGTGTGAGGCAACATGACATGCCTTGAATCAGCATCAATCCACGTTTTCCTTTAAAACCTTTCCCCGACTTTTCATCATTTCATTCACATGGTCTCCTGAATGCCGAACCTCTCGTTCAGCAAGTTCACTGTTGTTCGATATGACGGCTCACCGAGCCACAAAATACTTTGACCGGGTTCACCGATTGATGCTTGTTCGCCTTCTTCACATATAAAAACGAACACTAATTCTCATCACTTCTCTTATTTCCATTTCGACTCTACAGGTACTCATAACTTTCCTACGAACCTTGGCAACTTCTCCAACCTTCCTTCCTTACCCCGAAACTAGTACGTCCTACTTACAGTTCTTTCCCAGGTCGAGTCTAAACAATTTTCAATCTCGAACCTAATCAGATCCAGAAGCTTTGAACACCCTCTTAGGTAATAACTTCTCATTCCAAATGTTCTTTCAAACTAGGAGGTTTGGCATGAAATTCGAATTCGCGAACCTTCTTCAGATTATGGACTGTAGGAATCATATTGATAAGGAAGACGAATCGATGTTCGAACATGCCTTAGGGTTGGAACTCGGTACAACTTTAACCGATTTCGAGTTTAGAAAAACAATGAGGAGAGAGGAAGGATACACCGGTGGTTTCTAGGTCGTTGGCTTCTGCTAGGTTACTAGGCATATGAGTTAGGTTGTTGGAGTGTGACTAGAGTGTTGTTGGAGGTCGGTCGGTAGCCAAGGAGTGAGGGATAGGTGAGTGTCTAGGCAGGTCGGTGGTGTCTAAGCAAGTGAGTGGAAAGATGGCCAAGCAAGAAATAGGAGGTCCGGTGGTCTTTATACGAGATTGGTGTTAGGGAATTAGGTAACAAGTGGGCCGGCCTCGTGTGGTGTTGAGAGTGTATCGGTTAGGAGAGTGAGTGGGTTGGCTTTCAATACCGAGTGGCCCTCAATGCCGAGAGGCTCTCAATGCCGAGCGGCACTCAATGTGGCATTAAACCCCCCACACCAAATCACAGGACAATAAACAGGGACCAAACCTATGCAATCAAGCATATCGAAATGATTCGGACCGAGGACTTCCTGATTGAGACCATAATAAAAGCGAACTTAAAATTTTGTAAATAGGGCAACTTGAAGTTCACTGTGTTACACTTTACTTTTCAAAACTCTAATTTGTTTATATTCTTTACACGAATCATCACATTAGTTCACATACCATGCGGGGGGAGCACTTTTGTTGATATGACCAATATTGATTGTCTTTCAAGTAAAGTTCAAATAGGTATTCATCCAAATTTGATGCTGTTTAAAGATGTCTTGAAAGTCGAGTTCTGCTACAGTCTCAGATAAACCTGAGCCAAGTTTCCAACAAGAAGTAGTGGAAATTTCAAATCCATCGACAATTCCTGTATGGAATATCCCAAGCCCAACGATTGCATCTGTTGACTTGGCTCCTGATGCTCTAGATGCAACTATCATCCTAGACAATCCAGTTGATTCTCAAGCTTCAAGAATCAACGAAAATGCTCTTCGTCGACTATGCTCAATTCTTGGGATTCTTTTTAACGATGTACTGGTTCCATCGGGAAAAGATCATCCTTACCTGTCCCCGGCCGGATATACCACTTGCAAAAAATTCATGTGCTGGGTTGGTAGCGTGCTACCATTCAACTCCTTCCTCTGTGATGTGTTGCAATATATCGAGATCGCCCCAGCACAGTTACATCCCAACAGTCACGCATTTATATACGACACGTGCTTTATCTTCATGAGCATTCTATTCAATCTCCCTACTCCCGACGACATTCGTTATATCTACCATTTCAAGAGGCGGTTCAATAGCCCATCTTTCGTATTCCTTAAACCGCATAGGAAGTGCCAAATCCTGACTGGAGCGTGGAGAAAATTCGCCCAGTATAAGCAGAAGTGGTTTTACATGCGCTGTCCCTCTGGCTTCGCAAGGAGATGGCTGGAAGGGAGTAAGTTTCTCTTATGGGTCAATACTTGTATTCGGTGGAAAGTGCATCCTCTCTAAACCCTTTCTCTACTTTTATAGGTATCAGCCCACGTCCCAAAGGCTCCGGGTATTCTGAGGCCGTTGAATCTATTCGAGCTGTTCCCACGGAAGATCGGTTATCAAATCATCATTACAAACGAATCACTCTCCAAATTTGGGCTATTGGCGGAAGGTCGCCGAATAAGTCTTCCTCACGGCATCACTATAACTGGATCTGCCTCAAACAACGGAAAAAGGCAAGCTGGGCCTTCAACACGCGATGACCGCGACACCCCCAAAGAGGGCGAGATTAGAGAGACTGAGGTGCCAAACACAACGGGTGAGAATGTAAGTCCTGCTTGGGAACCGGTGATTGGGGCACATGACACCGATGTAGCGCCTCCCCCTTCGAAGGAAAAAAATAAAATGACATATAAATTGAGGAAGAAGACTGTTAGTGGAACCTCAAAGGTCACAATCACTCCAGTGGAAAAAGAGTCATCTCCCCAACACTTATAGGGTTTATTGAAAGGCTTATCTGACCCTGTGCAGTTAATGCGCTCGGCAGATTCAAAGCGGTGGAGGTGCAAAAAGTCATAGCGGGGATACAACGAGGATATAGCGGGATATAGCAGATGGCTCTAAAATAGCATATAAAACTCATACTTAATGTTTTTACAAATATATAAATGATAATTAAATGAAAACTATCATTCAATTGAATTATAATTAATACATAAATAGTTTTAAATCAAAACATGTGCGAATATACTTTAAATAAACATAAAACTGTTATATATAACATAATTGAATTTAGTAGAATATTAGAGTATTTTCATTTCTGAAAATATATTAAAAATCAAATCAAATAAATTAGTCTTATAATTTTTACAATGTACAAATTCAATTTTTCAATTCATTTTATTAAAGAAGATATAGCGGAAATAGCGAAATATAGCGGGAATAACGAGATATAGCGGAAATAGCGGGGCTTAAAGCGGAAATGCTATATTTTGGGGCTACATGGAAAAATCATAGCGGTAGAAATCCGCTATGAGATATAGCGGCGTTATAGCGGGGTAATAGCGGGGCATTAACTACACAGATCTGACCACACCATTCCCGACGACTTGCTCAACTATGGCTTCACTGATCCAAATGTCCTAAGACTTCATTCACCCACGAGAGGTAGTGAAGGCACTCATGCCCATAATCATGGAGAAAAAACTCCGATAAGTAAAGCCAAAGAAACTGGTCCATCGGGGGGAAACACTAGGACACACACAAGTACACTCACACTTCATCTTACACTTAAACTCAATCATCGCATGATTCTGGCTAACTCGTGTTTACTTAATTTCTATGCAGGTGATATGGGACGCTCCCACAGATTTGGCCGCCTTCGCGGGTCATCTACTTTCCATCACTGGACGGAATTTGGGCTCTAGCAAACGTCGAGATAGAGATGACGACGGTGATGGGGACTATCGCTCCCGGGACTCATAATCTCGAAGGAAAACTTACCATCAGTCTTCATACTATCATGATCCTCTCTCTTATCCGGAGCAAGGCAAGAAGAAATCTAGTCATAAGGGGTCCCAATCTGATAGTCCCCACGACCAACACTCGAGTTCATCCAGCACCAGGCAATCCCTGGAATCCAGCAAAAAACCCGTAGTCCCTAGGATAACTCCTTCTGCTCCCACACATGATCTATCGATTGTGGAAAGGCTAACTGAACTTAAGGCCACATACCTGAAAATATGTGACGCCCCACCTCTGTACCCACGCTAGCCAAGGCTACTACAGGGTAATGCCGCCAACTAACACGAAGAATAAGGCTGGTTAGGAGCGACCATCTATAGCCTTGCTCTAACTATCTATTGAATACATCGACAATAATCATATCAAGCAGGTCGACATACCCAATGAATACTTAAAACAAAACCATAGGTGGTTGAAGGATCTATCAAAACAGAATATAACAACTCAAACGTAATATACATCACAGAACAGTAGATCATCATATACACATATACAGATACATAACAGAGTTTACAAAACAATACATGTCATGTGGTATAGCAAACCACAATATACAGACGAGTTCACAAGAATAAATATCAGAGTTACAACATGATAGGACTACACAAAAAGCTATGACAAAAAGAAACAAGCTGAATAGTCCATGCGGAAGCAAAATAGGCTAAGTCCAAAAGCACCTAACCTGAAACATCTCGGTCTGACTCGAGTATGAAATACCTAGGTCAGTCTAGCTAAACAAATCAGTTAGATAAACTGAACAACAATAAACCTGCAAGGTTACAAAGCATAATAGATATCTCTAAAAGAGATAACACAATCATCTAACAAAAGATGAATCATATAGAACAAGCCTCATGTCATCGGCAACATATAGAAACAAAGGATAAGAATATCCCAAAGCAAGCCAAAAGGCAATAACAAATACCAATAAGGTATACAAGTTCCACAAGGTAAACGCTACGCATCATGCGGCTCAAAAAGACCAACACCGAAGGGCGATACCAAGGGAATATACATATGAATGAAACATCAGAAAATTTGCTCAACCTCAGTACTGTACAAACAAGGATCCATGAGCCCAAAGACTCCAAACCCAATATCACCCATGCGGCTCATAACAACCAACATCGGAAGCGATACTAAAGGGCAACCCAATATCACCCATGCGGCTCATAACGACCAACATCGGAAGCGATACTAAATGGCAACAACCCGAAGGCACATACCCGAAGGCAACAAACCATAGTGGTGAAGGTCAAAGACCCAGTACTGGACACCACTAACAGGCGGAATGTGTCCTAACTCTCAAAAAGGAATCCGAAAAGCGGTAACGCGAGTCCTATAACCACTCGTTTGCACTAAACGGTTTATTATCCGTTAGTTAATTTCTCACTCAAAGCAGTACAAAGTCACCTCATATCATCGGTAACCCAAACCCAAAGGTAAAAACGATCAATTGAATAGGTCGGAGATTAATCGGAAAGATACACGCACAGATTCATGGTCCGTGTTTTGCCCAACCATTTAATCATCCTTCCACTTTGCTCGAAGTGCGAAATTGTGTGTGTGTTTAAATAGAATTTATAAATTAGAGAAACGAGCTTTTAATATGATTAGAAAGATTATTTTATAAAACCCGTGGATGAAGTCAAAAATAAGTTATCAAAGTCAAAGAGGCAATAACAACCACTAAGAACCAACATGAATTGATAAAATCCGGAAAACTAATCAAAATAAGCATAAATAGGCAAAACAGGAAAACAGGAGCAGGTCAGTCGACTGAAATCCCTGTTCAGTCGACTGAAAATTGTCCAGAAAATTTCGGGCTTCAGCTCAGTCGACTGAACAGAGGATCCAGTCGACTGAACCCCATTTCCTGCATTTCCTACTTATTACCAATGAAGTGCAAACTCTCCCAATCTTCAATCGGACGAGCACGGACGCTAGGGATTTATGCCAAGCGGCTACCCGGCCCTATAAGCACTTCGATTCATCACCAAAAACATGATCAAAACATCAAAGTTAGGATTTCAAAGAATTGAACCCAAACACTAAAAATTTGGATATTCACCAATTCAATCCAAACTAAAAGCAAGTGCATATGAACAAGTGCTAGGTATTCATACCCAACATCAATGAAATCAAGAGAAGTAGATGTGAGTTCAAAACTCACCTTAACCCAAAACAAGAAGATGGAGCTCAATAACAAGGAGAACACCAACCAAACACTACTTCAACTCAACAAGCTTCAATCTAAGAATAAAACACATATTTCCCAATTTAGGTTTAGGAAATTTTCTGAAATTGAAGAGGAGAAGAGTTGGAGAAGATGAAGAAGAACTTACCAATGGATTCTCTTTGATTTTGGAGCAAGAATTTGGAGTTTGCAAATGGATTTAGGGCTTGCAATTTCTATTTCTCTTTCCCTTCCACCATTTTTAGTTTTGGAGCTTAAGTTTTAAGAAATGGAATAAGTGAATGAGAGGAGAGGGCTGAGTTAGGGTTAATTAGATAGTTAACGGGCTGAACCCAAACCCAAAACCCAATAGAAAAAGAGTCAAAATTTCACAAACTCCAAACATATCAAAGATTATACTCAAAAAGATCGCAAACGCCATTTTGGAACCAATGGAGGTAGTTTCGAGCTCCAATTCGGCCGTTTGCAAAAAGTAGCTTTTTGGACCCAGAAATCCGACTAACGACGCTATATTTAAATAAAACATTTAAATATATAATCGTTAAACATGCGGGTTGTTACAGATCTCCCCTCCTTACAAAATTGCGTCCCCGCAATTCCTAGAGACGATATTTATAACAACTACATACATAAAACATTCAAAAGAAAAGGAAATAAGCTCGAGATGAAAAGACATACTCACCGTTTCAAAGAGAAGAAAGAAAACCCGGATAAGATCGCTCGACAAACTCTCTGGTTTCCCGAGTACAATCATTGGGATAAGCGGACCATTGAACTTTAACGAGCAGCACGTCCTTGTTCCGAAGGTGTCGCACCTCCGTGTCAAGCACACGAATAGGTTGCTGTACAATAGATAAGTCCGGTGAGATCTCAAGCTCTAACAAATCAGGAGAAGTAATAATAGAATCCGACTCCCGAAGAAACTTCCGATGTTGCGAGACGTGAAACACGTCATGAATGCCAGATAAATGAGCTGGAAGAGAAACTCTATAAGCCACAGGGCCAATACGTTCAGTAATAGAAAATGGTCCTATAAAGCGAGGAGCCAATTTCCCAGTCGTACTGAAACGCATAACCCCTTTCAAAGGAGAAACACGAATAAAAGCAAGATCACCGATCGAGAACTCGAGAGGCTTCCTACGGTTGTCCGCGTAGGATTTCTGACGACTCTATGCCTCTTTTATTCTCAATCGAATAAGATCAATCTTCTCGGAAGAATGAAGAACAAAATCTGGACCAAGAATAAGCTTCTCCCCAGATTCCAACCACCTCTATACCCACGCTAGCCAAGGACACTACAGGGTAATGCCGTCAACTAACACGGAGAATAAGGCTGGTTAGGAGCGACCATCTATAGCCTTGCTCTAACTATCTATTGAATACATCGACAATAATCATATCAAGCAGGTCGACATACCCAATGAATACTTAAAACAAAACCATAGGTGGTTAAAGGATCTATCAAAACAGAATATAACAACTCAAACGTAATATACATCACAGAATAGTAGATCATCATATACACATATACAGATACATAACAGAGTTTACAAAACAATACATGTCATGTGGTATAGCAAACCACAATATACAAACGAGTTCATAAGAATAAATATCAGAGTTACAACATGATAGGACTAAACAAAAAGCTATGACAAAAAGGAACAAGCTGACTAGTCCATGCGGAAGCAAAATAGGCTAAGTCCAAAAGCACCTAACCTGAAACATCTCGGACTGACCCGAGTATGAAATACCCAGGTCAGTCCAGCTAAACAAATCAGTTAGATAAACTGAACAACAATAAACCTGAAAGGTTACAAAGCATAATAGATATCTCTAAAAGAGATAACACAATCATCTAACAAAAGATGAATCATATAGAACAAGCCTCATGTCATCGACAGCATATAGAAACAAAGGATAAGAATATCCCAAAGCAAGCCAAAAGGCAATAACAAATACCAATAAGGTATACAAGTTCCACAAGGTAAACGCTACGCATCATGCGGCTCAAAAAGACCAACACCGAAGGGCGATACTAAGGGAATATACATATGAATGAAACATCAGAAAATTTGCTCGAGCTCAGTACTGTACAAACAAGGATCCATGAGCCCGAAGACTCCAAACCCAATATCACCCATGCGGCTCATAACGACCAACAACGGAAGCGATACTAAAGGGCAACCCAATATCACCCATGCGGCTCATAACGACCAACATCGGAAGCGATACTAAAGGGCAACAAACCCGAAGGCACATACCCGAAGGCAACAAACCGTAGTGGTGAAGGTCAGAGACCCAGTACTGGACACCACTAACTGGCGGAATGTGTCATAACTCTCAAAAAGGAATCCGAAAAGTGGTAACGCGAGTCCCATAACCACTCGTACGCACTAAATGGTTTAATAGCCGTTAGTTAATTTCACACTCAAAGCAGTACAAAGTCACCTCATATCATCGGTAACCCAATCCCGAAGGTCAAAACGATCAATTGAATAGGTCGGAGATTAATCGGAAAGATAAACGCACAGATTCATGGTCCGTGTTTTGCCCAACCATTTAATCATCCTTCCACTTCGCTCGAAGTGCGAAATTGTGCGTGTGTTTAAATAGAATTTATAAATTGGAGAAACGAGCTTTTAATATGATTAGAAAGATTATTTTATAAAACCCGTGGATGAAGTCAAAAATAAGTTATCAAAGTCAAAGAGGCAATAACAACCACTAAGAACCAACATGAATTGATAAAATCCGAAAAACCAATCAAAATAAGCATAAACAGGCAAAACAGGAAAACAGGAGCAGGTCAGTTGACTGAAATCCCTGTTCAGTCGACTGAAAATTGTCCAGAAAAATTTCGGGCTTCAGCTCAGTCGACTGAACAGAGTATCCAGTCGACCGAACCCCATTTCCTGCATTTCCTACTTATTACCAATGAAGTGCAAACTCTCCCAACCTTCAATCGGACGAGCACGGACGCTAGGGATTTATGCCAAGCGGCTACCCGGCCCTATAAGCACTTCGATTCATCACCAAAAACATGATCAAAACATCAAAGTTAGGATTTCAAAGAATTGAACCCAAACACTAAAAATTTGGATATTCACCAATTCAATCCAAACTAAAAGCAAGTGCATATGAACAAGTGCTAGGTATTCATACCCAACATCAATGAAATCAAGAGAAGTAGATGTGAGTTCAAAACTCACCTTAACCCAAAACAAGAAGATGGAGCTCAATAACAAGGAGAACACCAACCAAACACTACTTCAACTCAAGAAGCTTCAATCTAAGAATAAAACACATATTTCCCAATTTAGGTTTAGGAAATTTTCTGAAATTGAAGAGGAGAAGAGTTGGAGAAGATGAAGAAGAACTTACCAATGGATTCTCTTTGATTTTGGAGCAAGAATTTGGAGTTTGCAAATGGATTTAGGGCTTGCAATTTCTATTTCTCCTTCCTTTCCACCATTTTCAGTTTTGGAGCTTAAGTTTTAAGAAATGGAATAAGTTAATGAGAGGAGAGGGCTGAGTTAGGGTTAATTAGATAGTTAATGGGCTGAACCCAAATCCAAAACTCAATAGAAAAAGAGTCAAAATTTCACAAACTCCAAACATATCAAAGATTATACTCAAAAAGATCGCAAACGCCATTTTGGAACCAATGGAGGTAGTTTCGAGCTCCAATTCGGCCGTTTGCAAAAAGTAGCTTTTTGGACCCAGAAATCCGACTAACGACGCTATATTTAAATAAAACATTTAAATATATAATCGTTAAACATGCGGGTTGTTACAGATCTCCCCTCCTTACAAAATTGCGTCCCCGCAATTCCTAGAGACGATATTTATAACAACTACATACATAAAACATTCAAAAGAAAAGGAAATAAGCTCGAGATGAAAAGACATACTCACCGTTTCAAAGAGAAGAAAGAAAACCCGGATAAGATCGCTCGACAAACTCTCTGGTTTCCCGAGTACAATCATTGGGATAAGCGGACCATTGAACTTTAACGAGCAGCATGTCCTTGTTCCGAAGGTGTCGCACCTCCGTGTCAAGCACACGAATAGGTTGCTGTACAATAGATAAGTCCGGTGAGATCTCAAGCTCTAACAAATCAGGAGAAGTAATAATAGAATCCGACTCCCGAAGAAACTTCCGATGTTGCGAGACGTGAAACACGTCATGAATGCCAGATAAATGAGCTGGAAGAGAAACTCTATAAGCCACAGGGCCAATACGTTCAGTAATAGAAAATGGTCCTATAAAGCGAGGAGCCAATTTCCCAGTCGTACTGAAACGCATAACCCCTTTCAAAGGAGAAACACGAATAAAAGCAAGATCACCGATCGAGAACTCGAGAGGCTTCCTACGGTTGTCCGCGTAGGATTTCTGACGACTCTATGCCTCTTTTATTCTCAATCGAATAAGATCAATCTTCTCGGAAGAATGAAGAACAAAATCTGGACCAAGAATAAGCTTCTCCCCAGATTCCAACCACCTCTATACCCACGCTAGCCAAGGACACTACAGGGTAATGCCGTCAACTAACACGGAGAATAAGGCTGGTTAGGAGCGACCATCTATAGCCTTGCTCTAACTATCTATTGAATACATCGACAATAATCATATCAAGCAGGTCGACATACCCAATGAATACTTAAAACAAAACCATAGGTGGTTAAAGGATCTATCAAAACAGAATATAACAACTCAAACGTAATATACATCACAGAATAGTAGATCATCATATACACATATACAGATACATAACAGAGTTTACAAAACAATACATGTCATGTGGTATAGCAAACCACAATATACAAACGAGTTCATAAGAATAAATATCAGAGTTACAACATGATAGGACTAAACAAAAAGCTATGACAAAAAGGAACAAGCTGACTAGTCCATGCGGAAGCAAAATAGGCTAAGTCCAAAAGCACCTAACCTGAAACATCTCGGACTGACCCGAGTATGAAATACCCAGGTCAGTCCAGCTAAACAAATCAGTTAGATAAACTGAACAACAATAAACCTGAAAGGTTACAAAGCATAATAGATATCTCTAAAAGAGATAACACAATCATCTAACAAAAGATGAATCATATAGAACAAGCCTCATGTCATCGACAACATATAGAAACAAAGGATAAGAATATCCCAAAGCAAGCCAAAAGGCAATAACAAATACCAATAAGGTATACAAGTTCCACAAGGTAAACGCTACGCATCATGCGGCTCAAAAAGACCAACACCGAAGGGCGATACTAAGGGAATATACATATGAATGAAACATCAGAAAATTTGCTCGAGCTCAGTACTGTACAAACAAGGATCCATGAGCCCGAAGACTCCAAACCCAATATCACCCATGCGGCTCATAACGACCAACAACGGAAGCGATACTAAAGGGCAACCCAATATCACCCATGCGGCTCATAACGACCAACATCGGAAGCGATACTAAAGGGCAACAAACCCGAAGGCACAAACCCGAAGGCACATACCCGAAGGCAACAAACCGTAGTGGTGAAGGTCAGAGACCCAGTATTGGACACCACTAACTGGCGGAATGTGTCATAACTCTCAAAAAGGAATCCGAAAAGTGGTAACGCGAGTCCCATAACCACTCGTACGCACTAAATGGTTTAATAGCCGTTAGTTAATTTCACACTCAAAGCAGTACAAAGTCACCTCATATCATCGGTAACCCAATCCCGAAGGTCAAAACGATCAATTGAATAGGTCGGAGATTAATCGGAAAGATAAACGCACAGATTCATGGTCCGTGTTTTGCCCAACCATTTAATCATCCTTCCACTTCGCTCGAAGTGCGAAATTGTGCGTGTGTTTAAATAGAATTTATAAATTGGAGAAACGAGCTTTTAATATGATTAGAAAGATTATTTTATAAAACCCGTGGATGAAGTCAAAAATAAGTTATCAAAGTCAAAGAGGCAATAACAACCACTAAGAACCAACATGAATTGATAAAATCCGGAAAACTAATCAAAATAAGCATAAACAGGCAAAACAGGAAAACAGGAGCAGGTCAGTCGACTGAAATCCCTGTTCAGTCGACTGAAAATTGTCCAGAAAATTTCGGGCTTCAGCTCAGTCGACTGAACAGAGGATCCAGTCGACTGAACCCCATTTCCTGCATTTCCTACTTATTACCAATGAAGTGCAAACTCTCCCAATCTTCAATCGGACGAGCACGGACGCTAGGGATTTATGCCAAGCGGCTACCCGGCCCTATAAGCACTTCGATTCATCACCAAAAACATGATCAAAACATCAAAGTTAGGATTTCAAAGAATTGAACCCAAACACTAAAAATTTGGATATTCACCAATTCAATCCAAACTAAAAGCAAGTGCATATGAACAAGTGCTAGGTATTCATACCCAACATCAATGAAATCAAGAGAAGTAGATGTGAGTTCAAAACTCACCTTAACCCAAAACAAGAAGATGGAGCTCAATAACAAGGAGAACACCAACCAAACACTACTTCAACTCAACAAGCTTCAATCTAAGAATAAAACACATATTTCCCAATTTAGGTTTAGGAAATTTTCTGAAATTGAAGAGGAGAAGAGTTGGAGAAGATGAAGAAGAACTTACCAATGGATTCTCTTTGATTTTGGAGCAAGAATTTGGAGTTTGCAAATGGATTTAGGGCTTGCAATTTCTATTTCTCTTTCCCTTCCACCATTTTTAGTTTTGGAGCTTAAGTTTTAAGAAATGGAATAAGTGAATGAGAGGAGAGGGCTGAGTTAGGGTTAATTAGATAGTTAACGGGCTGAACCCAAACCCAAAACCCAATAGAAAAAGAGTCAAAATTTCACAAACTCCAAACATATCAAAGATTATACTCAAAAAGATCGCAAACGCCATTTTGGAACCAATGGAGGTAGTTTCGAGCTCCAATTCGGCCGTTTGCAAAAAGTAGCTTTTCAGACCCAGAAATCCGACTAACGACGCTATATTTAAATAAAACATTTAAATATACAATCGTTAAACATGCAGGTTGTTACAAAATATGCTTCGATGGTTTGAAATTTCTTCCAGCGATTCATGACATTCCAGGGCACGTCGAACAAAGCACCATCGCTTGCAACAATGATGTCTACATTCAGCATAATGCCTTTTTTCATTTGGCAGAGAAAGTGTCAGAAGTCTCCATCGAACGTCAACATGAAATTGATCGCTTGAAGCTCGAAGCCATCCATAAAGACATCATTAAAGTGCAGGATGAAGAGCTTTTCTCGTACAAGTCTCAGCTTGAAACTGCTCAGATAAATGCCAAAGACATAGCTGAGGTAGTTAGTCGTCTAGAGGCCACACATAAAAAAGAAATTGATGAAGCGGTTCAACGTTGCGGCGCCTTAGCATTAGAGAAAGACTCCATTCAGAAGGAGAGGGATGCGTTTGCTCTACGAGTCAAGGAGCTAGAAGAGCTATTTCTCAAGGAGAAGGAAGAAAAAACTGCTGCTCAGGAAGAGTCGCAACGATACTGCGACGCGATTGTCGCCACATGACTCCTGAAGACAAAGCTCAACGACGAACTCTCCAAAGTTGAGACACTAAAGGATGAAGGCCATGAGGAGGAAAAAAAATAGCATCCAGGTGATTGATTCTCGCCTTGAGGTGGCTAGGAGGCTGGTAGAGAGGAGATTAAATGCATGTTAGATCCCCTTATTGCCGAGTATAACGCTCGAGTTCTCATGCATCGGGATCTAACATTTCTTGGTGAGGGTTACCTCGTATCTCTGGCCAAAGCATGGGAAACTTTGATAAAGATCAGAAAGGTTGAGTCGAGCACGGAAGAGGTTGACGAGGAGGCTTTAGTAAAGGAATTTCTCAGGGGGAATGAGCCTTCATACTTGTCTGCCGCGAAGGCTCTCTATAGCAAAGATTCCTCCTCGTCAAAAGGAAAGAATGACTTTGCGGTCCGTTTGGAACCGAGTCTCCAGTTCTTCCCCCTACTCAATCAACTGGTCGGCCAGTACTTGATCTTTTCGAGCAGCATGTTGGTTATGACCCATAAGACCCTGGCCTTGACACTCATGTTCCATCTCCCGTTCTAGAGGGTAAGACTCCCCTGACGGTTGGGAGTCAGCCAGAAACCTGTACATAACTTTTCTTCTTAAAGTTCAAAGATCCGTCGTTTTAAGCAAGAGGTTATTGTATTATAACGTTTGTCTCTTATGATTTTGCGTAGGCCGTTCTGATCCTGAGCTAACTCCAAGGAGCGATGATGCCACGGAGAAGAAGGAGAAGACGAGTGAGGCTATTCAAGCGGGAGAGGCTCCAGGTCCTGATGCTCAAGTGATTGAGGTGTTTGATGAGGACAAGTCTAAAACTTCATCACCCATTGAAGAAAGTTATGAAGTTGATATTATAGGAACCTCTGGACATACTTTGAAAGTGAGCATGAAGGAGCAACTTGAGGAAGAGAAAAAGAAGTAGGTCGAGATCAAGGTTGAGCCCTAAGTAGTGGAGCTAGATGACCCTTTGAACAGGTCTTTGAATGTTATTCTCCCTGGTGGGTCTATGCCATTAGAAGTCCCTCTTCCTTTCTCGGATGTTACTTCCCTATCGTGCAAAGCGTCCAAGCGAAAATGTGTAGGGGAGGAGTCACGTGAGAAAAGGAAAAGAAACCAAAGAAGTAGTTGTCACACTCGTTCAACGAGAGTTAGCTTAGATTATGTAATTATTTCTATTTATTTTCATAGCCAATATAGATAGACTTTATACTCTAGTCCGCACTCTAGGGACTTAGAGTACTCCAGTCCACACTCCGGGGACTTGGAGATTTTAAGTCGTTTATACTCTAGTCCACACTCTAGGGACTTAGAGTACTCCAGTCTGCGCTCCGGGGACTTGGAGATTTTAAGTCGTTTATACTCCAGTCCGCACTCTGGGGACTCGGAGTACTCTAGTCCGCACTCCGAGGACTTGGAGATTTTAAGTCACTTATACTCTAGTCTGCACTCTGGGGACTTAGAGTACTCCAGTCCACACTCCGGAGACTTAGAGATTTTAAGTCGTTTATACTCTAATCCACACTCTGGGAACTTAGAGTACTCCAGTTTGCACACTCTGGGAACTTAGAGATTTTAAGTCGTTTATATTCCAGTCCACACTTTGGGGACTTAGAGTACTCCAGTCCACACTCCGGAGACTTGGAGATTTTAAGTCGTTTATACTCCAGTTCGCACTCTGGGGACTCAGAGTACTCCTATCCGCACTCAGAGGACTTGGAGATTTTAAGTCATTTATACCCTAAACCGCACTCTGGGGACTTAGAGAACTCCGGTCCTCACTCTTGGGACTTGGAAATTTTAAGTCGTTTATATTCTAGTCCGCACTCTGGGGACTTAGAGTACTCCAATTTGCCTTCCGGGGACTTGGAGATTTTAATTCGTTGTGCGCGTTCATACGCCAGACAGAAATGTAACCTTAGTTTTTTGCCATAGAATTATCACACACGAAAACATCAATAATTCATGGAAAATATGGCTTCGAGCCTTTATTAATGAAAACAAACTATATTATCTTATTACATGCCGAAAACTAAGAATCAACAAAATAAAAATATACCATAAATAATTGCAACAAGGATACGTAAGAAATAGACTACGTATAATAATGCAGCAGATGCTCGCTATTCCATGCTCGAGGGGGTGTCGTGCCATCAACGGTCGCTATCTTGAAAGTTCCCTCTCCAAGCCTCCGTTCAATGACATATGGACTTTCCCATGTGGGATTCATATGCGATGGGACCGCGAAAACCCGTTTCAAAATGAGATCGCTCGCATCAATGGTTCTCGGTCGGACTTTTTCATTATAATATCGAGCAACTTGGTATCTATATGCAGCCACCTTTAAATAAACTTCTTCATGTTTTTATTAAAAAAGTCCAGTGATTCTAGTAAAAGATCACGATTCATCTTAGGGTCATAATGAGTTACCCGATGTAAAGGAACTTCAAGTTCCACAGGTATAACAACTTCTGTGCCATATGCCAATGCGAATGGAGTATGGCTAGTCGTGGACTTGTGGGTGGTTCTGTAAGCCCAAAGTGTCGTTCGAAGTTCATCCACCCACTTGCCTCTAGCCTTTTCCAAATGCTTTTTCAATATGGACTTGATTATTTTGTTTACGGCTTCTACTTGTCCATTGGATTTTGGATGAGCAACTGCTGCAAACCTTTTTTCAATGTCATAATTTTGACAAAATTCTTTGAACTCCCTACTTTCGAATTGAGTTCCGTTGTCTGTAATGATAGTTCACGGGAGGCCAAAACGGCATATAATGTTTCATACAATGAAATTAATGACCTTCTTGGTAGTGATTGTGGCTAAGGGATCTGCTTCTGCCCACTTGGTAAAGTAATCGACCGCAACTATTGTGCATTTTGCACCATCTTTGGATATGGGTAAAGAACCGATTTTATCGGTCCCTCACATTACAAACGGCCAGGGACTAACCATTTGTGCAAGTTCCGTCGGCGGAGCTCTCGGGATTTTAGCATACTTCTACAATTTGTCACATCTCCTTACGTATTCTGCAGCATCCTGATTTATAGTTGGCCAATAGTATCCATAGCGGAGGATTTTCTTTGCTAATGCCTGCCCTCTAGTATGGTTACCACATTCTCCTTCATGGTCTTCCTTCAGGGCTCGTTTTATCTCATTATGGGCAATGCACCGGAGTAAGGGGGCCGAGAATCCCTTTCGATACATTATTCTGTCCTGCATTACATATCGTGAATCTTTACGAATGACTTGTCGTCTTTCGCTCTTTCTTTCGGGCAAGACCTCGTGTAGCAAGTATTGCTTGAATGGGGTCACCCTATGATTCCTTCTCGATTTCTGTTTCTAACATGAAATCTATCTCCATCACATTTATACTCGGAGCATGTAAGGTTTCGATGGGAACCAATCCCATTTGTTGTGCATCGCCAGTACTTGCAAATTTGGCCATTGAATCGGCTTCTCCATTTTGTTCACGCGGGACATGCGACATATCATAATACTCTATATATGCTAACAGCTCTTGAACCCGTGCAAGGTATGTGGCAAGTCTTTTTCCCTTTTCTTGATAGTCCCCTCGCACCTGGTACACCACCAATTGTGGGTCACAAAAGATTTCAACCGATTTTACTCCCAGTTCCCTGATGAGTCTCAAACCAGCAATCAATGCTTCATACCCAGCTTCGTTATTTCAGCTAGGAAATTGAGCTTTAAAGCGTAACAAATTGATCAATTCTCGGGAGTTATAAGAACTCTACCAGCTCCAGAGCAACGGTCATTAAATGCCCCATCGGTGTACAGTTTCCATCGAATGGGGGAATAACATCGTGGTTGTTTGGTTCGTCTGACATGGTGAATTTAGCGATGAAGTATGCTAGTGCTTGCCCTTATATGGCCCATCTTGGCAGGTAGGTAATATTGAACTAACTCAACTCGATATTCCATTTTAACATCCTTCCATAAGTTTCTGGTCGTTGGAGTATCTGACGCAAGGGTTGATCGATATAAACAATGATCGAGTGTACCTGAAAGTACAGATGAAGCTTGCGTGATGCAATAACCAAGCAGTAGGCCGGTTTCTCAATCTTAGGAAATTTGTTTCTGCCCCCGTTAAACGTTTACTTACATGGTAAACCGTCTTTTGAACTCGGTCCTCCTCGTGAACCAAAGCCGTACTGATAGCATGCTGGGGTACAACGAAGCACACATACAATACTACATGGTATATAGGCTTCGACAGCATCGGGGGACTTTTCAAATGTCTCACCAAAGCTCGGAATGCATCCTCACAGTCGGCCATCCATTCAGAATTTCTCTTTCCTTTCTTTATTACATAAAAGAAGGGAATACATTTATCTGTGGCTCTGGATATGAATAGACTCAGCACGGCTACTTTTCCATTCAGGCTTTGTACTTGCTTTATCATTTTGGGCACTTGTATGTCCCGAATAGCTTAAATCTTTTTCGGGTTAGCTTCAATTCCCCGTACATTAACAATGAAACCTAAAAACTTCCCTGACGCAATGCCAAAGAAACACTTCAAAGGATTGATTTTTATTCCATATTATCTGAGTACATCAAACATCTCCGCTAAGTCTCAAATGTGGTCGTTTGACTGCCGTGACTTCACGAGCATGTCATCCACATAGACTTCCATTGTTCTACCTATCTGGTCTTTAAACATTCGATTCACCAGACGCTGATAAGTTGCTTCTGCATTTTTTAATCTAAAAGGCATCACCATGTAGCAATATATCCCGACATCTGTGACAAAACTGGTGTGTTCTTGGTCTGGAATGTGCATCGAGATTTGATTATACCCTAATTACGCATCCATAAATGACAGTAACTCGTGTCCTGCTATTGAGTCGACCAGCTAGTCAATCTTAGGTAAAGGAAAACTATCCTTAGGGCATGCTTTGTTCATATCAGAGTAATCTACATAGGTTCTTCATTTCCCGTTCGCTTTTCTCGCTAGAACGGGATTAGACACCCATTCGGGGTAGTGGGCGTCGCGGACAAACCCATTGGCTTTGAATTTGTCCACCTCCTCTTTGAGAGCAGCGGACCTCTTCGGGTCCATGCCTCTCATTTTTTGCTTTACTGGTATGTATCTCAGGTCTATGTTCAATATGTGACTCGCAATAGCAGAAGAAATCCCACACATATCAGAATGTGTCCAAGCGAAAACATCCAGATTTGCTTGGAGGAAATCGGTGAGATCCTCGGCCATCGAGGGGTCGAGTTGTGATCCAATCTTAAGTACTCACGATGGGTTCAGCCGGTGCTGCTTTTGCTTTCCTAAGTTCCTCATCATCATCTCTCAGATGTATGTCTCTATAGATCCGATCGTGTTGGCCAAGCCAGGGCTCGGGCACTACTTGTCAAATTTCAGTGACTCGGGTGCAGATGGAGATGTCCGTAACCTTTCCTTTCTCTCACCGCTGGGCCTCTCTCAGCTCAACCACATAACATACACGACCGGTCAACTGATCGCCATGCACCACACCAACTCATTTATCTATCGAAAATTTCAAAGTTAAACACGAAGGGGCAAAAGCTGCCCTAAACTCCACCAGGGCCAGTCGACCCAGAAAAACATTGTATGGAGAATCAACACCTAAAACAATGAAAGGCAGGATTCGCACCCTCCTACGTTCATCTTGTCCCAGTTCAACAGGAAATTTGACATAACCCGCTGCATTGGCTGCTGCACCATTAAAGCCATTGATGCGGGCTTTAGATGGTTTTAAATCCTTGGTCCCCATCTTCATTTGGTCATATGCTTTTTTGAAGATGATGTTAATAGAACTTCCACAATCAATTAAAATTCGTTTCACAAACATTGTCCCGATTGTCGCGGAGATGACCATCGGGTCAATGGTAGGAGCTTCCACCTGATCAGCATCTCTGTTTCTCAAAACGATATCATCCGTCATCGTTCGCTGCTGCTTCGCTGGGGACCCGTCCTTCATATTTGAACAACACTCAAAATATGCATTCCTTAGGGAGTTAGCATGCCGATCCATTTCATGCCAACTCTTATCCACAGGGTGAGGTCCACCGACTATAGCTTTTATGACAAGTCTACCTACAGTTCGAGCAGGTTCCTCTGAATGGCATGGAGCTTGCCCGCGTCCGAGGTCTGATGTTCCTTGTCTACCCTACTGCGGGTTCTTGATGAACTCCTTCAACTTTTCCTATCTATTTAGCTTTTCTATAGCATCATGGAGGTGTCTAAATTCCTCTGTATTGTGCCCGTAAGTCACATGAAAGCGGCGATACTTCCCGGTTCGCTTTTGTCCCTCCGTAGTCTCCTTTGGGCATGGCTTTCGGTATTGAAAAATATTACAAGTTAACAGGTAAATATTTTCCAAAGATGCATTTAGAGGAGTGTATTCGTTATAAGTTGGAATCCTTGGTTTCCATCTCCTTGCTTCCCTTTTCTTTCAGGGATTTCCTCCTCTGGACCCTTTAGATTGCCCAGGCTTCTTATGGACATTTACCTGAACCTTCTTCGAGTAATCACCAAATTGTTTTACAGCAATGTTGCTTTTTTGAATCACCTTGCCAGGCCCTGGTGCATTATCTCGCCTCATCCACCTGGCTCCCTCTCTCCTTATGAATTGATAAGCCTTTGAATAGAAACGCTCTAGTGTGGTCGGAGGCATTCCTGCCAACCAATCTCCAAACTCCGAATCCGGATCCACTCCTCGCATCACAGCCATCAGAATTGCATGGTCATTTGGGTTGCTAACTTCAGTAGTCGCAATATGAAATCTCTGTAAGTACTCCTTCAATGATTCCCCTGGAGCCTGAATCACACTGGACAAGGACATCACGTCCTTGGGACAAGTGGCATGAATCCTAAATTACTCCACAAATTTTGTCTCTAATTCATCAAAGATGGATATCGACCGTAGAGGAAGTCGAGTGAACCACATGGTTGCAATTCCGAAAAAAGTTATCGGGAAGCATCTACACTTAGCTGCATCATTTGCTCTAGCTGAATCCATCATCCATTCATATCTCATCACATGCTGTCGAGGATCAGTCTTCCCTTCTTAGGCCGGGATGGTTGGCATGTTAAACTTTCTGGGGTACTCGACATATAGAATAATATCTGTGAGTGGAGTATGGCTCTTGGATATCCCCCAATCTTCGTTGGTCAAGCCTTTATTTTCTCTCATCGACTGTCTGACCATAGCCGATTGGTCCGGGGTTTGTGTGGAAGATGGAAGGGTGGAATCTGTCCCGCATGATCGTTCTAGTTGGTGTCTTCTCTGTTGGCAATCTTCCAAATGTGTATCCTGGGGACCAGCTTCATTAGGACCTTGGTGGGCCAACCGTCAAGCTTCCACTCGCACTCCAGATTCTAAGTTTCTTGCTCTAGCTTGGGTGTGGTTTCCAAGGTGTAAGTGACCTCTAGTTGATCGATTAGCAACACCTGCTTGTGTTGTTTCAGTTTTGCGGGTCTACGCTTGGGAGCTTTATTGAACGAAGTCGAGCTGTCAGATGAAGAGTAAGGAGCGGGACAACCTCTAGCATTCTGATGTTGTTGTTGAGTAAGCTGAGTTATAAGGTTAGCGTTAACTTGGATCTGTTTGCTATATTGCCTCCTGCTTTCCATGAGTTCTCTCATCAGGCCGTTGAACTCCGCTTTGGTGACAACTTCCATCTGGTATTGGGCAGCGACAGTCCCTATGCCCGGATTAACTTGTTGATACTTATTGGACGCTAGCAGTCTCATTGACGTCTGCGTTGTACGAAGCTGATCTGGCACGAGGTCATCCCATTGTAGAGTTATTGGTAGAAACTCTGAGTAGAATCAACAGTCTTCCTGTGAATAACTTGGATCTCCTTTGGGGGATTTCTTCAATCCAGTAGCTACAAAGCAGATTCTAATAACCTGAGAATGCATTCCCAGTGAAAGCACCAAAATGTTAGCACCAGAATTGGTCAATAACACCCAAAGAAGGATTTGTTTAGAGAGATTAATGAAGAAGGTAAATTAAAATTGAGGAATAACGCAGTGAAATGCAGTAATAATTATATGAAACAATAATACTAGATTTATAGTAGTTCGGTGTAACTGCCTACGTCCATTTTTATCTTTACTGCTTTTCTAAACAATTGATTACAGATGTAATCCGTACACCAACTACTCGAATACAAATTCTAAGTGAAAAAGAACGAGTCTTGAAAGCGGCAGAGTCTCCCTAGTGTTCTTGAAAAAAGGTCCCTTTCACTGTGCCCATGGCCTTCTATTTATAGATGAAGATCGGCCGGACTTCCCTCAGGCCTAGGAACAAATTACCTCGGCCCATAGTAGGCGACTTCTACGCATCGGGCTAGGCATGCCGAAAGGCAGTTGCCGAATTACCTTGTTGTGTAGTGTTCGATAAATGACGTTGTCAAAGAAGGTTGTCGAATGGTAGGTGCCGAACCAGAGAATGCCGAGCGATTGAGTAATGACTAAAGAATGCAGGGCGATGAAGCAATGCCGAACGGTACCTAGGCTGAATGATATAACCCTGCTGAGTAACATTCGAATGCCAAGCGAGGTGTTAGTGTCGAACGAGGCATGTATGCCGAGCGAGGCATCTATGCCGAGTGAGGCTCTATGCCGAGCGAGGTTTTGTGCCGAACGAGGCTTTGTGCTGACCGAGTTATCTATGCCGAGCGAGCTTTTGTGCTTAGTGAGGCTTCTATGCCGACGAGGCTCTGTGTCGAACGAGGCTTCCATGTCGAACGAGGTGTTAGTGCCGAGCGAGGCTTACATCCTCTCATTACCAGGTCACAAACAATTGGGTTACAACTTCTAGGGTGTAAAATATTTTTATTAAAAATATTTCCTTCGTAGAAATTATTTCTATTTAGGGTTCAGCCTCTGGAAATGAACCTAATTGGGAGAAAATCTGAATGAGAAAAATAGATAGGCCCAGAGTTCTATTTATAGTGTGGCTTAAGGATCTCGGGCAATCGAATTTGAATATTTAATCTGGTGCAACCACGTCATAGACTCACTAGGAACCATCAGATGCAGCTACGAACACACAGGATTTCATCTAAAATTAGATTTATAGTCTTTGGCTCGCACCTAGATGAAAAAACTTCCAGGAAAGAATGGGGGTCAACCTGGCCGATAGGCAGGTCGGCCCCCCAGAAAAGAATGTGGGTCAACCTAGCCGATAGGCAAGTCGATCTATGGGTCGAACCGACTCAGGCGCGGGTCGACCTGTAATGGGTCTGTCCCTTTTTTGTAATTATATATATAATTTTGATTTTTCTTTGTTTCTCTCGTAACTTCTCCATATTGACTCGGATTTCAACAAGTTATAGATGAAAATTGCTTAGAAAATTACCACGGACCCAATGGTGCGCCTCCCGTGGCTCAATTTTGACAATTTCCCAATCCTATTTTATTATTCAATTAATTTGTTAATTAATTATTATTACTCTAATTTTTCGAGTTGTTGCAATATAAGACAATTACAGTAGTGTATTGATGTAGCTTTAAGTATATAATGATTTACCCAAAAATAATTTATTTAAGAATATTAAGAAATTCATTTTTATGCAAATAGCATCACAATATGTAATGTTTGCAATTTAACATTATATGCACATTTAGCTACAAATTAACATGCATGTCAATAACATTTGAATGCTTATCATTTGCAAACAAAGTAATTTGACATAGGATACGATGGTATTTTTGATCTAGCTTTGAATCAACAAATAATGAACCATAAAAATTAGATATTAATTTAGCTTTAGATCAAATATAAATTACTTTAAAAATATTAAGAAATTCATGTTTATGCAAATAGCATTATAACAAGTAATGTTTGCATTTAATATAATTTACATATTTAGATGTAAATTAACTGATATTTTCATAATATTTGAATGCACATTAGTAGCAAACAAAGTTATTAGTCATGAGATACAGTGATATTTTAATCTAGCTTTGAACCAACATCCACTAAACTTTAAAAATTAGATGCCAATTTAGCTTCAGATCAAATATAAATTTCTTTAAAACATATTAAGAACTTCGTGTTAATGCAAATAACATTATAACATGTAATATATGCATTTAAAATGATCTGCACATTTAGCTGTAAACTAACATGCATGTTCATAACATTTGAATGCTTATCACTAGCAAACAAAGTAATTATACATGGAATACAATGATATCTTAATCTAGCTTTTAATCAACAACTACAACACTTTAAAATTTAGACATTAATTTAGTTTTAGATCAAATATAAATTACTTTAAAAATATTAAGAAATTCGTTTTTATGCAAATAGCACTATAACATGCAATATTTGCATTTAAAATGATCTACACATTTAGTTGTAAATTAATATGCATATTCATAATATTTGAATGCTTATCACTAGCTAACAAAGTAATTAAACATGGGATACAATGTTATTTTAATCGAGCTTTAGTTACTGCACTTTAAAAATTAGACATCAATTTAGCTTCAAATCAAATATAAATTACTTCAAAAAATTCAAGAAATTAGTATTTATGCAAATAACATTATAGCGTATGATATTTACATTTGAAATGATCTGCACATTTAGTTATTAATTAATGTGCATTTTCATAACATTTGAATGCTTTTCACTAGCAAACAAAGTAATTAGACATGCGATACAATGATATTTTAATCCAGCTTTGAATCAACAACTACTATACTTAAATCAAACACCAGTTTAGCTCCAAATCAAATATAAATTACTTATAAAATATTAAGAAATTTGTATTTATGCAAATAACATCATAGCATGCAATATTTGCATTTAAAATGATTTGCATATTCAAATGTAAATTAATATGCATGTTCTTAGCATTTGAATGCTTATCAATAAAAAACAAAGTAATTAATCATTGGTTACAATGGTTTTTTATATAGCTTTGAACAAATAGCTCTTGATCTATAAAATTATACATTAGTTTAGCTTTAGACTAGAAATTTAAATTACTGTAAAGATATTAACCGATTCAATTTTATGGAAATAACATCAAATCATGTAATATTATCATCTAAAATAATATGCACATTTAACTGTAAACTAACATGCATGCAGTTTTTCTCATCAGTCCTAGATCAACATTTACTATCAAATAACATGTAAATAATTTCATGTTTTAGAATAATAACTAAAATTAGCTTTAATATAGATAATAATTAACTGTATGTAATGCGGATGTATAAGATCAATAACTATTGTACTGTTAATGGCTACAACTACTAACGAATCATGAAATAAGCAATGCTAAAACGGATATGTGTAACAAATCTGGCTTTTCGGTCCTTGAATATCGATATTAATACATCCATTGTATTACATGCCAAGTATTCAAGTGCTGAAAAAACATCTCGTTAAGGAAAAGAAAGAAGAAGATAGAAGACGGAAGAACCATGAGCAAACATATAATCTCACAACGCAATGGAATAACATATATTAATCACATAATACTTTACATAGTCATTTACAAAATGATACATCGGAGTCATACAAATACAATTTCTTACTGAGGATAGTTATAACAGCCTATTCTTATATATAGATATAGAGTACATAATATACAGCGGAACAAGATGGTAATTATTTATCGATGAATCCTCCTGTTCCAGGCTCCTGCAAAAAATGCATCCGTAGAAACCTGAATTATGTGGCTGCTCATAAGAATTTGAGCATCCAAGAGTTTAAGGAAAGAAAATAAAACTCCGGGTCAGACATGGGTCTGGTGTGAGTATTCTTAAAGCAATTGAATTATTAGAAAACTTTTTTAAAATCAAAGTTATCTTGTAAGACCACGCCGCACAAAAATACGGATGGTTTTTATCTTATGATAACCAAAACACTTTTATAGAAATTCAATGATATTATAATAATGTCGAAGGGTTCAAAGTAAATTATTAAAATAGCTGGAATGCTTGCATCTCATGTTCCAGCATATTTAGTATGTAACTAAAAATGTAAAGGGTTTTATTGGAGAATGGATTCCAACTAACAACTGGGCTATTGGGGTACCCTCCATTAAGTACATGTCTAAAAATGTTCCTAGATCGTACCTAAAAACCCCTGCTAACATAAGACCCACCTACCCCTTATTGGATAATACCGAATATGTCATCACCCCAGTTTCTTTAGAACCCTTTTCATATCGAGCTCACATGCACAACCAATCCATAAATATATAGACGTATCATATCTAGAAGAGTGACTACATACCTTAATGGGTGCAACCCACATAGCCTTGTTGCATTTCTCATGTTTTAGTCATTCCCGGTTGATGAGGCTTGAGGCTGCATTTGACCTTTCGGAATAGCAATCCGTCTTGGAACACTAAAATTGCCCTCTAGGCAGTAATGTAGTGCCTGCATTCATCCATAAAAGTTTAGGATGAGGACAAACCGAAAGAACTACTTCTACTACATCCATTTTGGAACTACCCTCAGGATTAGTAGCAAGCATCCCTTGCACTTAAATGGCTCCGTCTTCGATCCCATACCTCAAGATGTCTTCATTTTGAAACACTTGAGTTGGATCGAAGTGGTACATATAGCATATCAGATCCCGGTCTCTTCGAAATAACTTTCGCCAACCCCTGTAATTCAATCTTGGTTATTTAGGAAATAAACAGACAACAATAAAAGAGGAGTTCACATCCTAACCGTTAGTGGATGGATTTCCTCATCATTTGTCCTTCAAGAACGAAACAAGTTTATACGTACAGTATAGCACCTTCGACGGTAACTGTAACATATAATTCTCGTGTTTCTTCTAAATCTTTCTAAAGTTACATTTTTCCAGATTTGATAATTGGTTATTTAATTATCAAAAAAACAGACATCAAATCATGGTTTAATTTCCATATGGGATCCACTAAGCCTTTATTAATTCTCTTTAATTAATAAAACCACTTTATAAAACCTGAGCACAAGATATTTTCAAAACACTACTGTCAAACCCCTTACATTTTCTTTTATACTTAGGAAACATTTGTATACTTATCTCAATGTTATAAGTGTATTACCAAAACATTTTTCTTTTCATGCCTTGAAACAAATCATATATTATCTTATCAGTTTAAGTATATTTACAAAATTTTCAAAGTTTTCTTCTTTCCAAATCCCATATTAAATAACCAAACATTTCTTCCAAATAAAACATTCCGCTTATCCTTTTTCAAAAATTCCTTTTTTAAAAGCTCATCTCATATTTCAATTAACTTATAATTTTCAAATAAAGTTATAACCTACTTTTATAAACCACTTTCCAAATCTCTGAAATGATTTATAAACCTTTTTCCTATTTTTAAAACTATTTACATAAACCTTTCTATACAACTTTATAATTATAATTCACAACACATTGTTTGTAAAACACCATAAAAACACTTTTCGATAGTAAAACCCCTTTCTATACACATGTTATCATTTATAAATACCTTTATAGGAATTATATAACCCCAAAAACCATTTATAAACCCTTAGTCTCAGATTGATTAAAGAATTTAAGTAAATTCAAAACCATACATTATAAATTCCAAATGAGGCTTAGCAGTCCCAATGATACTAATTTAAGTTACCATTTTATTTCAATTTAATTCCAAGGCACTTATCAATTGTTTACATAGGCCAACATATATGTAAATCTAACCAATTATCAAATCAGGGAATAACATGTCAATGCAACTCAACTAGCATATACGTGTCTAAACAACATAATAGCAGGATGGTAATTTGTCCTGCTAAATAGATGTCCAAAACAATTTAATCAATTAATAGCAGATTGGGGACATATTCTACTAAACATATGTCCAAACAATCTAAACAATGACCCTATAGTAGAACAGTGTTTTATTCTGCTAATAAATGTCCATACAACATAAACATTTACATCCTAACTTATTCACAGTTGTTTGTCATTTAATATCATGGAGAAGAGATCCTTTGGTTAAGTCAGACCACTTAGAAAAGAACCCAACTTAAAATACAACGATAAAGTTCAAAATAACTTTTAATAATTAAATCATAATTTGATACAAATTAAAGCTTAATTAAATCTTAAATAATCAAAATCATATCATAATTAAGTCTTAATTAAAACTTTAAACAAATAAACATTTACTTAAAATTAATCCTAATTAAGTAAAGAATTAATCTTTAATTAAATAATAATTAATTAAATAATTCAACTTTAATCAAATAATAACTTAAATAATTAAAGTTGATTAAATAAAAATAATTACCCTTTTTAACTTAATCAATCATTAATTAAAACTTCTTAATAACTTACTTAATTACACTAATGAGTCACTAATTACTTTTAATAAATAAAAAATTATCCTTGATTAATAAATTAATTAATTATTAAACATACTAAATCAAGTTATAATTATCTTATATGTTGCTAATTCATTTGAAACTAGGTTTTCAAATCATTTCTAAGAAAACTTTGAAGTTAGAAATCAAATTTTTACGAATTGCATCCATAGCGACTATCATTGTGGACGCAATAACTTAGAATTTGCTTCTCTAAGTTACCATCTAAAACTTTGACCTTCCACTTTGGATTGCCTTCTAATACATAAAAGAAAGGGTTTTGAAAAAATTAACTCGAGTTAGAATTTAATCAAAAAATATTTTGTTAACTCAAAACTAGTAAATGATTTCATTTCCAAATGGATCTCAAGTCCTTTCAGCATTCCAAACTGTTAATCTTTCCACAACCATTCGACTAAAATCCAAGATCTCATATATTGAAGAATATCATTTGCATAAAATATCAAATTCACAACTTTATATCCAAACATAACACATAAACCATTGTTTTCATATCTAATGCTAACCACATATTAGCACATACACGTCTATCAAAACCAAGTCATAATCCATACAACAAACATCATCCATTAATCCATAATGACAAACATTTAGATTGATAAAAAATTTCCCAAAAAGATTAGAATTTACTCACCATAAAGCTTTCCTAATCTTGAAATGTTTTAGAACATGAAAAGCTTCACAATTCCAAAATGTAACTCGAAAACAGATCATCTTGCTCTTGGGTTTTCAACATTTTACTCTTTAAATTTCAAAAATTAATCAATGGAAAAGTTTTAGGAAATTATTTTCCCTATCATTTCAAAAAAAATTCACACGATTTGGATCATTTTTGAGAAAATTATGATCAAAAGAATAGGTGGTATTTTCGGCGTACAAAACATACGTCCGAAAATGGGTCTTAAAGACAAATGTTTTTGACATAGCTAGACTAAAAAATTGAAGAAGTGGTCAACATGAAAGTTGTAGGCACTGGATTTATATACAATTTGAAAAAAATAAAACCATGATTTGGAGCAGAAAGGTAGAAGTTATGGCCGAAGGAAGTAGGATGAAAATGGAGAATATTTTGAGTGGAATTTGAACAAGTTTTCTAAGGTTTTTTGTTTTTTTCTTTTTCTTCTCTCAAGTCTAGAAGAAGAAGCGATGAAAAATTTTAACAAGGAAGAAGAAGAAGATGGAAATGGAAGCAAGGAGAAAAGAAAAAGAATAGGCGGGTGTATATATAGGCAACATGAATTAAATAATATGACTTAAAACATAATCATATATATGTGTGTGTGTGTGTATGTGTGTTTAATCACATCACTCTTATATATATAATTATGTTTAGTCACATCACTTTCTTTTATATATACATAAAATTATTATGTTTAGTCACATCACTTTCTTTTATATATATAATTATTATGTTTAGTCGCATCACTTTCTTTATATATATATATATATATATATATATATATATATATAATTATTAATTAAAGCTAAGACGTGAAAATGGATAATGATGGTTAGTGATTACAATCTATGATGCGACAATACTTAATATACATACATACATATATATATATAACCTAAGATGTGACAACACTTATATATATAAGTTTATAATTTTTAAAACTATTTCTTGTCACATCACTTACTAATCCAAATTAACATAAAATGTTTTATTTCTAAGTGTATTATTATGTATATGTGTGTAGTGTGCACAAAGACGAACAATGTTCCTGACAACTTTCTGGTGTCGACAGGTCGAAATTTCAAAAAATGTTCTTCGATCACATTTTTTATTTTTTACGAACTATTTATTTTGGTAAATAAATTTTGAAAACGATTTTATCATCTTTATTAATTTATTAAAATGATTTTATCTTAATTTTAAAAACTACATATTGAATTTTTAAAGTTAAATAAATATTCACTAATCAAAGTAGTGAAATTTTAGGTCGTTGCAATATGAGGCCTTAACTAAAAATTAACATTAGTTATCTATATAAATCAATAATTTTATCATTTAACAATACACGAACATCGATTTTTCATTCATACAGAAAAAAGTTGAAATTGTGCGTTATTTTACCTTGCTATTTTTTTTTGCATTTGAACATGTTTCAAACGTTTTTGAGCTTTCAGCAACATTAACGAACTCGATAAAGAGAAGGAAATGAGTGTTTGATTTTTGGTCGAGACTTTTAGGAGGATGGGTTGAAATTGAAAGCACGAAGGTTACTATAAAGCCATTAAATTTAATTTTCTACGGAGAATGGAGTGGAGTCGGAAATGGAAGTGGTATTTTGTTTATTTAGAGGATCATGCCGATAGTGAAAGAGGAAGGGTTTTTGTTACACGTGTCCTTGATCCAATTTTAAAAGTTTATAGTACATGATTATAATTTTATAAAAGCTTGTCCTTGAGACTAAATTTCCTTAATTAAAACATGTAATTAATTTTTTTAATTAACTAAATTAATTTATCATCAATTAAAGTTAATTAATTAAAATTTATACATATATTGATATGTATATACTAATAATTTATAATTGTTATAGTTTATTATTTATTTTTAATAGTTTAATATGAATAATACAAATTTTCAAAACTTTTATATAAAATAAATAAATTAAATATGATTTAGCATATACACACATATAGATAGATACATACGTACATATAAATTTGATATAAGTTAGTTAAATTATAAAAGTTATAAATAAATTGAAACTTATATAATTACACACACATAGATATATATAAACATAAGTGGAAATAAAATAGACTTATATAATTACACGCACAGAAATTTTTGGAATAAATACATACGTATGGTATGTTTATCGTGATTTCATATGCGTCGGACACTTTAAATACGAGCGTGTTTTCATGAGAAACACACTATTCCTTAAATCAATATCACTCAATATATATAAAATTATGAATCCTTAATATTTAAGTTGTCCTCTCTATTTATTTATTGGTTGTTGAGAAAACTTTAGCCATAATGTTTTGTGTAGTACTACTAATATATTGTTAAACGGGTAAGATACATGCACGTATTACTTGAGCAAACTCAAGGTACATGCAGTATACTTAGGCCTATAAAAATGGTGGGAATGAGTGAATACTCTCTTATATTTGTTGAGAAAACTAAAGGTTGAGATTGAGATTAAGACAAAGATTACATATTATTAGTCATATATGATACAAAAAATAAATTATTATCCATCGCTTATGGGCCTATGATTTGTTGAATAAACTCAAGGTTAGAATCACAAGGCAAGCTAGTCCCAACACCCACTAGAGGAATTAAAAGGTTTATATGTTTTTCTTAGGGTTTTGAGAAACACTAAAATTTATTGGGAGCTTTATTAGAGAAATAAAATGATAACATTTGACCATTCTAACATTGTAAGAACATATACTACATAAGTCAAAATAATCTACATCAATAAATTTGTGTAACTAATAAAGAATTGGTGAAATGTTTATCAGTTAAGATATATAAATGAAGTGAATTAAGATTAACATAGAAAAATAACACCAATAAATATTTTGGCAAGTTGTCACTTTTAGACCCATATAAAAGTCAGCTTATACACTGCTAAATACAATCATACCTTGATTACTTTTGTCTTTATTTGCCTTAGATTATGCATTGTCTTCCATGAGTTTTGAACTCTAAAGCAATGCAATAATATGGATATTCGATCCATATTCGATTATATATAAATGTTATATGGTGAACAACCATAATTTATAATGTATGAAACCTTGAGGAAAATAAGATCATTTGAAATGAGCAAGTAGGCCATGGTGCAAGGTAATCCGTTTTATATAATTGAATATAATGAATATATTATTAACTCATAAGCATCATGGACCAAGAACTACTTGATATACCTAGGAAACCAATCACTAGAATGTTTGTTTGATCATTTTACGTAAAATGAAATTTATTCGAATCCTTAAATGTAAGGATAATCAAATGCCATTTTATAAAGGGTTTGGTGCGATCTTGTATCAAGGATTTCCTTTGAATGATTCGATCATTTGGAAAGGAAAGTAAATATACAAGAGTGGATGCAACTTAGGCATAGTTGGAATGAAGTTCACCTCTACTTTATATAGAGACGTCGGAAATAAGAATTGTATAAAATACTAGAGATACCTAATATGGAATAACAAATGTGATTCTATTCCAAATGTTATTTTAATTGAAAATTGTTTTCTAGGAGAATTATTTGTAATAGTTCTAGATACTTGACCTAAATCGCTCGATGGTAGACTAGTTACAATAGATGAATAAAATCTCATATTAAGTGATTGAATGGAGCCTCGTATTTCAGGAGCTATTGTGGTAATAATGGAAATAGCGGGTGCATACCATAGGACACTAATTAGTGAATGCATCAAATTACGAAAGATTGTGTTTGTATATATACACCAAGTATTATTTATGAAATAATAATAGTTTTTAGTATTGATTGAATATACATGTATATTTTAATATGAATATTCATTAGAAGATAAATTTGTGGTAGTTTTTTCATAAAAAAATGATGCATTAATTATATGAAATACAGAACTATCTAATACATTATATAGTTATTTTAGAATTATGGACTAAGCCATATGTTTGAGAAATAATTCTTTAATCGTATGATTATGAATCATTTGGTATTGGTGAATTGTATCTCAACCTATTAAGGGCAAAGCACATATTCAGTGGGAACGACAGAAGAGTTGGTAAACTCTTAAGATTGATGCATATAGGCGTATGCATTAAAGGGTCTAATGATGCCAAATGTATCCACTTACTTTTTTAAAATTGACCAATGAATTATCATAGAATTAAACTTGAGTATTTGGTACACAAGTAGTGCTTTTATGATAAGTTCATAGCATATGAAAAAGCAGAAAACATTACATGCAAAAGAAATATAAGAATTTGATTTGATTGTATATGTGAGTGTAATGGTAAGAATATACCTAAAAAATGTATAAGATTCAATTGCAAAATTTACTTCTCTATGTGATACATAATGATGTAAGGACGATTATTTTAGAGTAAGTACATAAGTTAAATATAATGTCATCTAAAATATTGTTTAAGAAATCATATTCATAAAAAATATGAAACTCCGATCTTAAATAGTTTAAGATGTAGGGTTTATCTAATTTTTATTATGACTATAAGTTTTGTGAAATTGAAATCAAATTAGTTTTATACACATGTAAAAGGTAGTCCATAAAATATTTTTGATTGCATATTCCATCGTATTGAGAAACAATTGTTGTTTGTAGAAATTCCACCTTCATGATCGAAGGAATTCTTTTAGAAGTTAGTGGTAATATAATGGACTTGGACATGATCAAGAGACTCAAGCATATAAACCGATTACATAAGATGAAATAAAATCAACCAAGCTTAAAATAGACTCACAACACATTGGAATGTCTAGTAACAATTCTCGTACATTAAAGAGAGACTATGGGTTTCTCATTAACATAAAAAAAAATTAGCAGTAAAAATTTCCTCATTTGTAAAGCAAGCCATATAGAGTATGGACTTTGCAATATGACACAGTGCTTTAGATCCAAAATGGATTCCAAGTACATTGTCAAAATACGGTATTTATTGTCATTTCCAAATAATTATGATCCATCGACTACAAATGTATCTTCAAGAAGATAAATGTAGTTGAATTTATATAAAGCGATATTAACAGGAATCACTTCACTGATTTTAAAAGCTGAAATCAATGATGTAATTTTGCTAGTCAACATGCTCAAAACCATTCAAATTCTATATGCAAATATCACACAATTTGATTTTAAGTTTTAGCATTTGACATTGAAACAGAAATTCTTAATAATGATTTAGAAGAGAATATTTGCATATAACAACCAAAATGTCTCAAAGTCCATAGGAATGATGACATGATTTATATGTCTTGGATATAATCCAAAAGCAGATACAATAATGGTGTGCGATATGCATAGAAGTTGAATAATATTTTGATAGAGAAATCAAATGGTTTGGTTTTTAAATAAAATGCAGAGGAAGCATGTTTTTATAAGAAAGAACATTAAATATTTCTTATCCTATAAGTAAACAACAATTTATGATTATTGATGTTGTATTCTTATTAAAATCATCTTAGTTTAGTTATTTAGTCCTTGACGTTGGATTTTAAAAATGACATCTTTTACGATCGGTATACAAGGATGCTGGATAGTCTTATATGATATACTTATATATCACATTAATTTTTTTAAAGTGAATCATATGAGATGGATTCCTTAACCATTGGCAGTAGAAATTATCATATACTCTATTTAGTCTACTGTATCACATTTCACTTATTTACATGGTACACTAAGCGAATATCAAATAGTAATTAAGATCACTAAATAGTAGTAAGTGGTATCCTCGAACGAAATACTAGAGAAATGTTTGTAGAAACAACGAACTCCTTATGAAGAGTTATTTGAACTCAAACTCCATAAGTGATGTCGAGCATAATATGTCAATCATAAATTCATTTTCATATTATTTAAAGAGATTTATGTTGGAATTGTTCCAAACAAAAGGTTATGACTGAGTCAACCAAAAGCCTAAGTACATCTTCTTGAATAACGCCATAGTTAAAGTTATATGTATATATTTAATGCACAAATTTATAAATAAGCTAGCGATGATTCAAAATTTGAGAATACCACAATATTATTTAGTGAAAACTATGTTGCAATGCACATCGCAAAAGAAACTAGGGCTCAAAAGATGTGTAGATACAAAATTTGAAAGTTCCACTTGATAAAGGCAGTTTATGAATGATAAAGAGATGAAGGTTGATATAGTATAGTAATACAATACAACTGATCATTTCATTAAGGGAGAACCTCAATCAGTTTTGAACCGATCAAAGGAATGCGATTAAGATTTCGTAATTGATCCCAAGTGAAAGTGGGAAATTGAAAGAGTCGGTTATATGTCCTAGGGCATACATACATCTAACTCTATAGTCAATCTTGTTTATAACAATGGTGCTTGTTTTCTTTTATATACTTCGTTATATTTTGATATAATTTAAGTAATGAATTTAAAGTACATAATAAGAAAATCCTTTATAAAATATTGTATGTCTGTAGTTACAAAAAATTGCAATCGTGAGTAATTAATCACAAAATAAAATGATATTTTGTTTTAAATATTCCTAGTCAAGATGTTTGAAGAAAAGGATACTGATTCATTGGCTGAGCCAGAGTGCGTAACGCTCTACAAATGTTGTGTAATGTGTTACACATGGCTATTGGGGAACAAGGGTGTTACGTACTCATAATTATTAGATAACCATGGAATGACTCATCAAAGTGTCTCATATTGGTTAATAACAACCAGATTAAACATGAAATCTCAAGGGAACGATAATACATGGTTCCTTTTACATGAGAATTGTAGAATTTCAACATGAATACTCTACTTCGATTATAATTAAATCATGACATGATTATCCACCAGATAACTAACTGGGTCTGAGTTGAAGCGTTGGAAGTAAAACATTATTTAAAAGAGAATTTGTCTACTTAGTTGAATAAGGTTACTATCAAGGTCAACTGTGACGACCTGTATCCTCAATCCTCAAAAATCGACATTAATACATCATCGGTATTCACGAGCCGCAAATCCAAGTGCCGGAGATGCAGATTATCATGGGGTAAAAGAAAATAAAGATAGAAGACAAAAAAATAATAGAATCTCACATTGTATTTAACAACTTATAACATATAGATAGTACATACAATCACTCTCAAAATGAGATATCAGAGTGATAACAAGTACTAACATAACTAGGATAGTTATAATGGCCTATCCTTACAGATGCTAGTAGATACTTATGCATAATACAGACACCTCGAAAAGTGATAGATAATTTCAACAAAAAGATCCAAAATTCTCCATGCTCCATCCTAAAATGCTCCAAGTAGTCTAACTACTTGGCTGCCCAGAAAAATAGGGCACTAGAGTTTAAGATAAAAGAAAAATAAACTCCGGGTCAGTCATGGGACTAGTGTGAGAAACTCAACATATGCGCTTTGAAAAGAAAGGGCATCTCATAAAACCATGTCGCATATAAACACAGAATGTGTTTTTACCTCTTGGTAACCAAAACATTTGCTATGAGAAATCATTCGATATTAGTTTTACGACATTCTTTTGAAAACATTTGCAAGAAAACTTTTTAATCTTAGCCGAAATTGTTACCATTATTAAATTTCAGATGTTTAGGCTCTACAAACAAAACTCTTACAAGGCTTGTTCGGAGAATGGACACCATACAATGATAGATAAGGGACTACCTTCCGTACAGTACATCTCTTAAGCGATGTACACAGGATACACAAAAAATACTCCACATCTCGTATGACCCGTCAATCCTTATTTGGTACTCAAACGTGACCTGGATAGAAACCGAATATGTTATCACCTCGGTCGCAGCCAATGTATCCAAGATCCCATAGCATACATAACATACTCGACATATAAAGGGTAATCTACAAAGGTGATGATCATACCCTAATGGTTGCGAAACACATAGCCTTATGGCGTACCCTGTTTAAGCCATTACCGGGTGATGAGGTCTGAGGTAATGATTACCTTTCACATAGCATATTCGACTTTGAATGCCACACCGCCTTTCCATGATCAAACAACTAATTTATATAAATGTATAACTCCTGAGCTCGTATGTCTCAGGAAAGGGTGTTAAGCTAAGAGAAATTGCCTTCTCCATCACCAAACATATGATATGTTCACAGAGATCAATCAATGTAATTAGAAATGCAATGTTAGACATTCGTCCATACAAGTTATCCTTGGAATTTAATACCAAGTAGAAGAAGATTATCTCCATACACTACAAGTTATTGAAATTTGGAAAATTATATTTTTTATACTTCGAGAAGAATTTTGGTCAGAGTAAATTAAATGTACTATCCCTCTGTCGGGCCAGTTCGGGTGGCTAGGGAAGGCAGGCAACTGGTTCTCCAAACCCAAGCCTAGAGACTATCTCTCTCACCCATAAGGTGGTCAAGTTATTTGATCGACTCTAAAATTTTAACCAACTTAATCTACTTTTAATTATTTTAGGGCATCCACACTTTCCCTTCGATCTGTTCCATTCCTCGGTCGGATTTTCTACTACTCTCACAAATGGAACAAACGTACTAGTCGTTTCCACATACTCATTTTGAAACCTCTTAATCATCTTTGAAATTACTTAATTATTTATTTGAAAAGGTTCATGAAAGATTTGGGGAAGAATGATTAAGTTAAAACTATTGTGTACAAAAGTTATTAAAAGTGCCGTGAAAAAGTGCTGCAAACAGTGTTTTGAAAGTTTATTTGATACAAACAACTTTTCGATCATTTAAAAATCCATTTTTATGAATAAAATCTCTTTTTAAAACATTAAAAAATATTTATAAAATTTATTTCATATTTTTAAAAAATTAAAAATATCCATTTTAAAACATTTACTACTTTGGCCTCCGAGCTGCCAAAGCGCGATTTTATTCAAAATTTTTGTTTGCTCATATTTGAAAATTTACTAAACGCAATCTCAATATTCTTTCTTTTCTTGAAAACTATGATTATAAGGGTTTGAAAAATTCCCATTTCAAAGCAATCTAACTTCGAACCCATCTTAGAAACGGATTTAACTTTTAAGATGCGAAATCGCGAACTGCTATTACGCAAACGCGCCTATTTTGACTAAATTTTCAATATTTACATATACTTTTCCAAAACACTTTTATATATTTGTAAAACATTTCTAAGCCATGTTAAACCATTTTAGAGGTTTAAATTTTTGTATGCACCAATGCATTAATAAAAGGAAAGTGATTTCCTTTGTGATTTTCGACGTGTATTAAACGTGACTTATTAATACAATTAAAGAAAAATATTAAACAATCAAACTTGATGATCAAAGCATAATAAACATCCATTGAAAACATCATATCATCGTCCAATAATATAATATAACTACAGTTTCTCGCTTGAATTTTGATCGGACTAACTTTAAGTCGGCTATAGCTCCGCTAACTCAAATTCTACATTTACGAACACTCGAACCTTTTGCCTTAGAAGGCTCAGCCTTGACCTTGGAGAGGAGGAAGGCTCACGGCCTATGGTTACAATAGTGTGTCCATGGGTATTTTACGGGGACAGAAGGAGTTTGCTTAAGTATTTGAAGCGGTTTGATATGTATATGTGTATACTATATAATTTATATTTCTTTTGAAAATATTTTTGCCATCATTTCTAAGTATGGAAGACATGAAAATAGATAGAAAAGCATTAGGTATATGAAGAAGAAGTGAATGGAATTGTAGAAAGATGGGAGTATTTATAGGTAAATGAAAGGAATAAAATATCAATTTTTAAGTGCAAATACATCTTTACTTCACCAACATTACACCACCCTCCATCATCAGGATGTTCGGCCGAAAGCCTCCATTCCCATATGCAAGGCCATGTGCTTGTACTTGTGAGTGTAAGTGTTGACTTTGGGATGCCTAAGGGTTAAGGAATAAAATATCTTAATATTTTTGGTTATTTTATATTAAAATGTATATGTATATATGTGTGTATCCATGTGCATGTGAATGTCTTCATGTATGTGTACATGTATTTGGGCATATATAATTCACATATAATCTACAACATTGCACAACTAGTACACATTGATTTGTTACAAATTCCAATTTCGATTCTCGGTCACATTTTCACTTCTTAGCTAACATACAATTATTTGTAAACAAAATTTGAAAACTATTTTCTTATTATTATAAATGAATTAAATGACCACATTTGAATTATAGGACCATATAAATCAATATTAAACCGTTGTTTATAAAAAGTGTTATTATACTCATAAATCGATATTGATTTTCCATATAATTGCAAATTACTTTTATAACTTTATAAAACCATTATAAATTATTCATTATTATTTTATAACTAATTAAAGTGAATTATAATCATTTTAAAACCTTTATTTAAATAATTAAAAGAATCATTAAATCTCAATTTAATTTAATAAATTAAATATTGAATATAAGGGCATCACCAATGACGTCATATAAACTTTTTGTAAATATTTATTCAAAACAAGATTACCAATATTATTTATCATTCAAAACATTTTCATTTAATTTAATATATCTTATATTTTAATAATTTGAATTTTTTCTGAAGTGATGAATTTCCGGGTTGTTGCATAATCCCTTCTTAAAATAATGACGTCCTCGAAATTAACGATAAAAAGAAGATAACATGAAAAAATATATTTATATATATATATATAACAAGATGAAATATATATATATATATAGGATATGAAAGTGACTACATCATAGGTCGGTGAGTACACTACATCGATACAACATATAACTATGTATCAATCCTAAACTCAGGATATGCTTTCCGCATTCTATCTTATGTTTCCCATATGCAGTCTGCTGCATCACCACTCCATTAGACTTTAACCAATCTTACAACCATCCTTCTTAATTACTTCTCGTCGTGATCTCTGACTCGCATTGATTGCTTGATGACTGCCAAATTTGGTTCAACTTCTAAATCTTCTTGGTCAGCTGTTTCTATAATTTTCTCCGGATCATGCACATATTTTCGTAGATGAGATACTTAAAAGAAATTTTGAACATAAGACAAATTTTCAAAAAAATCGACATAATAAGCTAACGGGCCAATCCGCTGAAGGAAGGGAAAAGTTCCAATAAATCAAGGTGCTAACTTCCCTGCCCGACCAAATCTTATCACTCCTCTCATTGAGAAATTTTCAAGAAAACGTAATCTCCAATTGAGAACTTTATATTTCTTTGCCATTTATTAGCATAGCTCTTTTGCGTGCTTTGGGCTTCTTTCATCTTCTTTCCGATCATGTCAACCTTTACTGAAGCTTCTCTAATCATATCAGGACCTAGTACTAATCGATCTCCGGACTCGATCCAACATGTCAGGGATCTACACGATCGACCATAAAATGCTTCATATGAGGCCATGCTAATACTAGCTTAACAGCTATTGTTGTAGGAGAACTCAAAAAAGATGAGATAATTTTCCCATGATCCTCTAAAATCTAAGATACAGGCTCTTGGAAGATCTTCCAATGTCTGATTTACTCTCTCAGTTTTCCCATCCGTTCGGGGGGTAATATGTGGTGCTTATGTTTAGATTCATTCCTAAAGCTATTTGCAATGCCTTCCAAACTTACTGGTAAAGATTGGGTCTTAATTACTGACTATGCTGCTTGGGACACCATGAAATCAAACTATTTCCCTCATGTATATTTCTACCAGACTTGCAGCAGTTCTTGTTGGTTTACTGGGATAAAGCATGCGATTTTGGTTAACCGATCTATGATAACCCAAATGTCTTCATTTCCCTTTCTTGATCATGGTAAGTGTAACATCCACCACTTGGAGGTCCAAAACTAATGGCTGCGGATGGTGCAGTCATTCATAGTTAGTAATCCTCGGTGACTAAGTACAGTAATGTTAGATACATTGATATAACAGATTCACATGGATATGGAAAATTTCAAAAATCAATAAACAACTTTCTCATTCCATTTCAAAACATCTCAAATTCATTACATACTCCTAATAAGAGAACCACATTCAGAGAAAATATATTTGTCACAACATATGCCAATAACGACGTATGAAGATGCCCCCTTGGATGATTAGAGTATATATAGGCAATTAAAAAACTTTGCCTTTACAACGACAACACAGAGGAATCAAAATAGAAGATAACTCAACATAGCTATCATGCCTCTTGCAGGTCTATGGAAGCTTATTCGTTTAAAGAGGTATCTGAAAACCTCAACTTTCAAATTACTCCAAATCAATTAAGCACCCAAGAGTTTAAGGGGAAAACATAAACTTCAAGTTAGATATAAAGCCTGTTATGAATAATAATCTACCATCTCAGACTATTTAGATATCTACTGAGATCACGTTACTTAGTAGGATGGTTTTCCCCTCACTAGTATCCTAAAAACCTTTATAAAAATATATATTGTGCTCCTGCATCCACAATGGTTAAAACAACTCAAAATAATATGACGATATACAAAATAAGTAAGTCAATTTTGGATTACCCATCCTCATTCATTTTGACTATCCATCTCAGTTATGGTTTCTTGGGTTACTATTAACCTATTAGTTTTCATAGGCTGACTGATAACCAGTTTAATGTTTATGGACTCGTTGTCCAATTTCATAGTTTTCATGGGCTTACTAAGAACTTATTGGCCCTTACCAATAAAATCATTGTTTCATGGGTTCTCCATAAACCCGTTTGCAACTCCAGTAACTTCCATCTTATCTTAGTTTTTACGGGGTTGACTAGGAACCTATTGACAATCTATCTATAACTTAATTCGGATATAGTTTTCATGGGTTTACTATAAACTTATTGGCCCTTGCCAATAACTCTCTCTAATCATAGTTTTCATGGGTTTACCATGAACCTATTGGCCTCTGCTAATAACTTCTTCTAATCATAGTTTTCATTGGTTTACTATGAACCTGTCTTCCTGACAACTTCTTTAATTAATATTTTAACATCCTATATTATGGGCTTTTTGACATCTTAGATGCAATTCTACTCATTCAGGAGTTAGCTAAATTTACATTCACTACCGGGTCAACCTAGTTGGTTATTCTACCCTTCCTTAAAATGCAGTTATGGGTCCAATACAATGTGAATATATACATACACGAAGAAGCAAACATGATCACTTGGCCAATCCCTTTACCCTGTTAATCGTGGAAAACTTCTTCAAAAACTCCATGCTTAAAAATCATTTCAAAACTCTTTATTTTTGCAATGGATTTCCTTTAAAATGAGATTGTTAGTTTTTTTGAAAACTAAGGCTTTCAAAACCTTAAAACGTTACTTTTGAAACCCCTGGATAACTCCTTCGAAGGCATAGAAAACTTCTTTTCAAAACACAAAATATATACCTTTCGAAGCTCATTAAATCATCTCTTTCGAAAACCAAAATGTACCTTTCTAAAGTAACAAAGCGGTACTTAATAATCCTTAGAAACCTAGCTTCGAAAGTAATGAAAGTGACTCTTTCAGAACCATTAAGTTTTGCTTTAAAACTCCTTATGGGTCAAAGTGAATATATATGAAAGTACCCCTTTCGAAACCTTTAAACTTCATATAAAATTGTTCGTGGAAAGTTTGATGGCATCAACACCATCCCTTTGAAAGCTTCAAAACATTTAAGTAAAACATTAAAGGTTAGCATCAAAACCCTCTTTCGAAGCTCTTGCCTTCGAAACTCTTGAAACCTTTCGAAAGATCTTAGAAAGTAGCTTAGTACGTCTTTGAAACAAATGCTACCCTTCAAAAGCATCAATGGCCTCAATACACTCGAAAAGCAAAGGAACGACAGTAGAGTTTCGACTAGGTCAGAACCATCATTTTCGAAAGCATAACTTTAAAAACAAGGGACTCATTTGAAAGCTCATACTCCAAAATGAAAGATGGAAACCTTTTTCAAAAGCTATTTAGAAAATCCCTTTCGATAATAAATGTTTTGACTCTTTCAAAAGCCTTAGTAAAACAAAGCAGGTCCTTAATGTTTGAAAACAAAGCAAAGGGTTTGACCCTATCGGAATCTAAGGTTTCGATACCATGTCTTCCACCTTTCTCCAATACACTTCATACCAACAGTGTTGATAACCGGTGTATTGGTTCCGATTTTGTGGGTTTTGACAAGATTGAAGGCGAAACCTATGAGTCGAAAGGTGCTTCTAATAGAGGCGGAATCCACTTTTTTGGGTAAATCTGATCTAATGCCAATTAAAACAAACACTTTCTAACTAACCTGCCTACTTGTAAACATATGATTGGTTGCCTTAACTTTTAAAATTCTTTACAAAAATAACTGTCAATAATTTCAAACCTAAACCAAGATTAATTTAACAAGCAAGCCCTTCCTTTAAGCAAAACAATTAAATCGTTTAGGTCTTCCTTTCAAAATAATTTAACACTCATAGTAAATCTTTTAGAAAAATCCCTAAAACTCATAGAAATTCACTTTTAATAAGTTATCTAACATATCTATATTTCGGATCCAACTTCTCAATATAATTTCCGAAATAAATTTTTAAACCCAATTAACCATATTTTCCTTTGAAAATTCGTAATAAATTCTCCATGACTTGGAATATTATGAAAATTAAAACATAACTCAAAAATCATGTTTTACATAACATATAAATTCCTCATGGCATATGAAAAACACTATAATCGGTTTTACCACTAAAACTGTATAAAATTATATTTAAACAATTCTTGTTTAAATCAAACATGTTATAATCCAAGCATATCATCATCCAAATCATCATTGAAGTGGATTTAATCTTAAATCCGAACAAAAATGATCATAAACATAAAATAGATATGATATAGATTATTATTTACCTTGATTAGGATTAGGAGATTGGATTGAGATTAAGATTTATTCCCCTTGTTTTAATTCTATGCTTTACTTGAATTTTTCTTCTCCTAGCAATGGCGACTCTAAGCTCTTCTTTTCTTAGGTTTTTAAGTTTTGTGAAAATGTGAAATGAATGTGAATGGGTGGTAGAGCCGTGGATATATATAAGGGTTATGGTAGTGCGGCTATTTCCCAATACAACCTTGTGTAAATTAACTAGCTTATAAACCATTTATAAGCCCGTTTATTTAATTAAGCTCAACCCTTAGTTTTATTTTCATATCTCAATTCCCTTATCACTCTAATTTTTACATTATTCTTTATAATTTATCTAATTAAATCTTCGAAATAATGCTATCAAAAATTAGGGGTGTTATAAGCTCCCTTCCTTAAAGAATTTCATCCTCGAAATTCAGCAAGGACTAAATACTAAACATAGAAATCATCTACAACGACTCCTAACAACTATACTAGTCTACCTGACTAGAAACCATCGATATAAATCTAATATATACATACCCTTAAAGTAGATCAGGATAAGTATCTCTAATCGTGTCTTCTATCTCCTAAGTACAGTCCATCCCGTTGTCACTCCACTGAACTTGCACGAACTTGACTGTCTTGTTCCTCAATCTATTCTCATCTCTCGCAACAACTTAAAATGGTTGTCTTACAAAAGTCCTATTAGGTCTACTACCAAACTTCCAACTGGGTCGGAGGAATAGTAATCTCTAGATCATGCACGTACTTGCTAAGATGAGACATATGGAATACATTATGGACACCTACAACACTGCTCGGCAACTCTACTCTGTATGCGAGCATTCCAATCCTCTCTATAATCTTGAATAGACCAATATATCTCGGTGCCAATTTCTTCGACTTTTCGAACCGTACCACACCCTTCACTGGTGGTACTTTAATGAAAACCTTATCTCCAACTGAGAATTCTAGGTCTTACGTCTTTATCTACGTAAATTTTCTGTTTAGACTAAGCGTCTTTCATTCTTTCTCAGATCAAATCAATCTTCTTTGACGCCTCTCTAACCAAATCTAGACCTAAGACTAATCTGTCTCCGGTCTCTAACCAACATGCTGGTGATTTTCATGGCCTTCCATACAAAGCTTCAAAAGGCGTCATTTCTATACAAGTCTGATAACTATTATTATAGGAAAACTCAACCAAAAGTAGGTTGTCCTCCTAAGATCCACCAAAGTTAGTACACAAGCTCTCAACAAATCCTTGAGTACCTTATTGACTCTCTCTGTCTGCCCATTCGTCTAAGGATGATATGCAGTACTCATCTTGGGTTTAGTGCCTAACGCATCCTCTAAACTCTTCCAGAATTCACTAGTAAACAAAGCACCTCTGTTATTGACGATACAAGTAGGAATTCCATGTTGTTCAATTATGTTCTTCATGAACAACATAGCTAAAACAAGTGTCGTCCTAATTGAATTAATTGGAATAAGATGGGCATTCTTGGTTAACTTATCCACCATAACACATATACTTTCATTTCCCCTATTTCACCATGGCAACTCATCTATAAAATATATGGATATCGAATCCCATTTCCAAACTGGAATATCTAAAGGTTGAAGCAATCCAATCGACTTCTGATGTTCGGCTTTCACTTGTTGACAGTTTGCACAATGGCTAACCCACAAACTAACATCCCTCTTCATACCTTCTTAATAGAAGCTCCTCTTCATATCTTGATACATCTTCGTCCCTCTATGATGAATCGTAAACTTGGACTGATAACATTCTCCAAGAACTTCTTTCCTCAAGTCGACATTCAGAGCACATAATTGTCCCTTCTTTCTCAATCATCCTCTCTTGTCAAGACTAAAACCATTTAGTTCATCGATCTCGTTTCCAACCTCAAGCCTTCTAATCCTCTCGGCTAACACTGGTTCCTCTTTCTGCTTAAAAGAAACATTTTTAATCAACACTAGTCGAACTTATAAACAGGACAACGTGGCAGTGCTCTGATTAGAACTAGCAGTCGATCTTAACTGCACACTACAAGTAGGCAAAGCTTCTAAATCCTTCCATTCTATCAACATAGCTAACACCACATTCTGATGTCTTCTGCTAAGAGCATCCGCTACTTAATTTCCTTTCCCCGGAGTATATCTATACCAAAATCATAAGTAGCTAAAAATTCCAACCACCTCTGCTGTCTCATATTCAGCTCCTTCTGAGAGAGTAGTACCATAAAGACTTATGATCTGTGTATAGCTTAAATCTCTCCCCTAAGAGATAATGCCTCCAATTCTTCAATGCAAAGATCACTGCAGCCAACTCCAAATCATGAGTAGGATATCTCACTTCATGCGGTCTAAGCTATCATGAAGCGTAGGCAATAACGTTACCTTTTTACATCAACACAGCTCCTAATCCAGTCCCACATGCATTGGTATACACCACCAATCCTTGATTTTCGTTTGGAACTACTAACACATGTGAGTTGGCAAAAAATGGTTTAACTTAAGAGATGCTTCGTCACATTTGTCGGACCAAAACAAACTTCACATCCTTCCGGGTTGGCTTTGTTAAAGCTGCTGCTATCCACTAGAAATCCTTAATGAATCTCTGGTAATAGCCAGCAAATCCAAGAATACTCCAAATCTCAGTCATTGTCTCTGGTCTCTTCCAATTATCCACAGCTTCGATCTTATCTAGATCGACTGACAAGCCCTTCTCTGAGATCACATGACCAAGAAACTTAAACTCTTTCTTTCAAAAATGACACTTGGAAAATCGCCTTTAGCAAATGTTGCCTCAGCGTCTCAAGCACTACTCTAAGATGATTCTCATGCTTTCCTTCATCCTTAGAGTATACCAAAATTTCATCTATAAACACTATGACGCCCTACCTCTATACTCACGCTAGCCAAGGACACTACGAGATAATGTCGTCAACTAGCACGAAGAATAAGGCTATTGAGGAGGGACCATCCGTGTAATTGCTTTATGCGAGCACCGATATGTCAGATAGTATAACATGCATTTCAATTCAAGAAGAATTCTGACATGCCAATACAAACTCAAAACTACTACACAATGGCTATATATAATCTTCGGAAACAAATATAGAAATAAGCATAACACAAATCAGCCACAGATATACATGTCACAAAGGTGGAAATAGATATGAATATAACACATAGAAGTGTACATCAGAGTAGTGGTCAAACAAGATCCATAATATCACAAAATAATCGATACAAGTGCTAGACAAAAGAATATGTATACATCAAGGAGTCTCTATCACAAATGTATAACAACAAAAACTAGAAATCTAATGTAGTTAGACAAAAGTCAGATGATGATTCCTGATAAGGAGTCAAGCAGAAGCACATGTAACATCTCGGTCTGACCCGAGTATTATTAATAAGAAAATAATAAACGGATCAGTCTAGCTATAAATATCAGATAAAATGAGATAGAATAAGAGATATGACAAAAACATATGATAACAATAATGCCACAACGCGAAAAGTATACAAAAAATCAACCAAAATCATATAATATCTCAAAAATCCCTTAACATAAAAAAGAATGACAATTCCTTATTTTATTCACCATACAACAAATATTGACAAAAATACAATGCCAATCACAAAATTGGTGAATAACAAATTCTAGAAATCATCAACTAGAAATCCAAAAATCACAACGAGGGGGAGGCCTATCACAAACGGGAGCATGAAAACTCACTAACACGTGCATCACAAACGGGACGCTATCCCATGGTTGCTAACCATAGAGCCGGTGCAACGACGTAGTACAATATCGGTACGCATGAGGAACCTGAAACTCTAATAATTCGGAACAACGACATAGTACAACGGTACCCCTGATGAACTTGATAAGCCGGACAACGACGTAGTACAACGGTACGTCCGATGAACCGAACTCCATAAAAGAGCATGGGTCGCTAGCCCACAAAAATGAGTCGAAACTCCAAAAACCAATGGGTCATTAGCCGATAAAGGAAATGAGACGAAAATCAATAAAACGAGGTATAGTCCCCTATATGGACAGAGAGACATAGCATACCGCTAGTCCAAATCACAAAATGATCACCATTGATCAATAAAAAGTGTGAATTACACTAAGCTAGTAAATAAATGAGTTTAGCTTCATGTCCCATAACCATTGGCTTAGCTTAAATATTTACGAACAAATTGTAGATCTCCACTCGAAAATTGTCACAAGAGTTTCAATCGAACAAGTCCAAAAATTAACTGACGAAGTAAACACAAGCGTTTCATACCACTAGTTTTACTAGGCCATTTAATTAGATTTCTTAAAAGAATGATGTAAAGGTTTGTGTATATTAATAGGTTGAAAAACGGTTTTATAAACAAGCTTTGTATTAAAAATAGAGTTGAAATCATATTTGAGAAAGAGTTTGAATGTTTACTATTAGTATAGAAACCTTTGTATTATAAAGTGACAAATCACAAAATTAATTGTTAGAACAATCAATCACCAAAACTTCACATTCGAAGACATGAATTAAATCCAAAGAAATCGATACCAAACCCATCAAATTGGATATTTCCCAAAAATCCCGAAAAAGAAGTTATCAAAGTCCATAAAGGTGATAACAACAAATTGGAGTAACAAGAATCGATTAAAAATTGAAAATTTAAACACAAAAGGCAAAATAGGCAGAGACCGCAGATTCAGTCGACAGGACTAGGGTGTTCAGTCGAATGACACAAATCCTGGAAACTTTCTATTTCCAGGTACAGTCAACTGAACCTGGGTGGTCAATCGACTGAATCATGCCTGGAAATCCAGGCTCAGTCGACTGACCCAAAGTGGTCAGTCGACTGATACTGGCCTAGGAAAATTCCTGGGTTCGGTTTAGTCGACTGACCTTCAAATTCAGTCGACTGAACTGAAAATTCCAATATTCTTAGCCTAGCCCACAAGGGGCAAAATCCCAAACAATTTGCACTCGGTCGAGCGATAGGCGATATGGGTTTATGCCAATCAGCAATCCTGCCCTATGGGCTCTTCGATACTCCACCAAAAGCATGATCAAACATCAAAGCTAAGATTTTTAAAGATTTAACTTCAAAACACCAAAAATTGGAATACTCATAAAACCTATTCAATCCAAAGAAAATGGACAAGGTATAGATGTTAAGAATCACTACCTAACAACTATCAAAGATATAGACATAGATGTGAGTTCAAAAACTCACCTTTAAACCCAAAAACAATGAAGGAGAAGCTTGAAAGCAAAGGAATATCAACTACTCTTCAACTTCAACTCTAGAAACTCCAATCTAAGTCTAGATGCAATAATTTCACAAATTAGGTTATAGGAAATTTCTGAAATTGGAGAGAGATTGAAATGGAGAAGAAAAAGGAGATGCTTACCAAAACTTCTCTTTGATTTTTAGGGCTAGAACTTGAATTTGCAAATGAAACTAGGGCTTAGGAATTTCTATTTTCAATCTTTTCCCCCATTTTTACTAAAGCTTGAGTTGTAGGAAATATTATGAAGGAATGAATAGGAGAGGGGGTGGAGCTAGGGTCTTATGTTAGGTTATTAGGCTGAAACCCAAACCCAAAGCCCTAAGTGAAAATGTCAAAATTCAAGCTAACTCCAAACATATCGATGTTTATACTATAAAGGTCGCAAACGTCATTTTGAACTCAATGGAAGTGGTCTCGAGTTCTAATTCGACTATTTGCAAAAAGTATCATTTCAGACTAAAATTTGACTAACGATACTATATTTAAATAAAATATTTAAATATACAATTGTAAAATATGCGGGTTATTACAGACTCCCTTCCTTAAAGAAATTGCGTCCTCACAATATTTAAGAAGAAAATAAAAAGTAACAACATAAAAGCATTCCAACGCAAAAGAAATTTGAAATAAGAAGTTCACCTCAAAGAGCACGAGAGAGTAAGTCCGGATGTGTTTGCTCTATGAATTCTCTAGATTCCCAAAAACAATCCTTAGGATTTGAGGACCATTGAACTTTCACAAGAGGGATATCTTTATTTCGAAGGTTTTTTACCTCCGAAGCAATAATACGAATAGGATATTGCTCATAAGTCAAATTAGGCGAAACTTCAATTTCCTCCACAACACCGGGCTTAAGAAAAGAATCGGAATCTCAAAGGCATTTCCGTAATTGAGAAACGTGATGTAGCGACCCGACTTCCTATCTCTAGAAAGTCGCATCGCTAATTAAGAAAGAAAGGGATAGAAGAAGAAAAGAAAGAGAAAGAAGGAACAGAACAACATCAGAGAACTCATAGCGGAACGGATGAAATATAAATATATCACATAAAATATTACATAGTATCATATTACATCAGAGTACACAACTTTTACAACACATATTAGACAGTTATAAACATCTGTCTAACTATACAACTCAAGAACACAAGATACAGATAGCAAAAAAAACAGCGGAACCATAATATATCTACACGTGGAAGCCTCCTGCTCCATATCTCCTCCAGAATTCGTCAAGCAAACCAGAATCACTTGACTACTCATACATAATATGAGTACCCAAGAGTTTAATAAAACAGAAAATAAACACTCGGGTCAGACAGGGGTCTGGTGTGAGTAAACGGGTTTAAATTGCTTAACTTTAGAAAAACCTTTGAAAAGAAAAGGTATCACGTAAGAATTCCCACACATAAACATGGAAAAGATTTTACCTTACGCTAACCAAAACATTTGATAGGAAATCCAGTGATATTACAATAATGTCTAGGGTTTTCAAGTAAATAAGAAATAGCCGAAATTGTTACATTCATTAAATTCCATCTACTAGCCACAAAAGTGAGTAATACAAACAAAACTGTAGGGTGTCTAAGGAAGAATGGGTTTCCATCAATGGCAGGGCTACTGGGGTACCGCCCGTCATAGTACGTGGCCTAGATCAACGTACTGAGGAGCCACCCTAACTCCCCTGCAACACAAGGCCGGAACCATCCCTTACTGGACAGTCCCGAACAAGACCACCCCGTGGTTGGCGCGACCAACAACACTGTGACAACCCGCCCTTCTTTGCCCAGAAAGACGTTTCGTCTTTAAGAAAGAAAGGGATGAGAAAATAGAAAAGATAGAGAAGAAAGAAACAACAACATCAGAATCTCACAGCGGAACGAATAAATTATAATAATCACATAAGTATTTACATAATATACAACATCAATCAGAGTTATACAGACAATACATCACGTACTAGACAGTTATAAACACCTGTCTAGTTAATACAACTCGATATAACAAAGCAAATAACTCAAAGATACCAACACAGCGGAACTATATATATATCTACAACGCTGAAGCCTCCTGCTCCATTGCTCCTCCAGAATCTGTCAAAGCTAACCTGAATCCCTTGGCTACCCGTAAAAATTTGGGTGCCCGAGAGTTTATGAAAAAAACAAAAATAAACTCCGGGTCAGACATGGGTCTGGTATGAGTAACAGGTTAAAGTTGCTTAACTTTGAAAACCTTTTGAAAACAAAAGGTATCACGTAAGACTCCCCACACATAAACATGGGTAAGTTTTTACCTTACGCTAACGAAAACATTCGATAGGAAATTCTGTGATATTATAATAGGTCTAGGGTTTTCAAGTAAATAGAAAATAGCCGAAATTGTTACATGATTAAATTCCAGCTACTAGCCACAAAAGTGGGTAATACAATCAAAACCGTTGGCACTAATTGGATTGTGGATTCCATACAATGGCAGGGCTACTAGGATACCGCCCGTCACAGTACGTGGCCTAGATCAACGTACCGAGGATCACTCCCGACCCCCTGCAACACAAGGCCGGAACCATTCCTTACTTAACAGTCCCGAAAAAGGTAAACCCCGGCAGTTGTTGCAATCAACCGCCCACACAGCCGAAAATAAAGGGACATCTAGACAGGGGAATATCCTTGTCCTGCTTGGGTATGACCCACCTAACCTTGCTGCACCTCCCATGTTTTAGCCATTCCCGGTTGATGAGGCTTGAGGCTGCGATTACCTTCAGAGAACATATCACTTAGAATGCTCATCGCCCGCCTGACGATGTTTCTGAAAGCATTCAATCCATACAAGTTCGTTCCGGGTTCGAACGAAACTGAAGGCATTATCTCGTTACACTCATTTTGGAATCACCCTCAGAGTTAACGATGATAACCCTTGCACTCTGAATCTCCATCTTCGCTTCAGATTCACGACCTATCGTTAATTTGGAATCGATGTGGTTTTCGGATGTTCCTAATGTGGAAACCCGATCCCGGTCTCATCGAAATCCAAAACGTATCTTTTAAGGCCAAGTTGTCTATTTAGTCTTAACAATTTAATTCAATATAATCAACATACACACAGATGGATAATTCACAATATCACAATAGATAATCACATCATCATCGTAAACAGAAAATCAAGACTATCATCCATCAGATAATTAAATATTATCCTACTTAAACTAAGCATCCATATCACAAGATATTACCCATCTCATATCTGAGATCACAACCATCAAATGAAATATCAATATCATTCATCCCTAAGCAATGATTTATAATCATACCATTTGTAATTAATTTAAAATGAATTAAATTAACTACTTCAATCTCTAATTAATTTAAAGCAAAATTAAATTAATTACTTCATCTATAAATCCTGCTTATACAACCATTAATTAATTACAAATCAAATTAATTAATCATCCTCTAAATATCCGTCTTGATTAATCACCTTTGATTAATCATTTTCTAATTACAATAAGTAATTAGTCTTTAATTAATTTACAAATTAATTATCCTAAATCAGTTATAGTGATTATCATTAAATTACTTCATTTATAATTGATTTATTACATCATATTATTAAGTATTTTCTTAATTAACCAATTCTTAATTTATATCATTAATTATATTAATTAATGATCTTCAATTTAGATTTAAATTAGATTACTTTGGTTAACTTAATTACATTAAGTAATTAATCTTTAATTAAACACAATTATTAATCGCCTTCGATTAATATCAACCAATAATTAACTATCCTTAATTACTCATATTAATAAATTAATTATCCCATAATTAATTATCTCCTTTAATTAATCCTAAGATTATTTATATAAGTAATTATCCAAATTACTTTGTTAACACATCATTTTACATTCATTACATCGAGTAATTAACATTAATTACTTCCTTAAGTAATTATGCTCCATTGCATACACTAAGTGATTATACTTATCAATTTATCAAATGATTCTCTTAAATTAATTAAAATAAATTAATTAACTTAATTAATCATTTTATCAAAATTAATTACAATAAATAACTAATCTTTTAATTACTTTTATCAAGTAATTACACTTAAGCACTTCTAATTAATCTGATTAATTACCAAAAGTAAGCACATATATTGATTAATTAATATTCGTTAGCTAATTATTAACTAATTTCTTAATTTACTTCTTAATTAGTCTCTACTACAAATTAATCTAAATTATTAATACATAAATCATTTCTTAATTAACCTATTTTCTTAAGATACTTTATTTGTTTATTAATGACTTTATCAACATTACATTTTAAATTTATATTCAAATATCATTTGAAATTAAAATTCAAAATGATTATTATTTAAACATTATCAAATTTAACTTCAATAAAATCTTTTAAATAAATGTAAATAACATTTATTATTTACATATGAACTTATATAAGAAAATCCTTTAAATTACTACTTAAATCTTAATTTAAATTTAAATTCCCAAAATACATTTATATTTTAACTTGCAGTTTCACGTTAAACAATTTATTTACTTTTCATTCAAAAATCTTTAATAAAAGAATCTTCAAAGTCAAGTTAAATATTTATTGAAACCAATTTACTTTTCAAAACTATTTTATTTGAACTTATTCATATTTAAAAACTGATTTAAGCTTTAGATTTGGATTCTAAGTAAACTTGAATTCCGTCAATTTATCTTTGATTTTAAAACTTTGACCTAAACTTTCTTTTAACAACTTAAATTAGAAACTCGATTTTCACATCCAAATCTATTTCAATATTCATTTGAATCAATACCTTAAAAATACAAATTTAAACTATGGTTAGAGCCTTTATTTCAGATTTAAATTTTTAAAACAAACTGGAAAATTTCCAGTTTGTACACCTGAAACTCATTTAAATTCTAAACTTTATTTTAGATTTCAAATATAGGTTTGAACTCTTACTGCAAACTGAATTTGGACTTAGTTTAAATCCACTATTTATTTTTAACAGGTTTCATTTTAATTTGTAGAGAACCAAATGCTGCTGCCAGGTTTTACAAAAAATGGAAACAACACTGACTCGAGAGAAATCAGATTTGCTTCGAGTTTTTCCATCGCCCTACTTCGAGTCACATACTTGAGTAACTCGAGTATTTCCCGAGTCAAAATACCCTGCTCCCCACAAAAGCAAAACTCAGCACTTCAATGAACACGGTGCACGTGCACCGTGGCTCTGGCTACCTCCGGCCATCCACCAAAGCTCCATCTCATCGGCAACCATCTCCAGATGACTTCACGATCATCCAAAAACACTGCTACATCTCGAATCAAAATCGAGTTAGTTGCCCAAACCTGTAAACACGATCAGGTCTTCCCCCTCAAACCTGGAGAATTTCGCCACTCCTCAAACTCCGACCACCATATCATCAGAGACTCCGGCCATAGCTTCATCAGCGCTTCGACAACCATTCCCCAAATCCCCATGACACTCGATCATCTATGGAAGGAGAGATGATCGAATTTTCCTAGCCTGAGAAAACTAGGGTTCAAAACCAAGAACCCACCACCGCACTCTCCACCTGCCTTTGATCATCCTCCACCCAATTTTCCCAGACACCCCGACCACTCAAGCATCTCCAGGAAGCTCCACAAACTCCCAGGTCAACTGGATTGCCTGAGGCAACCCATACTCTCCAAAACAATTAAACTAGAAATGCCAAAACAATATTTAACTAGAAAATGTGAATTTACTTTTAAAAATCCTAATTTCAGATAAGAATTCAAGTTATAATCCTGAATTAATAATTTAGGATGATTAAAATTTCACTCATATTAATCATTAACTGTTGTTAGTCTTTTTTACAGAACATCTCTACTTTATTTAATCAAGATACAAAATTTAGAATTTACTTAATGATCAAACAAACATATCTTGTTAAGATACTAAGTCCTAACAATCACTAGATCAAGCAGTGATGATTCTTGAAGTAAGGTATGAACTTAAGAATTATAAACAGGATGTTCTTACAGGGTGTACAACATGCAGATATTTCACCTCACAAATACACAGAGAAATGAACACATAAATATTCACACAAATATTATTCAAATATTAACATGCAACAAGTTTAAACTTAAGTTATCTTAAAAAAAAAATGTTACTCACAAATGCTTGAGAATGACAGAGCACTTCTGGTTTGACAGTTTTGAACTTAAAAACTGGAAACTGTTTTGCTTTCCAAAGCTTCTTGCCTTGTTGATGATGCTCCAGTAATAAACCAAATAGAAATGCTACTTGTATATGTTAAGTTTACTATGTTATATTGAACGAACTAAAGAAGAAAGACAGGTATATATAGAAGTTTATAGGGGTAGGTGATATCTGGGTTTAGGCTATTTGCAGGTAGGTGATAACTGGGTTAGCAAGTTTGCAAATACCATTATTGTGTTTTGTTTTTATCAGGCAAGATTATATTTTTGGGGGCTGCAATGATCTTATAAGATTTCGAAATGACTTAGGTGGCTGCTAATAAATGGAGTCATTTAATGCTAACGTACTTAATGTCTCCTATTACTCATTCTTATGTATATATATTTTTGTTTTGCATTCTCTTACAAGCAACCTGCATATTTTATTTTCTTTTATTCCTTGCGTGAGTCTTAATCTATAAGCTATCAGTATTATATTTTATTTTACACAAACCTGGTTTGTTTCATATTTGACGTTCATACTTGTCTAAATCTTACTTTATAAGCTTCTGCATTTTATTTATTTTGTTTTGTTTACTCTTTAGCTTGCATATCTATTTTATAGTCATGAATACTTGCTTTTGTAATTTACATACATATTATAAAATTTCTTTTAGTCATTGCTTTGGTTTATTCCGTATTTACTTATTATTTCTTATTCTTATGTTAATATTACAATTTCTTAAGTTTATGTATTCAGACTTATTTTTATAATCATATATTTGGTTTACACTTATGTTTCATATTTATAATGTTTGTTTTTTTTTAAACATTGTTGGAAGATTTTACTTTTAAATTTATAAATCATAGCTTTCCAAAATACATATGTATATAAAGAAAATTAAAATAACAACGCCCATTAATTTAAAATCCATTGTAAAGAAATTACATTATTGTTATCGTTTAAAAATAACTCATTATTAATTCATAATTGAAATTATCACTACATAAATAAAGTACTTATGTTATCAACTATATTTAAAACACAACAAAACACCCTTTGTTAAATTTAGATTTAAGTTAAAATCATTTAAAAAAAATTTATTTTTAATATGCTTTAAAACAAATTCTTATTTATTAAATTTTAAAACTGATCTTTAGATTATACACACAGATATATATATATATATATATATATATATATTGTATATTATTAGAAAACAATCTACTAGCATTTTAAAGATAATTCATCAGTTAAATATTTATTTAAAGGAAGATTATTACATCAATTCAAATCTTATTAACAATTATTATCAAACTAATTTTAATTTTCCATACAGATTATTAAATTTATATTGCCAAAAATTCCGGGATATCACATTCCTCCCTCCTTAAAAGAATTTCGTCCTCGAAATTTAAAGCAAAGGTAATTTAATAATCTAGTTAAATATTTATTTTAAAACACAAGCATATATTAATCATATGCTAGCAATCATAGAAACCAATTCATCCAATCAAACAAATCTAACTATTCGTACAAAATTTCGGATAGAATTTTCTCGAGTTTTTCCCAAGTATAAATACCGGGTTACTCGCTCTATATAATCCAATCAATCAATACTACTAAGCTACAGAGCTTCCACTCATTTAGATCTACAAAACAAGGCAGAATATCAGACTACAGACAAGTCTGAATCAACAACCAAAACTCCCTGAACTGCTGATTTTACAACCAGAGATAGGTCTTACATGTACTCCCTCAGAAACACGTGAAACACAACGAATTCCAGTTATCCAAACTGACAGTCCAATCCAGAAGACCAAACACTTATCCAAAATCGAATCTCCGATTTGGGAATCCCAATTCCTTCGTCTCTTATCCCCTAAACTCTTCGAACGATCCTGTGCTGGCTACATCATCCCTGATCAGCTCAACTCTTGTTGATGTTCCTTAGAAATAAACTGGACCAAAAACAATCCAACAAAATGGTCTTTCCAAGATCAACTCAAAACTCAGAATACAACTCTATTCCAAAACAGAAAACAGAACTCACTTCTCTCATCTGGAAGAGATAAAACAGGTGCACTCCAAACTGGCCTCAGATTCTGAAAAATCTCCTGTAGAACTCTCTAATCCAATCACTGCAATATCTAATTGCTTCCAAACTAAACAGCTGCCACCATGCTTCCACTGCGCAACTCTGATTAAACAGATGAAAATGCTGAAGTCGAACACAAACTGGACAACACATTCCAACATTAGGGCTCCACAGATCAAAAGAAAACTCATAAGTTTCTCCAAAATCTGAGCTACTTCCACAACTCAAAAATCATCCAATTACTAATCTGATTCCTCAGTACCACTCTTGGAAATCCAGTCGATACCAAACTCAATCTCCTAAATGTTAGCAAAATCCTGACGTCTTGAAGACATCTAGAAAAATTCTTTGAAACATAAGAGAACACTCAAATAATCGCAAGTCACTTTCGCGATCGATCCAGCCTAATGCCAAAGATACTGCTCTCTCTTTACAAATCAGAACAGCTTACACTTATGTGGCCAATCCATCGAAGAAATGGAACGACTCTACTGCTTCTGAAGTTATCTCAAGAAAAATAGCTAAGCCAGAAGACTTCCTATTCCAAAGCTCTTCGAGAAACTCGGACCTCAAAGCAAACAGGAACACCCAACTGAACACAGCCATAACCGAAACAGACACTCTTCCTTAACTTGTCCCAAAGAAACATCTTCGGAGACATCCATAGACACTGTGTCTCATCACACAGCTACTACCTTGATATATCAAAATATCATGACTGGCTTCTGTCCAACCGACAGATCCAAACTCTAGCTCATCCAAACTACACTTCAAAGTTGAACTCCGAATCTTAACTGATTTCCTTCAGAGATCAATGAAATCCTTACACCACCCAAAGCTTACTCGAGACGGTATTAGGTCTACAGTCTCGATAGATACACTTCCAACCTCAAACATTCAAATTCCAACCATTGGTAGTTGTGTTACACACACCACTACCCAATCTACCTGTATAGCTTATTGGAAAACCTGAACAGGTAACCCAATAATAGGTAGAAATAAATAAATAAATAAATAAATATCAAAATTACAAATACGCTCCCTCGAGGAAGATAACACTTAAGAGCCTAGGTATTCACTCAACCTAGCGCTCTGATACCAACTGTGACAACCCGCCCTTCTTTGCCTAGAAAGACGTTTCGTCTTTAAGAAAGAAAGGGATGAGAAAATAGAAAAGATAGAGAAGAAAGAAACAACAACATCAGAATCTCACAGCGGAACGAATAAATTATAATAATCACATAAGTATTTACATAATATACAACATCAATCAGAGTTATACGGACAATACATCACGTACTAGACAGTTATAAACACCTGTCTAGTTAATACAACTCGATATAACAAAGCAAATAACTCAAAGTTACCAACACAGCGGAACTATATATATATCTACAACGCTGAAGCCTCCTGCTCCATTGCTCCTCCAGAATCTGTCAAAGCTAACCTGAATCCCTTGGCTACCCGTAAAAATTTGGGTACCCGAGAGTTTATGAAAAAAACAAAAATAAACCCCGGGTCAGACATGGATCTGGTATGAGTAACATGTTAAAATTGCTTAACTTTGAAAACCTTTTGAAAACAAAAGGTATCACGTAAGACTCTCCACACATAAACATGGGTAAGTTTTTACCTTACGCTAACGAAAACATTTGATAGGAAATTCTGTGATATTATAATAGGTCTAGGGTTTTCAAGTAAATAGAAAATAGCCGAAATTGTTACATGATTAAATTCCAGCTACTAGCCACAAAAGTGGGTAATACAATCAAAACCGTTGGCACTTATTGGATTGTGGATTCCATACAATGGCAGGGCTACTGGGGTACCGCCCGTCACAGTACATGGCCTAGATCAACGTACCGAGGATCACTCCCGACCCCCTGCAACACAAGGCCGGAACCATTCCTTACTGAACAGTCCCGAAAAAGATAAACCCCGGCAGTTGCTGCAATCAACCGCCCACACAGCCGAAAATAAAGGGACATCTAGACAGGGGAATATCTTTGTCCTGCTTGAGCATGACCCACCTAACCTTGCTGCACCTCCCCTGTTTTAGCCATTCGCGGTTGATGAGGCTTGAGGCTGCGATTACCTTCAGAGAACATATCACTTAGAATGCTCATCTCCCGCCTGACGATGTTTCTGAAAGCATTCAATCCATACATGTTCGTTCCGGGTTCGAACGAAACCGAAGGCATTATCTCGTTACACTCTTTTTGGAATCACCCTTAGAGTTAACGACGATAACCCTTGCACTCTGAATCTCCATCTTCGCTTCAGATTCACGACCTATCGTTAATTTGGAATCGATGTGGTTTTCGGATGTTCCTAATGTGGAAACCCGATCCCGGTCTCATCGAAATCCAAAACGTGTCTTTTAAGGCCAAGTTGTCTATTTAGTCTTAACAGTTTAGTTCAATATAATCAACATAACACAGATGGATAATTCACAATATCACAATAGATAATCACATCATCATCGTAAATAGAAAATCAAGATTATCATCCATCAGATAATTAAATATTATCCTACTTAAACTAAGCATCCATATCACAAGATATTACCCATCTCATATCTGAGATCACAACCATCAAATGAAATATCAATATCATTCATCCCTAAGCAATGATTTATAATCATACCATTTGTAATTAATTTAAAATGAATTAAATTAACTACTTCAATCTCTAATTAATTTAAAGCAAAATTAAATTAAATACTTCATCTATAAATCCTGCTTATACAACCATTAATTAATTACAAATCAAATTAATTAATCATCCTCTAAATATCCGTCTTGATTAATCACCTTTGATTACTCATTTTCTAATTACAATAAGTAATTAGTCTTTAATTAATTTACAAATTAATTATCCTAAATCATTTATAGTAATTATCATTAAATTACTTCATTTATAATTGATTTATTACATCATATTATTAAGTATTTTCTTAATTAACCAATTCTTAATTTATATCATTAATTATATTAATTAATGATCTTCAATTTAGATTTAAATTAGATTACTTTGGTTAAATTAATTACATTAAGTAATTAATCTTTAATTAAACACAATTATTAATCGCCTTCGATTAATATCAACCAGTAATTAACTATCCTTAATTACTCATATTAATAAATTAATTATCCCATAATTAATTATCTCCTTTAATTAATCCTAAGATTATTTATAAAAGTAATTATCCAAATTACTTTGTTAACACATCATTTTACATTCATTACATCGAGTAATTAACATTAATTACTTGCTTAAGTAATTATGCTCCATTGCATACACTAAGTGATTATACTTATCAATTATCAAATGATTCTCTTAAATTAATTAAAATAAATTAATTAACTTAACTAATCATTTTATCAAAATTAATTACAATAGGTAACTAATCTCTTAATTACTTTTATCAAGTAATTACACTTAACCACTTCTAATTAATCTGATTAATTACCAAAAGTAAGCACATATATTGATTAATTAATAATCTTTAGCTAATTATTAACTAATTTCTTAATTTACTTCTTAATTAGTCTCTACTATAAATTAATCTAAATTATTAATACATAAATCATTTCTTAATTAACCTATTTTCTTAAGATACTTTATTTCTTTATTAATGACTTTATCAACATTACATTTTAAATTTATATTCAAATATCATTTGAAATTAAAATTCAAAATGATTATTATTTAAACATTATCAAATTTAACTTCAATAAAATCTTTTAAATAAATGTAAATAACATTTATTATTTACATATGAACTTATATAAGAAAATCCTTTAAATTAAACTACTTAAATCTTAATTTAAATTTAAATTCCCAAAATACATTTATATTTTAACTTGCAATTTCACGTTAAACAATTTATTTACTTTTCATTCAAAAATCTTTAATAAAAGAATCTTCAAATTCAAGTTAAATATTTATTGAAACCAATTTACTTTTCAAAACTATTTTATTTGAACTTATTCATATTTAAAAACTGATTTAAGCAATAGATTTGGATTCTAAGTAAACTTGAATTCCGTCAATTTATCTTTGATTTTAAAACTTTGACCTAAACTTTCTTTTAACAACTTAAATTAGAAACTCGATTTTCACATCCAAATCTATTTCAATATTCATTTGAATCAATACCTTAAAAATACAAATTTAAACTATGGTTAGAGCCTTTATTTCAGATTTAATTTTTTAAAACAAACTGGAAAATTTCCAGTTTGTACACCTGAAACTCATTTAAATTCTAAACTTTATTTTAGATTTCAAAATATAGGTTTGAACTCTTACTGCAAACTGAATTTGGACTTAGTTTAAATCCACTATTTATTTTTAACAGGTTTCATTTTAATTTGTAGAGAACCAAATGCTGCTGCCAGGTTTTACAAAAACTGGAAACAACACTGACTCGAGAGAAATCAGATTTGCTTCGAGTTTTCCATCGCCCTACTTCGAGTCACATACTTGAGTAACTCGAGTATTTCCCGAGTCAAAATACCCTGCTCCCCACAAAAGAAAAACTCAGCACTTCAATGAACACGGTGCACGTGCACCGTGGCTCTGGCCACCTCCGGCCATCCACCAAAGCTCCATCTCATCGGCAACCATCTCTAGATGACTCATGTAACGATCCGCTATTTTGGACTATTCGCATCCGCACATGTCGGACTTGAATAATTCAAAATACCGAATTGTTAATTTAAATTTGGCAAAACTCAGAGTTTACAATAGAAGTCTCGAATACAATAGTCGAATACAATAATCAGAATACATCACTGGAATCAACTGAATATCTGAAAGCTGGGAAGATGGCTGGATCTCCAAGCGAAGCTCCAACTCCAAAGGTGAGCCTCGAAAGCTGGTACTCTCAGTCTGACCCGAGCGTAAAGCAAAACACAAAACACTCGAGTCAGGATTAATATTCTCATATCAATAAATCCAACTCAAGTGAAATAGCAATCGAAATACAAGTAACTCAAAGGATGTTGGAATCACCATCCTCTAAGGATCCGTTAAACTATCTCCTATGTAGTAGTGTACGCTAAATAGATAATGTCTATCAGTAATATAAAATATCAAAATAGTGTTAAGGCGTTACCATTATCCCCCTTAACACATTTTACATAAATGTCATAGTCTATACAGCACTGTAAACTCCACCGTAAACTGGTGGGATATCAGGGAGTACTCCATAGGTATAACACAAAACAAATACGTAGTGGTCGCGTATATAGGGATACAAGTATGACAAGGCACATGAGGCAATACCCAAGGTAGTGAAACTACCGTTCGCCTGATCCGGACTAGCGAGAACGCATCGCCGCAACGATCGCAACACCGCGAAACAACACTCCTGAAATTCCGAGGGTGCACCAATCAATCACAAGTAATGAGTAGTAGTTACGAAGAAGTGTGTTCGCTCGAGGTGGCTAACCCCATTTGGCCCGACACGGCTCCTGATTTTAGTCATTTCCAATTTGACACAAGTGTCAAGGCTATCCATTATCGTTCTCTTTCTTCAGTCATCACGTACATCATTCCAACCACTTCATTCTGGATCATCACTCCACGTATAGTTATTAAAGTGGTTTTCGGTTTAAATAGAGAGTATATCCATAACCGATTCCGGTTTCTTTAATAACTTTCGTAATTATTACACCGATTGGTCGTTTAATAAATTTCAAAACCAAATCAATTTCAATTTCAATTAGAATTTGTAAATCAACATTTCATTTTCTTTCTAAAACAATTTCCATAATTTACGTTTCAAAGCTTCTAACTTTCCGTTTCAAAATCTTATAATTCAATTTCAATTTTTATTTAAGCAATTCAAATATGAATTCAAGTTCGTATATATAAGTTTCATTCCGAAATCATTTGAATTAATTTAATTTAACATTCAAATCAATTTAATTTCATTTATCGATTTCATTCAATATTCATTAAGTTACTTTATCACACAAACAATTTCCATTTAATTTCCAATTCATTAAATCAATTACTTACGTTCAACTTCATTATGTCCAACTTCAAATTTGAGTTAAATTAGATTCGTCAAATCAATTCTTTAAATTACAAGTCTTACGTTAATTTCAATAAATCACATTTTATTTCTTGTTAAAGAAATTCAATTTCACTTATTTCTTTTCTTAGTTACAAATTTCAAACTCAGTTAATAAAGAAACTAAATTCCATACATTCAAGAAGTTCAATTTCACTTATTAATTTACTTAAATAAATTTTTCGAAAACTTAATAACTAAAGGAACCCAATTTCATTTATTAACGAAGTTCAAATTCACTTATTCAAAAGTTCAATTCTCTTATCAAAGAATTCAATTTTTATTCAATTATCAAATAATTCAATCCTATTCAATTATTAAATAATTTCAATCTTAATTATTAATAATTTCAAAACTTAATAATTCCAAACTTGATTATAAATTCAAACTTAATTATTAAATCATTTCCACTTAATTATGAATTCAACATTTCGACTTAATTATAAATTCAACTTATAATTTTAACTTAATTATAATTCCAACTTAATTATAATTTCAAATTTAATTATTAAATGATTTCAAACTTAATAATTTCAAAACTCAATTATTGCTAATTCCAAATTATTTATTAATAATTCCAAATTTAACTATTAAACAATTAAATTTCAAACAACGTTCTTTCAACAATTGCTACGTTAATATTTGTTTTCAGATTTAAATCTTTACATTTTCCTTTCAAAAATTCAAATTTCAACTTCATTTCAAAACTTATTCTTTGCTCGAATAAAATCATTATTTTATTTTTAAATCAATTTATTGACCAATCGGATTTTATTTAATTCTCATCCTAGGTCAAATTCAATTGGGTATATATCATTTCAACCCGATTCCAATTTAAATTCAAGATCAATCATAATGAAAGGGAACTTGCAGTGTGATAACAGGGATTGTGTCAACGTAAATAAACAAGCAATAACAACAATCAATAACAATCCAATAATTAATTCAAATAATCTCGAAATAATCGTATTAATTCGCATTGTTATTTGTGCGAGTTAATATAATTATTTCTAGAATCTACACTATCATTTCATGTAGATTAAAGATTATTACAGTAATATTTATATGGTTCTTCACTATATTTATTATTCAATTTCAAACTTCATCAATTTATACAACATACATTTAACTGGTTCAAGATGTCGTTAACACTATTTCTACGTGTCAATTTATTTAACATTAAAAGGGGTCATATTATACAAATTTAACTAATCAACTACAACACATATCAATTTCAAATTGTTAACTATTCTACGTCAATTTCAATTTCACTTTATTTATCACTTACTACACTAACAATTTAACGTTTAATGTCAACATCACACAATCGATCAATTATCAACCAAATTGGATTATTATTGCATACATAACAAATAACGGTGTCGGGTGTCACAAGTGAACTTATACAGGTAATAGCATATATAACAGTGCAACAGCAGCATATTTCAATTGAAATCAAATTTAATAAATAAAAGAACATTAATCGTGAGTGATTGCTCACCTTTCGAGGCTAGGGAAAATAGGAGATGGCACGGATACGCACACTGATACGGACACTGAAATGGAGTTACAAATCCAAGCATGATTCTCAGAGCAAAGTAAGATTGGCATGAATCGACGAGCAAAACTGTTAAATAGGAATTGCCGAAATCAAATCAAAACATTCAACATAGCAACAATTACAAAACATGACCTACGTCAAAGTTTAATAAAATAAGTCTATGTGCTACCGAGATCAAAATGGTCTGAAATTTGGTATGAATAAAGATCAAAAATTGTATTTCAAAACTGCAAAGAATCACTTGATTCCGACGTAAGACGGAGGAGATACGATGCGTCAAACATGAACTCAGGTCGTGTTTGCAGCAGTGTAAAATAATTTTAAGTACAAAAGAACATCTGCCTGGGTCAAACTTCTAGATCCTCGACCACTAATCAAACGATGTCGGATTTTGCTGAAATTTGACATGCATAAACTAGGTAACTTCGACTCTTTTTTAAAAATAGAATCAATCCATTCCGATAAAACATGAGTGAGATATGATATCGTGAACAGGAAGTCTAACTGCTGTTCAGAAAAATAAACATGCAAACATATTCAAATACACAACCCATATTTTAAAATCAATCTTTAATTTATATATGAACATACTTTATCATATAATACTGTTATATAACTTATATATCATATTCAATGAACATATGCAGACTAGCAATATATTTAACATTTCTGCCAAGATAGATATACAATAGATATATATAAACTAAACTCAAAAGCTTAAGTAGCAACTAGTGAACAATATATATATTTACAGTAAAACAAATAACTTATGTAACTTATATTTTTTATAAACAACTTACATACAAGTTGTATTTTAAAACAGTATATATTACAATTAAGATATGCCTATCCAACTGTAAGTATATAAAACAAAAGAAAACGTAACTCACTTTTGAAATAAATTGCAACCCAAGAATTTGACTGCATACTTATCAATATGTTGTAAAATATAATATACCAGAGATATTTGTAACAGGTTTTAAGAAATCTAACTATATATATTTTACTAACCATAAAAGAAATAAAAAAACTTGTACAAAAGATTTATATACTGCAACCAAAACTTATCATCTAACAGCATCTATATTATATATAAATATATATCCATATACTATACTAACCTACATAACAGTATATATATACTAATCATACAACTCAGGAAATGACTAACATACAACTTATAACATTTTTAAGGAGAAATATAAATACAACAAGCCTTCTCGAGAATATAAAACATACCCATATATGTGAAACATCTTGCAAAACATTTATATGTAGTGCTATTCTATAATTATACATAAACTACTTTATAATATCATATAAGTAAAAGTGAAAATAACTAGCTTAGGCAAATATAGCTTTATATCTTGTAAACCACTCTCTTATATCATCACTGCTATATATACATATATATACTGGAAATAAGAAAACACAAAACAAGAGAACCCATATATTATAAAACTATGTTTTTTTTTCTCCTTTTAAAAAGGGTCCAAACAACATCTAAACATATTAAAAATGCTATATACCATATATAAACCACTGTATACCTATAGAACAAATATATATGACCTGATATATATACTTTCATTTGAAAATATACTGCATAATTTTTATTATAATACAAAGAATGCTCACGGGTTTTTTTCCGGGTGAGGTTGAAGGGAAGATCTGCGCTGACGTGGGGCATGGGAGGCTGGCGCTAAGCAGAGCAGTGAGGTGGTGGAAGGCCGAGATCGTGTCGGAGGCGGCGTCGAAAGGTGGTGGAGGAAGAAGAGGCTGCGGCTATATTGTCACGCAGTGCAAAGGAAAAGGGAGCCGCTCGGGAAGTGGCTGCTGCTTGCGCACCAGGGTCGAGGAGGGGAGATGCTGCGTTCAACATGGAGGGCGGAGATAGGGTGCTCGGCCGAGGCTTGCGCGAGGGGTAGGTCGGGATGTTGGTTTCGATGGAAGAAACTGTGTGAGGGGAGAGGGATTATCGACAAAAATGCGCTGTGGTAGGGAAGTTGATGAGTTTAAAACACGAGACTCAGATACAAGTAAATTTATGCACATTCATTTTATATGAATTCTAATGAACAGCCAATATAGAATTTTGCAGTTGGAAAAAAAAAGAGCAATTAATAAATTTTGGGAATAGAGAAAGGCAGAGGGATTGCAAGCAAAGACTGTATTTGGTATATAAATTCTCAAGTTCCAAAATGAACCAGCTATTAATAAATTGAAGTGACGAAGCATATCAGAACTTTGGAACCAGTGTGGAAACCAAAATTCAAAACTGGTTGTAAATAAATGTCAGTGGCTGTTTGAAATTTGAATGACCATTGAATATCAAAAGCTCAAAATAGGTGCCGATATGGTTTACTGTTTTCACTGATTTCACCGCGTACTGGACTCCAAAATACACAATTGAATATACTATTGAGATCAGCACGACGAGACGATCAAAACGGTATACAGATAACAGTGGTATGATTGAATTATAAAAATTCGAATTTTCTACTAGCGGAAAATGCGCAAAAATCACAGAAAATTAAGATCGACGGAGCCAAAGATGTCCGAATTTGGAAAAACGACAAACTGACAACTTGCTCAAAAGATGATTTAGAATTTTTCTATGTAAAAATATTTTGGTTTTGAAAACATTTTATTTTCATCGCTTTTTAACTGATTAAGTTGAAGTAAATTTACGCGCGAAATAAACTTTCATATTTTCGGACGAAAATTCACCAGTTGCTATGTTTAACTAGACATATTTCAAATATCAAATTTATATTCAAATTTTATCGTTTACAACTTCATAAAATTTCAATTAAATACGTTACTAAAACCGTTAAATTTGCGGGTTGTTACATTCTCCCCCACTCAAAACTTTTCGTCCCCGAAAAGGAAGGAAGTAGGAGAATAGAAATAATCAAAAGAAAATAGACTTGAATTACATTATAAACAATTAATTTAAACCATATAAATTTCCATTTAAATAAATTTATATTCACAATTTGTTTTTAAATTCAAGATTTCATTAAATTGATTTGATTTCACATTTATTAATGTTAGGTACAAAAGATTCCTTTCTAATGAAATTCAATTTAAACTCAATCAATTAAAGATACCTCATTAAGTTGATTTAATTTCAATTTATTAACTTTCAAAACAGAATTTTTATTTTATTAATCACATCTATTATTTATTTAACTTATTATTCCATCTATCTCCATAAACGTTTTATAATTTAAATTTAAATGGATAACATTTATTATACGCACTCACATTTTATTTATAAAGACAATTTACATTGTATATTATCCAATTTTCTTAAATTAACGATTTCAAAGATCATAAATTTGAATAGTCATTTATTATGATCATATTTTATTTAACAAATTTTATTCTTCTTTATTCCAAATTATTATTAAATTTATTCTACTTAATATATCTTATCACCTTTATATTAAGTATATTTACACTTACCATAACTACTCAAATTTATTTTAAATTTCTTTGATATCATTTTATATTGTATAATATCCAATTACATAGTTAACTTTTGAAAATTTAGGTAAGTTATATATAATGCAATTGAGTATTATCCAAATAAAGTTTTACAATTCAGTTATTTCAAGTTAAATATTTATTCAAAATCCTTGCTTCAATTTATATTTTGAAATCATTTTTAATCACAACTTTAAGAATTAAATTTTCGAGCAACTTCAAATTTATTTAGAGATAAATATATATATATATATAATATATCAAATCAGATTTAAATTATATCAATGTATATTACAAATCAAATCATACTTTATGAAATTCAAATCAATTTGTTCTTCAAAACAAACCATAGCAAAGCTACAGAATAGTCTCTTTCCTTCGAAACTCGAAAATGAACGTCGATGATGCGGCCGTCATCACCGAAATTATTTTCAAGCGACAAAGAGAAGAGCACTGATTAAACATTTTAACTCTTTGAAATGATTTCAATTTGAAAATATTTTAAAACTATACACTTTAAATATTTCAAATCAAAGTTTGAAATCACCGGATATTAAATTCTCCAATTTTAGTTTAAATCTATTTCAAATTCCGATCAAATTATACCCAAGTTATAAATTCATTTATTTATATTGCCAAAGTCACTGGTTTACAAAACAATAAACGATAATCAAATATTATCATTACAACAATCAATTTATTAACAGTTTAGTTAAAGAAAATTCATACTCATATATATAATATAACCATACAACTTTGTTAAATTTACCAAATTTGAAAATAATATTGTGTCAGTTTGCTCTACTCAAGTGTTTTGGAAATCCTATCGATAACGTTGATCAGACGAATCGATCGAAAATCCAAATCAACATCAACAACTCAAACAACACAATAAACATTTTTTTCTTTTGTATATTACTTTACAAATACACTTGTTCAACGATACATGAATGGATTTTAAATAAGTATATAGAAATGCAGATTTGATGGAAATCAAATAAAAGGGAATTCTGATTCGAATACAAGTTCGAAAGAAAATATAATATGATTCAATTATCAGAATCGGAAGATGGATAAGCTTATTTAATTTACGGGCAACCTTAACCGGGTCGACCGTAAATTCAAGGATAAGATCGATGCAGAATTCTGAGGTAACCAACATTCGATCTCAAGGAATAGAATTCAAGTATAACAAGGAATAGATATCATCGTAAACCGAAGGTACAGAAATCTCCGGTAAATCACTGCTTATTGTAAAGGAGTTTCACCCATTTTCATATCATTTGAAGGTTGGCGAGACCACCGATTCATTGTAGATCATTCAAAGTGGAGTTATGAGATACCCCAGAATTCAGAATTAAAAGCAGACAAGTAGTGAGGGACAAGAATGAATTCCAGAACCGAGGGAACGTTCCAAAATTCAAAGGAATTGAGTCAAAAGGAAGAGATTGAAACTCGAGTGGGAGTGATTCTGTAAATACATTTACCATATATGCTAAATTTTGCCTAGAGCTACCAAAGCTCTGATACCAACTGTAACGACCCGCTATTTTGGACTATTCGCATCCGCACATGTCGGACTTGAATAATTCAAAATACCGAATTGTTAATTTAAATTTGGCAAAACTCAGAGTTTACAATAGAAGTCTCGAATACAATAGTCGAATACAATAATCAGAATACATCACTGGAATCAACTGAATATCTGAAAGCTGGGAAGATGGCTGGATCTCCAAGCGAAGCTCCAACTCCAAAGGTGAGCCTCGAAAGGTGGTACTCTCAGTCTGACCCGAGCGTAAAGCAAAGCACAAAACACTCGAGTCAGGATTAATATTCTCATATCAATAAATCCAACTCAAGTGAAATAGCAATCGAAATACAAGTAACTCAAAGGATGTTGGAATCACCATCTTCTAAGGATCCGTTAAACTATCTCCTATGTAGTAGTGTACGCTAAATAGATAATGTCTATCAGTAATATAAAATATCAAAATAGTGTTAAGGCGTTACCATTATCCCCCTTAACACATTTTACATAAATGTCATAGTCTATACAGCACTGTAAACTCCACCGTAAACTGGTGGGATATCAGGGAGTACTCCATAGGTATAACACAAAACAAATACGTAGTGGTCGCGTATATAGGGATACAAGTATGACAAGGCACATGAGGCAATACCCAAGGTAGTGAAACTACCGTTCGCCTGATCCGGACTAGCGAGAACGCATCGCCGCAACGATCGCAACACCGCGAAACAACACTCCTGAAATTCCGAGGGTGCACCAATCAATCACAAGTAATGAGTAGTAGTTACGAAGAAGTGTGTTCGCTCGAGGTGGCTAACCCCATTTGGCCCGACACGGCTCCTGATTTTAGTCATTTCCAATTTGACACAAGTGTCAAGGCTATCCATTATCGTTCTCTTTCTTCAGTCATCACGTACATCATTCCAACCACTTCATTCTGGATCATCACTCCACGTATAGTTATTAAAGTGGTTTTCGGTTTAAATAGAGAGTATATCCATAACCGATTCCGGTTTCTTTAATAACTTTCGTAATTATTACACCGATTGGTCGTTTAATAAATTTCAAAACCAAATCAATTTCAATTTCAATTAGAATTTGTAAATCAACATTTCATTTTCTTTCTAAAACAATTTCCATAATTTACGTTTCAAAGCTTCTAACTTTCCGTTTCAAAATCTTATAATTCAATTTCAATTTTTATTTAAGCAATTCAAATATGAATTCAAGTTCGTATATATAAGTTTCATTCCGAAATCATTTGAATTAATTTAATTTAACATTCAAATCAATTTAATTTCATTTATCGATTTCATTCAATATTCATTAAGTTACTTTATCACACAAACAATTTCCATTTAATTTCCAATTCATTAAATCAATTACTTACGTTCAACTTCATTATGTCCAACTTCAAATTTGAGTTAAATTAGATTCGTCAAATCAATTCTTTAAATTACAAGTCTTACGTTAATTTCAATAAATCACATTTTATTTCTTGTTAAAGAAATTCAATTTCACTTATTTCTTTTCTTAGTTACAAATTTCAAACTCAGTTAATAAAGAAACTAAATTCCATACATTCAAGAAGTTCAATTTCACTTATTAATTTACTTAAATAAATTTTTCGAAAACTTAATAACTAAAGGAACCCAATTTCATTTATTAACGAAGTTCAAATTCACTTATTCAAAAGTTCAATTCTCTTATCAAAGAATTCAATTTTTATTCAATTATCAAATAATTCAATCCTATTCAATTATTAAATAATTTCAATCTTAATTATTAATAATTTCAAAACTTAATAATTACAAACTTGATTATAAATTCAAACTTAATTATTAAATCATTTCCACTTAATTATGAATTCAACATTTCGACTTAATTATAAATTCAACTTATAACTTAATTATAATTCCAACTTAATTATAATTTCAAATTTAATTATTAAATGATTTCAAACTTAATAATTTCAAAACTCAATTATTGCTAATTCCAAATTATTTATTAATAATTCCAAATTTAACTATTAAACAATTAAATTTCAAACAACGTTCTTTCAACAATTGCTACGTTAATATTTGTTTTCAGATTTAAATCTTTACATTTTCCTTTCAAAAATTCAAATTTCAACTTCATTTCAAAACTTATTCTTTGCTCGAATAAAATCATTATTTTATTTTTAAATCAATTTATTGACCAATCGGATTTTATTTAATTCTCATCCTAGGTCAAATTCAATTGGGTATATATCATTTCAACCCGATTCCAATTTAAATTCAAGATCAATCATAATGAAAGGGAACTTGCAGTGTGATAACAGGGATAGTGTCAACGTAAATAAACAAGCAATAACAACAATCAATAACAATCCAATAATTAATTCAAATAATCTCGAAATAATCGTATTAATTCGCATTGTTATTTGTGCGAGTTAATATAATTATTTCTAGAATCTACACTATCATTTCATGTAGATTAAAGATTATTACAGTAATATTTATATGGTTCTTCACTATATTTATTATTCAATTTCAAACTTCATCAATTTATACAACATACATTTAAATGGTTCATGGTGTCGTTAACACTATTTCTACGTGTCAATTTATTTAACATTAAAAGGGGTCATATTATACAAATTTAACTAATCAACTACAACACATATCAATTTCAAATTGTTAACTATTCTACGTCAATTTCAATTTCACTTTATTTATCACTTACTACATTAACAATTTAACGTTTAATGTCAACATCACACAATCGATCAATTATCAACCAAATTGGATTATTATTGCATACATAACAAATAACGGTGTCGGGTGTCACAAGTGAACCGATACAGGTAATAGCATATATAACAGTGCAACAGCAGCATATTTCAATTGTCGTTTCAATTGAAATCAAATTTAATAAATAAAAGAACATTAATCGTGAGTGATTGCTCACCTTTCGAGGCTAGAGAAAATAGAAGATGGCACGGATACGCACACTGATACGGACACTGAAATGGAGTTACAAATCCAAGCATGATTCTCAGAGCAAAGTAAGATTGGAATGAATCGACGAGCAAAACTGTTAAATAGGAATTGCCGAAATCAAATCAAAACATTCAACATAGCAACAATTACAAAACATGTCCTACGTCAAAGTTTAACAAAATAATTCTATGTGCTACCGAGATCAAAATGGTCTGAAATTTGGTATGAATAAAGATCAAAACTTGTATTTCAAAACTGCAAAGAATCACTTGATTCCGACGTAAGACGGAGGAGATACGATGCGTCAAACATGAACTCAGGTCGTGTTTGCAGCAGTGTAAAATAATTTTAAGTACAATAGAACATCTGCTTGGGTCAAACTTCTAGATCCTCGACCACTAATCAAACGATGTCGGATTTTGCTGAAATTTGACATGCATAAACTAGGTAACTTCGACTCTTTTTTAAAAATAGAATCAATCCATTCCGATAAAACATGAGTGAGATAAGATATCGTGAACATGAAGTCTAACTGCTGTTCAGAAAAATAAACATGCAAACATATTCAAATACACAACCCATATTTTAAAATCAATCTTCAATTTATATATGAACATACTTTATTATATAATACTGTTATATAACTTATATATCATATTCAATGAACATATGCAGACTAGCAATATATATAACATTTCTGCCAAGATAGATATACAATAGATATATATAAACTAAACTCAAAAGCTTAAGTAGCAACTAGTGAACAATATATATATATATACAGTAAAACAAATAACTTATGTAACTTATATTTTTATAAACAACTTACATACAAGTTGTATTTTAAAACAGTATATATTACAATTAAGATATGCCTATCCAACTGTAAGTATATAAAACAAAAGAAAACGTAACTCACTTTTGAAATAAACTGCAACCCAAGAATTTGACTGCATACTTATCAATATGTTGTAAAATATAATATACCAGAGATATTTGTAACAAGTTTTAAGAAATCTAACTATATATATTTTACTAACCATAAAAGAAATAAAAAAACTTGTACAAAAGATTTATATACTGCAACCAAAACTTATCATATAACAGAATCTATATTATATATAAATATATATCCATATACTATACTAACCTACATAACAGTATATATATACTAATCATACAACTCAGGAAATGACTAACATACAACTTATAACATTTTTAAGGAGAAATATAAATACAGCAAGCCTTCTCGAGAATATAAAACATACCCATATATGTGAAACATCTTGCAAAACATTTATATGTAGTGCTATTCTATAATTATACATAAACTACTTTATAATATCATATAAGTAAAAGTGAAAATAACTAGCTTAGGCAAATATAGCTTTATAAACCACTCTCTTATATCATCACTGCTATATATACATATATATACTGGAAATAAGAAAACACAAAACAAGAGAACCCATATATTATAAAACTATGCTTTTTTTTTCTCCTTTTAAAAAAGGTCCAAACAACATCTAAACATATTAAAAATGCTATATACCATATATAAACCACTGTATACCTATAGAACAAATATATATGACCTGATATATATACTTTCATTTGAAAATATACTGCATAATTTTTATTATTATACAAAGAATGCTCACGGGTTTTTTTCCGGGTGAGGTTGAAGGGAAGATCTGCGCTGACGTGGGGCATGGGAGGCTGGCGCTGAGCAGAGCAGTGAGGTGGTGGAAGGCCGAGATCGTGTCGGAGGCGGCGTCGAAAGGTGGTGGAGGAAGAAGAGGCTGCGGCTATATTGTCACGCAGTGCAAAGGGAAAGGGAGCCGCTCGGGAAGTGGCTGCTGCTTGCGCACCAGGGTCGAGGAGGGGAGATGCTGCGTTCAACATGGAGGGCGGAGATAGGGTGCTCGGCCGAGGCTTGCGCGAGGGGTAGGTCGGGATGTTGGTTTCGATGGAAGAAACTGTGTAAGGGGAGAGGGGTTATCGACAAAAATGAGCTGTGGTAGGGAAGTTGATGAGTTTAAAACACGAGACTCAGATACAAGTAAATTTATGCACATTCATTTTATATGAATTCTAATGAACAGCCAATATAGAATTTTGCAGTTGGGAAAAAAAAGAGCAATTAATAAATTTTGGAAATAGAGAAAGGCAGAGGGATTGCAAGCGAAGGCTGTATTTGGTATATAAATTCTCAAGTTCCAAAACGAACCAGCTATTAATAAATTGAAGTGACGAAGCATATCAGAACTTTGGAACCAGTGTGGAAACCAAAAGTCAAAACTGGTTGTAAATAAATGTCAGTGGCTGTTTGAAATTTGAATGACCATTGAATATCAAAAGCTCAAAATAGGTGCCGATATGGTTTACTGTTTTCACTGATTTCACCGTGTACTGGACTCCGAAATACACAATTGAATATACTATTGAGATCAGCACGACGAGACGATCAAAACGGTATACAGATAATAGTGGTATGATTGAATTATAAAAATTCGAATTTTCTACTAGCGGAAAATTCGCAAAAATCGCAGAAAATTAAGATCGACGGAGCCAAAGATGTCCGAATTTGGAAAAACGACAAACTGACAACTTGCTCAAAAGATGGTTTAGAATTTTTCTATGTAAAAATATTTTGGTTTTGAAAACATTTTATTTTCATCGCTTTTGAACTGATTAAATTGAAGTAAATTTACGCGCGAAATAAACTTTCATATTTTCGGACGAAAATTCAACAGTTGCTATGTTTAACTAGACACATTTCAAATATCAAATTTATATTCAAATTTTATCGTTTACAACTTCATAAAATTTCAATTAAATACGTTACTAAAACCGTTAAATTTGCGGGTCGTTACACTTCAAGATCATCCAAAAACACTGCTACATCTCGAATCAAAATCGAGTTAGTTGCCAAACCTGGAAACGCGATCAGGTCTTCCCCCTCAAACCTGGAGAATTTCGCCACTCCTCAAACTCCGACCACCATATCATCAGAGACTCCGGCCATAGCTTCATCAGCGCTTCGACAACCATTCCCCAAATCCCCATGACACTCGATCATCTATGGAAGGAGAGATGATCGAATTTTCCTAGCCTGAGAAAACTAGGGTTAAAAACCAAGAACTCACCACCGCACTCTCCACCCGCCTTTGATCATCCTCCACCCAATTTTCCCAGACACCCCGACCACTCAAGCATCTCCAGGAAGCTCCACAAACTCCCAGGTCAACTGGATTGCCTGAGGCAACCCATACTCTCCAAAACAATTAAACTAGAAATGCCAAAACAATACTTAACTAGAAAATGTGAATTTACTTTTAAAAGTCCTAATTTCAGATAAGAATTCAAGTTATAATCCTGAATTAATAATTTAGGATGATTAAAATTTCACTCATATTAATCATTAACTATTGTTAGTCTTTTTTACAGAACATCTCTACTTTATTTAATCAAGATACAAAATTTAGAATTTACTTAATGATCAAACAAACATATCTTGTTAATATACTAAGTCCTAACAATCACTAGATCAAGCAGTGATGATTCTTGAAGTAAGGTATGAACTTAAGAATTATAAACAGGATGGTCTTACAGGGTGTACAACATGCAGATATTTCACCTCACAAATACACAGAGAAATGAACACATAAATATTCACACAAATATTATTCAAATATTAACATGCAACAAGTTTAAACTTAAGTTATCTTAAAAAAAAATGTTACTCACAAATGCTTGAGAATGACAGAGCACTTCTGGTTTGACAGTTTTGAACTTAAAAACTGGAAACTGTTTTGCTTTCCAAAGCTTCTTGCCTTGTTGATGATGCTCCAGTAATAAACCAAATAGAAATGCTACTTGTAAATGTTAAGTTTACTATGTTATATTGAACGAACTAAAGAAGAAAGACAGGTATATATAGAAGTTTATAGGGGTAGGTGATATCTGGGTTTAGGCTATTTGCAGGTAGGTGATAACTGGGTTAGCAAGTTTGCAAATACCATTATTGTGTTTTTTTTTATCAGGCAAGATTATATTTTTGGGGGCTGCAATGATCTTATAAGATTTCGAAATGACTTAGGTGGCTGCTAATAAATGGAGTCATTTAATTCTAACGTACTAATGTCTCCTATTACTCATTCTTATGTATAGATATTTTTGTTTTGCATTCTCTTACAAGCAACCTGCATATTTTATTTTCTTTTATTCCTTGCCTGAGTCTTAATCTATAAGCTATCAGTATTATATTTTATTTTACACAAACCTGGTTTGTTTCATATTTGACGTTCATACTTGTCTGAATCTTACTTTATAAGCTTCTGCATTTTATTTTATTTTGTTTTGTTTACTCTTTAGCTTGCATATCTATTTTATAGTCATGAATACTTGCTTTTGTAATTTACATACATAGTATAAAATTTGTTTTAGTCATTGCTTTGGTTTATTCCGTATTTACTTATTATTTCTTATTCTTATGTTAATATTACAATTTCTTAAGTTTATATATTCAGACTTATTTTTATAATCATATATTTGGTTTACACTTATGTTTCATATTTATAATGTTTGTTTTATTTTTAAACATTGTTGGAAGATTTTACTTTTAAATTTATATATCATAGCTTTCCAAAATACATATGTATATAAAGAAAATTAAAATAACAACGCCCATTTATTTAAAATCCATTGTAAAGATATTACATTATTGTTATCGTTTAAAAATAACTCATTATTAATTCATAATTGAAATTATCACTACATAAATAAAGTACTTATGTTATCAACTATATTTAAAACACAACAAAACACCCTTTGTTAAATTTAGATTTAAGTTAAAATCATTTAAACAAATTTTATTTTTAATATGCTTTAAAACAAATTCTTATTTATTAAATTTTAAAACTGATCTTTAGATTATACACACACACACACACACACACACACACACATATATATATAAATATTATATTATTAGAAAACAATCTACTAGCTTTTTAAAGATAATTCACCAGTTAAATATTTATTTAAAGGAAGATTATTACATCAATTCAAATCTTATTAACAATTATTATCAAACTAATTTTAATTTTCCATACAGATTATTAAATTTATATTGCCAAAAATTCTGGGATATCACAAACACACTAAGACGAAATAGAAAGGGACCTCTAGACAGGGGTAAATCTCACTCTCCAGTGGGGGCTACCCACGAAGCCTTGCTGCACCTTCCCTGTTTTAGCCATTCCCGGTTGATGAGGCTTGAGGCTGCGATTACCTTTATAGAACACATCTATCTTAGAATGCTCATCGTCCACCTGACGATGTTTTGAAAGCATTCAAAGCATACAAGTTCGTTCCGGGTTCGAACGAAACTGAAGGCACTATCTTGTTGCACTCATTTTGGAATCACCCTCAGAGTCAACGGCCATAGCCCCTTGCATTCTAAATCACCATCTCGAATTTATAAGTACTATTCTGTCAAACTCATTACAGAATCACCCATAGAGTTATACTGACGTATAGTTCTTGCACCTCGAGTCTTCACTAGCTCCACTTAGAATCACGACCTAACGTTTAATTGGAATCGATGTGGTTTTCGGATATCCAAATATGGAAACCCGATCGCGGTCTCACCGAAACCAAACGTCATTTTAATGTCCAAGTTGTACTTAAGGGTTTAAACAGTTAAACTTATATTCAGGATGATATAAACAGATAGATGAATCATATTATCACAGTAGATAATTCATATTAGACATTCGTCTCACCAAGCAGCATAACATATATCAGAGATATCCAAATCATCCAGTATCAACCAATATCGATCAATCATCCATAAACAGAATTGATTAACTCTCAATCAATTGGGTTAACCTTAAATCCTTCTTCACTTATTTATCCCAAATAAATAAATCAATCATCTCTTAATGATCTACTTAATTAATCTTCCTTTGATTAATTATCTCTAACTACATTCAAGTAATTATCCTTAATCATATACAGTAATTAACCTTTTAATTACTATCATTAATTACAATAATTAATGATCCTTCATTTGCATTTATTAATTAACTATAATTAATTACATTAAACCTTAATTAATTACAATTAATTAATCACACTTTAATTAATTACTTTATTAATCAATCTTGATTAATAACATTAATTATATTAACTAATGATCCATATTAATTAAAAATTCTTAAATTAATTAAATAATTAACTTGTAATTAATCATTTCATAAATCATAAACAGTAATTAACAACTTGTAATTACATATCTTAATTAATTAACTTCTTAATTAATTGTATTAACCTTTTATTAATTAGTCTAATCAATTAATTTTTAATTACTTCATTAAGTAATTATTAATAAATTAATTAACAAATAATCCTTAATTAATTACTTTATAAATTAATTACATTTTAATTAATTACACTTAGCAATTAATCTTAAAATTTATCATATTCATTAGTTAATTAATCACATTAATTAATTAACTACAATTAACTAAGTAATTAACTCTTAATTACTTATATAACTAATTATCTTCAAATTCCTTCATAATAAATCTTGATTACTCCCATACTTAACGAATAATTAATTTCATCATTAAATAATTCTTAATTCTTTAATTAATTAATTTCTCAATAATTAATTAACTTTAAACAATTATATTAATTAACTCCTTAATTAATAACATCTAGTGATTAACCATTAATCACTTCAATCTTTAATTACTCCCATGAGTAATTTCCATTAATTACTTCCATAAGTAATTACTTCCATACTTAATTACATTCAATAATTAACCATTGATTACTTCATTAAGTAATCACACTTAACTAATCCATAACTAAATGATTATATAAAATTAAATAAACAATTAACTAATTATTTAAAATTAATTAAATAATTAATTAACATCTCATATTTCAAAATCTTTAATTAATTAAGAAAACATTATTCTTAATTAAACTTTACTTATTAATAAATCATCTTTTAATCAAGTATTCTTAAGTTAATTATCCAAATAATTTAACCTTATTTATCTTCGTAAATAAATTATTTGAAATTAATTCAAATTTCAATAACTTAAAAACAAACTATTTCATTGGGTTTTCAAAATCATAACAATAAGGCATTTAGAAACCAAGTTTGATGAAATTTAAAAACCTTTAATTATCTAATTAAAACTTATTCATTTTAAATAAAATTTGAAACTTAAGTTTTTAAAACATTACTTAAATTTTAAATTGAAAACATTTTTCAAATTGAAATCCAAAATTAAATTAAGATGATTACTTTCAAAAACAATCATCTTAAAACTTTTTTAAATTTGAAATATAAATTAAATTTACATTTTTAAATGTTGATTAACTATTCATTTTCAAAAAAAAAGTTTTAACTTGAAAGTTCATTTCTTTATAAAACTTGTTTAAAATTTTAAAAGCTTGATTTCATTTTTATGAAAATAACAATTTAATCTACAACTTAACCTTATACAGTACATACAAAAACACCACAACCCTAAAACTCGAGACAAACTCGGCAACATCACGCGTCTTCCCCGAAGCAACCCCGCACCTCCCCTCTTCGAGTCGAACCAGATAAAACACGAGCTCAACTTCGAGATAACCTTCTTCCCCAACTCAACATCCCCAGCTCCACATTCCAGTGCACAAACAAAATCTCGTGCACATGCCCCAACAACTACGGCCGAATTTGGTCGTCGCGACCATCGACATCGGCCACACTAATGCTCTCGAACCCCAAACCAAACCCAGATCGAAAAAAAAGCACGCGAATCAAAATTTGACCTCTAGATCAAAACTGCAGCAACTACTCGACTCAAAACCCCCCATGGCCAACGCCACGACATTGATGATCCTCGCCGACCATGCTACACCTTTGACTCGACTCCCCATTACTCACGCAAGCCACGCGATCACTTCCGGTCCTTCATGCAAGTGGCAAAAGCCATGACCATTCAGCCGAGCAGAAACCAAATAAAAACCCTAGTTCGATCAATTATGAATAATTCAACCATTAGAAAAATTCTTTTGCATTTTTCCTATAATCTACAACCCATACACAAGCTTCAACCAAGATTTCAAACCGAATTATAGCTTGGATAATCGGCAATTCACCAAAAACCCAAAAACCTTCAAACCCGAAATTCACACTAATTACACAATTAAAAATTAAAAATTGCATATCTAAATTCATGATTTATCATCACGATTACATACATGAAATTCAATTTTGAATTTAAGATAGTTAATTTTTAACAAATATTCAAGTTTCACTATAACGTTACAGTATATTATCAATTATAATCAGTTATAATTATTTTTAAAAGCAAGAATACATTGTTATTTACCTTTTTCTTTCTATAATCAAAGTCCAATTTTGATTTTGCAGAGATATAGGGATTAAATTGTAGTTAATCTTGAAGCAAACAATTACAGAGAACACACAACGGGCATGCATTCACATTTACACAGCACAAATAGATTCTAGATGAAAAATCTAAGCAACAATCATGTTTATAACATCATCACACAGATCAATCAACACCAAAGGATTTGTTTTTAAATTTTTTTACTCACCTTTATAAAGTTGCAGAGAAAATTTTATTTCCAGGCTTGAATATTTAAATTAGAAAAGAATGCTTTGATTTGCTGATGAAATTTTGAATCCATGAATGCCTTCAGTTGATGATGATTTAAAAAGTTGTACTGCAGTTGACTCCCCTTTTTGAAATGCAGGTTTCATTTGTAGCTTTAATTGTTGATTTTAAACTGCTGAACTAATGTTAAAATTGATCTAAGTAGCCCATCCATTTGCATTACAGGTTGATACAAATGTTGATTTGCAGTTTGAAGTTTGCAGATATAAGTTTCAGATTTGCTTTTGATTTTAGAATTCAATTTTCAGGTTTTTGAAGAGTAATTCTGGTTGCCATTAAATTGAGTTAAGAGATGAAGACAAAGAAAAAGTGTTTGTGAAAACTAAATTTCTTCTTACAATATTTATTAAAAATAAAAATGAATATGCCACTTGTTATAAAACTTGGACAAATGTTAAATGTAATTCCTTTTAGCTTACAAGTGTTGTTAAAATGTGTTAACATGTTTACACATGTTTATTAGTATTTTTAATTAATTTTTATTTAATTTAAATGTAATTATAAACTTACATATTTAATTTACTAAATTACTAAATACTTATATATGAAAATATAAACTTACTTATTAATGAAAATATTCTAAAACTAGTTATAATATAAATATATCTTTATACATGTAATTTAAAATCTAAAACATTTATACATATACATTTATAACCATTTTATATTAAACATTTTAAAAGTAAACAAAACAAAACTTTGATTAAATACCTCTTTAAACTATCATATTTAAAATAAATAACTATCTTATACTTTGAAAACAATTTAGTTAATCTAAATTAACCTTTGAAAAATATTAATTTTTAAAACAAAGCTTTAAATTACAATTATAAATTATCAATTGATTAAATTAAATTTCAAAACAACTCAAATTATAACATATACATACATATATATTACAATTTGAAAATTCATCTTTATTTAAAACAAAAGATATTCTATTCACAATATATATCAGATATATATATTATAAACAGAATAAAATTTCTTTAACTTTGGAAAATAAATCTTATCAATTTTAAATTGTCAAAAAGACATTGATCAATATTACCAGATTAAAAATTTATTAACCTTTAAAAGATTAAATTTACCAATTTAAATTAAAATTATAAAGAAAATTTATCAAATCAATTTAGTTATTAACACAGATTATTAAATTGATATTGCCTAAAATTCCGGGTCGTTACACGTGAAACACGTCATGAATAGAAGAAAACTGAGCCGGTAATAAAAGGAGATAAGCCATGGAACCAATGCATTTGGTGATGGGAAACAGACCAATATATCGAGACTCTAAATTTCCCGATCGACTGAAACGCACAACACCCTTCATAGGTGATATACGAATAAACACAAAATCTCCCATAGAAATTTATAATTTCCTTCTTCCATTATCGGCGTAGGGTTTTTGTCTACTTTGAGCTTCTTCCATTGTATGGCGAAAAAGTTCAATCATTTCTGTGCAATCTCGAATAAAATCTAGACCTAAAACCAGCCTCTCGCTGGCCTCAAGCCAACAAGAAGGAGATCGGCATGGCCCTCCAAAGAGTGCCTCTTAATGTGCCATAACAATACTAGATTGGAAGCTATTATTATAGGAAAAATCATTAAGAGAAATATGATCTTCCCAACTTCCACCAAAATCAAGAACACATGCACGAAGAAGATCTTCAAGAGTTTGATTCACATGCTCGGTTTGTCTATCAGACTGAGGATGATAAGAGGTGCTAAAATTAAGCTTCGTTCCCAAAGCTTTTTAAAGACTCTTCCAAAATCTACTAGTAAACAATGGAACACGATCGCTAACAATAGAAGTAGGAACTCCATGCTATTTAACAGTTTCTTTAATAAAGAGCTTGGCCAAAAGAGGTAAGGTCCGATCGGACCAAACGTGGATAAAATAGGCGGATTTTGTAAGTCTACTAACTATCACCATAGACTATCATGGCCCGAATGAGAACAGGGAAGACCGTCAATAAAATCCATAGAAATTTTGTCCCACTTCCAAATTGGAACGTCCAAAGGTTACAATAACCCACCGGGCCTTTGATGCTCGGCCTTAACGAGTTGGCAAGTCATGAAACGCTTAACAAAGTTAGCAATATCGGATTTTATTCCATCCCAATAATAAAGTCGCTTCATATCCGCATACATTTTACTACTACCGGGATGAATGGTAAATTTAGAACGATGAGAATCTTCTAAAATGTCTTTACGAAGATCACTAATATTTGGCACGATGAGTCTACCAAACTTTTGAATACCGCCACGAGCATCAATATCAAAGTCTTTCAATCCTTCAATATCAATTTTATCCCTACAACTTTGGCTAAGAAGGGCCAATTCGAGATATAGCTTTCGAGCTTCAAGAATACGGTCTAAAAGTGAAGGATGTGCCTTAAGGATACACAAAACAAGAGATGAACATAAATCGGATTTATGGTCTCGAATCTCACAAGTGGACAAAATCCCGAGATCATTCCATTCGGATATCATCATAGAAACAACCACTTGTTGCTTACGACTAAGGGAATCGGCAACACGATTTTCCTTCTGGGAGTATAAAGAATATCAAGATCATAAGATGTAAGGAACTCGAGCCAACATTGTTGATGCAAATTAAGTTCCTTTTGAGAAAATAAATATTTCAATGATTTAGATCGGTATAGAGAACAAATTTCTGTCCTAAAAGATAATGACGCCAAATTTTAAGGACGAAAACAATAGCCGCGGGCTCTAAATCATGAGTTGCATATCTAGTCTCGGCAGGCTTTAATTGCCTAGAAGCATAAGCAATAACATGTTCCCTTTGCATGAGAACGGCTCCTAAACCAACACGACTAGCATCGATATAAACTATAAAGTCTTGGTTCCCTTCGGGAATCACAAGAATAGGAGCATCAGAAAGGAGTTCTTTTAATTTCTGAAAAGAAGCTTCACATTTGTCCGACCAAATGTATTTAACTCCTTTCTTTGTCAAACTAGTAAGAGGCACAGAAATTTTTAGAAGTCTTTTATGAAACGACGGTAATAACCTGCCAATCCGAGAAAACTACGAATTTCCGTCACACTCTCTGGTCTCTTCCAATTTTGAATCGCTTCAATCTCTGAAGGATCTACGGAAATGCCGGATTCGGAAATAACATGACCGAGAAACTTCACACGGCACTTAGAAAATTTTGCCTTTAATTGGTTACTCCTAAGAGTTTCTAACACGATCCGAAGTTGCTTTTCATGCTCTTCCTCGGTTTTAGAATAAACAAGAATATCATCTATAAAGATGAGAACAAAACGATCGAGGAAGTCTTTGAAAACTCGATTCATAAGATCAACGAAATAAGTTGGAGTATTCGTTAAACCAAATGGCATAACAATCCATTCATAAGATCCATAACGAGTACGGAACGAAGTAAAAGGAATGCTATCCTCTGCAACACGAAGCTGATGAAAACCGGTTGCTGAGTCTAACTGTGAAAAGACTCTAACACCACAAAGTTGGTCAAATAAATCATCAATCCGAGGTAAAGGATATTTATTCTCAATGGTAAGATCCTTAAGCTTGCGGTAGTCAACGCAAAGCCTAAGTGTACCATCGGATTTCTTCACAAAAATAGCCGAAGCTTCCCAAGGAGAGGAACTAGAACGAATAAACTGCTTCGTCTCCAATTTGGATAATTGTTTACGCATATCCTCATTTTCCCTATTAGACATACGATAAGGAGGACGAGTGATAGGTAGAGCTCCAGGGATTAGATTAATTCTGAACTCAATTGCTCGCTTAGGTGGTAATCCTAAAACAGGCTCAAATATGTCAGAAAATTCACAAACAACGTGAATGAGAGAAATGACGTATTCCTCATCATCATCATCATCATGAGGATTTAAAGAATACAAGGATGCTGCCAAATTGGAATCCGAATCTTTAAGAACAATAGAAATCTACTTAACAGATAGAGGATGTCAAAGATGAATAGTCTGCTCGGAACAAAGGATATGGGCTTCATAACGGTTAAGCCAATCCATTCCCAAAATCATTTCAAAGCCTAAGTAACGCATAACATGCAAATTGGCTTGGAAAGCATAATCACATAAAATAATCTCGACATCTTTACAAAGTAAACTGAGTGTTGCGGATCCACCAATCGGATTCGCAATTCTCATAGAAGTCATCTAAGTTATAACACTCAAAGAAAAAGTACCAACAAGTTCTTTTGATATAAAAGAATGGGATGCACCTGTATCACAAAGAACTCGAATTGAATGTCTAAAGACCCTGACTCGGCCTTCGAAAATCGGCACCGAATACGTCACTCGTATTCAAATGCCGCAGATCTAAACGTCGAATCTGGTTCGCCGGAGCTTATAACACATTAAGTACAACACGGCGGAAGAAAACAATGAAATAATATCATTGATATACAACATTTGATACAATATTCAGATACAATGATGATACAATCAATATACATCAGAGATACGATACAAGACAATAGCAGCAGAAAGAATATCTTTAATAGAATACATCTCCAAACGAATCCAACTCCATAATGAAACTTCAACTCCATCTCCAAACTAAAGATAGCTCGAACCATCATCACGATGCAATAAGAAAACTAGATAACTCCGGAATGAAGCAAATGTGATCGCCAAGATCCAGCGGGCTTCGAAGGCTATTGAACCTATTCCTACTATTCGACTATCTGAAAAACCCAACTTTAGACTGCCCGTGTGGAAAATTGTGGACACCCAGAGTTTAGGAAGGGAACAATAAACTCCTGGCCAGTCATGAGACTGGTGTGATCAAACAAAAAAAAACAGTTTTATCTTTTAAAAAAACAAACAACAAAGGAATTTAAAACATTGAAAACCGCAATGCTTTTTGGAAAATGAAGCTACCATAAGGCCTCCCGGCACACACACAATGCAATCGCACACTTGGGGGAGATTTCTCCTTATGATAGTCAAATATGCTTAATACGAGAAAACTCTTTGATATTATTATTAGTGCATAGAGTGAAGACATTTTGAGAATATAATATTAATCTTAGCCAACATAGGTACCATTATACTATGCCTAATATAGCTGTCATGTTAAATGGAAGGTTCTACAACTAAAACCGTACAAGGCACGTATTGGATGATTGGATTTCTAACAAATGGTCAGGCTAAGAAACTTCCCATTACCACATCGATACGCCTCTGGAGGGATGTCCCGAGAACCTAACCGGATCTCTGCCAACACAAGGCTGGGTTACCTCTGTAACTAGGTAACCACTACTCGAGTATGCCACCCCCCGGTCGTTTGCGACCTTTATCCGAGGGCCCTAAATCACAAAGAAACAACCACACAGTAATGAGATTGCAGCTACCACATAGGTTAAGTATCTGGTCTCCATACCATGATACCACCTTTTTCCAGAAGGGAATGATATACCCTAAAGGGTGCGACATTCATAACCTTGCCGCATCTTTCCTATTTTGACCATTTCCAGTTTGTGAGGTCCTGATGCAGTCTCATCCACAAAGCTATGCCTTTTCACAAAGCCATGCTTTGATCGACAAATGATCAGCAGCACTTCGTATGCCACATTACCAATTTGGGAATGTATTACTAGTAACCATCAACTAAATAACCTCTGAGCTCGTACGTCTCAGAGAAGGGTGTTAAGCTAAGAGAATAAATCTCCGCCGCCAAACAGAAATGTATTTGATAGAAACCGATTTTACATATCAAAGTGTAATGTCAGACACACATCCATACAAGTCTGTTCTGGGTTCGAACAGAAGTGAAGGCACTTCCGAAGAAGTCCTTGCAATCCGGTCATTCACAATCCCGATCGGACTTCCCATCACTTAGGGAATCTCTATACCGACGCGACTCGGTGCAGAGACAATCGGCGGGTTATCCTTTCGTTCTCGAAAATACCCGGTCTTCACCATCGGTCTTCAAATGTTATCCGTATACGTCGTATCATTATTCAGAATGGGTTATATGACACAAGGTCCTCTTCCGGTTAAACCGAATAATGAGTGCAATATTTTAAAGACATATGGATACGGGATTTCTGTTAATTCACAACTTAATATCCAAAACCTTTCTTTCAAATGGTTTAAACAAATTACCACTTCAAATCTTTTAAACAAAAAGGTTCATTTCACAAGGTTCACCAATTTTCTACAAAGGTTCATTCACGACTTTTCAAAACAATTTCATTTCAAATTGGATTAACTTGTCCAATCTTTAAATTAAAGATTTAATTCATAACTTTCAAACCATTTCCAATTCAAATCTTTTATATGAAAAATATACCATTTAAAACTCTCTTCGATTTCAAAACAAGGTTTAATAATCTTTCAGAAAGGTTCATTCCTAGCTTTCAAAACAATTCACAATTTCATTTCAAACTTGAAATCTTTCGATACAAATTGGAAATCTTTTCTTTAAATGAAAGCTATTATGATTTGAAAACAAACAATTTTCGTTTTGGGAAAAACTGATTACATTTACATAAGTTAAAGCCATTCAAGTATAAAACTTGGGTTTAAATTTAAATTTCAAAACAATATTTTTTCAAATGGTTAAAAACCCATATTAACACCTTTATAACTTGTATAATATTTTTAAACCATAATTCCAAAATCATTGAATTTAATTTCAAATATTGAATTCAAAGTCAAATCAAATTATTTAAATTTCAAAACCTTATCAAGTTATCCAAAATAACGTTTATCTTTAAAACTTCTTTTCAAAAGTTCTTCATATTAATTCCATTTCATTTCCAAAAATCATTTGAATTCAAAATTTAACTTTAAAAAAATCATTTTAAAATATTTAATTCATATATCTGTGACTTAACCGATTTCCTCGTGCGATCCATATTTGTGTGTGTAAGGTGTAGTTTAGGGGTTTCACACAATAGTGCAACAATACCAATCATCACAGATTCAACCATACCAATATCGATAAGCGGTATAATCCATAACGCTTATCTTCATTCACAGATTCACAGATAAAGTAAATTTATCGATCACAAAGATTCACCATTACAATTCGATATGGATTTCGGATAACCAACTGGAATCCGACTCCCTGTCGCATTGAATTTCAAATGCCGTTTTACGGACCAAGGGGTATTTACACAGAAACATATCACAGATATCACAGATCAATACACAGCAACTCACATCACAAAATATCACAATCACATAACAGGAGTATCAATCAGCTCGAGGCATTCAAAAATAATCAATCATCTATAAATAAGATGAATTAAACGTGTGATTAGAATAAATAAATCACATAATTACTTTTATTAATTATCTTAAATCAATGATTAATTATTCTTAATTAATTAATCAATCTTAATTATTTTCATTAATTAGTTATTCCTTAATTAATTACCTTAATTTATTAGTCCTTATTGTCAATTAATTAAATCTTAATTACCTTTATTAATTAATTTTTTCTTAATCAATAAATCAACCTTTAGTCATTAAATAATTATTCTTAATTACTTTTATTATGTAATTATCTTTAAGTGATTAATTACCCCTAATCACTTACATTAATAAATTTTAATTAATTAATTATCCATTACCAATTAACTTAAAAACTTTTAAGTTAAACTATCAATTGAAAACATCTTTATCTTTTTAATTAAGTCCTTAGTTACATTTTTTTATTTTTAAAATTTGTTTAAAATAAACTTTGAAATAAGGGTTATGCATATCTTAAACACTTTTTCAAATATTATCAAATTCCCTTTTGAAAATTATTAGAAATTAATTCATTGTTATCATCGTATAATTTTTTTTTCGAAATCAATTAATTTTTAAAACAATTTAAAAACAATAAACTTTAACAACCCTTTTTAATTTTTGAAACTTGTGTAAACTTGTTAACAACAATAAGCAACCTGAGCCAAAACGTGCTGTTTTCGAGCTCAACTTCGAGTTCTACTCTTAATCATTTTACTTCGAGTCAAACTCTTGTTTCCCCAATCTCGAACCCGCGCATTCTTCTTCTTCCACTATCATTTGAAAACAGTTGATACGAGCGATACCACATGCATATGTACGAGCCAACGCTGATGCTCCGGCTACTGCCTCCATCATCCACCAGCCACTGATGACCTCGACAACGAACTCCACTACTTAGTTCCAACAATTTCATCGGAAATCGAAATTGGGTTATTCGAGCATTTCCTCGAACCCATCTATCACTAGTAAATCGCCTCACGTTTCCAAGTCAAGTCATCAGCTATCTCGAGACTCCGACCACGGCTGATTTGATGACCCACGAAGCTTTTCCCCCCGGTCCGATCATCCCAAACCTATTGCTGATGATGCAATTATCTCATGAACCATCTCGACCCAAAACTCCACTAAAACCTTACTTCGCCGTACTCTGGCCACTACGGCCATCGATAAATACTCCAAGTATTTTTCCTTCGATCACCAGACCCCGGCCTCCTTCCACCTCAATCACGACGATCAATGCTTTCCTGATCGCCTGAAATCACCTAATTTTGAATTTTCGTTCATCTTGCAATTTCGTTCGATTTTCAAACTTAAAAATCACGAAACCTTTATCGAAAATCATTATTTTCAATTACGAGTGAAGTTATGAATTCGAAACTTGGAATTTAATTTATCGAATTTTCAACTTATATTTGATCATCACTATACATCCTGGTTTTGAAATAATCACTTGATAAATCCACTTGAATTTATTTTTAAAAATGATATTACATTCATATGATCATTTTTCATTTAGGAATTAAAGTCTAAAATAGATTATATATGGAGTCATTGGATTTTCATTTTTATGTTCTTAAACCTGTATATATATCAGAGATATATAATATAATATACACAGGCATACACATGAATTACAGAATAATTCATACTATATTCCAGATATTTATCATCCATGCAAACAATTTTCATCCCAGAATTAACACATATATCAAAGAATAACACAGATTTAAACTTTATTTAGGATAGTTTGCTCACCTATGTGGTTTAACAGAAAGAAACAGAGACAGTGAAACAGATCTGAGTGTCCAAGCTTGATTCAGTAGAACTGCTCTTTGATTATCATTTCCTCAGGGTGAAAATACTGAGTTAGTTATGGTTTTAATTGCTTCAAATTTTAAATTCTAATTCGACTTATGGGTTTGCTTGAATTTACTCACCTGTACTTGGAACAGAGGGGAACAGAGAATGATTTTGAGATGATTTGTTTTCCTGGTTTGCTTTGAATTGCTACTGGGTTTGATTGCTTTACTTTAATCTTGTAACTTGATTGTGTTCGCATGCTTTAGATCTGAAATGCTTCAGGTCTGAATGTTGAAAACTTTGCTTCAGGTCTTGAAACTTGTAGTTTGATTTCTAACTTGCTTGTTTTAAATGTTTTCAGGTTTGTCTCTAGGCTGAAGCAATGAAGTTTGGTTCGATTTTCTGGTTTTTCTTCTTATTTTTCTTTCTTTTGATCTGTAATTTAATTTTAGTTTTTTTTGAGAAAACTGGGAATGGCTTAGTTATTTTCTCTTATACTTTATTTGTTTACATTATTATTCAAAAAGAAAACAGCCTTGCCACTTGTACTACTAAACAACACTTGTTATCTTCATGATCTACATGTTTTACATTTGTTCATTTGCATACCAAAATTATTACACTTGTAATATGTAGGATATTATTAATTAACAAATGTCACTTTTGATTAAATTATGCTTAAGTCCTTACTTTATCATAAATTACTTAATTTATGATACAAACTATATGTTTTAGCCCTTGTTTACTTAAACATTTATGTTTACATAATTGTCTTGAATTTATTTATAAACTATATTTGTTTTTCAAAAGATATGTATATATATATGTATGTTTTAAAACTTTCACTCCTGTTTATATACATACATACACATATAATTCTTAATTTATAAAGCTTTTCAAATCTAATTTATTTATTAAATCCATTTTATTTACAATACATTAATTAAATTTCAAAAGGTAAATATTTTATATTCATTCTTGTTTTAAATTTTAAATTCAAGTCGTTGCACAAATCATAACTTTTAAAGAAATTGATTTCAAAGTTTAGTTGTATTTTAATAATAAACACATATATAGATTATATATGTATATAAGTCTTTTGAATAAAGGTTTAACTTCAAACAACTTTTAAAAATCCATTTCATAAAATTAAATTCAAATATCTTTATATTATTTTCTATTTATATTTCCTTTTATAACTATTTATACATCCTTAAGAAATAATTCTTATATTTATCTTAAATGCTATCTTCCCAATCACAATGTATATATTTACATACATGTATATATAATAAAAAACAAATCTCTACTAGTTTATAAAATTCTTAAATCCAATTTATTTCTCAAAATATTTATTCTTGAATTTCAAATTCCAGATTCAATTTAAAAATCCATTTATATACATATATATAAATTTTAAAGCTTTTATTAATTCCTATTTTCACAATCGATTTATAAAACCCACATTTTAATTGTTTTTGGAGAAACTCAAATAAATTTTACCAATTAATCTCACAATTTAATTCTAAATTTTATATTAATTATCAAATATTTCAAAGTTTAATTCCAAAGATCAAATTAATTATTAAATTAATTTGGCCTTAAAATCAGGAATGTTACAGTATGATCACGAAACATAATAATGCCATCAAGGATAGAATGAGAAATATCTTGACCATGAGAAGTGTTACTAGGGGCTTGCACAACATTTAGCTTTCCCTCACTCTTGCTTTGAAGTTTGGGACAAGAAGACAAAAGATGGCCCGAACTTTTACTATAACAACAATAGGGAGGTTTCAGACATCTATTAGCAAAATGGTCCTTAGAACCACAATTGTAGCATTTCCCATGACTAGGCATAGAAGTCTTTGCTACCGGAGTTGCTTGCTTCCCTTTCTTATTGGGATAAGGACCTTTGAACTTAATAGGCCCCTTCTTGTTGTTGTTGAAGTTCGGTTTGGCACTTCCAACTTCAACATCATCTTCTTTATCGGCCTCTTCGAGTTGAAGAGTGATATCAACAAGTTGATCGAAAGAAACTTATAATTTTAGAAGTAATGGCCTTTTGAGATTCTTATTCAAGCCATAGACAAACCTCTGATTTTTATTCAATGGGGTATTAATGTACTCGACCCCTTATTTAGAGAGGGATTCAAAAGATGCGACGCAATCCATCACAGAGGATTCACCTTGAATAAGGACAATAAAGCGCCGAGCTAAAGTTACTTTCTCAGCTTTCGGCACAAACTTTAATTCAAATCATTCCCGTAATTGCTTCCAAGTAAGATCCGCTTCAATAATTTCAGAAATTAGAAGCTCATACCAATCTAATGCTCTTTCTTGGAGCATACTAGAAGCCACTTGGACTCGGTACAGATCAATGGGATTCATGCGAGAAAAGATGCGATCGCATGCTCTAAGCCAAGCTTGGACTTCGACAACGCTCTTGGAAACCTTGAATGGCTTTCCATCCAAATTAGTATAATCACTGCACATGCGTGCAAATCCGGATTTTGGGTGAGTAGGCTCTGGAATAGGTCCGACAGCTTGAGCATTCTTTACAATATCTAGAAGCTGTTGGGCAGACATAAATACTCCATCCTGAGGAGTAGCACTGGATTGACCGGCGCTGGGACGGCCTGGTCTAACCATTTCTCTTCTTTAAGGAAGAAAGAAGAACAAAAAGGTTATTCACAAAATGAATGTCAAGCAATCATGATTGATAAAAAAAGACATCATAAAAGAAAATAGGATAGAACGGGTCGTATGATTCAAATAAAATCCTAAGGCACGACTCCTCAGAAGACTTAGGACAACGATCCTTGCTAGATTATTCTACATTGTTTCAAAATTTGGCTCTGATACCAAGCTGTGACACCCCACCTCTATACTCATGCTAGCCAAGGACACTACGAGGTAATGTCATCAACTAGCACGAAGAATAAGGATGTTGAGGAGCGACCATCAGTGTAATTGCTTTGTGCGAGCAACGATATATCAGATGTATAACATGCATTTCAATTCAAGAGGAATTTCGACATACCGATACAAACTCAAAAATACTACACAGTGGCTATATATAATCTTCGAAAACAAATATAGAAATAAGCATAACACAAATCAGTCACAGATATCCACATCACAAAGGCGGAAATAGATATGAATATAACACATAGAAGTGTACATCGGAGTAGCGGTCAAACAAGATCCACAATATCACAAAAAAATTGATACAAGTGCTAGACAAAAGAATATGTATACATCAAGGAGTCTCTATCTCAAATGTATAACAACAAAAACTACCAATTTAATGTAGTTAGACAAAAGTCAGATGATGATCCCTGATAAGGAGTCAAGCAGAAGCACCTGTAACATCTCGGTCTGACACGAGTATTATTCAATAAGAAAATAATAAACGGGATGCTATCCCATGGTCGCTAGCCATAGAGCTGGTGCAATGACGTAGTACAATATATGTACGCCCGAGGAACCTGAAACTCCAATAATTCGGAATAATGACGTAGTGCAACGGTATGCCCGATGAGCCTGATAAGCCAGACAACGACGTAGTACAACGGTACGTCCGATGAACCGAACTCCATAAAAGAGCATGGGTCGCTAGCCCACAAAAATGATTCGAAACTCCAAAGAACCAATAGGTCGTTAGCCTATAAAAGAAATGAGATGAAACTCAATAAAACGAGGTATAGTCCTCTACGTGGACAGAGAGAGATAACATATCGCTAGTCTAATCAAAAAATGATCACCGTTGATTAATAAAAAGTGTGAATTACACTAAGCTAGTAAATAAATGAGTTTAGCTTCATGTCCCATAACCATTGGCTTAGCTTAAATATTTACAAACAAATTGTAGATCTCCACTCGAAAATTGTCACAAGAGTTTCAATTGAACAAGTCCAAAAATTAACCGACGAAGTAAACACAAGGGTTTCATACCACTAGTTTTACTAGGCCGTTTAGTTAGATTTCTCAAACGAATGAGGTAAAGGTTTGTGTATATTAATAGATTGGAAAACAATTTTATAAACACACTACGTATTAAAAATAGAGTTGAATCATATTTGAGAAAGAGTTTGAATATTTACTATTAGTATAGAAACCTTTGTATTATAAAGTGACAAATCACAAAATTGATTGTTAGAACAAGCAATCACTAAAAATTCACATTCAAAGACGTGAATCAAATCCAAAGAAATCGATACCAAACCCATCAAAATGGATATTCTCCAAAAAATCCCGAAAAAGAAGTTATAAAAGTCAACAAAAATGATAACAACAAATTGGAGAAACAAGAATCGATTAAAAATTGAAAATTCAAACACAAAAGGCAAAATAGGCAGAGATAGCAGATTCAGTCGACTGGACCAGGGTGTTCAGTCGACTGACACAAATCCTGGAAACTTTCTGTTTTCAGGTTCAGTCGACTGTACCTGGGTGGTCAGTCGACTGAATCATGCCTGGAAACTTTCGGTTTCCAGGCTCAGTCGACTGACCCAAAGTGGTCAGTCGACTGACGCTGGCCCAGGAAAATTCCTGGGTTCGGTTCAGTCGACTAACCTTCTAGTTCAGCCGACTGAACTGGAAATTCCAGTATTCTCAACCTAGCCCCCAAGGAGCAAAATTCCGAACAATTTACGATCGGTCGAGCGATGGGCGTTAGGGGTTTACACCAATCGGCAACCCAGCCCTATAGGCTCTTCGATATGCCAACAAAAGCATGATCAAACATCAAAGCTAAGACTTCTAAAGATTTAACTTCAAAATACCAAAAATTGGAATGCTCATAAAACCAATTCAATCCAAAGAAAATGGACATGGAATAGATGCTAGGAATCACTACCTAACAACTATCAAAGAAATAGACATAGATGTGAGTTCAAAAACTCACCTTTAAACCCAAAAACAATGAAGGAGAAGCTTGAAAGAAAGGAAGATCAACTAATCTTCAGCTTCAACTCTAGAAACTCTAATCTAAGTCTAGAAGCAATAATTTTCCAAATTAGGTTATAGGAAATTTCTAAAATTGGAGAGATATTGAGATGGAGAAGAAGAAGGAGATGCTTACCAAAGCTTCTCTTTGATTTTTAGGGCTAGAACTTGAATTTGCAAATGAAACTAGGGCTTAGAAATTTCTATTTCCAATCTTTTCCTCCATTTTTACTAAAGCTTGAGTTGCAGGAAATATTATGAAGGAATGAAGAGGAGAGGGGGTGGAGCTGGGGTCTTATGTTAAGTTATTGTGCTGAAACCCAAACCCAAAGCCCTAAGTGAAAATGTCAAAATTCAAGCTTACTCCAAACATATCGATATTTAACTCAAAAAGGTCGCAAACGTCGTTTTGAACTCAATGGAAGTGATCTCGAGTTCTAATTCGACTGTTTGCAAAAGGTAGTAATTTGGACTAAAATTTGACTAACGATGCTATATTTAAATAAAATATCTACATATACAATCGTAAAATATGCGGGATTTTACAAACACCAACACAAAACTATCCAAATACTCTCGAAAGACACGGTTCATAAAATCCACAAAGAAAGCGGGTGCAATCGTTAACTCGAATGGCATTACTAACTACTCATACGAACCATACCTAGTCTGTAATGTTATCAATGGAATATTGTCCTCTGCCACTCTTAATTGATGGAAGCCTATCGCCAAATCCAACTAGAAAAACACTCTGGCTCAACACAATTGATCTAATAGATCATTTATTCTTCGCAGATGATACTTATTCTTGATCGTCCTCTCGTTCAACTTACGATAGTCGATGCACATTCTCAACGAACCATCTGGTTTCTTCACAAACACCGTGGCCATTCCCTAAGGCGAACTTCTTGGTCTAATAAAATTCCTTCCTTCTAGATGCACTAGCTTCACCTTCAATTTTTCATCTCGGCCAGTGTCATCCTACTAGGTGGTCTACACATAGGTTGAGCTCCTAGCACAAGATCTATCTAAAACTCGACAGCTTGTTTCGATGGTAGTCCTGTGACCGGCTCAAAGACATCTGCAAATTCTCTTGCTACTCGAACTTGACTAAGCTCTTCTCCCACTTCCATAGCACTTAAAAAAGCACAACTACTCCGGTCAGAATTCTCTACTGAGAATATGATTTTTTATGACTATCATGGTGTCATAGTGATATCTCCTCATCTTGGCAAATATCCTAGCCTTATGCTTGCTCGACCAATCCGTACCCAAAATGATATCGAAATCTATGAAATCAAAAACATATAGACTGCTTGCAAACTTATGACCTAACAAGTCGAGTTCTAACTAGTCACATCTCATCCCTAGAGATGCATACCCCTCTATTGGATTCGCAACCCTTAAGGAAGTAACAAGGTATGTGGATTCTAAGCATAACCTATCAACCAAATTTTGAGATATAAACGAATGTGATGCACCGATATCAAATAGTACCCTAACTAGTATACACTGAATCAAAAACGTACCTTCCATCACAATCTTCCCTTTTGCAGCTGTAATTGGCTTAGAAGATGACGGTCCAACAGCAAAAACCTTTCTCTTGTCCGCCTTGACTGGCTCTGGACACTGGTTCTTATAATGCCCAACTTGATTATAATTAAAGCACTTCACGTTCTTCCTATCTGCAGCCTTCTTCCCTTTGCCTGACCTATACTCATGAGCATAGTGACCCTTCTTGACACGATTGAAGCAAACTAAATCAGCCTTTGACTTCTTGGAAGCTTCCCTCTTCTGGTCTCCCTTCTCTTAAAGAACTTCCTCTTCTTCACCTGAGAACCTTGGGTTTCAACTGGCTTCTCTCTAGCACAACTATCAAGCATCTCCTCACGGCGGATTGTCGTATCCCCCACTACATTACTAGGATCATGTGGCAGGGTCACCCTAGCAATCTTGGGACTTAGTCCCCTAATGAACCTCTCATTCCTCTTGATGACGGTGTCTATGGTATTATATCCATAACAAGACAACCCATCAAACTTGGAGGCATACTCAACTAGTGACATGTCCCTCCTGCTCCAGATCGAAAAACTTCCTCAGCGGCACTGATTTAACAACCTCAGACATAAATCTCTGTTCAAATCTCCATCGAAAATTAGTTCAGTCAATTCCTCCTCTGGAACTCCGATAGTAACACTGTTCTACCAATGAAGTGCTGACCCTTGTAACTGTCTAGAGGCCATACTTCTCTCCTGCTCATCATCTAAACCCAAATCAGATAAGATACGCTAACAATGCAACAACCAATTCTCTACCTCTATGGCATTCTTCGTCCCCATGAATGGCTTCCCACTAAGACTAGTGTTATCTTTTCTCATCTTAGCATAATAATTCCTAACTAGAGCCAGAGGATTAGCTCCTCCAACATTTCCTGCAATACCAGAAACAATTCCTGCTTGCATCATATTGACGAATAACAGATACGTCGCCCCCATATCCACTGGTGGATTTCCAGCACCTAGATTGGCATCAACATTTTGGTTAGCATTAGCCTGTCGACCCGGGTTCCTCCTAGTGGATCGAGCATTTCCATTGATTGTGGTGCTTCCTCTACCAAGATTTCTTCTTCCTTTTCCTGCCTCCATATCTTCTTTCTTGTAAATCTGAATACGAGCCTTAGTAAGATACAGAAGAACGGTCTAAAATAGAGGAAAATATGCACTTATATAAATATACCAAATACAAGTATGTTACTATAGCGTTAACCCAAACCCTGATCTTATTTTGTAACTCCTGGGATTATGTTTGAAAACCTTTCATGTTTAAATTCCTTTTAAGTTTCATAAACCTATACCCTGATACGAACTTGTAACATCCCCCACTTGGAGGCCTGAAACTAATGACTATGGATGCTGCAGTTATCCATAGTTATTAATCCTCGACGATCAAATATGGAAATGTTAGATACATTGATATAACAGAAAGACATGGATATGGAAAATTTTAAAAATCAATAAACAACTTTCTCATTCCATTTCAAAACATCTCAAATTCATTACATACTTCCAAAACGAGAACCACGTTTAGAAAAAAAAATTATTACAACATACGCCAAGAGGGGCATATGAAGATACCCCCTTGGATAATCAGAGTATATATAGGCAATTAAACAACTTTGCCTTTACAACAACAACACAATGGAATCAAAATAGAAGAGAACTCTAGATAGCTATCATGCCACCTGCACATCTCTGGAAGCTTATTCGTCTAAAGAGGTACCTGATAACCTCAACTCTCAAACTACTCAAAATCAATTGAGTACCCGAGAGTTTAAGGGAAAAACATAAACTTCGAGTTAGACATAAAGCCTGAAATGAATAATAATTAACTATCTCAAACTATTTAGATATCTAATAAGAGCACACCGCTTAGCGGAACGGGTTTTCCCTGAACTCGCTATCCAATTTCATAGTTTTCATGTGCTTACTAAGAACCTATTGGCCCCTACCAATAAAATCATTGTTTCATGGGTTCTTCCTGAACATGTTGGTAACTCCAGTAACTTCCCTCTTATCCTAGTTTTCATGAGTTAACAAGGAACCTATTGACATCTGTCAATAACTTAATCAGGATATAGTTTTCATGGGTTTACTACAAACTTATTGGCCCTTACTAATAACTCTTTCTACTCATAGTTTTAGTGGGATTACTATGAGCCTATTGGCATATGCCAATAACTTCTTTAATCATAGTTTTCATGGGTTTACTATGAACCTGTCTTCTTGACAACTTCTTTAATTAATATTTTAGCATCCTATATTCCGATCTTCCTGACCTCTTGGACGTTTTTCTACTCATTCAGGAGTTAACAAAATTTATATTCACTACTAGATCAATCTAGTTGGTTATTCTACCCTTCCAAAAAATGCAATTATGGGTCTATTTCAATGTGAATATATACATACATGAAAAAGCAAGCATAATAACTTGGTTAATTTCTTTAAAATGTTAATCAAGGAAAACTTCTTCAAAAACTCCATCTTAAAAATCATTTCAAAACTCTTTATTTGTTCCATGGTTTTCCTTTTAAATGAGATTGGGTCATTTGTTTTGAAAACTAAGGCTTTCGAGACCTTAAAACATTACTTTCGAAACCCCTGGATAACCTCCTTTGAAGGCATGCAATAATTCTTTTAAAAACACAAAATATATATCTTTGGAAGCTCATTAAATCGTCTCTTTCAAAACCAAAATGTACCGTTCGAAAGCGCCAAAGCATTACTTAATAATCCTTGGAAACCTAGCCTCAAAACCAATAAAAGTAACTCTTTCAAAACCCTTGGGTTTTGCTTTAAAAATTTTTTGGGTCAACATGAATATATATGAAAGTATCCCATTCGAAACCTTTAAACTTCATATAAAATTGTTTGGGGAAAGTTGATGGCATCGGCACCATCCTTACGAAATTTTCAAAACATTTAAGTAAAACATTAAAGGTTAAAATTGAAACCCTCTTTCGAAGCCATTGCTTTCGAAACCCTTCAACCCTTTTGAAAGCTCATAGGAAGTAGCTTAGTACATCTTTAAAACAAAATCTATCCTTCGAAAGCATCGATGGCTTCAATACACTCGGAAGGCAAAAGAACGGTAGTAGGGTTTCGACTAGGTCAGAACCATCATTTTCGAAAGCATTGTTTTATAAACAAGGGACTCGTTCATAAGCTCATAATTAAAAATGAAAGATGGGAACCTTCTTCGAAAGCTATTTAGAAAACCCCTTTCGATAATATATGTTTTGACTCCTTTGAAAGCTTTAGTAAAACAAAACAGGCGCTTAACGTTTGAAAACAAAGCAAAGGGTTCGACCCCATTGAAAGCTAAGGTTTTAATACCATGTCTTCCGCATTTCTCCAATCCACTTTGTACCAACAATAATTATATCCTGTGTATTGGTTCCAGCTTTGTGGGTTTTGACATGATTGAAGGCTGAAGCTATGAGTCCAAATGTGCTTCTAATAGAGGCGGAACCCACTTTTCTTGGTAAATTTGATTTAATGCTAACTAAAGCAAACACTTTCTAACTAACCTTCCTACTTGTAAACATTGATTGGTTGCCTCAACTTTTCAATTTATTTACGAAATAACCGACGCATACTTTTAGATCAAACCAAGATTAATTTAACAAATAAGCCCTTCCATTATGCAAAACAATTAAATCATTTAGACCTTCTTTCAAAATAATTTAATTCTCATAGTAATCACTTAGGAAAAATCCCCAAAAATCATAGAAATTCACTTTTAATATTGTATCTAACACATCTAAATTTTAGACAAAATTCTCAATATAATTTTTAAATAAATTTCTAATCCCAATTAACCATATTTTCCTTTGAAAATTCATAATAATTTCTCCCTAACTCGAAAAATTATTTAATTAAAACACAACTCTAGAATCATGTTTTACATAACATATAAATTCCTCATGGCATGTGAAAACCATTTTAATCGGTTTTACCCTTAAAGCCATATAATATCATATTTAAACAATTCTTATTTAAATTAAACATGTTATAACCCAAGCATATCATCATACAGATCATCAATAAAATAGATTTAATCTTAAATCCAAAAAAAATGATCATAAACATAGAATGGAGAAGATATATAGCATTCACCTTGATTAGAATAAGGAGATTGGATGGAGATTATGATTTATTTCCCTTGCTTTGATTATAAACTTTACTTGATGTTTTCTTCTCCTAGCAATGGTCGGCTCTAAGCTCTTCTTTTCTTACTTTTTAAGTTTTGAGAAAATGAAAAATGAACGTGAATGGGTGGTAGAGGCATAGATATATATATAAGGCTCATAGTGGTGCGGCTATTTCCCAATATACCCTTATGTAAATTAACTTGCTTATAAACCATTCTTAAGCACATTTATTTAATTAAGCCGAGATCTTAGTTTTGTTTTCAATTCTCAATCCCCTTATCACTCTAATTATTTACATTATACTATTTAATTTATCTAACTAAATCTTATGTATAATGCTATAAAAAAGTAGGAGTGTTACAATAAGCCATCGATGAAATCCATCGATATTTGGTCTCATTTCCAAGTCGAATTTCAAGAGGTTGGAGTAGTGCTGCAATCTTTTGTTGATCACTTTTGATCTGTTGACAATTCACACATCTACTAATAAAGATGGAGATGTCCCTCTTCATGCTTTTCCACCGAAATGTCCATTTTATGTCCTTGTACATTTTGTTAACCCCTAGGTGGACATTTTAGATTGATGGCATTCTGTCAATACTTCTTGTCTTAAGTTGGCAATCTCTGAAAAACAAATTCTTCCTTTTAGCCGTAATATCCCACGGTTATCAATATCAAAGCTTGTACTCTGCACTTGAAATGCTGTTTAAAAATCCTCCTTAGCTGCTGATCTTCTTTGTACTTGCTGGCGATTCCTTCTAGAAGAGTTGAGGTAACTTCAAGATAGGCTATAATGGAATGCTTTCTACTAAATGAATCTGCTACCACGGTGGCCTTTTTGGGTGTGAATAAAATATCAAGATCATAAGATGCGATAAATTCTGGCCAACGCTGCTGCCTCATGTTTAAGTCCTTCTGAGTGAAAAGATATTTCAAAGATTTATGGTCTGTAAAGAGCTCAAAATTTTCACCTAGTTGGTAATGCCTCCATATTTTAATGCAAACACAACGGCTAATAGCTCCAAGTCAGGTGATGCATAATGCCATTCACGGATCTTCAATTGTCTGCTTGCATAAATGATGACCTTTCTATGCTGCATCAGAACAACACCTACTTCTTCCTCACAAGCATTATTATATACTGTGAAACTGCCGCTTTCATCAGTAATTGCTAACACGGGAGCAGTAGTTAAACTTTTCTTGAGTTCTTGAAATGCTTCTTCACATTTATACGTCCACTCAAGCTTCATATCTTTTATAGTCATCTTGGTTAAGTGAGAAGAAATTTTAGAGAAATCCTGAATGAATATTTGATAATATCCTGCCAGTCCTCATAAACTGCAAATGTCCTAGGGAGTTTGTGGTTGCTTCCAGTCTAGAACAGCTGTAATCTTCGCTAGATCAACTGCAATTTCTTCCCCTGACACAACATGTCCAAGGAATCCTACCACTTTCTAACAAAAGTGACATTTTGAGAATTTAGCTATCAACACATTTCTCCTCAATATTTCTAACACAACTTTAAGATGCCCTTCATGTTCTTCCTCGGTCTTTGAACATTTCAGAATGTCATAGACTGAGACTAATACAAATTTGTTGACTATTTCTCTAAATACTCCATTTATAAGGTTTAAAAAATAGGCGGGAGCATTGGTTAGCCCAAAAGGCATAACCAACCATTCGTAGAATTCATTCGAGCTTCTGAATGCGGTTAAAGGAATGCAATCTTCTGCTATCCTTAGCTGATGGAATCCTATAGCTAGATCCATTTTTGAGAATCCATTTTTGAGAATACTCAAGCATGATGTAGTTGGTCAAATATATCATCTATGCAGGGTAGAGGATATTTTTTTATCGTTTGTTTGTTTTGATCTCTATAGTCTATACACTATCTTATAGAGTTATAAGACATTGCAACAAAGACCCTTACTGCTCTCCAACTTGAATGATTTAGTCTTATTAGTCCTTTCTTTAATAGCTCATCAGTTTGTCTTCTTAATTCCTCCTTCTCTTTCGGTGCCGTTTTCATAACCGAGTGAACAACATGCCTTGTATTAGGGAATAAATCTATGTGGAACTCAATTTCTCGATAGGGTGGTAGACTTTTCACTTCTTCAAAAATGTTCAAAAATTCCTTACCAATTGGTATTTCTTCTAGATGTTTTGGAATAAATTAAGCACATATATATAAGTTTCCTTTACTAGACTAGGGTTTCCACACTTTATCTTTAAATGTTCAACTCTTCTATTTTGCAGTAGCACTATCCTTTTATTACAATCAAGAATGGCTTTATATTTAGACAACAAATTCATGCCAAGTAATATTTACAATTCATTGAAGTTAAGGTAGATCATATGCAAAAATTTGAGATAGGTAGGTAACTTGGACGCTTTTACAAATCATAACGATATTTGTCATACCGCCTATCGGATTAGACACACATATAGGCATATCTAATATTTTTGGTTTAAGTTTAAGTTTAAGTTTATCAACTAATTTCTTAGAACTAAAGCTTTGGAAAGCCCCGGTATCTAATAATAACCTAACTAATATTTTATTAACGTCAATTTTATCTTCTAGAACTCCCTATCCCTTTGCATCGGTCGAAGTTAGGGGTTCATCTATAATGGAAAAGACTCTAACTTGCTCTCCTACCTTTATCAGTGGGCATTCCATTATCCTGTGCCTTCCTTTGTGGCAACTGTAGCAGGTTCCCTTTTGTGCTTTAGGATTTTTACAAGCAGTCGAAAAAGGTGACCCTTTTGCAGGCAATTATAACAGATTACATCTTTTAAACGATCTTCTTGGTATCCTCCATCTGGCGTGCCTTGCCTTGGTTTCTTCCCTTGCTAGTTAAACTTCCACTTCTTCCAATTATTATTGTAACTACTTTTAATTATGGGTGGAATCTTCATGTCTAGAGTTTCACATCGAAAACCCATATCAACCAAATCTGCAAACATCTCCTTAACTTGCGTCGTATCCTGTCTTGATATTGTTTCTTTATTCCAGAGATAAATATTTCATTCTTCTTCAAAGGAGTTTCCATCAAACCTGGTCCAAATCGTGATGATTCATTGAACTTGTTAGAATACTCCTTTATGGAGATCTCTCCTTGTTTTAGATCCATAAAACTCCTGTAAAGGTGTCATTTTCCAACTGCTGGATACTGTTCTTTAAAGACCTCCTTGAAGTGTGCCTAAGAAAAATTGGCCTCCGATTCATTCATAATAACGGACTCCCACCAGGCAAGAGCCCCATCCTATAGTTGCCAAGAAGCTAAGAATCTCTTCTGCTCATCTCCAATATTCAACCCCTTAAAAATTGTTTCACAAGAGCGGATCCAAGCTTGAGCTTCTATAGTGGACTCTGTTCCTATAAGTGGTTTACCACCCAAACTGGTGTAATCTTTGCATAGAGTAGCAAAATTAATACGAGATTATTCAGGGATTACTGCTTCCTTCATTATTGTTGCAGTTGATTGACCATTGGTGGTCGTGGCACCGTTTCCACCCCTTTCCCTTCCTCATCCTCTTCTTCCATTCATCTCCTATTATCTGCATGTTGTTACGAAATATCTTTTGGATTACAGATGAGATAATCTTAGGGAATGGAATGAAATTCAAATATACTTATTCGGATCAAATTTTTAAATGTGCGCCTCTTAGATTAAACTCATTCTGGGGCAGTACTTACCCTATCTCTAATGAAGTGACCCCATCAAGGCTTAGGTATTCGCTCGGTCATAAGCTCTGATACCAAATGTGATGGGTTGCCTCTTTGTTCCTCAAAAATCGACACTAATACATCCCCGATATTCACATGCCGCAAATCCAATTGTCGGGGAGGAAGATTAACATGGGATAAAAGAAAATAAGGATAGAAGAATAATAATAATAGAATCTTAATCATATTTAACAACTTGTAATCATATAGATAATACATGCAATCACTCTCAAAATAAGATATCAGAGTCATAGCAAGTATCAACCCAGCTAGGATAGTTATAATGGCATGTCCCTAAAAGTGCTGGTAGATACTTATGCATAATACAGACATAATAGAAAGTGATAGATAATTTAAACAAAAAGAACCAAAATGCTCCATGCCCTATGCTCAATGCTCCATCCTAAGCTTCAAATAATCTAACTACTTGGCTGCTCGAAAAAACAGGGCACCCAATGTTTAAGGGAAAAGAAAAATAAACTCTGGGTCAACAAATTGGGAGCACACCACACATAAACACATAAAATATGCATTTTGGAAAAAAAAAAAGGGTATCTCATAAGACCACTCCACATATAGACGTGGAATGGGTTTTTACTTTATGATAACTAAAAAATTTGCTACGAAAAATCATGTGATATTATTTTCATTGACATTCTTTTGAAAATAGTTAGATGTAAACTTATTAATCTTAGGTGAAATTGTTACCATTATTAAATTCTGAATATGTTAGGCACTACAAACAAAACTCTTACAAAGCTCGTTCGGAGAATGGATTCCATACAATGGCAGGTAATGGATTGCCTTCCATATAGTACGTGTTTATAGGGATGTACCGAGGATACACCAACAATCCATTTGGCATAACCAGTCTATCCTTATTTGGCACTAGCCTGGATAGAAACTGAATATGTCGTTACCCCAGTTGTAACCGACCTATCCGGGAGCGCATAGAATACACCACATACTCGACATATAGAGAGTAATCTACAAAGTGATGATCATACCCTAATGGTTGCAAACCACATAGCCTTACAGCGTGCCATTTTTAAGCCATTATTGGGTGATGAGGCCTGAGGTAACGATTACCTTTCACGTAGCATATTCAACTTTGAATGCCACACTACCATTCCATGATCACACAACTGAATTCTATAAATGTATAACTCCTGAGCTCATACCTCTTAGGAAATGATGTTAGGCTAAGAGAAGTTTCAATTTTTGCTACCAAATAGATGATACGTTCATAGAGATAAATCAATGTAATTAGAAATGCAATTGTAATGACCCGAAATTTTCGAAGCCGAAAATTCCAAATAGTTATGAAAAGAAGAAAGAGATAGAAGAATAAGAAGAAGAGAAACACCAAACACCTCACATTCGCGGTGGATAAAATATAACAATAAATAATAACAGTTTACAAAAGAATACTATATCTGTCGGTTACATTTAAATACATCAGAGTTACACAAATATTCAACACTGGTTATATACAAATCAGCATGACTCAGATATACAATATTGTAATACAGCGGAAATACTCTATACGTTCCTATCATCCAGCTTGCTTTCTGAGCTCCAGAACATCCTTACCTGAAAATCTATAATACTCGATCTGACCTGAGCATTACACCAAAGTAACACCCGGGTCAGGCTGGAAACCAGCGTGAGTAAATCCATATAGTTTGTAAGGACAAGGTTCAAACCCTAAAGAAAAACCCAGGTAACTCGTACTTTCCAACGAGTTCATTATTCAATATGTCCAATACTTGTTTCATAATCAGATTCTAAATATTCGGAGGTTCATAATATTCCATTCAGCCTAGTAATTCCACCCATCCCATCGTTTGATAATCAAGTAGATTACCTTATCCATCAATCAATCTCTAATAACAAATTGATTGCCCTTTTATTATCAATTAATAAACTTTAGCTGTAAATTTAATTTCTTAAATGAAATCCATTCCTAATTATCTATAATCAATTAATTATCCTCAAATTTACTAATTAGTTTACCATCGTTTATTCATATAGCATTTATCAAAATTAAGTATACACAAACATAACAGATATATCATAGCGTATAACACCATATAGTCATCATAATCCAGATATTCAAAAGTCAATGAACAGAAATCATCAATGTATAATATAGTTAGTCTAATTGACTTACATTAAACTAGATTGTTTACTTATGAATTTACCACTTTCTTGATTAATAAATCCTTCATTAATTAATCAATTAATTTCAAACACTTAAATTAACCATTTCTAAATTATATTTATGATCAATTAAATTAATCTTAATTTATTATCAATTAATAACTTTCATTATTAATTAAATCTGAATTACCCATTATTAATCGCCAATTTCTTAATTAATTACCTAATCAATTAGATATTATTCCTTAATTATATTTCAAATTAGTTAACTCTTAATTAACTTTAATTAGGTACCGTTAAAATCTCTTAATTACAAACTTATTAAACATTTAATAAAATTTCTTAATTACAATTTATTTGATCTAAAATTTCCAATTTAAGTTTCTTAACATCTTTAATCACCTTACTGTTAATTATAATCAACAATCCTTAATCTTGCATTTACACAACGACTGTCCATATTATACTCAACAAACTAGCATTCAATCATTAACCCGAGCAAATTTCCCAGGTTACTCGGGTTGGACCCGAGCTCTTTATATTTTCCTCCAAATTTTTCCCTTACTTCTATTCTTCTTTATTTTTTCAAGCTTAAGTTTAAAAACACAGTAACACTCAATGCTCTCCATGAACTCGAGCTCGACCTCGAGTACCAAACTCAGTTGCACGAGAACATCACTGAGTCTCCCACGCGAACGAACTCGCCTAATACACGAAAACATCATGTACGCACACAGCCTCGCCGGCGAACTCCGACCGACTCCGGCGATCCCAATACATCGAGTAACTCTTCGTCATCGAGTTCTGATCAACTAAAGACTCACACTCGTCCACAGTCGAAAATGAGTATAACTCGATAAATCTCGAGTTCAGACCCCCGACCAAACTTGCCTCGCCTGAGCGTTTCCGACCACTGTAAACTCCCAGCCTCCGGTCATGAATGCATCACACTTCCATCCACCATTTCCCCAAAACACGCGCGACTCGATCGATTGTCGATGAAGAAATCCCCTCATTTCCAGACCTCGACAAAACTATGAAGTAAACCCTAAATTTCCCTCGTCCTCTCAAACCTTGCAATAGAAAAATTTATCAACAATTTTCCTAATGAAATCCATAGCTAAACTTGCTATAAGCAAAGTTTCAGCACCCAATGTTTGATCGATGGGCAGAAATAGGTTAAAAAGCATATTTTGATCATCTACGAACCGCTCATAAACCGCACTTCTACAAATTACCAAACAAAGCTTAAAATTCCTATTTTTATGTAAGGATTCAGATTATATGATTAAATCTTCAAATTATTATGGTCGAATTACTTCAAAAATTTGAATTTACACTGTAAAAACCAATTATTTCTTACTGTATAAACTTTTCTTTCTTGAATCTATTTTTAACTTCTGTATTAAGCTTAAACTAAAATATTTTGTTTAAACCTCAAAACTTAACAGAGATCACATGTAAAGATTTTGAATTTTGAACAAAATCATAGACTCTGAACTAAGAACAGAGAATTTAAATTTGACAGATATGTGCATATCCATATACATAGCCATCATTCATGCAAGAAATATATACTAAATCACTGAAAACTTCCATCTTGTATATCAAAGTTACTACCAGATTTAAACTTCTTCAAACAATTTATTTACTCACCCTATCGAGATACTGCTGCTTGGATTCTTTGTTCCTGCCTTGCCTCTTCCTCTATTTTGATTTTGATCCTCTTTGTACTTTAATTTTTTTTAAAGGATACTCAGGTTATCATAAACGAATGAATTAGGGATATATATATATATATATATATATATATATATAAAAAGAAGATTGTGTACAGGCTGAACTGTGTGTACAGGATAAAATTGTACTGACCAGAGATTTTTTTTCTTGGTGAAGAAGGCTGAAATGATATAAATTATGTGTTGCATTAATGCTATGTTTCCTTACAAGTTAACATATTTATCCCATTGATTTGTTTGTACATAGATATTTTGGATGTAGATATATTTTTATTCTTCCCAAATGGTAGCTGATACAAATTTTAGCAGCTGATATGATATACATTGGGCTGCATTAAATTTCATTGTCTTGTTCATACTTATTCTTTATTTTTGAATGTACAGGAATGTATATTTCTTTTGCAAGCCTATAAGCATATATCTTGTTTTCTTGTTGTCTTCCAGGTCTACATACTTATCTAGTTTGTTGTACTTGAATGTATCCTAGTTTCTTGTTTGTCAAGCCTACATATTTGAACATATTTCTAGTGTATTCACTTTATATTTTATAAAACTATATAATTTAGCTTATGTATATTTGTTTTATTTCTATTTCTAACTTAAACTATCAACACTTGATTTACATGTTCATTTCCTATTTTACATGACTATAAACTTATTTGACATATTTACTTAACATCAATACTTATTTATTATTTATTATTTAATATTCATGTTAATTTCATAGTTTCTGGTGTTTGTATATTTATTTTTATAACCATATTTTATTTTACACTTATGTTACATATCAATAAGATGTCCTATTTACATTAAAATACATACCCAAATCTCCGTTTAAGCTTATATTTAATTATTTAGACTAAATTCTAATTAAAATAATATTTCTAAATTTCCGGGATGTCACAGCAACGTCAAACATTCTTCCATACAATTTGTCCAAGGGCAGAATAAACCGCAGGTACTCTCCTACCACATCCCGTCGAGAATTACCCTTAGGATTATAAGCAAGAAGTCCTTGCACTAAAGATATCAAATGAAGAACTACTGTCACATAAATGTGATATGGGAAATTTCCCTCCCAGGGTTAGTAAAATAACAGTACATTCCATCTTCCAAATCATTTCCCTATCATGTTATTTTTTCGAACGCGCATATTAGTTCGAAGTGGCTTTTGAATAAGAATTACCCAAATCCGACCTTGGTTCCTTCAAACCAATTATGAATAAAAGAGGTGTTAATTATATGGGTAATCATTTGATTAGTTCATTCCTTTTTATCAAAAAAATATTTTTAAAGATATAAAATTTTAAACCATTTCTTTATGGTATATATGGAATCATTAAACCCTCTTTCTTTTTGAAAAATTATTTAATTAAATCTTAACATAGATTTATTAATTCCAAATAAAATTTTTAATTGAGTTGAAACTATGTTATCTAGGATGCTAATCCAAAACCAATAAATATGAAGTGAGAAGAAACTGTAGAAATCGTCTAATTCTACTCAATATCAATATTCATATTCAACAAGTACAATAGACGGAATAACGATGAAATCACCTTTCAAATTCCATGAATAGTATGAATTCTTTGCTCAAAATTTAACACCAAGTATATGAAGATTATCGCCAGACAATGCAAGTTATTTAAATCTGGAATTTTTTTTTATACTTCGAGAATTTTGATCCGAGTAAACCAAATGTACTATCCCCTCCATCGGGCTAGTCCGGGTAGCTAGGGAGGGCAGGCAACTAGTTTCCCAAACCTAAGCCTAGAGGCTACCTCTCTATTATCCATAAGGTGGTCAATTTATTTCTTCGACTCTAAATCGTTTAGCCTACTTAATTTACTTTTAATTATTTTAGAGCATCCGGGCTTTTCCTTCGATATGTTCCATTCCTTGGTCGGATTTTCTATTACACTCACAAATGGAACAAACATACTAGTCTTTTCTACATACTCATTTTCAAACCTCTTAATCATCTTTGAAATTACTTAATTATTTATTTAAAAAGGTTCACGAAAGATTCAGGAAAGAATAATTAAGTTAAAACTATTTCTTACAAAAGTTATTAAAATTGCTGTAAATAGTGTTTTAGAAGCTTATTTGATAAAAAAACTTTTCGATCGTTTGAAAATCCATTTTTGTGACTCAAATCTCTTTTAAAAGATTTTAAAAGATTTATATAATTTATTTCATATTTTTAAAGAATTAGAAATATCCATTTTAAAACATTTACTACTTTGGCCTCCGAATTGCCAAAGCGCGATTTTATTCAAAACTTAATTTGCTCATATTTTAAAATTTACTAAATGAAATCTCAATATTATTTCTTTACTTGAAAACTATGATTATAATGGTTCGTAAAAATTCTTATTTCAAAGCAATCTGACTCTGAATCCATCTTATAAATGGATTTCATTTTTAAAATGCGAAATCGTGAACTGCCATTACGCGATGAGCCTATTTTTGGCTAAATTTTCAGTATTTCCATGTCGATAATCATCTGAGTTATTGGAGTCTGGGATAAAGTTGAGCTAAATCCCGACTGTATTCGAGAAATTTCTAAAAAACCAATCTCACTTGATTAATCTTTTGGGTAGCGTTCTGTTTGTATTCTTGTTTCGAAGGAGTGAAGCCTTAGAAATCATAAGGTGTTTCTTATAAGATGTGATGCCCACCTCGGAACCCACATTAAAAAAGAGCATTACTAGGCAATACCGTCTGTTAATGCGGAGAATAGGGCTGGTTAGGAATAAACATATACAGCCTTATCTTAAATACCTATTGAATACGTTGATAAAAGCTCTATGTTTCCACATCACAAGTGGATCGACATATCCAATAAATACTTAATACAAATCCATAGGTGGCTATAGGATCTATCAGAACAAAATACAACAACTCAAGTGTAAAACACATCATAGAATAGCAGATAATCACATATGCACACACATATACAGATACATCACAGAGTATACAAAATGATACATCACATATGTGGTATGACGACCAAGATACAAACACGATTCAAAAGAATATACATATCAGAGTAGCAATAAAAGAACTACACAAAAGCTACAACAAAAAGCCAGTATAAAATTCCATGTAGATAGACTAAGTCCAATAGAATAATTAACTTGAAACACCTCGCTCTGACCCGTGTATAAAATACACGGGTCAGTCTAGCTAAACAAATCAGTTTAAGAGTATAATCGATAACATAAGCATAAGGCAGGGTGATAATCTTCTCAAGTGAGAAGGAATAATTCAAGGGTATATGGTTACTTCAGATGGTACAATCAAATAGGTATAGTAATTTCAAATGATATAAGGATATCACTAAACATGAATGCAACTCAAAGGCGATAAAACTTCATAACAAATCTCACAATAAAAGCACGCCTCATCTCATTGGCGTATCAAAAAACATGAAATATGGTTTAGGAGAAAAACAAAACTCCAAAGAGGAGAAATCCTAAACCCGCCCTATCGGCAAACTCAAAAGCATTCTCAAAAGAGAACACATCATCTCAAAATACACCATAAGGCAATCAAATATAAATCCCCAAAATAGGAGAATATAATCCCAAATAAATGCCAAAAGGAAAATATCATATAATAATGCCAATAGACAAATCTCAAATAATAACGCCAAAAGCATATGCAAAACTTTTGAGATGATTTCATTGATTATTGTGATTTCCCAATTGTATCGCCTTTTTCATGGTTGGCCATTCGAGCCGTTATATATATACGGCGATTACCTTAAACTTTTCCAAAACACTTTTAAATGTTTATAAAACATTTATAAACCAATTTTAAACCATTTAAAGAGGTTGAAATATTCCATATACACCATTTCATTAATAAGAGGAAAGTGATTTCTTTTGTGGTTTTTGACATGTATTAAATGTGACTTGTTAACAGAATTAAATAACAATATTAAAAAATCAAACTTGACGATCAAAGCATAGTAAACATCCATTGCAAACATCATATCATCATCAAATAATATAATATAAGTAAGAGTTTCTTGCTTTAATTTTGATCGAACTAACTTTAAATCGGCTATAGCTCCGCTGACTCGAATTATATGCTTACGAAAACAGGGACCTTTCACCTTGGAAGGCTCGGCCTTGACCTTGGAGAGGAGAATGGCTTACAACCTATGGTTGCAAGGGTGTGGCTGTCGGTATTTTAAGGAGAGGGGAGGAGTTTGCTTGATTTTTTGAAGTGGTTTGATGTGTATGTATATATATCATATAAATCAATTTTCTTTTCCAAATATTTTTTCCATTATTTCTCTAAGTATTGAAGATGTGAAAGTAGATACAAAAGCTTTAGGAATATAAAGAAGAAGAAGTGAATGGTAATGAAGAAGGATAAGGGGTATTTATAGGTAAATGGAAGGAATAAAATATCAATTTTTAAGTGCAAATACATCATTACTTCACCACCATCACAACATCCTCCATAATTATGATGTTCGGCCAAATACCTTCCTTCTTATGTGCAAGGCCATGTGCTTATACTTGTGAGTGTAAGTGCTGACTTTGGGATGCTTTAGGGTTAAGGAAAGTGAATAAAATTTATTAACATTTTAGTTGTTGTATATTAAAATGTATATGTATATATGTTTGTAGCCATGTGCATCTTAATGTCTTCATGTATGTGTATATGTATATATGCATATGTATGTCACATATAATCCACGACATTGCACAACTTTTACACGTTGAATCGTTAAGAATTCAGATTTCGATTCTTGGTCACATTTTCACTTCTAAGCTAATATACATATATTTGTAAATAAAATTTGAAAAATAATTTCTTATTATTATAAATGAATTAGAACGATCAAATTTGAGTTATAAGACCATATAAATCAATATTAAACCGTTGTTTACAAAATGTGTTATTATACCGATAAACCGTTATTGATTTTCCTTATAATTTTAGGTTACATTTATAACTTTATAAAACCATTATAATTTATTCATTATTTTTTATAACTAACTAAAATGAATTATAATCATTTAAAACCATTATTTAAATAACTAAAATAATTATTAAACCGTTAAATCTCAATTTATTTAAATAAATTAATTATTAAATGTAACGGCATTACTAATTATATCATATATATTTTTTAAATATTTATTCGAAACAAGGTTACCAATATTATTTATCATTCAAAACATTTTCATTTATGTTAAAATATCTTATATTGGAATAATTTGAATTTTTTCAAAAGTGACGAATTTTTGGGTTGTTACATCAACTGTAATCAACTCAAAGTTAAAATCTCTTGCTTGAGTAGTATGATTTATAATAATTTTATTATTGAACCAATACTTTTTTAAGGACTAACTGATTTGAATAAGGAAGGTACTGAATATACCAAATTCCATAATTTCTATAAGGGTAAGTGTTGATGAAAAGAATGCGTGTAAACAGTCATTGCTAAAAGATAACACTTAAGAAAATGTGAGATCGGATTATCGGAAAGATTTGTAAGCAATGAATTCAGCCAAACATTCAAACTACTAGCTAGGTTGACTTATGAACGTTAATATTTGAATTGTTCGATAATAATCGCAGATTGAATTCACACCTTTGGGTCCAATAACTAAAATTGTGAATTCTCCAAAAAACCGCATGAATTAATTAGTCTATAAAATGGTATAAATTAATATTTAAGAAATCTTTATTATTACTAATTTATTTGATGTTTTGGGTGTTGATTGTAATTATTTGAATGTATATATAAAAGTTATATATACATATAGATATACCATATTGACTTATTTTTAAACAGATTTTAAATATATTTAATTGCTTAATGGGATATTTAGAAAATTAGTCTATGTAAGCGTACATTCCTGGCCAAATATGCAAAGAAAAGAATGTAAGGCATCGCTTAAATGAAAATTGATTAGGAACTAAAAGGGGAATGTTTTAAATAAAATGTTGGAAATGTTTCTATTCTTCCATTAATATAAATTCCTATTTATTACTCATTCAATTTCTTTTTCTCTTCCTCTATTAACCATGGCTAAAATACAATCTCTAATTTTTTGTAAATTATTATCTCCAAATCAAATCATAACATCTAAAGAGCTACGCAGTTCATCTATCTCTTACAAAGATTTTGTGTAGATTCATGGATCTGAGGAGGGAATTCCTAATTAATGTATAACTTATTGGCTGGATCTATTAATCATTTTCTTAAATGTAATAAGTTTATCATAATTTTATATGTACATATTATTGTCTCACATTAATTTAAAATTAGTTACGCAATTTAAATAAATTGTCAAATGATTTAATATATTTTGATTTTGATAAATGCAAACATAATTTTATACATGGTTAGAACAATGTTTTAGTTATGGATCTATGTTTTAAAATTATTTATGTTAATATTCTGAATATCTTATACAATTCAATGTTTTAAATGACTCTTGTTTGAATCTTTTAAAAGATTGTTTATATTTTGTTTGATCTATTATGTGCAATTTTTGTTTTATAATATTCTGACCGCTTAATAATAATAATAATAACAATAAATTATAGTTTGGGTCAAACCTTTATTTATATGTATATGCGTATTTCATCAATTATTTTGGATGCATATGTGTGTGTGTCTACATATACACTCACAGATATGCACACACACACAAAGATATATATATATACACACATAATAGCTATAAATCTCAAAATTCACATATGTATATCCTTGTTATTATTTGTCGTTTTCGTCCTTTTATTCAATCATATGATCCTTTTATGTCAAATTGATGTTGTGTTAATTAAATTTTGCTAAAGGAGAATGGTCGAATCAAACAGTGATGCCCCCCTTCAACTCTTTCCTTTTAGATCTTGGCGTGATTACATTTTGGTTTAATTTCCTTTTTATTACCGTTCTTTAACACCTAACAATTACACTTTCCTTATGTTTGTCACACAATTCAAATTTTGAATATATTTTATATATTCTCACCTTTTACAATTTCACACTTAATTATCATAGATTGAATTAACAATAACTAAGATAATGCTAATAAAATATGTCATTATTAAACATTACTAGGTCTGATATTGTGAAACTCATTAGACTTCATAGGCCAACTATAATCAAAATAGGGAAAATTTTCAAAATCTACGTACCCTTCTCACCTGTTGCAAATCGGGCCAGGTCCTTTAATACGATGTTGACCTTTAAATTGTGTGTAATTTATCTTTACAAATTAGTCTTAAGAAATTGTAAAATTGGATTTTACCTAAAAGATCTATAAGAAATGAATTCGTACAAACTTGAGTTACCACTATCGTAAAGCTTGTTTTAACCCAAATATTGAACTATTTAACCTACATGTCATATGCTCCTTGCCTTCTACAACAAATCCTTCAGGTTGCTTCGTAAAAAATTCTTCATGTAAGTTACCATTTAGAAATGTAGTTTTCACATTCATTTGATGTGTTCTAAATCATAATGAGTTATGAGTGCTAAAATAATTCTTAATGAATCTTCCTTTGAGATAGAAGAAAATCTATAATCAAAATGTACACCTTGTTTTGTAAATCCTTTAGCAACTAATTTGGCCTTAAATCTTTCAACATTACCTTTGGAGTCGGTTTAGCTTTATAGATCTTCTTAGAACCTATAGGTTTAACCTCGATAAGTAACTTAATAAGATTACTAACTTCATTAATTTATGTAGATTTCATCTCGTCATTCATGGCTTCTAACAATTTAGATGATTTATCACACATAATAGCTTCCTTGAATGAGATAGGATCATCTCCATTACCTATATCACATCCTTCCTTAGAAAGGTATATGCGAAGACCAGAATTTTTGACCCTCAAAAGTTGATCCTAATATGCACTGTATCGCGTACTGAGCATTCAAGTGCCGGAAAAATCAACCGTTAAGGGTAAAAGAAAACGAAGACAGAACAGAATCTTACATGAATGGAATAACATATATTATTTCAATAATCTTTATAGCAGAAATTTTTTTAAATACATATATCAGAGTCTATCCTAAGCTCAGCCTGGACAATTATAAATAATTTTCCTTACAAATGCTGAAAAACAACAAACGCAGGCAAAAAAGTAAACTATGACCATATGTTGATGAAAATCTCCAGCTCTCTTCTGGAAACTCTAAGTGCCTTCAGCTAATCCGAAAACTATTCAGATCTAACCCAATTATTAAAAATATATGGATTAGTCTGGAAAAACAGCGTGAGAAACGCAAATCATAAATATATACGATAGTGTCATAGATCAACTTTGATGCCAAATAAAACCTTTGAAAAGAAGAGTATCTTATAAGACTACGTCGCACATAAATATGGATTTGTTTTTACCTTATGATAACTGTAACAGTTTTATCAAATTATTTGATATTATTTCTAATGGCATTCTTTGAAAACCCTTTCTAATAACATATTAATCATAGTCGAAATCGTTACATAAATTGAATTCCAGCATACTGGATTCTACAATCAAAACTGTAAAGGCACGTACTCGGGAATGGATTTCCAACAACGATAAGGTAAGGCACTACATTTCGATAGTACATCTCTAGAGGAATGTACCGAGGCACAACCCGCTGTCCTCTACCAACATAGAATCGGCCTACCTTTACCATAGATAGTATCGAATATGTCATCACCTCAGTCATTCCTGACCTATCCATGGCCACAGCATACACAACGAACCCAAAATATAGAGGGTAATCTGGAAAGGTGATGAACATCTCTTCATGGGAGCGAATCCCTTAGCCTTGTTGCATCTACCCTTCTATTTCCCTTAACGGTGTGTAAGGCTTGTGGTAATGTTTTACCTTTCATAGGACAAATCCCACTTTGAATGCCACATTATCACTTTCGACGACACATTAATTGGTTTCCATAAAAGTACAACCTCCGATTTCATATGCCACAGGGAAGGTTGTTAAGTATAAGAGGGGTTATCTCCTACACCACAACCAATGTATATGGTCTTTGAAACGTAATGTTAGACATTTGTCTATACAAGTTGTTTTGGAGTAGGATAAGTTGAAGGTACTCCTTCTACATCCTATTTAGAAATCACCCCTAAGATTAGTAGTGAGTAGTCCTAGCGTAGAAGATTTCAAAACAAAGGTACTACTGCCACCATATGTATATTATATGGAAATCACGAGGTTAGTGGCAAGTAGCCCTACATTATGAAGATCTTCGTCTTTAAAATCATTTCCTTCAACTTGTCTTCACTTTCGAACGTGTATTATGGTGTTCGAAGTATTTTAGGAAAAAAACCACGCACACACAATCCCGGTCTCTTTGAACCAATTATTGATAAAAGATGTGTATATGTGTATACAGAAATGTAAACCCTCTTTCATCAAATCCTCTTTTCTTCTTTTGCTCAAAATATTATTTTACTTTATGGATATCTTTTTATCAAATAAAATAATTTTTAGAGATGTATATCTTTAAACCATTTCTTTTTTCGGGATATACAGAATTACTAAACCTATTTTTAACTTTTGAAATACCAAATCATTTCCTTTTAATTACTTACAAAAAAATATCCATACTCTATTATTAGCATAATTAATAAAGATTTCATTTTTCTAAAACATGTTTTAAATAGGTCAAAAACAATGTTATTTAAGACATTGTTTACTATAAACTCAAATCACATAGTATTGAGTAAAAATGATTCATAGATTTTAGATTAATTATACCCAATAATTTTATTATTCAACCTGTACTATTAGTCGAATAATGGTGAAATCACCTTTGAAATTCGTACGGATAGTACAAGTTCCCTCCTCGGAATTTAATATAAAGTTTAACTAGCATGTTCTCTTTACCATCAAAATCCTATTTTAAATCTTGTTTAACCTTTCTGAAAAACTATAAATTTCTTTTCTTTTATCTTTAAAAAATATGATTGAAGTAAATCAAATTAACTGTCCTTCCATTTGGCCAGTTCGGATAGCTTGGGGTGCAGGCAATTGGTTTTTCAAACTCCAGCCTAGTGACTATCTCTCTATTACCCGTAAGGCGGTCAAGACTCTAAACGTTTTAAATACTTGTGAAATTATTTCAAAAACATTTTCAAAAGATTTGAGAAGAAAATCCCAAGTTTAAATCATTTATTCAACGGTTACCAAATTCCATTGCAAAATTGTCGGTGAATAGATATTTTAAAGCTTTATAGATTAAAATACCAATTTCATTACATATGTGCCCATTTTTATAATTCAAATTCCTTTTTAAACATTTTACATATTTATGGGATATATTTCATATTTTTAAAGATTTAAAAACATCCATTCCAAAGAGTTGAAAATAATATTTTACGAACTGCCAAAACGTGACGATTTTGATTTGGACATATTCAAACTTTACTTAATGGAATCATGAATTTTATTTTTCATTTGAAAATTATGATCATAACGTCCAAAAAAATCTTATTTCAAAGAATTTCGACTTATATTTTATCTTACATATCCGTTTAACTTTTCAGATTGTGAAATCGCAAACTGCCGAAACGCGACGGCTTGTTATTCACCTTTTAGTCAAAATTTTCAAAACTTGTCCGAAACACTTTTAAATCATTTCAATACCATATTAAACCAAATCTTCACTATTTTACTTTATTTAAATATAATTTTCACTTTATTCCATATCTTTAATATTATATCATTATAATATTCAATCTCCATCTTTTTAATTCAAAATTCTTTTATATTAAACCATATGATATTTCTATATTATTTTCCACCTTTTAAACTATTATTTTTCATAATGAAATCACAGATTCAATTTTCAAAAATTTCAAAACTCCACATTTTCTATTTCTTTCTTTGTAAAACAAATTCCAAATCTTTCCAAAAACATTTCTTGTTGATTTAAGATTTAAAGAGAGGCTTAAAATATTTTTTACACGTATTATTTTAGGTATAAAATGAATACTTTTTAATGGAATATTCATGCAAATCAAATAGCCATCAGTATCTTGATATATATGATTCTTGCAACATAAATTATCATAAGCTTATTTTTCTCAACCAAATTAATATATGATTAATACAAGCAACCCATATTCAATCAATCATCATCCAAACATATTGAATAACCATATAAGCAATCATATCATCAATAGAATATATATTTTAGAATTAAAATAAACCAACTTAAAAGTGTGTTCTCACTTCCATGCTATCTGACTCTAAGCGTTTTTAATCAAAGAAATGACCTCTTTCTCCACACCAAAGCTTATGGAACTTGTCCTTGGATCTTAGTAATTGTAACGACCCGTTAATGATCGTTTAGCTTTATCGACATAACAATAATTTTGAAAATAATTATTTATATTAATTTGTATGATTTTATAAATAAATATTATCATTTTAATCTTTAAGAATGATAAGAAAATTTATTTTCAAAATTTGTTTACAAAAATATGCATACTAAATTAAAAGAAAAAATATGACCGAAAATCAAAATTAAGATTTGTAATGATACGACGTGCGAAAGTTGTGCAACGTTGTAGGAATATGCAACAAACACATATACATGTACATGTGCATACATGAGAACATGCACATAAACATATATATACAAAAATAATTATGTATGAAATTATAATATAAAATATATAATATATTTTCAGATTTCTAACTCCTTAAGCATACATAAGTCAAAATATGCATACATGAGATGGTGGAAGTGATGGGCACATGGAGGGGGATGTTTTCCATGCCTAGAGTGGGGGGAATTGTGATGGTGAAGCCATATAATGGTGATGAAGATGATGATGTATGCATGAATACTTTTACACTCTTCTTTTCTTATAAATACCCTACCTTCCTCTCTCCATTTTCATTCATGTTCTTCTTCATATTTTCTAAGCTTTGCCTTCCACTTTAATGGCTTCCATACTATGAGAAATAGTGTCAAAATTTATTCCAAAAAAAGAATTTAAATTATAATATATAATTATATATACTTAAACACCTCAACACAATCCCAAAACTCCATCTTTTCTTCTTGTACTTCACAACCTCCACCCCTTTATCGAAGACCGAGCCACTTCCTTGCCCCACTCTAGGTCGTGCACCCCCAAGCCATCTCAAGTCTTGGTCGAGGCATTTAGGAGCTAAAATCTGAAGAATAGTGAGCTTCGAAATCCGTGTAGCAAAGCTACAACGAATTTTTAATTAATCATTGAAAAATCAAGGTGAGAACTCCTAAACTATTATATTTAATTTTGGATGATGAAATGATGTATTAAATGGATGTTTAATATGTTTTGATCATCAAATTTCATTATTTAAATAATAATGTTGAATATATATCCAAGTCACGAAAATACACGTCGATAAGCGCAATAGAAATAACTTCGTCTATATTAATGAATTAGCGTATATGGAAGGTTAAATCTCTCTAAAAAGGTTTAAAAAATGAGTTTGAAATGTTTTATAAACATTCAAAAGTGGTTTGATGAAGTTTAAATGAGAATTGAAAATTTAGTCAAAAATAGGCACGTCGTGTAACGGAAGTTCGCGATTTCGCACCATAAAAGTCAAACATGTGTAAAAAATGGAATACAGCTCGGAATTTTTCGAGATAAGAATTTTACAAACTACTATATTTATATTTTTCCAACAAAGAAAGAAAATTGATATTTTGATAAGTAGATTTTTTTGATATGAGTAAAACAAGTTTTGGAAAAATCACGGTTTTGTCGTTCGGAATCCAAAACTGGATATCGTTGGAAATGATGTATTAATTTTTTTTTAAAGTATGGAATAAATTTTACAAATAATTTACAATGTTTTAAAAGTGACTTGAGTAATAAAAAATTAATTTTCGAATAATAAAAAGTCGTTTTGGTTAACATAGCCTATAAAAGCGCTTTCTATAACACTTTTCCGCAGCACTTTTCTCCAACTTTTAAATTTTAGTTTTAAAACTGAACGATTCTTTTCCAAAAATTTTATAAATGTTTTCAAAGGAATAATTAATTTTTTAATGATTATTTGAAAATTTTATAGTTTATTTAAAAGAATCTAAATAAAAGGTTTAAAGAAAAGATATTACAAATTAAGTGGTTTAATCTTGGCACGAAAAGCCGACGAGTAGGCTGGATTTTTCTATTCGTAAGATCCGGATGTAAGGTGCTTAAACTAAGGAGATTTTCTGGATCAACCAGTGGCTCACCTAGCCTCTTCCCTAGACGAGGGATAGATAAGGTCAAAATGTCGAAAACAAGTTAAGTGTAGAAAAAATTTTAAGAAATCAAAAGCAGTGATAAGAGAGGTTTAACGATTTCATATATACCAGAATGAATGTTTTACGAAATATATATCTACAAAAGTGATTTTTGATAAAAAGAGATATATCAATTAATGAATGATTCCCTATTCACAAGAACAACTTTTTATCGATGATTGTTTCAAAGGAACCAAGATTGGATTTGGATGATTCCTATCCGAAGATCACTGCGAACCAATTTATGTATTCAAAGTGAAGACATGGATATGATGCTTGGGATTTTCGTAATGAAGGACTGCTTGTTGATCATTGGGGATAAACTCCCAATATACATATAGTAGCAGCAGTCTCCTCATTATGAAATATCCAATGCAAGGACCGATCGCACTAATCTTAGGGGTACTCTCGACAAGATGTGGTAGGAGAGTGCCTTTAGTTTGTCCTGTACCTGGAAAACATGTATGGGTGGATGTTTGGCGTTGCATTTCTAATTACATAAGTGTTCTCTATGAACGTATTATCTGATTGGTGGCAGAGAAGGCAATTTCTCTCAGCTTAACACCCTTTCCTGAGACGTATGTGCTCAGAAGTTATACGTTTATAGAAATCGGTTGTGTGACCATGAAATGATAGTGTGGCATTCAAATAAAGAAAATGTGTTATATAAAAGGTAATCATTGCTTTGTGTAAACCTGAAATTTAACCCATAATAATTAATTCTTTAATTAATTAAATGATAAAATAACTTTGTGAAATTATCAGAATTGAGCCATGTGAGTTACACCATTATATCCGTTGTAATTTTTGGGTCAGTTTCCATATATAGAACATCAGAAACCGAGCTAATATGAACATGATACGAAATAAACAAAGAAATGAAAAAATAAAATATAAGGGGCTAGGTCGACCAGAAGGTCGACCTAACCATCACCTAGGTCGACTAGCTGATCGACCTCGGGAACGGAGCGGTCGGTCTAGCGTTCGACCCACGTCCCTTTTGAGTTGGCGAAAAAGTTGTTGAGGTGGTGAAGTTGTATTACGTCATTTGCATTATTTAAACCAATCCGGTCCTTCCATTCATGCATTCGATGGCTCCTATTCAGCCAATGACGTGGTTGCATCCTATTCCCCAAATCAAATGGTCTGAGATCCACTTCTACCCTTATAAATAGAACCCTAAGTCTAACACTTTTTCTCATTCTAGATTTTCTCCGCTTGGGTTCACCTTTTCATGAAGGACCTTAAAGGGAATCACTTTCTAAGGAGAGAATCTTTTTAATAAAAATATTTTAATACCCTCAAGTGGATCCTTGAAGGCCTAAAGGGAAAAGCTAAGGACCAAAGGTGAGTGATTGCAATTATTTTGGATTTCTTTAAGTAATTTCAAATAATAGGGTTTCCAATAGTTTTAGTTTTTACTAAGATTTTGGAATAACCTTTTCGCAGTATATTTACAATTTTTAGAATTATTTTTAGTCTATTTCTTAGCTATTCTTTTCAGTAATTTTAGCTTATTTCGGTTAATTATAGCTTTTCCATTTATTTACAGTCTATTTAAAGTATTTTACTTTATTTACTGTAATTTATGCGTAATTTACATCGTTATCCTACGCTTTGGATTTCTTCTATTTTCAGTTTCTTTTATTCTTCCTTCTTCTTTGCGTATCGATTAGAATAGAATTAACGTGAATATGGATTAAATTGTAAGAAAACTGAAATAATGGAATATAAGATGTAAATTACATAGACTGTAATATAAATGGAATTGGACTGAAACTATGCTTAATTATGATATTAAATAGGACCGAATTAAAGAAATTGGCCTAGTTATAACTTAGGATTATAACTAAAAAGAGTATAAGATGAAAGAAGCTTTTTTCATACTTAGACCTTGGGTTAAGTAACAAGCATGATTGGAACGTATGTTATAATAAGAAAAAGATAAGAATGAGGCTTATTTCAAGGCTTAGGATAAATTAATAAGCAAAAATAGCAAGAATAATAGTGAAGGCTTATTCAAATAATTTATCTAAGTTAATAAACAAAGATAGAAGTAGGATCCGCACCGGCAGCATTTCCCTTATGCTGCTTAGGGTAGATAGGCGATCAAAAGTTAAAGAGGATGATCCGTACTGGCAGCATTTTCCTTATGCTGTTTAGGGTAGATAGGTGGTCAAAAGTTAAAGCGGAAGATCCGTACCGGCATCATTTCCTTTATGCTGTTTAGGGTTGATAGGAGGTCAAAATTTAAAGAGGAAGATCCATACCAGCAGCATTTGCTATGCAATCAAAAGTTAAAGAGGAAGATACGTATCGGCAACATTTCCCTTATGTTTTTTAGGGTAGATAGGCGATCAATAATTAGAAGTCCAAATCATGGGCATTTTGACATGAGGCGCAACTAGATTTTGTTTAATAAGGGTGAGTACTAACAGCATCCATTATTTTTTCTCCAGACACGATGCTCTCACATTAGTCTGAAGTGAGATGAGGGCACGCTTATGCTGTCTAGGGTAAATAAAAGGTCAAAAGTGGGAGCTGTAGATAGTTGGAACCGGCCGTGACCTAGCCTGCGGCATTGTTTAGGGGAAATAAGTCGCTATATAGTTCCACGTCGCTTAGTAGGTGCCTTCGGTAGACATGGATGTCTTCTAATTAGGGACCATAGGGTCCGATCCGTAGTAGATACATTAGTAGAAGGCCGATCAAAGGGTAGAATTAGGGTTATAGTCTAATTACAGGATTAGGAATTCCGCCTAATCAGAGAAGCTACAAAGGACATGTGAAAACTCAAAGTTAACTTATCTTATTTGTGCAATAGTTTAAATCGTACTTATTTTTGGTTTTATCTCTTTCCTATTTTCTTTGTTTCCTTTTTTATATACTAGAACTGTTGTAGAGACTACTACTTTAATCTTGCTTAAAGACTCTAGTAGTTACTATCATTCACCGGACTTTTAGTCTAACCCACTCTTATATTTTCCCCTTTTTCCCCATAGGCAATCAGGGAGAAGTTAGTTGATTGCAGTTGCTCGAAGGTTTCTTGGAGAAGATTTCTACCATGTATTTCTTTTATTTTAGCTTTAGTTCTTTCTGTGTACTGGCTATTATGAGGGATATTATGTACTCTAATTTGTGAGACTATGAGTTTTTTTTATCATGAGATATATTGGTTTTGAGACATATATGTTGTATTTGGTATTTAACTTATTTGGTTTATGAAGCAATAATGAAATTTTGTTTTAAATAAGTTATATCTTTAAGTTTTCGCTGTTTTTACCTATTTTGTCTTGGGAATCTTAGTCTCTGTTAGCTTTAGTTATACCTACAACGCACCACTCCTTTTAATGTGTCCTTTGGGTATCATAAGGGGTGTGGGGTGTTTCACTTGGTATCAAAGCCTAAGATTACAATATTCCAAAAAAATTATTTTTAAAAGTAAAATATTTTCCAAAATAACTTGTTTTAGAAGTATTTTCCAGAAAAGAACTCTCAGAAATATTTTTAAGTATAAAAGAGTTTTTGTAAAATTCCCCTCATAAGTCCAGTTCATTCTTCCTTTGACCCTTTCATAACTATCCGTTTCCTTTCATAGAATGGTCGGTTCCCTGAACCTTCCCGGGGACATTCCAGTCCCACCCTGGTTTCATAGATATTTGCAAGCCACGACTCCATGGGTGCACAGGCCAGTGCCAATCTTGCACCAGCAGATGGGGACCCCATCAACTCACCTGCTGCCAACATTTTCTCCAAGCTTTGTAATGATATTGTGAGTTTAGGTAGAAAGACTGTTTCTGGTAAGGAAACATTTATGGAGGGGTGAGCTTGGCTTAGCGACATACATAGGATATTCGGACTATTGGGATTGGAAGATCAGTGGCGAGTTCAGCTAGTATCTTGCAGCTGAAAGACGAGGCATCTTGTTGGCGGGAGGTGATCGAGTTGAAGGGTAGAAATGTTACATAGAATGGATTCTGGGAGCGATTCGATAGGAAGTTTTTGTCTTAAGCAGAGGAGAGTGTTCAGTTAGAGCGGTTTATCGATTTGAAGCAAGCACGTTCGTCAATGAAGGAGTACATCAATCAATTTAATGAATTGTTGTGGTTTGGAATAGAGTTGGTGAATACGCCTTACAAGAAAGCTATGGAGTTTGCGAAGGAAATGAATCAGCCCCTTCAGGCATTATTGCTGGCTCGTGTACCGATAGGAGCAACTTGTGAGTCTTTGGTCGAGAAGGCGCTTATGTCGGGTGAAGTTAAGGAAGGGGAGTCTAAAGAAGTCGTTAGGTCTGAAGGTTCTAAGAAGAGAGGAGAAGGGCCTCAAAAATATATTAAGAAAAAAGAGAAGTGCCAGAGTTGTGGGATGATGGGCCATTATGCAAAAGACTGTACAAATGCAGTAATGAAGGGGAAGTATTTCAATTGTGGAAAGCCTGGTTGCTTTGGTAAAGCTTGTTCCTAAAAGATGGGGCAGGGAGCAGGTGCACCAGTGGCACAGATTCAAGCTTTGGAGGTAGCACCTTCCAGGAGTAGAATAGATCGAGGTAGGAAAATTTGATTCCTATTTCTGATTTTCCCCTTTAGAACTCTTTTAAATTCGTGGGCATCACACTCTTTTATTTTTAGTTCTCTGGTAGATTGTATGCACTTAAATATTTCTTCAATAGTAGACCCCATTGTTGTTTCAAACCCCTAGGAGGATCAACACACATATCTATGGTTTGTAAGAGTTTGATTTTTTTATTCCTAGGCATAGAATTCGACTGTGATGCCTATGTTTTGGGATTTTCGAGGTATGGGGTGAACTTGGGGATGGATTGGCTATCCACATATGGAGCTATATTAGATTGCGGGAGGAGAGTCTTAGACTAGAAACATGCAGCATTAGGACTCTCGAGATTTCTTACGACTAGTAGGGGTTAGTCATGTTGAGCTTCCTTCATTTATTTGATTCATCACTCGGAAAGATAGATTTTGTCCTAGTCATTAACGATTTTTCATACATTCAAAGAAGGTTCTTCGTATACTTCATGTTCATCAGTTGAGAGCAAAGTTTTTGAAGTGTCACTTTTAGTGTAAGGAAATAAGATTTCCAAGGTTTTGGAAAAGTACTCCTAGGTGATATGCTAAGCCCAATAAAATGAAATTTTTGAAATTTAAAAAGTGAAATAAAAATACGATTGCTAGAATTGAAAGTTTACATTTTTTATATTTTCTTATAGAAAATAAATATGGGATTATTGAAAAATGGTAGGGAATTAAAACTGGGTTTTTATATAATGTAAAATTGAATTTTTTTTTTGAAGAATTATGGAGTATATGTAACTCGCTAGTTTCTTTGTAAGTAAACAAAGATTTTAAATATAAAAACCTAGAATGTATTAAGTATAGAAAACATAGATTACAACATTTATTGTTGTAATAAATGTTTTCGTGAAAAATGAAAGGAGCATAGACTATAACACTATCGTTATAATAGGTGACTCCCAAGGGAAACACTTTTACGTAAGTTTTGAGATTTATTAGCATTTATTTAATTGAATCCATACACTAGTATTTTTGGATTGTAATAAAGGTGTTTTACGCAACATCCATTTTGACCCAAATAAAAATGTATTTTAAAAGATAATTTTTAAGTATAGAAATATATTGGTTTGTAAAGTACACTTATTATTTTAAGTACAAGGAAATGTTTTTGCAGTTAAGGGTATATTTAGCAGCTTTGAAAATGAGTTTTTCTGAAAGGATTGGAGTAAGTTAGATGTTAGAAAATTTGCATCATAAGAGAATATAAATTAAACATATTTATTCTATTGGAAAGAATAATGGTATAATTTTCTATGAAACCAATAAAAAAATTCGTGTAAGTTATAAGGAATACGTGAAAAAGATGTACAAGGTATGTGAAGCACCATATTTTGTATTTGAAAAATATAGAATAAGTTCCTTGTAATTTCACATAAACATGAAATCCTCTTTTAAAAGGTTCATAGAAGATTTTAGCATTAATAATTTTTCATTTGAGAAAGTAGTTCCAATATATTAAGATATGAGACTGTGAGGTATAATAAGAAGATGTTTTGGGAACACATAAAAACAGTTTAAAGATATTTTAAAAGAAAATGGTTTGGTGAAAAAGTAAATAAGTTTTTGGAAATAAAAAACTTAATAAAAGTAGAATTTGAAAATTCAAATAGAAAACTAAAAAGGTCTTTAAAGAAAGTGAGGAATAAGTTTTGGACTTAGAATTTGAAAGTTTTCCCCACTAGGCTGGGAAATAATGTTAAGTAACCAAGTATGTTTATAATAGAAACACAAAAATAACACATTTTAAAGAGAAAGATTTTGGGATTTGATGTTTTAAAAATTTAGAAACCTTAATTTTTAAAATGGAACTATAAACACCGAACCAACCTCCTAAATATGAAATAGATAGGAATCATTTCCTAGGTGTAACAGAAGAGGTGTAAGGCTACGAAGGAGACAACAGTAATTACTTTTGGAAGTAATAATAGAGTTTCCATAGAGTGTATAGGACCCTAGTGAGAACCTAGGAATGTTGATTCATGTGAGCAGACTAAAGAGGAATAGTAAAATGGAGTTAGTAAAATTAGAAGACACGCATGGTTGGGAATAGATATTCCTGATTTGGGAAGAACTTGGGTAAAACATCATCCTCTTGTGGAAATCGCATAAGATAGTAGTTCTCAAGCTAGTAGTGGAATGGCACCTTACGGAGCACTTTATGGAAGACTGCAAAAGTTGCTTTCATGTTGGAAAGGGTCTATAGAGGGATTGTGTAACATCTTGCCTTTTTGTATGTCGAACTCAAACCATACAGAAGGGCAGATTATTATTGGGATAAATAAGAAAAAGCAGAGAAAGAACAAAAAACAAAACAGAATCTTGCAGTGGAACGAAAAAATATAATAATCAAATAAACAGTTCATGAAGCTGTTTTACAAAATATTTGATTATACTTATACAACACATGTAAGAGTTACACCTACCAGATAATAAATAAATAATGCAGTGGAACAGTATGAATGCAGTGGAGTAATATAATAGATAATAATAACACAATCTTTATCCTCACCCTTCAGAAATAAGGTCTTCAAATCCTGATATGCTCAGACTGACCCGAGCGAATTGAAAAGACAAAACACTCGAGTCAGAACTAAAAGATCTTATGTGAGTTAAATAAACGGTAAATAAATATGAGTGAAAACGGCATCAGAGATGTTTACGGGATTTGACACCCCCTATCCAGTGTCTAGCGTGAGTGCAATAACTTAAGAGATGCTCGTGATTTACGTCTCCTAAGGATCCGTTAAACTATCTACTATGTAGTAATATACGCTATTATAATAATGTCTACAGTAAAGTATAATATAAATTAAAAATAGCGTTAAGTCTTTACATTTTCCACCTTAACACACTTTTATATTCGCATAGTCTATATAGTACCGTAATCTCCCATGTACTGGGCGTCGTCAGAGGGCACTTCATAGGTATGGTGCAAAACCAAAATAGTATAAGGCGTGCTAGGGTAGGTGACACGGCACACAAGGCAATGCCAGGGTAGATATACCAATTACGCATCCGGGCTGGTGGTAACACGTAGCAGCTACTACCGCCCACCTCGAGCCACACCCCAAAATCAAAAATCAAAAGTGGCCACCAAATCAATCCAAAGTCAGAATATAATATCGAATGAGTGTTTCCGATAAGAGGGGCTACCTCCTTGGCCCGAGAATCGCTCCTATTTTAGCCACCTTATACCAACTCACGGGAGTCGGGTCCACGTATATACCTTAATAGAACGTCACCACCGTCCTACTTCATTCTGGAATCTCCACCGTGTACACGGTTGTTAAAGTGGTTTTCGGAGTTGGCAGAGAGTATGACAACTTCCGATCCCGGTCTCATTAACAACCAAACGTTATTATAACACCGCGGTCATTTCAAAATAATTTATAATACAAAATCATAATATAATATTCATTCTAAAACCATATATATACGATATCATTTCCATTTTTAAAACCAAATCAATATGATATCATTTTAATAAACCCAAATCAATATAATATCATTTTTATTTCAAATATATCCCTTCTCCGAAATCATAGCACTTTCAAAGTTATAACATTTCGAAATTAAAACACTTGAATATAACACTTTCAAATTTTAATACCTTGAAACTCATAACTTTAAACATAACTTCCACCACTATATAATAAAATAGCTTCTTCAATTTCACAAATCAAATCCAACACAACTCGAATTTCTACATTTTATATTCAACCAAATCCCAAATCATAAATTTCAATTCAATTCAGTTTCTTAAATAAACTACTCCAAATTTATCGATTTCAAAACAGATTTGATTCACAGAATAAACCGTTTCAAATTCAAAATATATCAAACTTAAGTATTCAACAATTTCAAAACTAAGTTTGGTAATTACGATTCAATAATTAAATTTTCTATTATTTAGTTTTGAAATATTTTACATAATAAATCCATTATCATTCAAATAAAGCTTAAATTACAAATAATTAAATATTTCCTTTGTAACGTCCCGCCTTTTCACACGATTTAAACCGACACACGTGCCGATTCAAACCATACGGAAGGTCGGATTGTTATGGGGTAAATGAGAAAGATAGAGAAGAAATAAAACAAAACAGAATCTCACAGCGGAAGGATAAAATATAATAATCAAATATACAGTTCATGAAACTGTTTTACAAAATAATTTATTTTTCTTGTGCAATAAATATCAGAGTTACACATACCAATACAACAATGCAGCGGAATTAAATGGTGTAGTGCACTAGTATAAATAATAATAATACAAATCTTCGTCTTCGTCCTCCAAAGCTAAATCTTCAAATCCTGAAACGCTCGGACTGACCCGAGCGAATTTGAAAAGACAAAAACACTCGAGTCAGAACTAAAAGATCTTATGTAAGTTAAATTTTACAGAAATAAATATGAGTACTGTAACTTAAGAGATGCTCGGGATTTACATCTCCTAAGGATCCGTTAAACTATTTACTATGTAGTATATTGCGCTATTATAATAGTGTCTAATTGTAAAATAAACTTACTTTTAAATAGCGTTAAGGCTTTACATTTTCCACCTTAACACAGAATATATTCCCATAGTCTATACAGTACCGTAATATCCCCCGTACTGGGCGTCGTCAGAGGGCACTCCATAGGTATGGTACAAAACCAAAATCGTATAAGGCGCGATAGGGTAGGTGACACGGCACAACTAGGCAATGCCAGGGTAGATATACCAATTACGCTTCCGGGTCGATGGTAACGCGTAGCCGCAGCTACCGCCCACCTCGAACAAACTCCCCCAAAATCAAAAATAGAAGTGGCCACTGAATCAATCCAAAGTTGAAGTATAATATCGAAGAGGAGTGTCCGATCAGAGGAATGACCTCATTAACCCGTCAATCGCTCCTGTTTTAGCCACCTTATGCCAACTCACGGGAGTCGGGTCCACGTATTTACCTTACAGGAAACATCGCCCCAACCTACTTCATTCTGGAATCTCCACCGCGTACACGGTTAGTCAAAGTGGTTTTCGGTATCGACAGAGAGTATGTCCATATCTGATCCCGGTCTCTTTGCCAACCAATCGTTATTATAACACCGCGGTCATTTAAACATAGTTTATACTTTAAAACCAGAATATAATCCATTTCAAAACCATAATATTACGATATCATTTCTTCTTTAAAACCCAAAAAGATTCATTTTGATATTATTTTATAAAACCCAAATCAATGATATCATTTCCCAAATATAAATCTTTTCCAAAAATTATGCCACTTTTAAAATTTATAATTCCTTGTAACCAAATATTTGAATATTAACTTTCAACATAATACTTCGAAATCCATAGTTTTTAAAACCATTACTTTCAAAACTAAATGGTTTGGATATTCAACAGTATATAAAATAAGTGGTTTAACTTAAATGTTACTTTGAAAAGAAATATTTCTCGTGGCTTTACAATACATTTCTTTATTTAAAGTTAAAACCAAAATTTAATATCGCTTCAAGTTCCAAAACCATTTCAATAAATTCATATATATACGTATATCCATTTTGAGTATAAATATTTCAACTAAAGTTGGATTTTATTCTTTCAAATCAAATGTTCTATTAATTAGCCTTGAATATCCACATAGAATCCATAATTTATAAGACTTCAATTTCTAGTAATAAATTATATATATTTTCCAATTCAAGTTATACTAGAATATTCATTTAATTTATTTTGGGAAAATCCAATTATAAATATCATATCTTAAAATTTCCAACTTAACATTTAAACATAGGATATAAATTATCAAACTCCATTTACTAAATTTTCTTCCATTTTAGTAAAGGGATTTATACACCTTTTTATTTCAAAATTTTCAACTTCATAGGTATATAAATATGGAAGAAAACATTTATTCAGTATAAAATTTAAGATTTTTATAAACCGTATTCCATCCAAACCATAGAAATCACATTAAAAATAGTTATATATAGACCGCGGTGCCTGTATATAGTTTTCTATCCTATGGTCAAGTGATACGGATATTTATCATTTCAATCCGCAATTTAAAAAAATAAAACTGCGGTTGTATATCATTTCAAACCGCAATCCCGAATGAAATGTAAATGCATACTAACTTGCAGTTTAATGATATCCAAATAAAACATTCATTCAACAACACATCCATCATCCAATCACAACATCGATCAATATCAATCAATAACAATTATATATATGATCATATATACAGGTGATAACTGGCAGTTTATTCAAATTAAATTTATCAACTATTAATCTAACAGTTTATTCAGTAATAATTTATACAACTGTTAACTAGCAATTCATATGCAACAAAAATTTCCAACAGTCAATTAATACACAATAAATCAATTAAATTAACAGTTAAATTTAATAAAATGCAATTCAACAGATATGAATGAAATAAACATGCCAAATACTCATAAATAAATTTCTATTCATTTCTAAAATTTATTTAACAAACATAAAAGCTTCTAGTAATTGTGAGTGGGTCAAAACACTCACCTTTTGAATTTAAATCGAATGTAAATCCGATTTAAACCCAAAATTTGACTGTCTCTAAATTTATCCAAACCAGCGTCATCAGATCCGGAATTTAATTACGATCCTAACAAAAGAAATTTCGTCTGAAATGGAGTTCGTATGTGAAAGTTATCACAATTAAACGATTTGCAATTGAAATAAAAAAAATTAAAAATAAACAAAACAAAAATAAAATACCGTGCCACATCCACCTTCCCTCGTGAAAAACGCATATGCTTCTTCTTGATTGCTAACTTTGTTCCGTAATTTTTCTTTTATTTCGATTTACTTTAATTTTCCTCCTTATTATATGAATGTATGTATTTTAAAAGGTTTGAAAGGAAAAGAAGATTTGAAAAAGAAGAATTGAAAAAAAATGATTAAAATAAGAACTGAAAACGGAAGAGAAGATCTAGATTTGAAAAGAAGAAAGTTTGAAATAGAAGTAAATTTGAAGAAGAAGAAGAAGAATATTTGAAGAGAAAGAAAAAAAATTAAAATGAGAGATAATAAGGAGCTTTGAGAAAAACAAGAAAAAAGAAGAAGAAGAAGAAGAAGAAGAAGAAGAAGAATAGCATGGAGGCTAGGGTTAGAGTTAGGAGAAACAAAATGTAATAGAAGAATAAGAAGTAGGTTATTTATAAGGTTAGAGTTAGGTTTAGGGACAAATAGATTTGAAAGGAGAGGCTGCTATTAATTAGAAATAAAGTGAATATGAACACTTGGTATTGAAATATAGCAAATATGAACAGTCCTTTTTTTTTTAAAGTAGCAGGTATTAAAAAGAGGTATTTATTAATTAGAAAGAAAATGAATATGGAGGGACAAAAATAAATGACACGTTTCGTTAGTTTGATTCTAAATTAATTAAGTGTTAGATACAGAAAAATTTGAATACATCATATATATATATTCATACTTTAACTGTGTGACAAAATTGCTAAACATACATCAAGTACGATTAATTGGTGACAATATATAGGAATAATCAACAATAAATGTGGATGCAATCACATAAGGATCTAATAGGGAAGGAGATAAAAGTAACAACGTTGATTAATTCCACTTTCCCACTTTAGCCAATCCAATTACAAAATTTAAAATTTTATAAAATTTCTCTCCTTTGATTTCTTAAACAATTTTAATAACTAACAACAAGTTCTATGTTAATTCAATCATTAATCATTTCGCCAATTACCAAATTAAATTTCAATTATTCGCAATAAATCAAATTATAAATTTTTCATTCCAATAAATAAAATAAATCTTGATTTTTTTTTTCTTCCATCCTTATTAATTCCACAACTTGTTCAATTTGAAAATCATTATCATATTTTCCAAATGTTACCTTAATTTAACACTTATGTAACGTATCATTAGATTCGTTGCAAGATTTCAATTTCAATCCCCATTTCTTAATATACTCAAATTCTGGACATTTTTATTTCCTTACCCATAAGTGTAACATTTATTGCCAATTCCATCCAAATTTAACAGGTAACCCTTAACAATGTTTTCAATCCAAAGGTTATACTTAAGTTTACGTTGTATTCTACAACTTATCATATTATGAAGAAAATTCACATTATTCCCCAATATTACCTTAATTCATATTAACTTAACATTAAATTTACTCTTCATTCTATTATTAACCTATTAGTATTAAATAGATGAAATTAACATTGGTTTTACACTCTATTACGTAGATATCCTTAAATTTTATCTAAGTTTATATTTACATAATATTCCAACATTAAATTTCATCCAATTTTTTTTTCTTCCTTTTTATTTTAATTAAATCCAATTTCCCTAAAGTTACATTCAAACAAGTAAATTTTGATTTCCAATCAATCATTATACTATAACATTCTTAACATTTTTTCATTACACTACTAAATTCTACCTTGATAAGTTTACGCTTCTATTGCTTTACTTTCACACTTCCGTTAAAATATAAATTAATTCTAAAGTAACGTTTATTGTTGACCCCGCCATTTTAATTACTCATATTTAGATGAACGTTATTTCAAATAAGTTCATTGACTCATTTAAATTAGGTAGTTTATAGTAGTTGTTATCCCACCCTTACAATTATTTCCTACTAACGTGCTACCAACTCCTTTAATTAAAATTTGAATTCCAAACCTTATTTAATATACTAAGTAAGATAAATAACATATATAGATTGCTACCAACTTTCCTTTTCTTGCATCTATGTGTTTATTACTTGACACACCAGTAAATATTACATATACACAAAATTCCGTTATCACTTGCCTAACAAGGTTATTATCACTTAAGATCTCACTGCATCCACATTTTCACATTTTCATTTCCTAGTTTCTTTACTTTATTCTACATAATTTATTACAAATGGGATTTTCTTTGGTTTACATCTTATTTGTATTTAACATTTCTCAATCACCAATTCATTTCACTTTAACTGCGGTAAATTGGCGGATAAATTGAATTTGATTCCCAAAATCTAAATTAACAAGAAACAAGGGTAGGTAACATACAATAGTCATTACTCCAAATTCTAGTCACCTAAATAGTCTTTTATTCCTTGCAAATAAATGTTACTATTTATTTTCATAGTACAAATCTCAATGATTATCCCATTTTAATTTGCTTAGGCCATTTATTTCACTATACATATCTACATAAATGGGTAATTTATTCAATTCATTAAGCGTCAATTCTATTAAGCCCTGTTTATATCTTTATGCATTCTTCTATAACTTTACAAAAGGGAATAACTTTTAAACTCATACACTTAATAACAAAACCGTTATAAATCCAATAAACTTCCAAATCCAAGTTTGTACACATTTTACACAACTATTATGATTTCTCACAAACGTTGAATTTATTAAATGACCATTTATTAAAATTTAATTCCCTTAATTGAATCAAATGCTTATTATTATATATATTCTTTTCATTCTACCATTCCTTCCCATTATAAATTCATTAACGTATTTACACATCTCTATCTTTCAAATATAAAATAACCAAACTGATTACAAACACTGTTTCTATCAATTTTCATAAGTTTGTTCAAAACTATACTTTTGTTTACATAAAATAAATTTTATGTTTCTATTAGTTTTCTTTTCCTTTCACTACAGGCATAAATTATTACTATCTACAATAATTACATCTTTGTATTAATGAACACCATTTAAGTTAATATTTATTCTAACATTCACAAATTCAACATTTATTTGTTTCTTAAAAATTACTTTAAATCAAGTTGTGACAATTTACATTATCCACATCTATTATCATAAATTTTTATAGTTACACTAACTTGCAACCACTATACCAAATTTCTACATTTATTTTTAACCAAATTAGAAATTATATTAATTCATTTTATTAAATATCATAAATTTAACGGGTCGTTACAATCTCCCCCACTCAAAACTTTTCGTCCCCGAAAAGGAAAAAGAAGGGAGGAGGAAGATTTACAGTGCATCTTATTTCAAATATTAACTTATAAACAATATTTTACTGGATTAATTTCCTTTAATGAAATATACTTGTTTTATAATCATTATATCCTTTAATACTTGAATTATTAAAGTTGGAAAAATACTTTCACAAAATTCTAAGTCCAAAATTTACGAATTTTTTTGGCAGAGTCTCCTTTGTACGGAGGGACTCTGGAGAAAATATAATATCCAAATATACAAATATATTACACATATTATCCAAATAAAATATCCCAACACGGGAAAATATATAAAATAGCGCTTTATACGTAATCCGGAAACGTGCCTATTTGTCGGGCAATACGCTTATTATTACGGAACCAAAAGCAGTAGCAGTTGCTTCCATAACCTGTATTTTCTTATAAGCCTAAAAGGTTAAATATTTATTTTAAAATGAACTATTCTAGTGGATTCAATCATTCATATCCAATCAAATGCAACAACCATACATTTTAACAAACAGCACACACCGCAAACAAAATCACTCAATCAAACAAACAATTAGTTGTTAGGTTCAAATTCCGAAATTGTACGAAATATAAAATAACTATCAAGTGCATCCTTTACTCAACAGTCTTAGATGGAACAAAGATAGATTATTTCTCCATCCAACAACTTCAAAATTCCTTACCCAACAACCATACATCAACCAAACAATTCAAATCAACACCAAAATAGCTTATTATACATTTATTTCATACTTCAGTGGTTTGATTTTCTTCCCTTCATTTATGAGGGATTTCTTTGTTCTTACAAGTTTTATTTTCCAATTATCCCAAAATTCATTATATTTGTATTTCCTTTTATTACTTAAGTTTCCTTTTATTACCTAAGTTTATAAAATAAATTCTCATTAATAACAACAAATATTTTGAATATCTTCATTTCCTTACTCTTCACTTGTAAGATTTCCCTTAAATTCTTAATCTGTTAACATTCATTCTTATAAGTGGAAGTTTTTATTTATCTATTAACTATGGATTACAGTCATTTAAATTCTTCCTACTTTCCATTATATTAGAATAGGGAAGATTAAAACATACTTAAGTCAATAATCATACAATCAATTCTTATTTTGAATTTCATTTTATATACTTAGGTTCATATCATCTATTAATAATTCTTAACCCTTTTTCAGTAAAATTTCAATGATAACCTAAGTTTATACCATTAAATTCTTATTATAACAGTAATTTATTGAATACTTCATTTTTCTAAATTCCTACTTGTAAAATATTCAATTCCAGTTTCTCATTTAACACTTCAACTTTTATATTTGGGTAAGTTATTTATGTTAAGGAAATTGCAATTGAACTTATACAAGTTTAATCTCCATTCTTTTAATTAAATTTAATGTTTATCCATATTACTCTTTGTCTCATATGTATGCAAATTCCTCTTTATAGCTTTGCAATTATTCTCTTATTTCAATTAGAGGTTTCAATTCATTTATTACTTAACTTTTATTTCACTAACAAATTTTAAACAATTAATTAACGGAAAAATTTAGAATTAAATACCGGGTTAAATTTCAATTTATTTCAAAATAATAGATAAATAAGTTCTTACAACTCAATATCTCTAATTATAGTTAGAGCAATAAAAGAAAATTTTTAGAAAAGTTCAAAATAAATCTGCAGTAAAATTTACTACAGTGGCCTTTCCCCTTCGAAACTCGAAATGAAAGTCGATGATGCGGCCGTCATCACCGAATTTATTTTCCAGCGACAGAGAGGAAAGTACAGAATTAAAATTTTTTTTTTCTTTTCTTTTTTTTTCCCAAAATCTTCTTTAAAACAATTCTTCCAAATTATACGAAATATTTATATAAGAAATTACTTACAAACCAAATCAATAAATTTCACAAATTTTTTGAAAGCAGATTTGGAAAAAATCCCGGACTTAAGTTCTAAAATCTCCAATTTGATTTATCATAATTTCAACTTAGCTTCAGTTATTATAAATATTTTATTTCCTAACACCCAATCTATAGCAACCAAATATATATATATATATATATATATATATATATATATATCTTTATAAAATATTTTTATATGTAGAAAATATAATAGGCAAAATTCTTTCATTTACCTATATTAAAACAAATATTATGTCGGTCTGTCCTATTAAGTGTTTAGAAATCCCTATTGATGACATAGCGTCCCATGCATCAACCAGAATTTATAAATACAAAGCGGAACAGATTAACACAATATAAAAATCTTTTTATTAATACTAACAAATACGCTCTCTCATATATATACACTCAGCGACTCCCATAGGATATTACTACCCTATTAACAAAGAGTCAAACCCCACAAAGCCAAGGTTTATCGCTAAACCAAAGCTCTGATACCAGATGTAACGTCCCGCCTTTTCGCACGATTTAAACCGACACACGTGCCGATTCAAACCATACGGAAGGTCGGATTGTTATGGGGTAAATGAGAAAGATAGAGAAGAAATAAAACAAAACAGAATCTCACAGCGGAAGGATAAAATATAATAATCAAATATACAGTTCATGAAACTGTTTTACAAAATAATTTATTTTTCTTGTGCAATAAATATCAGAGTTACACATACCAATACAACAATGCAGCGGAATTAAATGGTGTAGTGCACTAGTATAAATAATAATAATACAAATCTTCGTCTTCGTCCTCCAAAGCTAAATCTTCAAATCCTGAAACGCTCGGACTGACCCGAGCGAATTTGAAAAGACAAAAACACTCGAGTCAGAACTAAAAGATCTTATGTAAGTTAAATTTTACAGAAATAAATATGAGTACTGTAACTTAAGAGATGCTCGGGATTTACATCTCCTAAGGATCCGTTAAACTATTTACTATGTAGTATATTGCGCTATTATAATAGTGTCTAATTGTAAAATAAACTTACTTTTAAATAGCGTTAAGGCTTTACATTTTCCACCTTAACACAGAATATATTCCCATAGTCTATACAGTACCGTAATCTCCCCCGTACTGGGCGTCGTCAGAGGGCACTCCATAGGTATGGTACAAAACCAAAATCGTATAAGGCGCGATAGGGTAGGTGACACGGCACAACTAGGCAATGCCAGGGTAGATATACCAATTACGCTTCCGGGTCAATGGTAACGCGTAGCCGCAGCTACCGCCCACCTCGAACAAACTCCCCCAAAATCAAAAATAGAAGTGGCCACTGAATCAATCCAAAGTCGAAGTATAATATCGAAGAGGAGTGTCCGATCAGAGGAATGACCTCATTAACCCGTCAATCGCTCCTGTTTTAGCCACCTTATGCCAACTCACGGGAGTCGGGTCCACGTATTTACCTTACAGGAAACGTCGCCCCAACCTACTTCATTCTGGAATCTCCACCGCGTACACGGTTAGTCAAAGTGGTTTTCGGTATCGACAGAGAGTATGTCCATATCCGATCCAGGTCTCTTTGCCAACCAATCGTTATTATAACACCGCGGTCATTTAAACATAGTTTATACTTTAAAACCAGAATATAATCCATTTCAAAACCATAATATTACGATATCATTTCTTCTTTAAAACCCAAAAAGATTCATTTTGATATTATTTTATAAAACCCAAATCAATGATATCATTTCCCAAATATAAATCTTTTCCAAAAATTATGCCACTTTTAAAATTTATAATTCCTTGTAACCAAATATTTGAATATTAACTTTCAACATAATACTTCGAAATCCATAGTTTTTAAAACCATTACTTTCAAAACTAAATGGTTTGGATATTCAACAGTATATAAAATAAGTGGTTTAACTTAAATGTTACTTTGAAAAGAAATATTTCTCGTGGCTTTACAATACATTTCTTTATTTAAAGTTAAAACCAAAATTTAATATCGCTTCAAGTTCCAAAACCATTTCAATAAATTCATATATATACGTATATCCATTTTGAGTATAAATATTTCAACTAAAGTTGGATTTTATTCTTTCAAATCAAATGTTCTATTAATTAGCCTTGAATATTCACATAGAATCCATAATTTATAAGACTTCAATTTCTAGTAATAAATTATATATATTTTCCAGTTCAAGTTATACTAGAATATTCATTTAATTTATTTTGGGAAAATCCAATTATAAATATCATATCTTAAAATTTCCAACTTAACATTTAAACATAGGATATAAATTATCAAACTCCATTTACTAAATTTTCTTCCATTTTAGTAAAGGGATTTATACACCTTTTTATTTCAAATTTTTCAACTTCATAGGTATATAAATATGGAAGAAAACATTTATTCAGTATAAAATTTAAGATTTTTATAAACCGTATTCCATCCAAACCATAGAAATCACATTAAAAATAGTTATATATAGACCGCGGTGCCTGTATATAGTTTTCTATCCTATGGTCAAGTGATATGGATATTTATCATTTCAATCCGCAATTTAAAAAAATAAAACTGCGGTTGTATATCATTTCAAACCGCAATCCCGAATGAAATGTAAATGCATACTAACTTGCAGTTTAATGATATCCAAATAAAACATTCATTCAGCAACACATCCATCATCCAATCACAACATCGATCAATATCAATCAATAACAATTATATATATGATCATATATAACAGGTGATAACTGGCAGTTTATTCAAATTAAATTTATCAACTATTAATCTAACAGTTTATTCAGTAATAATTTATACAACTGTTAACTAGCAATTCATATGCAACAAAAATTTCCAACAGTCAATTAATACACAATAAATCAATTAAATTAACAGTTAAATTTAATAAAATGCAATTCAACAGATATGAATGAAATAAACATGCCAAATACTCATAAATAAATTTCTATTCATTTCTAAAATTTATTTAACAAACATAAAAGCTTCTAGTAATTGTGAGTGGGTCAAAACACTCACCTTTTGAATTTAAATCGAATGTAAATCCGATTTAAACCCAAAATTTGACGGTCTCTAAATTTATCCAAACCAGCGTCATCAGATCCGGAATTTAATTACGATCCTAACAAAAGAAATTTCGTGTGAAACAGAGTTCGTATGTGAAAGTTATCACAATTAAACGATTTGCAATTGAAATAAAAAAATTAAAAATAAACAAAACAAAAATAAAATACCGTGCCACATCCACCTTCCCTCGTGAAAAACGCATATGCTTCTTCTTGATTGCTAACTTTGTTCCGTAATTTTTCTTTTATTTTGATTTACTTTAATTTTCCTCCTTATTATATGAATGTATGTATTTTAAAAGGTTTGAAAGAAAAAGAAGATTTGAAAAATAAGAATTGAAAAAAAATGATTAAAATAAGAACTGAAAACGGAAGAGAAGATCTAGATTTGAAAAGAAGAAAGTTTGAAATAGAAGTAAATTTGAAGAAGAAGAAGAAGAAGAATATTTGAAGAGAAAGAAAAAAAAAATTAAAATGAGAGATAATAAGGAGCTTTGAGAAAAACAAGAAAAAGAAGAAGAAGAAGAAGAAGAAGAAGAAGAAGAATAGCATGGAGGCTAGGGTTAGAGTTTGGAGAAACAAAATGTAATAGAAGAATAAGAAGTAGGTTATTTATAAGGTTAGAGTTAGGTTTAGGGACAAATAGATTTGAAAGGAGAGGCTGCTATTAATTAGAAATAAAGTGAATATGAACACTTGGTATTGAAATATAGCAAATATGAACAGTCCTTTTTTTTTTTAAAGTAGCAGGTATTAAAAAGAGGTATTTATTAATTAGAAAGAAAATGAATATGGAGGGACAAAAATAAATGACACGTTTCGTTAGTTTGATTCTAAATTAATTAAGTGCTAGATACAGAAAAATTTGAATACATCATATATATATATTCATACTTTAACTGTGTGACAAAATTGCTAAACATACATCAAGTACGATTAATTGGTGACAATATATAGGAATAATCAACAATAAATGTGGATGCAATCACATAAGGATCTAATAGGGAAGGAGATAAAAGTAACAACATTGATTAATTCCACTTTCCCACTTTAGCCAATCCAATTACAAAATTTAAAATTTTATAAAATTTCTCTCCTTTGATTTCTTAAACAATTTTAATAACTAACAACAAGTTCTATGTTAATTCAATCATTAATCATTTCGCCAATTACCAAATTAAATTTCAATTATTCGCAATAAATCAAATTATAAATTTTTCATTCCAATAAATAAAATAAATCTTGATTTTTTTTTTCTTCCATCCTTATTAATTCCACAACTTGTTCAATTTGAAAATCATTATCATATTTTCCAAATGTTACCTTAATTTAACACTTATGTAACGTATTATTAGATTCGTTGCAAGATTTCAATTTCAATCCCCATTTCTTAATATACTCAAATTCTGGACATTTTTATTTCCTTACCCATAAGTGTAACATTTATTGCCAATTCCATCCAAATTTAACAGGTAACCCTTAACAATCTTTTCAATCCAAAGGTTATACTTAAGTTTACGTTGTATTCTACAACTTATCATATTATGAAGAAAATTCACATTATTCCCCAATATTACCTTAATTCATATTAACTTAACATTAAATTTACTCTTCATTCTATTATTAACCTATTAGTATTAAATAGATGAAATTAACATTGGTTTTACACTCTATTACGTAGATATTCTTAAATTTTATCTAAGTTTATATTTACATAATATTCCAACATTAAATTTCATCCAATTTTTTTTTCTTCCTTTTTATTTTAATTAAATCCAATTTCTCTAAAGTTACATTCAAACAAGTAAATTTTGATTTCCAATCAATCATTATACTATAACATTCTTAACATTTTTTCATTACACTACTAAATTCTACCTTGATAAGTTTACGCTTCTATTGCTTTACTTTCACACTTCCGTTAAAATATAAATTAATTCTAAAGTAACGTTTATTGTTGACCCTGCCATTTTAATTACTCATATTTAGATGAACATTATTTCAAATAAGTTCATTGACTCATTTAAATTAGGTAGTTTATAGTAGTTGTTATCCCACCCTTACAATTATTTCCTACTAACGTGCTACCAACTCCTTTAATTAAAATTTGAATTCCAAACCTTATTTAATATACTAAGTAAGATAAATAACATATATAGATTGCTACCAACTTTCCTTTTCTTGCATCTATGTGTTTATTACTTGACACACCAGTAAATATTACATATACACAAAATTCCGTTATCACTTGCCTAACAAGGTTATTATCACTTAAGATCTCACTGCATCCACATTTTCACATTTTCATTTCCTAGTTTCTTTACTTTATTCTACATAATTTATTACAAATGGGATTTTCTTTGGTTTACATCTTATTTGTATTTAACATTTCTCAATCAACAATTCATTTCACTTTAACTGCGGTAAATTGGCGGATAAATTGAATTTGATTCCCAAAATCTAAATTAACAAGAAACAAGGGTAGGTAACATACAATAGTCATTACTCCAAATTCTAGTCACCTAAATAGTCTTTTATTCCTTGCAAATAAATGTTACTATTTATTTTCATAGTACAAATCTCAATGATTATCCCATTTTAATTTGCTTAGGCCATTTATTTCACTATACATATCTACATAAATGGGTAATTTATTCAATTCATTAAGTGTCAATTCTATTAAGCCCTGTTTATATCTTTATGCATTCTTCTATAACTTTACAAAAGGGAATAACTTTTAAACTCATACACTTAATAACAAAACCGTTATAAATCCAATAAACTTCCAAATCCAAGTTTGTACACATTTTACACAACTATTATGATTTCTCACAAACGTTGAATTTATTAAATGACCATTTATTAAAATTTAATTCCCTTAATTGAATCAAATGCTTATTATTATATATATTCTTTTCATTCTACCATTCCTTCCCATTATAAATTCATTAACGTATTTACACATCTCTATCTTTCAAATATAAAATAACCAAACTGATTACAAACACTATTTCTATCAATTTTCATAAGTTTGTTCAAAACTATACTTTTGTTTACATAAAATAAATTTTATGTTTCTATTAGTTTTCTTTTCCTTTCACTACAGGCATAAATTATTACTATCTACACTAATTACATCTTTGTATTAATGAACACCATTTAAGTTAATATTTATTCTAACATTCACAAATTCAACATTTATTTGTTTCTTAAAAATTACTTTAAATCAAGTTGTGACAATTTACATTATCCACATCTATTATCATAAATTTTTATAGTTACACTAAATTGCAACCACTATACCAAATTTCTACATTTATTTTTAACCAAATTAGAAATTATATTAATTCATTTTATTAAATATCATAAATTTAACGGGTCGTTACATCCTTCAATCTATTTACTTGAAATATTCATTTAATTCACCTTAAACAAAATTCAAGTTATAAGAATCATACCTTCTAAAATTTCAAATTTTATGAATTTCACATTTACTTATTTGAGTTTAGTTCCAAAATAAATTCAATTTCAGATAAAACTCCAATTTATCTCCCAGCCTTAATTTATTTAAATCATTATACACTCTATATTAAAATATAATTTAAATAATTACCCATGTTATATTATAATAAAATCAACTCTATTATTAAACTTATTTTTTAATTTAACAATTTATACATAGCTTAAATTCAAGAATTTAACTATATATAAAAAAATATTTATATAATATCAAAATCCATATTTATTTAACCATATATTTCTTTCTAAAACCATAGAAATCATTTTCAAAATATTTATATATAGACGCACGGTGCCTGTATATAATTTTCTATCCTATGGGATACAGATATTTATCATTTCAATCCGTAATTTAAAATATAAATACGGTTGTATATCATTTCAAACCGCAATCCCAAATAAAATAAAAATCCATAACAACTTGCAGTTAATAACAATAGAAAAATACAATGTCCATTCATCCAATATCAATCATCAAACATTTACCACAATCATCATCCAATCCAATCAATATCATCAATATAGACAGATAATAAATAACAGGTATTTACTGGCAGTTTATATTCAACAATAAATTAAATAACTATTTTATCCAAATAAATTCAAATAAACTGAGATGATGATTCAAAGTATGCCAAACAATCATAAATAAATTTCAAATCACATCATAAATCAATTTAACAAACATAAGAAATTTTAGAAGTTATGAGTAGGTTAAAATACTCACCTTTTGAATTTAAATTGAATTTAGATCCAATTTAAACTCAAAATTTGAACAATCTCAGAATTTGTCCAAACCAACGACTAAATATCTAAAATTCCAATACGAACCTAGCGGAGAAAATCGCGTGTGAAACGGACCTCGTATGTGAAAGTTATTGTGATTAGAAGTTTTGAAATCAGAATATAAAAATAAAATAAATAAAAGAAAAGGAACCGGTCAAACATCGCCACGTCAACATCGTTTTGCGCAGGCGAACCGTTCTTCCCAGACCACCGAACCTTAGCTGCCTCCTCCTTGCAATTATCATCGACACCACAATCATCTTCGACGTGATCAGACCATGCCACCTTCTCGACCACGCCGAGCCGCCCCTATGCCACAAATTTGGTGAGCTCCAGTCGCCTATAAGGCGTGCACCGTCGTCGCCTATGTTCGCTGTTCGTGGCGATTTTCGGTTACTAGAAGACGAACTAGTGATGCCGATGCGACCTGCTCTATGCCCTCTACGCATCCATGCCCCCTATCGACCTAAGGACGTAGATCCACCGTTGGATCACTCCGACCACAACGAACAACCGAAACAAATCCATGGATTCCCGGACAAACAATGATACTCCAATCGAAAAATGAAACACATATCCGAGATGCGCTCGTTGAGAGCTTCAGATCGATATAAAATTTGATATTGTTTGAGGAGTTTTAATTTTCAATTTGATTCTGAATTTGCAGTTTGGGATTTAGGGTTCTGTCTGCCATTGAAAGAGAAGAAGAAAATAGAGTTGTACATATAGAAATGAGGAATAAGAAATAGGCTAGGGTTTATAATGACATATATAGGCAGAATAAAATAGAAGCAAACGGGCAGATTGGTTTGGAAAAATCGAACGATAATGACTCGAAAAGCCCGTTCTAACTTCGGAACGAAATTGGGTTAATCCATATATCAAAATAGATGTTTTAAAATCAATGGAATAGGTTTCAAGTCCTAATTCCATCATAAGAAGAAGTTATGCTAAAATCAAGTTATTTCAAATTGATTTCAATTGATTTCAATTTCATTGATTTCAAGGCATTTCGAGCCCGTACGATCAAACGACAAGTTCGATCATTACGAAACTTGAAATCCTACAATAATTCACCGTTAGGGATCCGATGAAACTAGTTTCGTCGAAATCCAAGTCAGTGGCCAAAATGGCTATTTTTCTGTTAATTAAATAATTTAATAATAAGTTAATTAAATCAATTTTACAATTAAAAATCAATTATTTACAAATTTTTATCAGTTTGGATTAATTGGTAAATTTAGAATCCTTTAAACAAATTTCTACATCAATTTATCATTGAATATTCCCCAATTTACCATATTTAATTTCAATTTCAGGTTATCCAGTAATTATAATTTAACATTCCCAATAAATTCATTTATTTGGTTTTTTTAAACCCTGTTATTCACTAAATTGTCATCTCATAGTTACAATTAACATTGGATTGTGTTTATTACATTAATACTCTCAAGTTTCATCTTAATTTCTATTAAGTAATAATTAAATATAGTGAATAACAGGGCCACGTCAATATCGTTTTGCGATGGCGAGCCGTTCTTCCCAGACCACCGAACCTTAGCCGCCTCCTCCTAGCAATTATCATCGACACCACAATCAGCTTTGACCTTCTCGACCACGCCGAGACACACCTATGCCACAAATTTGGTGAGCTCCGGTCTCCTATAGGGCGTGCGACGCCGTCGCCTATGTTCACTATTCGTGGCAATTTCCGATCACCAGAAGACGAACCAATGGTGCCGATGCAACCTTCTCTATGCCCTCTACGCATCCATGCCCCCGATCGACCTAAGGACGTCGATCCACCGTTGGATCATTCCGACCACAATGAACGGCCGAAACAAATCCATGGATTCCCGAACAAACAATGACTCCAATCAAAAAATGAAAAACATATCTGAGATGTGCTCGTTGAGAGCTTCAGATCGATATAAAATTTGATATTGTTTGAGGATTTTTAATTTTCAATTTGATTTTTGATTTTGAATTTGCAGTTTGGGATTTAGGGCTCTGTCTGCCATTGAAAGAGGAGAAGCAAATAGAATTGTACGTACAGAAATGAGGAATAAGAAATAGGCTAGGGTTTATAATGATATATATATGTGCAGAATAAAATAGAAGCAAATGAGCTTGATTGGTTTGGAAAAATCAAACGATAATGACCCAAAAAGCCCGTTTTAACTTCGGAACGAAATTGGGTTAATCCATATATCAAAATAGATGTTTTAAAATAATTTAAAATCAACGGAATAGGTTTCAATGTAACGATCCTGACTCGACCTTCGAAAATCGAAATCCGTACTTCACCTGTACTCGAATGCCATAGATTCAAACATCGAATCTTGCTCGCTAGAGCTTATAACACATTAAGTATAACAATACAGCAGAAGAAAATGAACAATATCACATTGATACACAAGAGTTGATACAATATCTGTTACAAAAAGATACAACAGATCCAAAAATATCACAACAAAATATAGCAAAATATGACACAGTAGAAAGAAATTTCCAACTTGATGTCCAAAAGAGAAAGGAACTCCAATATCAGCAATCTCCATCTCCAAAGCACCAATACAGAAATAGCTCGACCTCCCAATCAAGTTGTACTAAGCAAGGTCAGTCATCCAAAGACCGAAGAAGATTTCCAAAGACTGAAGGCTACCGAATCTACACCTATTATTTGATTATCTGAAAAACCCAACTCTAGACTGCCCATGTGGAAAATTATGGGGCACCCAGAGTTTAGGAAGGGAACAATAAACTCCAGGTCAGTCATGGAACTGGTATGAGCAAACAAAAACATATTATCTTTAAAACAAACACAAAAGAATTTAAAATTTGAAATTCGCAATGCTTTTTTTGAAAATGAAACCACCATAAGGCCTCCCGCCGCACACACCATGCAAACGCAGAATTGGAGGAGATTTCTCCTTATGATAGTCAAAAATGCTTGATACGCGAAAACCATTTTGATGTTATTATTAGTGCATAGTGGAAAACATTTCAAAAGTATAATATTAATCTTAGTCAGCATACAACATTTCGTCGTATGCCTACTATAGCTACCATGTTTAATAGTAGGTTACCGCCACATTCCATGGCAGGTTATACAACTAAAACCGTACAGGGCGCGTGTTGTTTCTTTGGATTTTCCAACAAATGGTAAGGCTAAGGAACTTCCTATTGCCACATGGGAATGCCTCTAGAGGGACGCCTTGGGAACTTACCCAGCTCCCTGCCAACACAAGGCCGGTTTCCTCCCTGCCTGGGAGTAATACCTAAAAATATGCCATCCCCAGTCGTTTGCGACCTTTATCCATGGGCCCTCAACACCAACAACCACAAAGCAATGTATTTGCACTAACCACATAGGTTAAATATCTGGGCTCCATACCATGATACAACCCTTTTTTAGAAGGAATGGACATACCCTAGGGGCATGACCCCTACAACCTTGCCACATCTTTCCTGTTTCGACCATTTTCGAGGTGTGAGGTCCGATGAGGTCTCGTCCACAAAGCTACGCTTTTCACAAAAGCCATGCTTCGATCAACAAATGATCAGCAACACACAGCAACACTCAGCATGCCACACTACCAAATTGGGAATGTATCACTAGTAACCATCAACTACATAACCTCTGAGCTCGTACGTCTCAAAGAAGGGTATTAAGCTAAGAGAATAAATCTTTGCCACCAAACAATAATGTATTTGATAGAAACCACCTTTACATCTCAAAGTGTAATGTCAGACATACATCCATACAACTCTGTTCCGGGTTCGAACAGAACCGAAGGCACTTTCAAAGAAGCCCTTGCAAATCCGGATAATCCCTAATCACGTCCGGACTTCCCATCACAAAGGGTGATCAAATCTCTATACCGGGGATCAGCCGGTGCGGAGACATTCGACGAGTTATCCTTTCACTTTCAAAAATATCCAGTCTTCACCACCGGTCTTCAAATGCTATCCATATCGTCGTATCATTATTTGGAATGGGTTATATGACACAAGGTCCTCTTCCGGCTTAACCAAATAATGAGCGCAATATTTTAAAAACATATGGATGTGGGATCTCAGTTAAGTCATAAATTAAAACCCAAAACCTTTCTTAAAATGGTTTAAACAAATTCCCATTTACAAGTCTTAAAAAAAAGATTTATTTCACAAAGTTCACCAATATTTCACAAAGATTCATTTACAGCTTTTCAAAATAATTCCTTTTTTAAATTGGATTATCTCATACAATTATTAAACTAAAGATTCAATCTAGAGCTTTCAAAACTATTTCCAAAGATTCATTCATAACTTTCAATACAATTCTCATTTCAAATCTTTTATATATAAAAGATACACCATTTAAAATCCTCTTCGATTTCAAAACAAAGTTTAATTATCTTTCACAAGATTAATTCACAGCTTTCCAAACTATTTACGATTCAAATCTTTTTAAAAGATCCATTTCAGTTCAACAACAAGATTTACCAAATCTTTAAGATAACTTTCAAAACTATTCCATTTAAAATTTGAAATCTTTTCAACACAAATTGAAAATCCTTTCTTTACATAAAAGCTATTATTATTTGAATAGTTTTCATTTCCCAAAAAACCCGATTATATTTGCACGAATTAAAGCCTTTTAAGTCTAAAACTTGGGTTAAATTCAAATTCCCGAAACAATGCTTTTAAAATGGTTTAAAAACACATTTATAAATTGTATAACCTTTTTAGAACATAATTTCCAAACACAGAATTCAATTTCAAAACTTGAATTCAAATTCAAATCAAACTATTTAAATTTCAGAATTTTATCAAGTTATTCAAAATAACATTTATCTCCAAACTCCTTTTCAAAAGCTTTTCACTTTAAACCCAATTCTATTTCCAAAACCGTTTGGATTCAAAATCCAACTTTTAAAACCATTTCAAAAATCTATGACTTAACCAATTTCCTCGTGCAATCCATATTTGTGTGTGTATGGTGTAGTCTAGGGGTTTTACACAATAATAGTGCAACAACATCAATCATCAAAGATTCAATCATATCAATATTGATAAGCGGTATATTCTTATAACGCTTATCGTTCATTTACAGATTCAAAGATAACATGTAAATGTGTCGCAGATAAATAAATAAATAACATACAGCTTATTTCACATCACAGAATATTACACTCCGGAGATAACAATCAATTCAGGCAATACAACATTGATAAGCAATCCAAGCATACAATAATCATTTATAAGCAGGATTAATTAATTGTTTAATCCTCAATTAATTCAAATCTAATTTCCAATTAAATTAATTACTCATGAATTAATTACCCCATCCTGATTAATTAATTATAAATTATTTGCTATTAATTAATGAAATTAATTAATCATCTTTGATTACCCATCTTAATCAATTATTCTTAATTAATAATTCCTTAATTAAATTAACCTTCAAGTTGATTACATAATAAATTATCCTTTAATTATAAATAAATCAACTTTAATTAATAAGTAAATCAATCCCTAATCATTAAGTAATTAACCTCCAAATAACCTTTATTTATAAATAAATCAACCTTTAATTATTTAAATAATTAACCTTAAATTATTTAATTATCCTCTAATTAATTTATTAATTAATCAACCCTTAATTAATGAATTAATCAACCTTTAATCATTAAATAATTAATCCTTAAATATTCATCATTAATAACTTATAACAAAATCAATTAATCCTTAATTAATACTTAATTAACCTTTAAATTAAGTCATTATCTTTTAAATTTCAAATTAACGATCCTTCAATCTTAAGATAATCTATTTTTTCTTAATTAATTACATAATCATTATTTAAATCTTATTTTCAAAAATCCTTTGAAATGAATTAACATAATCATATAATCCGATCTTAAACTTTTTAAGTTCATCAAAATAATTATCGAAGATAAAATGTTTATCTTTAAAATCTTATTTTAAAAATCTTGAAATCTGAACATAAGAATTAAACTTGAAACACTTAAGTTAATTAAACCATTATCTTGAAATCTTATTTTATCACAAACCCAAGCTATTTCATGCTTTACCCAAGCTTGACCTCGAGTAATCCCGCACTCTCCTTTTCTTCGAGCAACCCATTCTTTTTCTCGGGTCATTCTTCGAGTAAACTTCCTTCTTCTTCTTTTTAACCATGTTTTTTTTAATTTCAAATTTTGAAATTGCTGTAGAATTAAACACTTGCCTAAGACACAATAGCGATCTCGAGTCAACACCTTAAAACTCCGAAGAAAACTTCGAGTTCAAACCCTCTTCTCCTTTCCAACAGCAACCCAAAAGAAATCACTGACACAAACAGACACCATGCACATGCACTGGCCATCCAGTTCCCTCCGATCATCACCGAGAACCCCGACATGTCGTCGATGACCACCACAACTAGCCCGACCTCCCCTAACTCCCAACTTTGCCGTAAGTAAAAATCGAGAAACACGATTTAAACTGGAATAGAATGATCATCAACGAAAAACCATCGCTCCAACGCCATCGTCCATCAACGAACCTGCCGCTCCACACAAAGCAACGCCACAACCCCACGCACCTTTCCCCTTAGGAGCGATCGGCCCAATTCCTTGACGATGTCGCGGTGACCACATTTACCCAGTCGAAAAAAAATTTGTCGAACCCTAGTTCTATGCTGTGACCACGCCACGACGATGTTAAAATTCAATCATCATTTTTCCATTGATTCCCATTGTTCACCCTACCTCCAGGCCCAAGCTCGATAATCAACTCCGCGTCGATCACCGTAAATCAACATTTTAAGCCATTTTAATCAACTTGAAATTTCTCACTAAATACAAACTTAAAAATAGTGATTTAAATGTTAAAATTCACCATTTGCAAATTTAAATCACGTTATAGATTTAAATCAAGAATTCCAGATTATGAACTTATTTATGAACTTATTTTAATCATACCTGTAACTTTCTATATTTTGAAATAACAGTTTAACTTGATCACTTGGAATTGTTTTTAAAACTTAAAACTTGATTTTCCCATCATATTTCATTTAAAGATCTTCACCAAAATCTATTTGCATTTTGAAATATAATTTTTAGTAAGACACTCTGGTGTTTGAGGAACAACAGAGAGATGTACACAGACATATATTCAACTATTTATACATATATGCATAGACAATGCAAGCATATTTCAGCAACTAAACAGATATTTTGAAATGTAATTCCAAACATTAAACCATAAAAGAAAATTCGAGTGGGGTTTTCTCACCTTGGATTGAAGATAGAGGACAGTGATTAGGAACCTGTTTATTTGAAACTGGAATCAGAGGATTGCTTTGATCTTTGAACTGTTATCTGTGATTTATTGATGTTGATTTGCATTTACTCTTGCTTGATCTTTGAGTTGCCTGAAGCTTGATGTTTTTAAGTTGAATATCTGGCTTGAATTTGAGATGCTTTAGATTTGCTTGATTTTCTTTTGTTTTCTAGATTATTTTCCAGGTTTCCATCCTCTCTGGTTTCCTTTTCTTTGATTTGGATTTGGTTTATATTTGATTTCTGGTTTGCTTTCAGATTTTTTATTTGAGCTGATTTGTTTTTGAATTGGAATCTTGTTTCCAGATTGATGAACTTGAATTTATTTTCTTTTTAGTCTGCAGGCTTTTGTTTCAGGTTTGGATTAATTTAATTTTCCTGGTTTTTCAGGTTTTAGAAAGAAAAAAAACCGAGAAGTGAGAAAATGGAACATTTTATTCAATTTTATTACTCTCTAATTCAATCAACTGCCACTTGTTTATTTTTCCATGTTAATTCATCACACTTGTTCAATTATTTTGAGAAAGGTTTACATTTATTGTTACATAATCTATTTCTTTTACACTTGTTTAATACCGATAAATTTATGTCTTAGCCCTTTGTTTTAGTTTATTTAAAAATTGTGTTTTCAACCTTACTTAATTTTAATTTATAAATTTATCTTAAATCCTTATGTTATTTTGTTTACAAGTTATGTTTACACCCTTGTTTATAATTTATTTTTAACTTTGTTTTAATTCTTACTTTATTTATGAAATATGCTTTATGCTTTTAAACCTTTTTATTTATCTCATTTAAGTTAAAAATATTTTTATATAAATCCTTTTAATTTCAAAAGATATATATACATAAATAAACAATACATATACATATATACTAAAATTAGACAACAATTTTTTTTATTAGTTTTAAAGATATAGTTTTAAAATCCAATTTATTTTTCAATATATTTATATTTGAATTTCAAATCCAAATTTTTTATTTACAATCCAATTCTATTTAAAAATATTTATTTTGAGTTTCAAATTCAAATTTAAAATAAATAAGTATATATCTTATTAAAGTTGAATAATTCAAATTAATCCAAAATTAAATTTATAATTAAAATATTATTCAAAATATTTTCCAGATTTCCAATTAGAAATTCTGTTTAAATTAAAACTCCATTTATACACATATGTAAGTTGACAAATATCTTCATTTAATTAATCTTTTATCTTTTATTAATTGAAAATATAATCTATTCATATCAAATATTTTTATAAGATTGTTAAATTTTGAATATCAATTCCTAAATTCAATTTAAAAATAAATTTATAAATATAAATAAATAACATAACATATCCTTATTAATTTGGAAAAATTTGCATTAATTGACCATTAAATTCCTAATTTAACATAAATTACCAAATTGAATTTAACTAAAAATTGGGATCGTTATAGATTCCCCCTTAAAAAAATTTCGTCCTCGAAATTTGCCAGGGAGACAACAAAGAAAAGATGAACACATATGATATAGAGAAACAATTTTCTAGGTCAAACTGAGATATCCATTGTGTATTTGGCTTACCAAATCAGAATATCACCAATAATTATGAGAACAAACTCATTCAATACTACACAGGATACTTGGGTCATCCAGTCTACGAAATATGTAGGAGCATCGATTAGTTCAAAGGGATAACTAACCGTTCGTAGAACGAATCTAGACCCCAAAGAATAGATAATGGATACACAATTCCAATTGGAATATTCCAAAATATACACCAACTTGTCCATTTTCGGTCTTTGATATTCACCAAAATTATAATAGAATTTCAAATTTGGTTTAAATCGAAATCGTTTTATCGATACAAATTAATCTATCTTCATATGTTAACCAGTTTATTTCAAATAATATCTCAAATTCATTGAAGTTAAAAATGGGAAGATTGGTAAGAAATCGATGAAGATACGAAGTGAGGATTTTCTACAACGATTCGCGGGGCCATCACCACACCAAAGCTTCTCCCTCGAGCTGCCACGAAGCATCAGAGAATTTGAAATTGAATGGTGATCAAAAGAGATTGATAGAGAGAAGATTATTTCGTGTTGTTGTTACAGGTATTTGCCATATGAAGTGGTGCTTCCCTGTCCCTTATCTCGTCCTCTTCTTGCACTCATACTCACTATCAGTGGATAGTAAGAGAATTTATTAAGGAGTGCCAACTGATATCTTAGGGATATACTCATTCTAGGGTACACTTCACCTTATCTCTAATGAGTCACTTAATGTGTTATACTCCAAAAGCTAAAGTTCAACCTTCAGCTTTGATATCAAATGTGACGGTGGCTAAATCGAATAATGAGCGCAATATTTAAAAACATATGGATATTGGATTTCAGTTAAGTCATAACTTATTATCCAAAAAATTTCGTTAAAATGGTTTAAACCAATTACCATTTTCAAATCTTTAAACAAAAAGATTCATTTCACAAAGTTCACTAATCTTTCACAAAGATTCTTTCAAAATATTTAAACAAAAGATATATCTTTAAGATCCATTCATAATTTTCAAAACAACTCCCATTTCAAATCTTTTATATATAAAAGATACACCATTTAAAATCCTCTTCTATTTTAAAACAAAGTTTAACAATCTTTCACAAAGGTTCATTCATATCTTTTCAAAACAATTTCATTTCAAATTGGATGAACTCTTCCAATCATTAAATCAAAGCATTAATTCATAGCTTTCAAAACCATTTCAAAGATTCATAGCTTTCAAAAACAATTCTCATTTCAAATCTCTTTTATATAAACAAATTACAAGTTTTAATCCAAAATTCAATTTCACATAATCTGATTCTTTTTAGCCAATAATGTAAAAAAAAATGTGTTCAAAATCATCAGAATTTAATTTTAAAAATATATTTCCAATATAATAAGAAATGGTTTTGTCTGGATGAAGAAACACGGTAAACTTTAAATTTTTACCCAATTCTTGATTTGCATGAATTTAAGATTGAATTATATCATGTAAATACATTTCGAAAGCAAGGACTTTTAAAATAAAAATTAGAATTTTTAGTTGCGGATTGGGGTTGCATTTATTGGTTGAACGGAGAATGGGTATTTGCGAATTTCTGGTGATCGGCTAATTTTCGAAGATTGAAACTTGGCATGGAGTTAGCAGGAGTATTGTAGATCGTGGAAAAAATGCAAGATAAATTTTTAATTTATTATGTATGGAGATTTGAATTGAATTAGGGTTTAAGCCCTGCGTTTGGATGGTTAAAGTTGCGATGTATTTCCGTCGTTGACACGATGTTTCAAACGATCGGTCCTGGGGGATTCAAAGCATTCGACATCAGGGAAGCTTCGAGCATGATGGCATGATAACCGATGGCCGGAGGTGGCGGTTCGAGACGGGTTTAGATAACCCAGTTTTTATGCCAGTCGAACCCATATGCTCAATTTTCGAACTCGTGATAATTTTTGGTTCGGGGTATTCGAGGTGTTTGTGTAAGGACCCGATTCTTCGACTTTCGAAAATTCAACATCGATACTCACTTTATCGACTGCCGAGTAATCGAACGACGGAAAACCGAACACTTAGGGTTTTAAGAAAAGGAAAGAGAGGTAGAAGAGAGAGAAGATAGAAAATGTAGAGGAAAGAGAAAATAGAACGGAAAGAAAACAACAGAACAACAACAGAATCTCACAATCGCAGCGGAACAACATATAATAATAAATGAATAATCTTTAACCAAGAACTATATCAGTTATTACATTACATCACATCATATCATCATTACATTAGAGTGTACAACAACAACAACAACAACAAAAAACAGCGGAAAAGAAATACTATATACTAGTAATACGCCATGCCATCCATCTTGCCTCCAGCAACTCCAGAATATCCTGAATATCCTGATAAACCTAACTCTTGACTGCCGGTGTGGAAATTGGTGGGCACCCAGAGTTTAGGAAGGAAAACAATAAACTCCGAGTCAGTCATGTGACTGGTGTGGGAACTCAAAACAGTTTATTTATCTTTGAAAACAAAATAGAGGAATATTTTTAAAGTCAAATCGCAATGCTTTTAAAAATGAGACTACCATAAGGCCTCCCGCACACACACACAATGCAAACGCAGAATCGGAGGAGATTTCTCCATATGATAGTCAAAGATGCTTGATACGCATTTAAAAGAACATTTGATATTATTACTAGTGCATAGTGTAGGAAAATATTTCGAAAGTAGAATATAAATCTTAGCCAACATACGACCATTATCGTATGCCTACTATAGCTAACTATGTTCAATAGCAGGTTACCGCCACATTCCATAGCAGGTTATACAACTAAAACCGTACAAGTCTCGTATTGTTTCTTTGGATTTCCAACGAATGATCAGGCCAAGGAACTTCCCATTGCCACATGAGAATGCCTCTGGATGGACATCCCCGAGAACCAAACCGGATCTCTACCAACACAAGGCCGGGTTACCCCTAACTGAGTAACAACTGACCGAGTATGCCATCCCCCGGTCCTTTGGGACCTTTAACCGAGCGCTCGTAATCAATTCACACAATCATAAAGTGTTTTCAACATGAGTAAGTATATGGGCTCCATACCATGATACCACCCTTTTCCAGAAGGAAATGCACATACCCTAAAGGGCGCTACCCCTCATAACCTTGCTGCATCTTTCCTGTTTTGACCATTCCCGAGGTGTGAGGCTCGACGAAGTCACATCCACAAAAACACACTTTATACAAAAGCCGTGCTTTGGGTCAACAAATGATCATAGAAATGATCACCAAGATAGACGACCAAACAAATGATCCTATCACAAATAATCAACACAATGATCATTTCACAGCAACACTCAGCTTGTCACATTACCAAATTGGGAATATATCGCTGATAACCTTCAACTACATAACCTCTGAGCTCGTGCGTCTCAGAGAAGGGTGTTAAGCTAAAAGAATAAATTCTCCGCCACCAACAGAAATATATTTGAAAGAAATCGGCTTTATATCTCAACTTGTAATGTCAGACATACAATCTATACAAGTCTGTTCCGGGATCGAACAGAACCGAAGGCACTTACAAAGAAGTCCTTGCAATCCGGATATCCACAATCCTGATCGGATTTCCCATCACATATGGAGAACTCAATACCGGAGCAACTCGGTGCAGAGTCAATCGACAGGTCATCCTATCGCTCTCGCAAATACCGGGTCTTCAACACCGATCTTCAATGCTATCCATTACGTCGTATCACTATTCGGAATGGGTAATCCGAATAACGAGCGCAATAATTTAAAATAAGTGTAGCATTCAAATTCAACAAATCACAACTAATACCTTTCAGAGGTAAATATTGATAGTCCGTTATTGAACTATCAATGGATATGCACACATCACCAGATTCCAAATAATTTTCCAAATTATTTATTTTCCAAAATATCTTTACAAGATATATAATTTTCAATATCTCAAAAATAAATCAATATTTATTTTTAAACAAATTCCCTTTTTCATTTATAAATTCTATAGTGAATTTAAATTTCAAAATATTTATGAACAAACGATTTCAATTATTCATTTTCAATTTATCTTTAAAAAGATAAATTCTCTAAACGTTTCATTTCACATTGGAAAAACATTTCCATACTTATTTATTCATAAGTAATTCACAAATTTTATTTATTTTCAACACTTGGAAAATATTCAATATACTTCAATCGAAATTAAGTATATATTTCATTCTTTAAGGAAATCATTCTCTTAAACATATTTATTTGGGCCAAAACGAATGTTGCGTAAAACATCGTTACGACAACCCAAAATCACTAGTATAGGGATTCAAAATTAAAATAGATATATAAATCCCAATACTATACAAAACATTTCCTTTCGGAAATCATTTACTATAACAACAGTGTTATAGTCCACCATTTCCTTCTATTTCTCGAAAACGTCTATTTCAACAATGAATGTTGAAATCTATGGTTTCGAATCTCAACACATTTAAAACATCGTTAGATCGTTTTAATTCAATTTAAAATATCACATTCTAAACATTTTCTTTAACATATTATTCACTATTCAAAACGTGAATATACTTTGTTAACAAATTTCATCATTTCTATTCATTTTATTTCAAAGGATTATTCACAGTCAAAAATGTGAATATAACTCCATTAATAGGTTTCAACAATTTACTTATCAAAATAAGTCGTTTGCCGATTTATAAAACAACGTTTATGAACTCCATTTCTATTTATTTTATAACAACTTCCTTTTATAAATTCCTTTATTAACCTATTCAATTTATAACTCAATTATAAAACAAAAGTTCATATCATAAGTGAAATACTTATAATTTATTTGTTTGCAAAATCGTTCCTTTGAACTTCATAATTATAAATCTTATAACTTATAAGATTCAATTATTTATCCAAATCTATTCTTTTAATAATTTTGCAAATTTTATAAACCTACTGCTTATAAAATTCCTTTTATAACTTTACCGTTTATAATTCTATAAATTTCATTCATTTATGAAATCGATTTTCACTTCATTCTAACACTTATAAAAACTCGTTTTATAATTTCAATATTTCAATTTATAAACATCCATTTATAAATCTCTTATATAAATCAATTTATATTCTTCTTTTAAAACATCTTTAATCTCCTTTATAATTTCACCATTCTCTTGATTTATAAAATAATCAAATTTTATAAATCCTATATTTAAACTTTTTACAATAAATCCAAAAATCGCAATTTAAACTCTTTTTATAAAGTTATTAACCCATATTTTCAAAAATCAACTTTTAACTACATTTCTCAAAAATCATAATTTTTATAACTTTAAAATTATAATGTTTATTTATAATGGATCAGTTCCAAAAATATAGTATATTTTCAAAAATCACTTTAGAAATCATTTTAAAGTTCCAAAATTTAGTCCAAAGATGCTACATACCAAATAGTCAATCACGACAACAACGATATCATATATCGATTTGATAATCCATCAAATATCAAAATATCTTAAATCAAATAAATACTGTTGAGGAATCCAGTTGGATCCCTCCAACCTATTTTCCTGCATCTACAAACATTAGCACAATAACAATTCCGCTCCAGTACGGAATTATCGCGGTATATGGGATTTAAAATATTATCCGCTTAATAACGGCGCAATAGGGTCTCATCCGCTATACAAATGCGGGAAATCAATAACTCCAATATATACATATGCCAATATATATATATATATATATTGCTATTATATATAATACCAATTTCATTGTTTATGAAATATTCGCGGTATATGTTTTTAATAAATAACATCCGTTTACTAACGGCGCATAATGTCTATTTTAACAATCAATAGATAACAATCATCATTCAAACATGCATTCAAATATTTTAAATCTAACTATTTAAAATAAAAATCGAAACCGATTCGATTGAGTAAGAAGTTCTCACCTTGATTTCAATTTCGTTTTAGCGATTTATTTCGAATACCCGAAATTCCCACTAACTCCAAACAACTCCAATCCAATTCCATCGCGTAGTGCTCGTCCATCTGATTCCAACGCAACTGGTTTCGCGCGTTTTCGACCTCGTATGAAAAAGATGTGAATATTTGAAGTTTACTCGAATTTTAAATATAAATTTTCAACATATTTCTTTATTTTAAAACTAACTTTCAATCAGGGCCGCATGATCCTTCCACTGCAAATCTAGCCCGTCCATCCCCTTCTCCCCTCCTTCATTCGGCTACAGGTCAAAAGCCGAACACATGAACCCAACCATACCCATTTAGGGTTCCAAATCGCGAACCAATCGAGCAACGTGAAGCCGATCAGGAAGCGCCAAATCGAAGCTACGACCAAGAGCTATGCTCGGCTGCCCTGGAGTGGAGCTCGGCCTCCCCTATGTCAAGAAATGCGTGCGCGACTGCATGACGAACGCGACCCCCTATCGACAAATCTATAGCTCCTTATACGATCTTGACCGTTCACATCGTAGATCTCATCACGCTCTTCCATTTTGTAGTTGAGAGATTCTCGTAAAAGTGGATAGATTGAAAGATTTTGAGGGAGGGAAGATCATTTTCGACCATTGAATAGTTTACTGGCGGCTGTAGAAACAAATTAGGGTTTTAGTTATTTTCTTATTTTTTCTTTGTGAATTTAGGTGTATTTATAGGAAATTTTTCAATCACTATTCATCCGGGAATTCCGAACTCCGATTTACGCGCCGTAACCAGTGTTTCTAGGGTTTACCCCGCGTTCCGGACACAATGGAACAGGTTTCGAAAGCTAATTTGGACATCTGTGCGAGTTATGGCAATAAACGTTCAATTTAAATTAAACCGATTTAAACGATTTTCTAGGTGTTTTAATTTGTACCGGACAAACGGTAAATCCAATTGACACGAAATTTGAAACCTTACAATAATATCACATTACGGATCCGATGAAACTAGTTTCGTCGAAATCCGAGACTTTTTGAAAAATGGCTATTTTAAATCGCCAAATTAATATTAAAAACAATTTCGATGCGTTTCGAGCTGCCACGATCAAACGATAACTCCGATTGACACGAAAATTGAAATCCGGTAATAACTAACTATTACGGATCCATTGGAACTGGTTTCGTCTAATTCTGAGACTGTTCAATAATTGACTATTTTCACTAGTCGATTAAATATTAAAATATTCAATTTTCACAAATTAACTTTTAATTCGATTTTAAAAGTTCTAAAATATCATTCTAACTTCAATATGATAAAATAAAATTTTACAAATCATTTTCAATCATATTTAACTCAATTTTCAATTATTTCCATAATTTAACATATTAAATTATCGATTTAATTATTCAATTAAATCCAATTATTCGAAATAAAATTTATTCGACTTATAAATTCACTTATTAATATTTAAAATTAATTAAATATTCAAATTTTTATTAATAAAAATTCTGGGTCGTTACAATCTTCCCCCTTAAAAGAATTTCGTCCTCGAAATTATCAAGTAAGAAAAGTTACAGAATCTATTAACTTTCCCAAAATCCATAATTAAATTTCTTACAATCTTTACTAAGTTTTCAAATCACACTTAGTTATCTTTTCAAAAACAACTACTATTGTTTAAATTTCAACTTCAAATCAAAGTTAAAGTTTTCAAAATTTTCCAATTTTCTCAAATTTTTCTAACGCCTTAAATTTTCGGAAAAATTCGCCATAATTTCCTTTGCGCGGCTCGATCCGAAAAAAAAATGACAGTATATATATCACAAATATACATCTCATCAAGTAATGAGGCATCCCGAAGGGAAAAAGTATAAAAGTACGATATTTAATCCGAGATATGTACCTTATATTTTATTAGCGAGCATATACGGCTAATATAGCGCGAAAGCGAGCTCCAAATGCGAAGCAAACGCGATCCGCACCTACTAAACACTCAACAAACAACATGAGAATCATGTATATAGACAATAGTATCAATATACAACATATAGCAACATAATAACTATATATGTCAACATAACAATTGCAATAAAAGCAATATATTCAACCATCAACCAACTATCATCCAAAATTCATAACCAATAAATATTCATTCATATTCTCATTAATATTCAATGAAATGGGTTTTCAATTTAAATCACATTGATTCATTAACAGTGGATGTTCTTACTAACATTCATTTTCAATTAGTTTATATTCACTAATCCATATTCAAGTTGGTTCACTTCCAAATCAAATTCAATTCTATTTAAGATTCACTTAACTTCCAATTGAGTTTCAATTACTTTAGCTTCCAATTTCATTAGCACTTAATGACTTATATACAATCAATCAACTAACAACCATAGTATATTAATTACAACCAAATTGCTTTGCTTACAATTGGTTTAATTAATTGATTTTCATCCAATTATTCAATTTCTAATAACATAAGATTTTAATGAATTTACAGTTACATTCATTATTCCATATCAACTTAATTCACATTCCATTGATTAACATTTAATCCATTCATTCAATTCAATTACAAAAGTTGAATTTCATTTACATAACTTAAGTTCATATTCATCACTTTGTTTTACTTAGCTTAAATTCCCACTTATAAATAAATTCAGATTTCAATTCTAAAGTAAATTTTTATTTAACTTTAAATTCATTTTTATTTACAACTCATATTCATAAATATATTCACATAGTTTCACTTCTTATATATATAAGTTTATTTCACAATTGTAAATTACTTTAATTATAATTCAATTCTTATAATCCTTTTACTTATACAATTATTCTTCAATTTAGATTATTCAAACAACCTAACAATCAACTTATATACACTTTTAATAATTCTGAAAAATTATTTCTTTATATACAAAATATACTCAAGGTAAATTATTTCATTATCCAATTTTAAAACAATATTGTGCCGAATTGTTCTATTCAAGTGTTTAGAAACCCCTTCGATTTAGTTTCGAGGCTGCGCCGACGAAGGTTCATATACCACTCAACAAACCAATCATTACAATATAAAACAATTTTATATTCACTAACAAATACGCTCTCATAGCTATTATTACACTCAAACTCATTCAAGAGTACTACTGACTCTATCTCTAATGAGTAATACCCAACAGAACCATGGTTGTCGCTTAACCATATGCTCTGATACCACCTGTAAGGACCCGATTCTTCGACTTCCGAAAATTCAACATCGATACTCACTTTATCGACTGCCGAGTAATCGAACGACGGAAAACCGAACACTTAGGGTTTTAAGAAAAGGAAAGAGAGGTAGAAGAGAGAGAAGATAGAAAATGGAGAGGAAAGAGAAAATAGAACGGAAAGAAAACAACAGAACAACAACAGAATCTCACAATCGCAGCGGAACAACATATAATAATAAATGAATAATCTTTAACCAAGAACTATATCAGTTATTACATTACATCACATCATATCATCATTACATCAGAGTGTACAACAACAACAACAACAAACAGCGGAAAAGAAATACTATATACTAGTAATACGCCATGCCATCCATCTTGCCTCCAGCAACTCCAGAATATCCTGAATATCCTGATAAACCTAACTCTTGACTGCCCGTGTGGAAATTGGTGAGCACCCAGAGTTTAGGAAGGAAAACAATAAACTCCGAGTCAGTCATGTGACTGGTGTGGGAACTCAAAACAGTTTATTTATCTTTGAAAACAAAATAGAGGAATATTTTTAAAGTCAAATCGCAATGCTTTTAAAAATGAGACTACCATAAGGCCTCCCGCACACACACACAATGCAAATGCAGAATCGAAGGAGATTTCTCCTTATGATAGTCAAAGATGTTTGATACGCATTTAAAAGAACATTTGATATTATTACTAGTGCATAGTGTAGGAAAATATTTCGAAAGTAGAATATAAATCTTAGCCAACATACGACCATTATCGTATGCCTACTATAGCTAACTATGTTCAATAGCAGGTTACCGCCACATTCCATAGCAGGTTATACAACTAAAACCGTACAAGTCTCGTATTGTTTCTTTGGATTTCCAACGAATGATCAGGCCAAGGAACTTCCCATTGCCACATGAGAATGCCTTTGGATGGACATCCCCGAGAACCAAACCGGATCTCTACCAACACAAGGCCGGGTTACCCCTAACTGAGTAACAACTGACCGAATATGCCATCCCCCGGTCCTTTGGGACCTTTAACCGAGCGCTCGTAATCAATTCACACAATCATAAAGTGTTTTCAACATGAGTAAGTATCTGGGCTCCATACCATGATACCACCCGTTTCCAGAAGGAAATGCACATACCCTAAAGGGCGCTACCCCTCATAACCTTGCTGCATCTTTCCTGTTTTGACCATTCCCGAGGTGTGAGGCTCGACGAAGTCACGTCCACAAAAACACACTTTATACAAAACCGTGCTTTGGGTCAACAAATGATCATAGAAATGATCACCAAGATAGACGATCAAGCAAATGATCCTATCACAAATAATCAACACAATGATCATTTCACAGCAACACTCAGCATGTCACATTACCAAATTGGGAATATATCGCTGATAACCTTCAACTACATAACCTCTGAGCTCGTACGTCTCAGAGAAGGGTGTTAAGCTAAAAGAATAAATTCTCCGCCACCAACAGAAATATATTTGAAAGAAATCGGCTTTATATCTCGACTTGTAACGTCAGACATACAATCTATACAAGTCTGTTCCGGGATCGAACAGAACCGAAGGCACTTACAAAGAAGTCCTTGCAATCCGGATATCCACAATCCTGATCGGATTTCCCATCACATATGGAGAACTCAATACCGGAGCAACTCGGTGCAAAGTCAATCGACAGGTCATCCTATCGCTCTCGCAAATACCGGGTCTTCAACACCGATCTTCAATGCTATCCATTACGTCGTATCACTATTCGGAATGGGTAATCCGAATAACGAGCGCAATAATTTAAAATAAGTGTAGCATTCAAATTCAAAAAATCACAACTAATACCTTTCAAAGGTAAATATTGATAGTCCGTTATTGAACTATCAATGGATATGCACACATCACCAGATTCCAAATAATTTTCCAAATTATTTATTTTCCAAAATATCTTTACAAGATATATAATTTTCAATATCTCAAAAATAAATCAATATTTATTTTTAAACAAATTCCCTTTTCATTTATAAATTCTATAGTGAATTTATATTTCAAAATATTTATGAACAAACGATTTCAATTATTCATTTTCAATTTATCTTTAAAAAGATAAATTCTTTGAACGTTTCATTTCACATTGGAAAAACATTTCCATACTTATTTATTCATAAGTAATTCACAAATTCTATTTATTTTCAACACTTGGAAAATATTCAATATACTTCAATCGAAATTAAGTATATATTTCATTCTTTAAGGAAATCATTCTCTTAAACATATTTATTTGGGCCAAAACGAATGTTGTGTAAAACATCGTTACGACAACCCAAAATCACTAGTATAGGGATTCGAAATTAAAATAGATATATAAATCCCAATACTATACAAAACATTTCCTTTCGGAAATCATTTACTATAACAATAGTGTTATAGTCCACCATTTCCTTCTATTTCTCGAAAACGTCTATTTCAACAATGAATGTTGAAATCTATGGTTTCGAATCTCAACACATTTAAAACATCGTTAGATCGTTTTAATTCAATTTAAAATATCACATTCTAAACATTTTCTTTAACATATTATTCATTATTCAAAAACGTGAATATACTTTGTTAACAAATTTCATCGTTTCTATTCATTTTATTTCAAAGGATTATTCACAGTCAAAAACGTGAATATAACTCCATTAATAGGTTTCAACAATTTACTTATCAAAATAAGTCGTTTGCGGATTTATAAAGCAACGTTTATAAACTCCATTTCTATTTATTTTATAACAACTTCCTTTTATAAATTCTTTATTAACCTATTCAATTTATAACTCAATTATTAAACAAAAGTTCATATCATAAGTGAAATACTTATAGTTTATTTGTTTGCAAAATCGTTCCTTTGAACTTCATAATTATAAATCTTATAACTTATAAGATTCAATTATTTATCCAAATCTATTCTTTTAATAATTTTGCAAATTTTATAAACCTACTGCTTATAAAATTCCTTTTATAACTTTACCATTTATAATTCTATAAATTTCATTCATTTATGAAATCCATTTTCACTTCATTCTAACACTTATAAAAACTCGTTTTATAATTTCAATATTTCAATTTATAAACATCCATTTATAAATCTCTTATATAAATCAATTTATATTCTTCTTTTAAAACATCTTTAATCTCCCTTATAATTTCACCATTCTCTTGATTTATAAAATAATCAAATTTTATAAATCCTATATTTAAACTTTTTACAATAAATCCAAAAATCCCAATTTAAACTCTTTTTATAAAGTTATTAACCCATATTTTCAAAAATCAACTTTTAACTATATTTCTCAAAAATCATAATTTTTATAACTTTAAAATTATAATGTTTATTTATAATGGATCAGTTCCAAAAATATAGTATATTTTCAAAAATCACTTTAGAAATCATTTTAAAGTTCCAAAATTTGGTCCAAAGATGCTACATACCAAATAGTCAATCACGACAACAACGATATCATATATCGATTTGATAATCCATCAAATATCAAAATATCTTAAATCAAATAAATACTGTTGAGGAATCCAGTTGGATCCCTCCAACCTATTTTCCTGCATCTACAAACATTAGCACAATAACAATTCCGCTCCAGTACGGAATTATCGCGGTATATGGGATTTAAAATATTATCCGCTTAATAACGGCGCAATAGGGTCTCATCCGCTATACAAATGCGGGAAATCAATAACTCCAATATATACATATGCCAATATATATATATATATATATATATATATATATTGCTATTATATATAATACCAATTTCATTGTTTATGAAATATTCGCGGTATATGTTTTTAATAAATAACATCCGTTTACTAACGGCGCATAATGTCTATTTTAACAATCAATAGATAACAATCATCATTCAAACATGCATTCAAATATTTTAAATCTAACTATTTAAAATAAAAATCGAAACCGATTCGATTGAGTGAGAAGTTCTCACCTTGATTTCAATTTCGTTTTAGCGATTTATTTCGAATAAAATTAAACGGACGTTTAATTTTATCTGAAATTCTCACTAACTCCAAACTACTCCAATCCAATTCCATCGTGTAGTGCTCGTCCATACGATTCCAACGCAACTGGTTTCGTGCGTTTTCGACCTCGTATGAAAAAGATATGAATATTTGAAGTTTACTCGAATTTTAAATATAAATTTTCAACATATTTCTTTATTTTAAAACTAACTTTCAATCAGGGCCGCATGATCCTTCCACTGCAAATCTAGCCCGTCCATCCCCTTCTCCTCTCCTTCGTTCGGCTACAGGTCAAAAGCCGAACACATGAACCCAACCATACCCATTTAGGGTTCCAAATCGCGAACCAATCGAGCAACGTGAAGCCGATCAGGAAGCGCCAAATCGAAGCCACGACCAAGAGCTATGCTCGGCTTCCCTGGAGTGGAGCTCGGCCTCCCCTATGTCAAGAAATGCGTGCGCGACTGCATGACGAACGCGGCCCCCTATCGACAAATCTATAGCTCCTTATACGATCTTGATCGTTCACATCGTAGATCTCATCACGCTCTTCCATTTTGTAGTTGAGAGATTCTCGTAAAAGTGGATAGATTGAAAGATTTTGAGGGAGGAAGGAAGATCATTTTCGGCCATTGAATAGTTTACCGGCGGCTGTAGAAACAAATTAGGGTTTTAGTTATTTTCTTATTTTTTCTTTGTGAATTTAGATGTATTTATAGGAAATTTTTCAATCACTATTCATCCGGGAATTCCGAACTCCGATTTACGCGCCGTAACCAGCGTTTCTAGGGTTTACCCCGCGTTCCGAACACAATGGAACAGGTTTCGAAAGCTAATTCGGACATCTATGCGAGTTATGGCAATAAACGTTCAATTTAAATTAAACCGATTTAAACGATTTTCTAGGCGTTTTAATTTGTACCGGACAAACGGTAAATCCAATTGACACGAAATTTGAAACCTTACAATAATATCACATTACGGATCCGATGAAACTAGTTTCGTCGAAATTCGAGACTTTTTGAAAAATGGCTATTTTAAATCGCCAAATTAATATTAAAAACAATTTCGATGCGTTTCGAGCTACCACGATCAAACGATAATTCCGATTGATACGAAAATTGAAATCCGGTAATAACTAACTATTACGGATCCAATGGAACTGGTTTCGTCCAATTCTGAGACTATTCAAAAATTGACTATTTTCACTAGTCGATTAAATATTAAAATATTCAATTTTCACAAATTAACTTTTAATTCGATTTTAAAAGTTCTAAAATATCATTCTAACTTCAATATGATAAAATAAAATTTTACAAATCATTTTCAATCATATTTAACTCAATTTTCAATTATTTCCATAATTTAACATATTAAATTATCGATTTAATTATTCAATTAAATCCAATTATTCGAAATAAAATTTATTCGACTTATAAATTCACTTATTAATATTTAAAATTAACTAAATATTCAAATTTTTATTAATAAAAATTCTGGTTCGTTACAGTTTGGGTGAGTTGATGATGACTTATCGGAAGGGGAGGCGATGGACAAAACTCCATCGATCAATTGTGCACGTGTACATGCATTTGAGAATGTTTGGGTTGAGAGGATGGTGACTGTCTCGAAGTAGGATTCGAGGAAGCATGGCTTTGGCTCGAGTACACGATTGGGTAAATTTTAGTTGCACCGGGTTCTAATACTTAAACGATAGATGAAGTTTGAAAAAAAAATTTACAGGTTGATTTGTGGAAGGACTTGAAAAGAATGGGTTTTCATCTCGGGGTGAACTCGGGGATGGCTCGGGTTTGCCGATGTTATTCAAAAAGCAGTTTTAAATTTTAAAGGAAATTGAGTTTTAGAAATAAACCTGGTTTAAACCAATTCTCTTTTTATATTTAATCTTATTTAAGTTTTTAAAAAACTAGTTAAAGAAGGTTTTTAAATAAATTGTTTTAAATTTACCAAGTTTTAAAATGGTTTAAAATAAATATAACCTTAATTTTGATTAGTTTATTTTAACTTAATAATAATTAAAGGTTAGTTAATTAATATAAAGGATGTTTTAAAATTGTTAATTAACGTTTAAAGGTTAAGTTAAATTTATTTGTTAAAGGAAATTAGTTACTTGAACTTAATTACTTAATAGTAATTAAGATAAAATTAATTAGTAATTCAAGTTTAATTAATCAAGTAATTAATGAATAATTAATTAAAAATAATTACTTAGTGAAAGTAATTAAGAATGGATAATTAATGATTAAAGATTGATTAATTAAGTATTTAAAGGTTATTTAATTTAAAGAATAATTAATTAATGTGATTAATTAAAGTAATTAATTTGAGGATAATTAATTAATTAAAAGTTCATTAATTAATAAAAAATGATTAAGGGATAAGTAATTAATAATTAAGGATCGATTAATATATTAATTAAGGATAATTAATTAAATAATGAATTAGTTAAGGGTTAATTAATTAAATCAATTAAAGATAATTAATTAAATAATTAATTAATTAAGGATTAGTTTATTTGTGTAATTAACCTAAAGGTAAATTTTAGTTAATGTGATTAATTAAGGACTAATTAATTAATTAAGGGTAACTAATTAAGATGGATAGTTAAGGATTAATTTATTAATTAATTAATTAATACTAAATGATTTGTAATTAATTTATCAGGATTGAGAAATTAATTCATGAGTAATTAATTTAGGATTAAACAATTAATTGATCATGTTTATAAATGATCATTGAATGCTTGGATTGCTTATAAATGTTTGTATTGTATGAAATGCCCTGAATTGATTGTTATCTATGGATTGTAATATTATGTTCTGTGAATTGAGTTGTGTGTAATTTATTTATTTATTTATTTATTCATTTTATCTGTGATACATTTATCTGCGAATAAAGGTAAGCGCTATAGATTATATCGCTTATCGATATTGATGTGCTTTAATCTCTGATGTGATGATTGATGTTGTTGCACTATTGTGTAAAACCCCTTGACCACACTCATACGCATACAAATATGGATTGCACAAGGAAATTAGTTAAGTCACGGATTTTTGAAATAGTTTTTAAAAAATTGAATTTTGAATTAAAAATGGTTTTGGAAATGGAATTGGGTTAAATATGAAAAGCTTTTGAAAGGTTGTTTTGAAGATAAAAGTTATTTTGAATAACTTGATTAAGTTTTGAAATTAAATAATTTGATTTAAATTTGAATTCAGAGTTTGAAATTGAATTCTATGTTTGGAAACTATGATTTAAAGATGTTATATAAGTTATATATGGGTTAAACCATTTTAAAGGTATTGATTTGGGAATTTGAATTTAACTCAAAGGTTTTAACTCGTGCAAATATAATTGGTTTTTTTCCGAAACGAAAACTATTTGTTTCAAATAATAATAGCTTTCATATAAAGAAAGGATTTCCAATTTGTATCGAAAGATTTCAAGTTTGAAATAAAATTGTGACTTGTTTTTTAATGCTATGAATGAACCTTAGTGAAAAATTGTTAAATTTTTTTTTGAAATCGAAGAGGATTTTAAATGGTGTATCTTTTATGTATAAAAGATTTGAAAAGGGAATTGTTTTGAAAGTTATGAATGGATTTTTGGAAATAGTTTTGAAAGCTATAAATTGAGTCTTTGGGTTAATAACTGGATAAGATAATCCGATTTGAAAAGGAAGTTGTTTTGGATAAAATATGGATGAATCTTTGTGAAAGATTGGAGAACTTTGTGAAATGAATCTTTTTGTTTAAAAAGATTTAAAATGGTAATTTGTTTAAAACATTTAAAGAAAGGTTTTGGGTTTTAAGTTGTGACTTAATTGCAATCCCAATATCCATATGTTTTTAAATATTGCGCTCATTATCGGTTTAGCCGGGAGAGGACCTTGTGTCATATAACCCATTCCGATTAATGATACGACGTTATGGATAGCATTTGAAGACCGGTGGTGAAGACCGGATATTTTCGAGAACGAAAGGATAACCCGTTGATTGTCTCTACACTGAGTCACGTCGGTATAGAGATCTCCACATGTAATGGGGAGTCCGATCGGGATTGTGAATACCCAGATTGCAAGGGCTTCTTTGGAAGTGCCTTCGGTTCTGTTCGGACCCGGAATAGACTTGTATGGATGTGTGTCTGACATTACACTTTGAGATGTAAAGCTGGTTTCTATCAAATATATTTCTGTTCGGTGGCGGAGATTTATTCTCTTAGCTTAACACCCTTCTCTAAGACGTACGAGCTCAGAGGTTATGTAGTTGATGGTTACTAGTGATACATTCCCAATTTGGTAATGTGGCATACGAAGTGTTGCTGATCATTTGTTGATCAAAGCATCGCTTTGTGAAAAAGCGTAGCTTTGTGGACGAGACTGCATCAGGACCTCACTCTCCGGAAATGGGCGAAACAGGAAAGATGCGGCAAGGTTGCAGGGGTCACGCCCCTAGGGTATGTCCATTCCTTTTGGAAAAGGGTGGTATCATGGTATGGAGCCCAGATACTTAACTCATGTGGAAACTGTATATTTATTACTGTGTGATGTTGCTTTTTGGTAGAGGATCCTCGGATAAAGGTCGCAAACGACCGGGGGTGGCATATCTTTAGGTATTACTCCCGAGCAGGGAGGAAACCGGCCTTGTGTTGGCAGAGAGCTGGGTAATTTCTCGGGGCATCCCTCCAGAGGCGTATCGATGCGGCAATAGGAAGTTCCTTAGCTTGACCATTTGTCAAAAATCCAATCAAACAATATGAGCCCTTTACGATTGCAATTGTATAACCTGCCACCTCATGTGGTAGCTATAGCTGGCATAATATAATGGTACATATGATGGTTAAGATTAATATTATACTTTCGAAATGTTTTCCACTATGCACTAATAATAATATCAAAAAGATTTTGCGTAGTAAGCATTTTTGACTATCATAAGGAGAAATCTCCTCCAATTTTGCATTTGCATGGTGTGTGCGGTGGGAGGACTTATGGTAATTTCATTTTCCAAACAGCATTGCGGATTTCAATTTTAAAATCTTTTGTTGTTTGTTTTAAAGATAAACTGTTTTTGTTTGCTCATACCAGTCCCATGACTGACCTGGAGTTTATTGTTCCCTTCCTGAACTCTAGGTGCCCGCAATTTTCCACATGAGCAGTTTAGAGTTGGGTTTTTCAGATAATCAAATAGTAGATGTAGATTTGATAGCCATCAGCCTTTGGTTTGGTAGCTTTTGGATATCGTTGGAGTCTTGGATTTTTGGGATCGAGTTTGCTACAAGCTCTACTTGATGGGGGTTCGAGCTAGTTTTAGATTGGAGATGGAGTTTTTGGAGTTTGGCATTGAAGACATTGTCTTTCCGCTGCTATTGTCTCTGTTACTGTCTTATATCTATCTTTGATATATTGATTGTCATTTTTATTTGATATTCAGTTGTATCTGAGGTTGTATCAGTTGTGTATCAATGATATTATTCATTTTCTTCCGCTATGTTATTGTACTTAATGTGTTATAAGCTCCGGCGAACCAGATTATATAACCTATATTCAAATGCCGTAGAATCAAACATCGAATCTGGTTCGTCGGAGCTTATAACATATTAAGTATAACAACACAACGGAAGAAAAAGATTATATCATATAACTCCAATGATACAATATCCAATGATATACATCAATGATCACAAATACATATCAGAGATCTACAACAACACAGCGAAAGCACAAAGGCACCAGCAGTGGAAATAACTTGAACTCCAAATGGAACTCCAATATCTGCAACTCCATCACAAATCTCTAAACCAAAGATAGCTCAAACTCCCAATCAAGTTGGACTTAAGCAAGTCCGGTCCAAGTGAACAATTGCTATCGCCAAATCCAAAGGTTGGACGATATCGTATTCTATTCCTACTATTTGACTATCTGAAAAACCCAACTCATCACCAAAAGCATCAGTATAGACAGATAAACCCTAGTTCCCGTTTATGATAGCGAGAACAGGAGCAGTAGTTAATCTCCTTTTTAACTCCTGAAAAGCTTCGTCACATTTCGGAGTCCAATTGAATTTTGCATTCTTCATTGTTAGCTTAGTCAACGGACTGCTATCTCAGAAAAGTCCTGAACAAACTTTCGGTAATATCCCGCCAAACCCAAAAAGCTTCGAACTTCCTTTGGGGTAGTGGGCGAGAAAAAGAATGGGTTGCTCGAAGAAAAGGAGCATGCGGGATTACTCAAGGTCAAGCTTGGGTAAGGCATGAAATAGCTCAGGTTTGTGTCAAAATAAGATTTCAAGATGATGGTTTAATTAACTTAAGTGTTTTAAGTTTAATTCGTATGTTAAGATTTCAAGATTTTTAAAATAAGATTTTAAAGATAAACATTTTATCTTAGATAATGATTTTGTTGAACTTAAAAAGTTTAAGATTAGATATATGATTATGTTAATTCATTCAAAGGTTTTTTGAAAATAATATTTAAATAATAATTATGTAATTAATTAAGAAAAAATAGATTATCTTAAGATTGAAGGATCATTAATTTGAAATTTAAAAGATAGTGACTTAATTTAAAGGTTAATTAAGTATTAATTTAGAATTAATAAATTTTGTTATAAGTTATTAATGATGTATAATTAAGGAATAATTATTTAATGATTAAAGGTTGATTAATTCATTAATTAAGGGTTGATTAATTAATAAATTAATTAGAGGATAATTAAATAATTTAAGGTTAATTATTTAAATAATTAAAGGTTGATTTATTTATAAATCAAGGTTATTTGGGGGTTAATTACTTAATGATTAGGGATTGATTTACTTATTAATTAAAGTTGATATATTTATAATTAAAGGATAATTAATTATGTAATTAACTTGAAGGTTAATTTAATTAAGGAATAATGAATTAAGAATAATTGATTAAGATGGGTAATCAAAGATGATTAATTAATTTCATTAATTAATAGCAAATAGTTTATAATTAATTAATCAGGATGGGGTAATTAAATCATGAGTAATTAATTTAATTGTAAATTAGATTTGAATTAGTTAACGATTAAACAGTCAATTAATCCTACTTATAAATGGTTATTGTATGCTTGGATTGCTTATGAATGTTTGTATTGACCTGAATTAATTGTTATCTCTAGACTGTAATATTCCGTGATGTTAAATAAGCTGTGTTATTTATTTAAGTTATCCATTGAACTAATTGATCTCCTGTATATTTCGTAGATCTGGTGACCTGAGTATCTTGTGTGATATCGAATGAGTTTGTTCTCATATTACTGATATTCTGGTTGGTAAGCCAAATGCAGAATAGATATTCAGATTGATCTGGAAAATTGTTTCTCTATCTTTGTGTATCCATTCTTTGTTGTCTCCGTGGCAAATTTCGAGGACGAAATTTTCTTAAGGAGGGAAATCTGTAATAATCTCGATTTTTATTCAAATTTAAATTGGTAATTTAAAATAAATTTTTGAATAAAATTATGAATTAATTTGAATTTTTTCAAATTTAATAAGATATTTGTTTATTTGGGTATTGATTTTAAAATTTAATTGTGGATTTGAAATTCTATATTTAATATCTTATACATAAATAAAATTTGGATTTGAATACTATATAATTTTATACTAATAGAATTTTTTTCTAATTTTAAGAGACATATGTAATATTTATTTTGAAAGTTATATTTTGAATTAGATATAAATGATTTTCAAACAATTGTTTAAAACTAAATACTATTTTATATGTGTTTATTTACTAAAAGCATAGTTAGTTTTAAAATCATTTCTTTCTTTAAATTGGTATAAGTAGAAATAATAAATATAATGTATAAGAAACAAGAAATAAAAGTTTAAAAATAATACATATATAGATATGTATTTATTTAAAAGTATAATAACTTGAATTTAAATTTTAAAACTAGAATGAATAAAAGCTTTAGATATGTATACATAAGGGAATGCATTAATTAGGATTCAAAATGGAATGAGTACATATAAAATACATGTGTTAAAGTATAATTTGATTTTTAAATCATATTTCTTTAGAGAATATATATATATATATATATATATATATATATATTACTAAAAGTAAACTAATATACATATTAAAATTTTATTAATACACAGCTTTGATATCAATGTATATTTTGAAAGTGTAAAGTTTAAAACACATACACTCATGTGAATATAAACTTATGTTAGGATATGAAAATATAAATTCTTAAAGGTTTTAAAAAACAAAATTTATATAATAAATTGAAGTAAGGATATAAACATAATTTGTATTGTTTTAACAAGTGTAAGTTAAGGAAAACATAAACTAACAAGTGTTAACATAAAATAACAAGTGGAAAAATAAAAATATATTAGAGAAAGAAAGAAACCAGTTTAAGACATCTGCTTTCTCTTCATCTTCATTTTGAAAATTTGAAATCTGATATCATTGAAAAAAAATTCTTCATCTACTTTCTCTTCATCAAAACTGAAAAACCAAAAGAACAAAAGTAAAAAGAAAATCAGGTAAATAAGCTTTAGTCCAAATTAGAATTCCAGATCATCTCAAAATTTAAAACCTGAAAGCAATTCAAGCAAAACAGTGAAGTAACTCAAACAACTTCACCTAAAAGCAAACTGAGATTATAAATCCAAATCAAAGATCAGAGAACAACCAAGCAATCCAGAGTTTAAGCTTCAACCTGAAACTAGAAAAAAAATCAAAACAGGAAATGCAAAAGAAACAGAGATCTGAAGCAACTCAACAATCTAGGTCAAGATTTAAAACTTGGAATCTTAAAACAAGCAAAGTCAAAATTTCTAGAAGCAAAATTACAGGCTCTGTTTCAACACACACAGATGAGCAAAACTTCCTTTATAAACCCTTAATCTTGTTATATCTGAGTAGCACGTGATCATCTATGATGTGTGGTGTGAAATGTGTTGTATGATTGAAAAATGTGCCTGCATGTTTGTGAAAATGTATGGGTATGCCTGTACACAGGAAATTATGTTCTGTTCTACAGGGTCTTAAGAATTCATAAAAAAAAAGAATTCAAAATCTACTCCTTCAATTTCTGTTAGGCCTTGATATCCAAATGAGAAATGATTGTAAAACTGTAACATTTCATTTAAAAATAATCTTAGGTATTTGAATTAGATATTTATTTCAAAATTTTCATATAACAGTAAAAAAAACTCAATCACACCTCAAAATTCGAATATCAAATTTTCTCGTTTTGATTGTATATCTGTAATTGTATTCAAAAACGACGAATTTTGATATAAGATTGGAATTTTTAAGTTTGAAAATCGTAGGCAATGTCAAGTTGAACGGAAAATGCAAAATCATCAATTTTCGATGAACGACAAGGTTTGGGAAGTCAAGATTCTTGGTGAAGTTAGCTGGAGCATCAGTGATCATAAGAAAAATGATTAGAAAAATTCTATTTCGCCGTGGTGGCCGTGCGAAGTCAATGTAGGATTTAAGGACAGGTTTGAAATAGCTGGGTTCTCATGATTGCTGCATGGTGGTGGGCGATCTGGAGATGATTGATGGTGGGGGAAAAGGTTCATGGGTTTCTGGCGAAGTTTTGGGCGCAGTGGCGAGTTTATCAGTGGCCGGAGATGGCCACACGAGGCGGTTTTCTGGTGACTGTTTGTTCCAGTCATTGCTCGATTTTACTCGAATTCAAACTACGGTGAAGTGATGTTATCTGAAGGGTTGTGTAGGTTGGCAAGGTCATTTGTGGTGCGTCGAAGGTTGCGATGGTGGTCGGAGGACGATTGTCTGGATGTGCATGTGCACGCGATATCAGCAAAGTCCAATGATGATTGAGATTTGGGGAAGAAAGGAAATAGCTCGGGTATGGATCAAAGCTTTTACGTGTTGGACTCGAAGGAAGGCGATGTTCATGGGTCACGGGGTTCGTCTCGAGAATTTTCAAGCGTTGGCTCGGGTTATCTTGCATGATTACCAGATTTTAAAATAATTTAAAAAAAACCTGTTTTAGGTTTTTAAATTTTCAATAAATCAAGTTTTTTTTTAAATTTAAAAAAACTAAGTTTTGAACTATCTTCTTAAAATAAATTTCTTTTAAATGATTAATGTTGATAAGAGTTAAATAATTTGTTTAACTTGAATTAATTAAGCTAATATTCAAGTTTATTTAAAATAAATTAAATGTTGTACTTAAGAAATGTTTTTAAGTTTTAATTAACTTAAAGATTGAAGTTAATCTATGGGTTAATAATAAATTTTATTTTAAGGGTTAAATTTTAAAGATTAATTGTTGATTTGGGTTTAAAATAATTTTATTTAAAACCCTAAGTGTTTAATAATGATTGATTTAGTAAGTGTTTAAAGTGAATGTTTAATTATTAATTTCAGTTAATCCATATGATAATAATTAAGAAAAATGGTTTATCTTAAGTTAATTGGGATCTTAATTAATTAAAGGATCTTTAACTACTAATAAAGAATAATTACTTTATGTAATTAAAAAGTTAATTAATTAAAATAATTAAAAGGATTAATTATTTAAATTATATAAATATTTATTAGTTTATGTGATTAATTAATTAATGTGATAAATTTAAGGATAATTATTCAAGGTGATTTAATTAATTTATTAATAATTAAAGGTTAATTAGTTATGAAAGTGATTAAGGAATGATTTATTAATTAAGGGTTAATTAATTAATGTAACTAAGAATAATTAATTAGAGAATAATTAAATAATTAAAGATAAATTATTTAATGATTAAAGGTTGTTTTATTTATTAATTAATATTGATTAATTAATAATTGAAGATTAATTAATTTATTAAAGGTTAATTAATTAAATTGATTAAAGGCTCATTAATTTATAATTAAAAGATATTTACTTAATTAATTAAAGGGTAATTAATTACTTAAAGATAATTACTTAATTAAAAGTAATTAATTAATGGTTAAAGTTGATTAAGTGATTAAGGATAATCACTTACTTTTAATTAAGGGTTAATTAATTAAGTTAATTAGTTAAGTGTTAATTAATTAAGGTAATTAATTAAGGGTTAATTAATTTGTATAATTAATTAAAGATAATTAAATAATTAAGGGTTAATTATTCAATAAATAAAAAAATTATCTAATTATTAATTAAGTTTGATAAATTAATAATTTAAAGTTAATTAATTTATAATTGATTAATTAACCTGGGTTAGTGATTAATCTGGTTTCAATTAATCAGATAATCAATTAAATTTCCTTATGGATGACCGTATTCTATTGAATGCTGTGAATTGTTTGATATATCTACTGTGTGATGCTTTGTGATATGAATTGATTTAATTCAAGCTGTGAGGAATGTAATTTATTTTATCTATGATAATTGTATATTATTTATCTGTGATTCTGTGTATATAGATAAGTGTTATAGATTATACCGCTTATCGATATTGCTGTGTTTGAATTGTGATGATTGAATGTTGTTGCACTATTGTGTAAAACCCCTGGACTACACCATACACACATAAATATGGATTGCACGAGGAAATTGGTTAAGTCATAGATTTTTGATGATTTTAAAAATTGAATTTTTGAATCCAAAATAGTTTTGGAAATGGAATTGAAAACTTTTGAAAGAAGTTTCAAAGATAAAGTTATTTTAAATAACTTGATAAAATTTAGAAATTTAGATAATTTGATTTGAATTTGAATTCAAAATTTGAAATTGAATTCTATGTTTGGAAATTATGGTTTAAAAGGTGATACAAGTCATAGCTGTGTTTATATGGGTTCTAAACCATTTTAAAATTATTGTTTTGGGAATTTGAATTTAAACCAAATTTTATACTTGAAGGACTTTAACTTGTGCAATTGTAATCGGATTTTTCTGAAATGAAAACTTTTTGTTTTCAAATAATAAAAGCTTTCATATATGGAAAGGATTTCCAATTTGTGTTAAAAGGATTTCAAGTTTGAAATGAAATGGTTTTCCAAGTTATGAATGAATCTTTGGAAACGGGTTTGAAATCTATGAATTAAATCTTTGATTTAAAGATTGGATGAGTTAATCCGATTTGAAATGGGAATTGTTTTCGGTGAATGAATCTTTGTGGAAAATGGGTAAACTTTGTGAAATGAATCTTTTCGTTTAAAAATTTGAAATGGTAATTTGTTTAAACCATTTGAAAGAAAAGTTTTGTGTTTTAAAATTGTGACTTAACTGAAATCTCAATATCCATATGTTTTTAAAATATAACGTCACTATTCGATTTAGTCGGTAGAGGACCTTGTGTCATATAACTCATTCCGAATAGTGATATGACGTTATCGATTTGAAATTGAAGACCGGGTGTCTTCGAGAACGATAGGATAACCTGTCGAATGACTTTGCACTGAGTTGCTCCGGTATAAAGATCTCCATATGTGATGGGGAGTTCGATCGGGATTGAGGATGCCCGGATTTGCAAGGGCTTCTTTGGAAGTGCTCTCAGGTTTGAAGTTCGAGAACTGGAATTCGAAGACTATCTGATTTGTGAATTTAACCATGGCTTCAGATTTAATTTGTTTTATCTAGCTGCTTGTTGATTTCAAACTTTCTTCTCAGGCTGAAGATTAAAAAACTAGAAATTGATTGTTGAAACGGAAGCATTATTTTTTATTTGGATTTATATTTCCCTGCTGATGATTGCTTTTTGATTCTTCTCTGGTTATAACTTCTAGGCATTGAAAACTGGAAGAAAACTTTGTTTTTAATCGAATCAGGTTCGATTCCTTTGCTTGATTAGGTTACTTTGATTTTGTTTGTGATGGGAAGTCCGGACGTGATTAGGGATTATCCGGATTTGCAAGGGCTTCTTTGGAAATGCCTTCGGTTCTATTCGAACCCAGAACAGACTTGTATGGATGTATTTCTGACATACACTTTGAGATGTAAAGTTGGTTTCTATCAAATACATTTCTTTTTAGTGGCGGAGATTTATTCTCTTAGCTTAACACCCTTCTCTGAGACGTACGAGCTCAGAGGTTATGTAGTTGATAATTATTAGCGATACATTCCCAATTTGCCAGAGTGGCATGCTGAGTGCTGCTGTGCATTGCTGATCATTTGTTGATCGAAGCATGGCTTTTGTGAAAAGTGTAGCTTTATGGACGAGACCTCATCGGACCTCACGTCTCGAAAATGGTTGAAACAGGAAAGATGCGGCAAGGTTGTAGGGGTCGCGCCCCTAGGGTATGTCCATTCCTTGTGGAAAAGGGTGGTATCACGGTATGGAGCCCAGATATTTAACCTATGTGGTTACTGCAAATACATTGCTTTGTGGTTGTTGGTGTTGAGGGCCTCGGATAAAGGTCGCAAACGACCAGGGATGGCATATCCTTAGGTATTACTCCCGGGCAGGGAGGAAATCGGCCTTGTGTTGGCAGAGAGTTGGGTAAGTTCTCGGGGCGTCCCTCTAGAGGCGTTCCCATGTGGCAATAGGAAGTTCCTTAGCCTGACCATTTGTTGGAAAATCCAAAGAAACAATACGCGTCCTGTACGGTTTTAGTTGTATAACCTGCCATGGAATGTGGCGGTAACATGCTATTGAACATGGTAGCTATATTAGGCATACGACAAAATGTTGTATGCTGGCTAAGATTAATATTATACTTTCGAAATTTTTTCAACTATGCACTGATAATAATATCAAAATGGTTTTCACGTATCAAGCATTTTTGACTATCATAAGGAGAAATCTCCTCCAATTCTTCGTTTGCATGGTGTGTGCGGCGGGAGGCCTTATGGTAGTTTCATTTTCAAAAAAAGCATTGCAGATTTCAAATTTTAAATTATTTTGTATTTGTTTTGAAGATAATCTGTTTTTATTTGCTCATACTAGTCCCACGACTGACCCGAAGTTTATTGTTCCCTTCCTAAACTCTGGGTGCCCACAATTCTCCACATGGACAGTCTAGAGTTTTGTTTTTCAGATAATCAAATAACAGGTGTAGATTCGGTAGCCTTCAGTCTCTGGAAATCTTCTTCAGTCTTTGGATGAATGACCTTGCTTAGTACAACTTGATTGGGAGTTCGTGCTATTTCTGGATTGGTACTTTGGAGATGGAGATTGTTGATATTGGAGTTCCTTTCCCTCTTGGAGATCAAGTTGGAAATTTCTTTCCACTGTGTCATATTCTGCTATATTCTGCTATGATATTTTTGGAACTGTTGTATCGTGTTGTAACAGATATTGTATCAACTCTTGTGTATCAATGTGATATTGATCAATTTCTTCCGCTGTATTGTTATACTTAATGTGTTATAAGCTCCGGCGAGCCAGATTCGACGTTTGAATCTGCGGCATTCAAGCAGAAGTGAAGTACAGATGTCGATTTTCGAAGGTCGAGTCAGGATCGTTACAGAGTATATATCTTATTAAATTTGAAAAATTCAAATTAATCCATAATTAAATCAAAAATATATATAAGTTACCAAATTAATTTAACTCAAAATTGGGATCGTTACATTTAAGTCCTAATCCCATCGTAAGAAGAAGTTATGCTAAAATAAAGTTATTTCAAATTGATTTCAATTGATTTCAATTTCATTGATTTCTAGGCCTTTCGGGCTCGTACGATCAAACGACAAGTCCAATCATTACGAAACTTGAAATCCTACAATAATCCACCGTTAGGGATCCGATGAAACTAGTTTCGTCAAAATCCGAGTCAGTGGCCAAAATGGCTATTTTTCAGTTAATTAAATAATAAGTTAATTAAATCAATTTTACAATTCAAATTTAATTATTTATAAATTTTTATCAGTTTGGATTAATTGGTCAATTTAGAATCCTTTAAACAAATTTCTACATCAATTTATCATTGAATATTCCCCAATTTACCGTATTTAATTTCAATTTCAATTTATCCAGTAATTATAATTTTAGATTACCAATAAATTCATTTATTTGGTTTTTTTAAACCCTGTTATTCACTAAATTGTCATATCATAGTTACAATTAACATTGGTTTGTGTTTATTACATTAATACTCTTAGATTTCATCTTAATTTCTATTAACGTAATAATTAAATATTAAATTTCATTTAATTGCAATCTATTTAGATCTAATTCAATAAATTAAATAAATTGGTAAATAATTAATAATTATCACTATTTTCCTAATTTAATCCCATTCATACTTTATTATCAACCAACAATTATTATAATTACTTATCTAACGTTGGTTTTTGTTGCGACTTTTCTATTGATTAGAAAAGAAAAAAATTTAATAAATTCTGCAAGCGCACAAGCGTGTAGTATGCAGGTCGAACACAGGAAATTGTGTTTTAAAATATTTGAAATCCATAGTTAAATCTTAGGCGTGTTAAACGAATTCGATGGTGAATTTGAACAGAAAATAAAAACAATAATATACTCCGAATCGATTTCGAAACTAATCGAAATTGCAACCAAAAAATATAAAATTGTAAAAATCAGAACAGAAATTGAAGTTGCGGAAAAGAAAATAATGGAGCAAACAACTGAAATAATTATTAACTAACTAAAAAGAGTGCAGAAAATAACTAAGAACAAGAATAAATAAATTGCTAAATCTAATCAACAATCCTACGTATTCTGTTCGAAAATAAAAACGGTGCTGAATTTAAATCTAAACTTGAAGAAAAGTGATGAGGTAAGAGATGATTTCAAGGTGTTGTATAATGCTGTATATATAGGCTTTCAACCCCTAAAATCATTCCATAATTTTAGCAATAGAACTGGTCCTCTTCATAGTAGCTGATGAGATATATGTATTGACTGGGTCCATTTGTTGAATTCGTGAAGAGTCAATTGCCATATCAATGCTTGAAACATATATGCTGAGTGTTTGGCATCCCTGTTAGCTGCTCCTTTGACCAAGTCCTCTGTTGCTTAAAAAGGTGATCATGCTTTTATATGTGAATTGGTCCAAATTCCCACATGAGCTACTTTTGAATGTGTCCTATTTTGCTTTACAACGTGGCCATGTATTATTTGATATTCTCATGACTAAATAATATGTGACCGTACTTAACCAAGTATGAAGGTAAGCTAGCATTTTGAAATGTTTTTTTTACTTTGATTTATTTCAATGCTCAAAATGTTGCACCCTTTGCTGCGTGATTTTTGAACCAATGGACGGCATAACCGATAAATTTCAACGTTGCACTTTGGAATCAATAATCTGCAAAACCACAACAAAATACCCGTATAATACCGCTTTATTAATATAAAAATATATGAAACAAATGGTTTAAATTGCAGAGAAATATGTTCATCAAATACCCCCACACTAGAACTTTATTCGTCCTCGAATAAGCAAGAAAGTAAAACTAACTAAATCCTTTTTCGTAGAAAACACGATTGCATTGAGCGTATGCAACAAGACGTTAAACCTCTAGGTGTCCCTAGTAGGACGAGTGGTGTCTCGTGAGGGTTTTCAGCGGATACTACCCAAAAAATCCAAATGCAGTATGTGATGATTCTAATGTACTACATGAATGCAAAATTTTAAACAAACGGAGACTCGATTTACTTAAGAATAATTGCAACAAAATAATGTATATCAGTTTTAGTCAACTTCTAGAAATTTTTCGTTCCTCACTAAACACAAATTTCAATATAACTCAAGTTTTCATACATTAGATTATAGTTTGGCCGGTTGTTTCGGTTGATAACATAGTGCAACCATGAAATAAATTCTTCACTGTTAATCACAGTTTTTTTTCAAAATGGCATTTTCCATTTCCATTTGTATGACAAGCCAAATCAACAAAGTCAAGAAGTGTTTCGGTTTCAAAGCTTAGTCTTTTTTTTTTACACCTAACTTTTGGACCAAGGTATACCACCCATGCACTGCCTCGCGGGCTTACGTGAGAGTTGGGACAGAGCTTGGCGGATTGTGCAAACCGACGCTGACTATGTCAGAAAAGGTCGGTAATCCTTAGGTGATTATTTATTTAATTATTTATACACCTAACTCAGAATGCTGAGGCCAGATATACCATCCATGCACTGCCTTTCGGGCTTACGTGAGAAGAGTACAGAGTGTGGCGAGTGCACACACTTTCACAAGTGTGCACACACCTATCGACTCTAGGTGTATCTTATTATTATTATTATTCTTATTCTTATTTATTTTTTGAAATTAACTAAAGAGAGTTATGCAAATCAACTTAGCACCACTTAACTTCAATGATTTGAAATGTCAACGCATGTACTTTAAATCTGCCATTTTAAAAAAAAACAAAGACTACAGTTTAGAAAGGATTTCATAACCATCACCTACGAATTCCCCTATATACTAACCTCACTATTATCGCTTGTAATTCAACTTTTCATTATATTTTATATTTGAAATTAGTGATTCACAAAAAATTTCATCAATTGACTACAACTGCTTACCTTTGTCTTGACTAATTAAAAATAAATCGAAGTCCTAAAAATATTGGGAAATGAAAAAAAATTTGAAAGGAAATTTGAAAACAAATAATGAGATGATTTTTTTTTAAAAAAAATGATGCTATACTATGAAATATGAACAAACAGAATGAGATATGCGTCCCCCCCACACTGGAATGAGACAGTGTCCCAACTGTCAAATAGAATGCAAATGCAAAATAGAAAAAAAAAACTAAAAAATACAACCTGATATGTGCAAGATAGTGAGCGGCTCATGCCGAATAGCTAGGTTCGTGAAGATCCACGAACTCATCGTCCTCGTGCTGTTCAAACTCTAGAAATGGCTTCAAGCGTTGTCCATTGACCTTTGAAATGGAAACGTCCCTAGGATTTTCAATTTCAACTGCGCCATAAGGATATACTGTTTTCACAATATATGGACCTGTCCAACGGGATCTCAATTTTCTCGAAAATAAGTGAAGTCTGGAATTATATAAGAGAACTTTCTAACCTACTTCGAATGTCTTACGAATTATGGATTTATCATGATTGAATTTGGTTTTCTCTTTATAAATCTTTGCATTTTCGTACGCTTCATTTCTTAGTTCTTCTAATTCTGACAATTGTAATTTACGATGCGATCCGGCTTTTTCTATGTCAAAATTAAGGTATTTGATTACCCAAAGTGCGCGGTGCTCGAGCTCAACAGGTAAATGGCATGCTTTTCCAAAGACCAATCGGTATGGTGACATTCCTAGATTGGTTTTATAAGCTGTGCGAAATGCCCAAAGGGCGTCTATCAATTTAGATGACCAATCTTTTCTGTTGGAGTTAACCGTCTTTTCAAGAATTTGTTTAATTTGTCTATTGGAAATCTCGACTTGACCGTTGGTCTGTGGATGATATGGAGTAGATAGTTTATGAGTGATAGAATATTTCTTAAGAAGAGATTCAAAAGCACGATTACAAAAATGAGAACCGTTATCACTTATAATGGCTCGAGGTGTCCCAAAACGGGAAAATATGTTTTCTTTCAAAAATTTGACAACAACTTTATGTCATTCGTTCTGGTGGGAATGGCCTCAACCCATTTAGACACGTAATCTACTGCGAGTAAAATGTAGAGATTTCCAAAAGAATTAGGAAAAGGACCCACGAAATCGATGCCCCAAACATCAAAAATTTCGATGACAAGGATCGGATTTAGGGGCATCATGTCACGTTTGGAAATACGACCTGTTTGTTGACATCTAGCGCATTTGGAGCAAAATTCGTGGGCATCACGAAAAAGAGAAGGCCAATAAAAACCGCACTGTAACACCTTGGCAGCAGTTTTCTTTGCTCCAAAATGTTCTCCACATGCTTGATTATGTGAAAAAGAGAGGATGCTATGGAATTCATGTTCTGGGACACATCTGCGAATGATTTGATCGGTGCAATATTTGAAAAGATAAGGATCGTCCCAGTAAAAGTTTCGAACGTTGGAGAGAAATTTTTGTTTATCTTGTTTTGACCAATGGGAAGGTGTTTCATTTGTGACAAGATAATTTACGATGTCCACGTACCATGGTTCACTAGAGAGTGAAAGAATTTGTTCATCGGGAAAATGATCGTTGATTTGAGAGTTATCATAGTTTTCATGCACTATACGAGAAAGATGGTCAGCTACGACATTTTCAAAATCCTTTTTATCTCGTATTTCTAGGTCAAACTCTTGAAGAAGGAGAATCCAACGGATTAAGCGGGGTTTGGTATCCTTTTTCGTGAGTAAATACCGCAAGGCGGCATGATCGGTGTAAACTATGACCTTAGAACCTACGAGATATGATCTAAACTTATCGAGGGCAAAGATAACTGCTAAAAACTCTTTTTCTGTGGTTGAGTAATTCAATTGAGCTTCATTAAGAGTTTTGCTAGCATAATAGATGACTCGAGGAAGTTTATCGATTCGTTACCTAAGATGGCTCCGATGGCATAATCAGAAGCGTCATACATTAATTCGAAAGGCAAGGTCCAATTTGGAGGTTGGATGATAGGTGCAGTGGTCAAGATCGATTTGAGGGTTTCAAAAGACGTTTTACATTCATTGGAAAATTCAAATTTGACGTCTTTAGCCAGAAGATTTGAAAGAGGTTTTGAAATTTTTAAAAAATCTTTAATGAACCTCCTATAAAATCCTGCGTGGCCGAGAAACGAGCGAATGTCCTTTACGGACCTTGGAGGAGGAAGGTCAACAATAAGATCAACTTTAGATTTGCCAACTTCTAGGCCATTTTTAGAGACAACATGACCTATGACTATTCCTCGCTTAACCATAAAATGACATTTTCCCAATTAAGAACAAGTGATTTCTCCTTACATCGCTTTAAGACACGTTCTAAACGAAGGAGGCATTGATCAAAAGATGACCCATAGATTGAAAAATCCTCCATGAATATTTCTAAGAAATCCTCCACCATATCAGAAAATATACTCATCATACATCTTTGAAAGGTAGCAGGAGCATTACAAAGACCGAAGGGCATGCGACGATAAGCGAAAGTTCCGAAGGGACATGTGAACGTTGTTTTATGTTGGTCCTCTAACGCAATGGGAATTTGATTATAGCCAGAGTAACCATCAAGGAAACAATAATATTCATGACCGGCTAAGCGTTCGAGCACTTGATCAATGAAAGGGAGGGGAAAATGATCTTTTCTTGTTGCTGCATTGAGTTTTCGATAGTCGATGCAAACGCGCCATTTTGTTTTGACCTTTGTCGGAACAAGTTCGTTATTCTCATTTGTTGTCACAGTGATTCCAGACTTCTTTGGTACAACTTGTACCGGACTTACCCAAGTACTGTCAGAGATAGGGTAGATAATGTTATTGTCTAAACATTTGATAATTTCTTCCTTTACCACTTCTCTCATATTAGGGTTTAATCGCCTTTGAGCTTCGCGAGTGGGTTTAGCCTCGTCGACTAAATGTATTCGATGTTCAATAATTGATGGACTAATTCCCTTAATGTCAGCGATTACCCATCCTATTGCCTCTTTATTTTCCCTTAAAATTTTCAAAAGTTGTTCATCTTGGTCCTCAATGAGATCGGATGCCAAGATTACAGGGAAATTTTCCGAAGAATCTAAGTATGCGTACTTAAGATCGTTTGGAAGAGGTTTGAGGTCTAATTTAGGGCGTACTTCTTTTGAGGCTTTAGTAGACATCAACTGATTGAATTCTAGTGAATTATGAAAAGAGCATAGCATATCATTTAATTCATAAATGTATTCATCTTCGTGGAAGTTGGAATTAAAATGATCTAGGCACATGCTAAGAGACTCCATAGTATCACTAAAATCATTTTCAACAATTGTTTGGATCATGTCAACTTCTTCTGTATCAAAATCCCTTGGTTGTCTGTTAAGACTGAAGATATTTAGTTCAATGGTTAGGTGCCCAAAGGAAAGTCGGAGTTGACCATTCCTACAATTTATGATAGCATTTGATGTTGCTAAAAATGGACGACCTAATATCAAAGGAATCTGACTATTGGGATTTTAGACAGGTGCAGTCTCTAGGACTATGAAATCGACTGGGAAATAGAATTGCTCGATTTGTATCAAAACATCTTCAACTGTACCCAATGGTTTTTTGACAGATCGATCAACTAGTTGAATTGTGATGTTTGTAGGTTTTAATTCCACTAGTCCAAGTTGACAGTACACAGTATAAGGCAAAAGATTCACACTCGCTCCAAGATCGAGTAAGGCATGACTAATGTGAGTGTTACCGATTTTACAACCGATCGTAGGACAACCGGGGTCCTTATACTTGATTGGGGAGGGATTTGAAAGAACAGAGCTAGTGTTTGCAGTTAGAAATGCAGTCTTAGGAACGTTAGTGGCACGTTTTTGAGTACATAGCTCTTTCAGACATTTGGCATATTGAGGAATTTGCTCGATGGTATCAAGAAGTGGAATATTGACTCGAACTTGTTTGAAGATTTCAAGAATTTGGTCAAAATTAACGGGCTTCTTCTTTTTGTTGAGTCTATGAGGAAATGGAGCTATGGGTTTATAGACTCGTTCGGAAGTTTTTTCATTCGAAGAAGAAGGTGTTATATTAGAGGGTGAAGATAAGGGAGCTGGAATGTTGGGGTTGCCAACATCAGAAGGTGAAGAGTGGTCGGGATTGCCAACCTTAGATGAAGAATTAGAATCGTTTTGATTGACAAACGTGGTTGTCGACTGAGTTTCAGAATTTGGAACATGGGAAGATTTAAGAAGGATGTCGGGGTTGCCGACATGGTTGTCCACCTTCTTTCCAGACCTTAATGTGGTGACAGCATTAACCGGATTTACATCTTCGTTCTCACAAAGATTTACTCCTCGAGAGTTATACTTTGGATTCACTTCGGTTTGACTAGGCAATTTACCTTTCTTATTGATTTTCATGAGATCCTTCATCATTATCAACATTTGTTCATTTTGTTTGGTGATTTGCTCAATTCTTGCATCTTGGTTAGTGATTTTTTCATTTTGTTTAGAGAGTTGTTTTTCCAATCGAGCAATTTCTTGTGAAGGCTGAGAAGGTTGGGTTGATGGATTGAAATTAGGATGCCTGTACGGTTGATTTGAAGGTTTCGTTTGAGGAGCGGGTTGAGAATTTTGAGCATTAGAGGTTGGGGCTCGATAATTCGGATTTGGTATCATTGGATACATATGTGATGGATTAGCCACGTTGTTAGGATTTGACCATGAAAAATTGGGATGATGCTTCCAGTTAGGATTATATGTGGACGAATAAGGACTGTTTTGAGCTATAGCATTGATTTGGTCTTGTGTGTAGTAATAAGGACTTTTCTATTGATTAGAAAAGCACAAATTTTAATAAATTCTGCAAGCGCATAGGCGTGTAGTATAAAGGTCGAACACAGGGAATTGTGTTTTAAAATATTTGAAATCCATAGTTAAATCTTAGGCGTGTTAAACGAATTCGACGGTGAATTTGAACAGAAAATAAGAACAATAATATACTCCGAATCGATTTCGAAACTAATCGAAATTGCAACCAAAAAATATAAAATTGTAAAAATCAGAACATAAATTGAAGTTGCGGAAAAGAAAATAATGGAGCAAACAACTGAAATAATTATTAACTAACTAAAAAGAGTGCAGAAAATAACTAAGAACAAGAATAAATAAATTGCTAAATCTAATCAACAATCCTACGTATTCTGTTCGAAAATAAAAACAGTGCTGAATTTAAATCTAAACTTAAAGAAAAGTGATGAGGTAAGAGACGATTTCAAGGTGTTGTATAATGCTGTATATATAGGCTTTCAACCCCTAAAATCAGTCCATAATTTTAGCAATAGACCTGGTCCTCTTCATAGTAGCTGACGAGATATATGTATTGACTGGGTCCATTTGTTGAATTCGTGAAGAGTCAGTTGCCATATCAATGCTTGAAACATATATGCTGAGTGTTTGGCATCCCTGTTAGTTGCTCCTTTGACCAAGTCCTTTGTTGCTTAAAAAGGCGATCATGCTTTTATATGTGAATTGGTCCAAATTCTCACATGAGCTACTTTTGAATGTGTCCTATTTTGCTTTACAACGTGGCCATGTATTATTTGATATTCTCATGACTAAATAATATGTGACCGTACTTAACGAAGTATGAAGGTAAGCTAGCATTTTGAAATGTTTTTTTTTACTTTGATTTATTTCAATTGTAACGACCCCGAAATTTATATAAATTTAAATTTATAATTAAATTAAATTTTGATTAATAATTGTGGAATTAATTGATAAATTGATTTGAGTTTTTCCATATTCAAATAATATATGTTTATAAAGGGATAGTTTCTTTTATAAATTGTTTTAATTTAGTATCTCGATAATGAATGAATGACAATGTAAATATCTTGAATTATAAAATATAAAGTAAAGATGTTAGATAAATTCTAATATCATGTTATATAAAATAGAAATTTATTTATATTACAAAATAATAAGTATAAGTCAAAGAATAGAGAAACATGTTTTATAAATTTTAAAAATGAAGTAAGGGTTTAAACCCAAATTTTTATCATACTTGACAAATTTTGATAAGTAACAACTTAGCGTACTAGTGTTAAAACATAACATACATATAGAAGTATTGCAAAACAAAACAAAGAAGATATAGAAAGAAAAAGAGAAAATGAAAGAAATGAAACAAAGACAAAACAAAATAAAGTGTTGCCAGCAAAAACAAAGAGATGCAAGGCAAGTATGAACATATATGAAAGTAGCTTGCAAATTAAACCAAACCAACAAGATAAAATTCAAAGTTAAAAAGAAAAGAAACAAATAAAATACATATACACTTAAACAAATACAAGCCATCACTATCATCTCAAATTTGTACAGCTGAAATGGAGTATGGAGAGGAAAGTATATATGTACAAGGCAATAAATGCAATACATCTCAACATTTAATGCAACATACTTCAGCCATGCTTATTAAATAGATAAAGATATCACATGTACCAGTTTTGTATACCCTGTATACTTCTATCCCAATATACTTCTTTCTTTATATCTTCTTCATCACCACTTCGTTTCATTTAAAAATAAAGCTAAGAAAGAAACTGAGAAAAAGAATATCATTCAAACTTAAACAAAAAATTTTCAACAACTAAAGAAATCAAACCCAAAGATCAAGGAGGGTTTTCAGCTTGTATTATCAAAACCTGTTTCAACATTTTTCACTGCTTTGTTTTCCTGGGAAATAAGGTGAGCAAAACATTCTTTTATTTGAATCTGAATCTGCTATGATATCTTTTTGATATCTGCCTGAAGTTGCTCGTATAAATGTTAATATGCATGAATGTTTGTGTGTATATATCTTTGAATACATGCCTGAGTGGTGTACTACTTCTTCTTCTCTGTTTTATGATACAGGGTGGAAACTAATAAGGAAATTTCAATTTCACTTCATATGATCATTTTTTAGGTTTCGAGTTTAAAACCAAACTAGTTTGTTTTCACCTGAATGAAAATTTAAAAATGGTTTCAAGCTTTATGGTGATATACAGTATTTAAAAATTTGATTTTTACAGGAGAACTCAAACTTATGATAATTTCGAATATGATGAATCATTGATTCGGGTATAAATCGTGAATTGTTGTTCGAAAACATGATTTTTAAAACAAAAATTTTGATTTTTAATTGAGTATTTCACGTGCAGTTTGAATATGAACAAAAATAGCATTTTGATCATTATCTGGTGATCGAATCGAAATCGAATGCTAGGATTTTGGTTAAAGCAAGATTGATCATCGTTGAGTTTGGGAAAAATGTTGAAGAATTTTTCTATTGCATAAATTGTGAATTCGAATCTAAACTAGGGTTTAAGAACTGTTTCCGGTTCACGTTGTAAACAGGATCACCGCTCCGCCTATGGGTGATCGGAATTCACGTCTCCGATGCCAGTCGAGGCGTCACATCTCGATGAAGCTTCAGTTAGATTTTCGTGGCTTCTGATGGCCATACGTGGGAAGACGAGACGGTTTCGTGGTGGTGTGACGTTGGGTTTGTTCGATCGAATCACCTGAAGTTGAGCCACGGTGATATCAAGACTTCTGGGTGGTCGGCTAGGTTGAGATAGTCGTCATCGACTTGCCGATGGTCGCGAGTAGGTTCGGAGCATCACTGTTCAGGCGTACACGTGCGCGCGTATCATCGTGTATCTGAACAGTTTTGGGTTGTGGAAGAAGAAGTGGCATGGAGGAAGACTCGAAGTATTTCTCGGGGGAACTGGGGTTAGACTCGAAGGGAGACTCGTGTCGTTTTAGTGGAATGTCGAGTAGGTTTCTGGGACTTAGAAAAATAAAGGAAAATATTTTCCCTCGGGTTAAATTTCTGAGTAACCCGAAGCAAAGACAAGTTTGTCTCGGGGGTGACTCGAAGTAGTTACAGGAGCCACTCAAAAACAGTTTGTATTTTGAAGTTTTTCTACTTTTCAACAATTTTAAATAAAACCCAATTTTTAAAATAAGGAGATGATTAAAGTTTTAAATAAATTAAAGTTTAAATAAAGGATTTTCGAAATGATTAAGTTTTAAATTTATTTAATCAAGATACATTATTTGACAAAATTGTTTAATAATTAAATAATGTAGTTTAAAATGAAAATTAAGATAAAATGTTGTTTAAACTAAATCTTAACCTTTTAAGGTATCTAATGTGATAAAGGTGATTTATTAAACAAGGTTTAAAAGGATAATCAAAGTAATTAATTAAAGATAATTAATTTAATAGTGAATTAAATAATTAAAGGTTAATTATTTAATAATTAAAGGTTGATGAATTATAATTAAAGGTTAATTAATTTATTATTAATGGATAATTAATAACTGATTAAAGAATAATTAATCAAAAATGGTTTATAATTTATTAACAATTAATTAACTAGGATTAGTAATTAATTCATAAGTAATTAATCTAATTTGAATTAATCGGACAATTTAATTGATCATACTTATGGATGTTTGGATTCTATTGGATGACTTGATTGTTTGATATCCCTATATATGATGCTTTGTGATACATCCTGATTTATGTGGTGATTTGTAATTTACTATCTGTGACATATATATTTGTGATCTGTATATAACAGATAAGCGTTATAGTTTATATCGCTTATCAATTATATTCCTGTATTCTGATCAGTGATAATTGTACGATGTTGCACTACTGTGTATAACCCCTGGACTACACCATACACACACAAATATGGATTTCACGAGGAAATCGGTTAAGTCACAGATAATTTAAATTTAATGTTTTTGAAATTAAAGTTTTAATTTCAAATTGATTTTGAAAATGGATTTGGGTTAAACGGTAAAGCTTTTGAAAAAGGTTTTCACAGATAAAAGCTATTTTGAATAACTCGGTAAAATCTCCAATTTAAATAATTCAATTTGAATTTGAATTCGATATTTGGAATTGAATTCGATGATTGGAAATTATGGTTAAAGATATTATAAACATGTTTGTATGCATTTAAACCATTTTAAAGGTATGGTTTTGGGAATTTGAATTTAGCCCAAGGATTTCAACTCGTATAAATGAATCAGATTTCCAAAATGAAAACTGTTGTTTTCAAATGATTAACACTTTTAGATAAGAACTGAGATTCCAGTTAATTAGGGGAATTTCAAGATTGAATAGAGAAATGATTTTCCTAAGTTATGAATGAATTCTTTTTGAAAGCTATGAATTAAATCTGTTTATTTTTAATAAATTTAAATTGATGATTTGTTTGAATCAAATTGAAATGACATTGTTTTGAAGGCTATAAGTTAAATCTTTGATTTAAAGATTTAACGAGTTAATCAAATAGAAATGAAATTGTTTTGAAGGCTATAAGTTAAATCTTTGATTTAAAGATTTAACGAGTTAATCAAATAGAAATGAAATTATTTTGAAGGCTATAAGTTAAATCTTTGATTTAAAGATTTAACGAGTTAATCAAATTGAAATGAAAATTGATTTGGGAAAATCTGTGAATGAATCTTTTGTTTAAAAGATTAAAATGTGAAAATTGTTTAAACCGTTAAAGGTTGTGAAAATGAATCTTTTTGTTTAAAGATTGAAAATGGTAATTTGTTAGGCCATTTGAAGAAAAGTTTTTGGGTAATAAGTTGTGACTTAATTGAAATCCCATTATCCATTTGTTTTTGAAATATCGTGCTCACTATTCGGTTTAGCCGGGAAAGGACCTTTGTGTTGTATAACTCATTCTGAATATATTATTTGACGTTATGGATAGCATTTGAAGACCGGTGATGAAGACCGGGTATTTGCGAAAGCGATAGGATGACCTATCGATTGTTTCTGCACCGAGTCGTGCCGGTATAGAAACTTCCTAAGTGATGGGAAATCCGATCGGGATTGTGAATATCCGGATTGCAAGGACTTCTTTGTAAGTGCCTTCGGTTCTGTTCGAACCCAGAATACACTTGTATGGATTGTTATGTCTGACATTACAATTTGAGATATAAAGCTGATTTCTTTCAAATATATTTCTGTTGGTGGCGGAGAATTTACTCTCTTAGCTTAACACCCTTCTCTGAGACATACGAGCTCAGAGGTTATGTAGTTGATGGTTATCAGCGATATATTCCCAATTTGGTAATGTGACATGCTGAGTGTTGCTGTGAAAAGATCATTGTGTTGATCATTTGTGATAGGATCATTTATTTGATCGTTTATCTTGGTGATCATTTCTATGATCATTTGTTGACCCAAAGCATGGCTTTTGTATAAAGCGTGACTTTGTGGACGAGACTTCGTCGAGCCTTACACCCCGGAAATGGTCAAAACAGGAAAGATGCGGCAAGGTTATGAGGGGTAGCTCCCTTTAGGGTATGTGCATTTCCTTCTGGAAAGGGTGGTATCATGGTATGGAGCCCAGATACTTACTCATGTTGAAACACTTTATTTATGATTGTGTGAATTGATTACGAGCGCTTGGTTAAAGGTCCCAAAGGACCGGGGGATGGCATACTCGTGTTAGTTGTTACCCAGTTAGGGATAACCCGGCCTTGTGTTGGCAGAGATCCGGTTTGGTTCTTGGGGACGTCCTTCCAGAGGCGTTCTCATGTGGCAATGGGAAGTTCCTTGGCCTGACCATTCGTTGGAAATCCAAAGAAACAATACGAGCCTTGTACAGTATTAGTTGTAGAACCTGCCATCTAATATGGTAGCTATAGTAGGCATAATATAATGGTACCTATGCTGGCTAAGATTTATATTCTACTTTCGAAATGTTTCCTACACTATGCACTAATAATAATATCAAATGTTTCTTTTTAATGCGTATCAAGCATCTTTGACTAACATAAGAAGAAATCTCCTCCAAGTCTGCGTTTGCATTGTGTGTGTGGCGGGAGGTCTTATGGTAGGCTCATTTTAAAAAAAAAGCATTGCGAATTGACTATGAAAATCTTTTGTGTGAACGTTTTAAAAGATAAACTGTTTTTGTTGCTCACACCAGTCCCACGACTGATCCGGAGTTTATTGTTTTCTTTCCTAAACTCTGGGTGCTCATTATTTTCTACACGAGCAGTCTAGAGTTGGGTTTTTCAGATAGTCAGATTAGTAGGTTATCTGGAGCTAGTTCAATCTTTGGATATGGACTATACTTGCTTATCTTGGTGCATCGTTATTGGGAGTTCGAGCTATTTGCTGGATTGATTCTTGGAAATGGAGTTGCAGTTCTCGGAGTTCTCTTTTGAAGACTATCTTAGAGTTATTTTGTTTCGTTGCTAGATGTTATCTATCGTTTTCTTTTCCGTTGCTATTTTATTGTATCATATCTCTGATGTATATTGATATCTATTGGATCATCTGTTGTACCAGATATTGTACAAAGCTGTATATCAATGTATTATTCTTTTATTCCGCTGTGTTGTCTACTTAATGTTGTTATAAGCTCCGGCGAATCGGATTTGAACGGTCGAATCTATGGCATTCGAATACGATATGAAGTATGGATGTCGATTTTCGAGCGGGCAAAATCCTCCTCGTCACATTTGGTATCAGAGCTAAGGTTGAACTTTTGCTCAGGAGTATAACACGTTAAGTAGCTCATTAGAGATAGGGTGAAGTATCCCTAGAATGAGTATATCCCTAAGATATCCGTTTGAATGCCTCAGTAATTTCTCTTACTATCCACTGATAGTGAGTATGAGTGCGAGAAGAGAACAAGATAGGGGATAGGGGAAATACGACTATAATTGGTCGATACTCTGTAACAACAGTGGAAACAACTTTCCTATCAATTTCCTTTGATTCGTCTCAAAATTCTTTTGATTGATTCGTGACAACTCCAGAAAGAAGTTCGGTGCGGTGATGCCCTATGAATCGTTGTAGAAATTCTTTCTTCGTATTTCATCAGTTTTTTTTATTTTAAACTATAATGAATTTGAAATTTAGAATTGAAATTTTAAATCAATTGGAAATTTTAAATTGAGTTAAAGAAATATAAGGGTAAGTTAAATTGTATTGATAAAGTGATTTCGTTTAAAACCAAATTACAAATTCTATTGTAATTTCTCATGAATACCAAAGTCCGAAGAGGGACAAATTGGTATGTATTCTGAGATATTCTGACTTGAGTTTGGAATTCATATCTTAAGTTTGAGGAATTATAAGAGATCGAATCTGTCTATCTCTGTGTTGTTTTTGTGCCTGCGAATTTCGAGGACGAAATTCTTTTAAGGGGGAAGTCTATAACGACCCCGAATTTTATATAAATTTAAATTTATAATTAAATTAAATTTTGATTAATAATTGTGGAATTAATTGATAAATTGATTTGAGTTTTTCCATATTCAAATAATATATGTTTATAAAGGGATAGTTTCTTTTATAAATTTTTTTAATTTAATATCTCGATAATGAATGAATGACAATGTAAATATCTTGAATTATAAAATATAAAGTAAAGATGTTAGATAAATTATAATATCATGTTATATAAAATAGAAATTTATTTATATTACAAAATAATAAGTATAAGTCAAAGAATAGAGAAACATGTTTTATAAATTTTAAAAATGAAGTAAGGGTTTAAACCCAAATTTTTATCATACTTGACAAATGTTGATAAGTAACAACTTAGCGTACTAGTGTTAAAACATAACATACATATAGAAGTATTGCAAAACAAAACAAAGAAGATATAGAAAGAAAAAGAGAAAATGAAAGAAATGAAACAAAGACAAAACAAAATAAAGTGTTGCCAGCAAAAACAAAGAGATGCAAGGCAAGTATGAACATATATGAAAGTAGCTTGCAAATTAAACCAAACCAACAAGATAAAATTCAAAGTTAAAAAGAAAAGAAACAAATAAAATACATATACACTTAAACAAATACAAGCCATCACTATCATCTCAAATTTGTACAGCTGAAATGGAGTATGGAGAGGAAAGTATATATGTACAAGGCAATAAATGCAATACATCTCAACATTTAATGCAACATACTTCAGCCATGCTTATTAAATAGATAAAGATATCACATGTACCAGTTTTGTATACCCTGTATACTTCTATCCCAATATACTTCTTTCTTTATATCTTCTTCATCACCACTTCGTTTCATTTAAAAATAAAGCTAAGAAAGAAACTGAGAAAAAGAATATCATTCAAACTTAAACAAAAATTTTTCAACAACTAAAGAAATCAAACCCAAAGATCAAGGAGGGTTTTCAGCTTGTATTATCAAAACCTGTTTCAACATTTTTCACTGCTTTGTTTTCCTGGGAAATAAGGTGAGCAAAACATTCTTTTATTTGAATCTGAATCTGCTATGATATCTTTTTGATATCTGCCTGAAGTTGCTCGTATAAATGTTAATATGCATGAATGTTTGTGTGTATATATCTTTGAATACATGCCTGAGTGGTGTACTACTTCTTCTTCTCTGTTTTATGATACAGGGTGGAAACTAATAAGGAAATTTCAATTTCACTTCATATGATCATTTTTTAGGTTTCGAGTTTAAAACCAAACTAGTTTGTTTTCACCTGAATGAAAATTTAAAAATGGTTTCAAGCTTTATGGTGATATACAGTATTTAAAAATTTGATTTTTACAGGAGAACTCAAACTTATGATAATTTCGAATATGATGAATCATTGATTCGGGTATAAATCGTGAATTGTTGTTCGAAAACATGATTTTTAAAACATAAATTTTGATTTTTAATTGAGTATTTCACGTGCAGTTTGAATATGAACAAAAATAGCATTTTGATCATTATCTGGTGATCGAATCGAAATCGAATGCTAGGATTTTGGTTAAAGCAAGATTGATCATCGTTGAGTTTGGGAAAAATGTTGAAGAATTTTTCTATTGCATAAATTGTGAATTCGAATCTAAACTAGGGTTTAAGAACTGTTTCCGGTTCACGTTGTAAACAGGATCACCGCTCCGCCTATGGGTGATCGGAATTCACGTCTACGATGCCAGTCGAGGCATCACATCTCGATGAAGCTTCAGTTAGATTTTCGTGGCTTCTGATGGCCATACGTGGGAAGATGAGACGGTTTCGTGGTGGTGTGTCGTTGGGTTTGTTCGACCGAATCACCTGAAGTTGAACCACGGTGATATCAAGACTTCTGGGTGGTCGGCTAGGTTGAGATAGTCGTCATCGACTTGCCGATGGTCGCGAGGAGGGTCGGAGCATCACTGTTCAGGCGTACACGTGCGCGCGTATCATCGTGTATCTGAACAGTTTTGGGTTGTGGAAGAAGAAGTGGCATGGACGAAGACTCGAAGTATTTCTCGGGGGAACTGGGGTTAGACTCGAAGGGAGACTCGTGTCGTTTTAGTGGAATGTCGAGTAGGTTTCTAGGACTTAGAAAAATAAAGGAAAATATTTTCCCTCGGGTTAAATTTCTGAATAACCCGAAGCAAAGACAAGTTTGTCTCGGGGGTGACTCGAAGTAGTTACAGGAGCCACTCAAAAACAGTTTGTATTTTGAAGTTTTTCTACTTTTCAACAATTTTAAATAAAACCCATGTTTTAAAATAAGGAGATGATTAAAGTTTTAAATAAATTAAAGTTTAAATAAAGGATTTTCAAAATGATTAAGTTTTAAATTTATTTAATCAAGATACATTATTTTACAAAATTGTTTAATAAATAAATAATGTAGTTTAAAATGAAAATTAAGATAAAATGTTGTTTAAACTAAATCTTAGCCTTTTAAGGTATCTAATGTGATAAAGGTGATTTATTAAACAAGGTTTAAAAGGATAATCAAAGTAATTAATTAAAGATAATTAATTTAATAGTGAATTAAATAATTAAAGGTTAATTATTTAATAATTAAAGGTTGATGAATTATAATTAAAGGTTAATTAATTTATTATTAATAGATAATTAATAACTGATTAAAGAATAATTAATCAAAAATGGTTTATAATTTATTAACAATTAATTAACCAGGATTAGTAATTAATTCATAAGTAATTAATCTAATTTGAATTAATCGGACAATTTAATTGATCTTACTTATGGATGTTTGGATTCTATTGGATGACTTGATTGTTTGATATCCCTATATATGATGCTTTGTGATACATCCTGATTTATGTGGTGATTTGTAATTTACTATCTGTGACATATATATTTGTGATCTGTATATAACAGATAAGCGTTATAGTTTATATCGCTTATCAATTATATTCCTGTATTCTGATCTGTGATAATTGTATGATGTTGCACTACTGTGTATAACCCCTGGACTACACCATACACACACAAATATGGATTTCACGAGGAAATCGGTTAAGTCACAGATAATTTAAATTTAATGTTTTTGAAATTAAAGTTTTAATTTCAAATTGATTTTGAAAATGGATTTGGGTTAAACGGTAAAGCTTTTGAAAAAGGTTTTCACAGATAAAAGCTATTTTGAATAACTCGGTAAAATCTCCAATTTAAATAATTCAATTTGAATTTGAATTCGATATTTGGAATTGAATTCGATGATTGGAAATTATGGTTAAAGTTATTATAAACATGTTTGTATGAATTTAAACCATTTTAAAGGTATGGTTTTGGGAATTTGAATTTAACCCAAGGATTTCAACTCGTATAAATGAATCAGATTTCCAAAATGAAAACTGTTGTTTTCAAATGATAAACACTTTTAGATAAGAACTGAGATTCCAGTTAATTAGGGGAATTTCAAGATTGAATAGAGAAATGATTTTCCTAAGTTATGAATGAATTCTTTTTGAAAGCTATGAATTAAATCTGTTTATTTTTAACAGATTTAAATTGATGATTTGTTTAAATCAAATTGAAATGAAATTGTTTTGAAGGCTATAAGTTAAATCTTCTATTTAAAGATTTAACGAGTTAATCAAATAGAAATGAAATTGTTTTGAAGGCTATAAGTTAAATCTTTGATTTAAAGATTTAATGAGTTAATCAAATAGAAATGAAATTGTTTTGAAGGCTATAAGTTAAATCTTTGATTTAAAGATTTAACGAGTTAATCAAATTGAAATGAAAATTGATTTGGGAAAATCTGTGAATGAATCTTTTGTTTAAAAGATTAAAATGTGAAAATTGTTTAAACCGTTAAAGGTTGTGAAAATGAATCTTTTTGTTTAAAGATTGAAAATGGGAATTTGTTAAGCCATTTGAAGAAAAGTTTTGGGTAATAAGTTGTGACTTAATTGAAATCCCATTATCCATTTGTTTTTGAAATATCGTGCTCACTATTCGGTTTAGCCGGGAAAGGACCTTTGTGTCGTATAACCCATTCTGAATATGTGATTTGACGTTATGGATAGCATTTGAAGACCGGGTATTTGCGAAAGCGATAGGATGGCCTATCGATTGTTTCTGCACCGAGTCGCGCCGGTATAGAAACTCCCTAAGTGATGGGAAATCCGATCGGGATTGTGAATATCCGGATTGCAAGGACTTCCTTGTAAGTGCCTTCGGTTCTGTTCGAACCCAGAACAGACTTGTATGGATTGTTATGTCTTATATTACAATTTGAGATATAAAGCTGATTTCTTTCAAATATATTTCTGTTGGTGGCGGAGAATTTATTCTCTTAGCTTAACACCCTTCTCTGAGACGTACGAGCTCAGAGGTTATGTAGTTGATGGTTATCAGCGATATATTCCCAATTTGGTAATGTGACATGCTGAGTGTTGCTGTGAAATGATCATTGTGTTGATCATTTGTGATAGGATCATTTATTTGATCGTTTATCTTGGTGATCATTTCTATGATCATTTGTTGACCCAAAGCATGGCTTTTGTATAAAGCGTGACTTTGTGGACGAGACTTCGTCGAGCCTCACACCCCGGAAACGGTCAAAACAGGAAAGATGCGGCAAGGTTATGAGGGGTAGCTCCCTTTAGGGTATGTGCGTTTCCTTCTGGAAAGGGTGGTATCATGGTATGGAGCCCAGATACTTACTCATGTTGAAACACTTTATTTATGATTGTGTGAATTGATTACGAGCGCTCGGTTAAAGGTCCCAAAGGACCGGGGGATGGCATACTCGTGTCAGTTGTTACCCAGTTAGGGGTAACCCGGCCTTGTGTTGGCAGAGATCCGGTTTGGTTCTCGGGGACGTCCTTCCAGAGGCGTTCTCATGTGGCAATGGGAAGTTCCTTGGCCTGACCATTCGTTGGAAATCCAAAGAAACAATACGAGCCTTGTACAGTATTAGTTGTAGAACCTGCCATCTAATATGGTAGCTATGGTAGGCATAATATAATGGTGCCTATGCTGGCTAAGATTTATATTCTACTTTCGAAATGTTTCCTACACTATGCACTAATAATAAGATCAAATGTTTCTTTTTAATGCGTATCGAGCAACTTTGACTAACATAAGAAGAAATCTCCTCCAAGTCTGCGTTTGCATTGTGTGTATGGCGGGAGGTCTTATGGTAGTCTTATTTTAAAAAAAAAGCATTGCGAATTGACTATGAAAATCTTTTGTGTGAACGTTTTAAAAGATAAACTATTTTTGTTGCTCACACCAGTCCCACGACTGATCCGGAGTTTATTGTTTTCTTTCCTAAACTCTGGGTGCTCATTATTTTCTACACGAGCAGTCTAGAGTTGGGTTTTTCAGATAGTCAGATTAGTAGGTTATCTGGAGCTAGTTCAATCTTTGGATATGGACTATACTTGCTTATCTTGGTGCATCGTTATTGGGAGTTCGAGCTATTTGCTGGATTGATTCTTGGAAATGGAGTTGCAGTTCTCGGAGTTCTCTTTTGAAGACTATCTTAGAGTTATTTTGTTTCGTTGCTAGATGTTATCTATCGTTTTCTTTTCCGCTGCTATTTTATTGTATCATATCTGTTGAGTCAAGATTTTTATAGAGTTTTGATTTCTGACAAAGGAATAAGCCGTGATCGACAAAAAGAAGTTATTCATTTAAGAAACAAAAAGAGCTCCATATATTAGAGGTTGATTATTTGGTATGTTAGTAATTTATGTTAAAATCTATCCTCAAATAATCATATAACTTCAATCTTTCAATATATATACATATGCACATTAACTGTGCAAATTGGACTAAACCGGTCGACCGGTTGAAAATAAGGTGGTCGACCGTTTTTGCCCAGAATGCACAGATAACGTGCACACATGCACATAACGTATATATATATTTGAATTCCTGTCTACCGGTCCATTTTTGACCTGTCGACCGTTTTTAAACAGAAAGCAACTTTTCCAAAAGACACTTCTCTTCTCCAAAGGTTGCATCTCCTATCTTTCATCAATGATCATAACTCTTAATGGCAACTGTTCACAAAGAGTTACAACTATTTTTCTCTATATATACTCATCTAAATCATTGATTCAAACATAAGTTTTTACACGATCATATATGCTCTCTAATCTAATCTCTAACACTCCTGCATTCTAAAAATTAATTTAGCTTATTGAATCATTGAAATTATTTCATATCTTTTGATTCAATAAGTAAATACCTTCTTTAATCTTTACAAAAAATCATTCATATTCTTTGAGGATAAGATTATAGGAAGGGTGTACTACTAGTGACAAATCCGTGTTTTCAAGAACACAAGTTGTCAACAACAATTGTATTTGTTCTTTTGTTGAAGTCCTCGTGTTGTAAGAGGCAAGTGTTGAAGTCCTCGGTGTTGTAAGAGGCAAGTGTTGAAGTCCTCAGTGTGTTAGAGGCGTGAAATCCCGTTCGGCTGTTCGGGTATTGTAAACCTGTTCCTCCGGGTGAAGCGAGGTAGTTATTAGTGAAAATCCAGATAGGAATCTGGGACTGGACGTAGGACGGTGCTCCGAACCAGTATAAAAATCTCTGGTGTGATTTTTCTATTTTTATTATTTACTATGCTATTATCATCTATTTTCGCATTTATATTGTAGACCATATTACACGATCCGTGTGTACTATATTAGCACATATAATTGTATACACACCCCACTTTCATTTGGTATCAGAGCATAGCGAACTTTCATTTGGTATCAGAGCCTGGTTTTCTAGAGATCGTAACAACATCCTAGAATAAATGGCTACAAAGAGATCTAGTCAAGGCAATAAGAAGAGGAAGAGCAATAAAGAACAATCAAAGGAGCAAACAAACAAATGCTTCATGGCAAAAGATAACGAGGTTAGTGATCTAACTTTTGATGATATGATAGAAATAAATTCAGAACTTCTAGACACTTTAAAAAGTCTCAAAAGAAAATATAAGGAAGCTCTGGAAAATCAGAAGAAAGCAGAATTCGAAAGAGATATGCTTAAAGACGAGAAGAGAATATTAGAAGAAGAACTTGAGAAAATTCAAGATTCAGACAATTCTCAACTCGCTCTATTAAGTCAAGAAATGGAAGCTCAAAAAGAAAAGAATAATGCTCTAGCTTCTGAAAATCATGAGTTAAAAACAAAAATTAAAATTATTGAGTTAGATAACACTAGTCTCAAAACTAAGCTTGATGACATTACTAAAAATATTTCCAATTTTAATAAAGGGAGAGAAAATTTATGCAAAATTATTGAAAATTCTCAACCTGCTTCAAATAAGAAGGGATTAGGTTATGTTAAGAATTCAAAAGCTCACAATGATAGAAGTGGTGTAGGCTATAAACAAGCTAAAAGTAAAAATAGTACTAGATATGCATTCATGTATACTAACTTTAGTGCTAGTACTAGTAATCAAGATAGTTTTAAAACCAGTTATAGTCATAATAGTACTTTGCTTAGAAATGATAGAAATTATTCTTCAAGTACTAAGCTAATGACTAATAGTATTAAGATATGGATTCCAGCTAATATGATTGATCATGATAAACAACTTTATATTAGCAACTATTATGAGAATGTAATTTGTAATGAAAATTATATTTATAAAGGTTCAACCACACCCAAATGGGTATGGTTTCCAAAGACCTAACCCCCCGGACCCTAACATAGTAAGTGGGTACCGAAAATTATTATTATTTTTTACAGGTACTCAGAGAAACAAAAAGAAAAGGATAGATTTTGGAATTTCAAAGAATGTTCCATATGTTTAATAGAATTACGTGCTTACAATAAAATATGGACTTCGGTAAATATGGTAAAATTTATTTTACTTTTCCTTCATAATTAATAATGAGTTCATCTCGTTATATACAAGATATTTTATATAATTTTATATATTTCCTCATTCTTTTTGATAATGACAAAGGGGGAGAAATTCATATGCATATAAATAGAGGGAGATATTATACTTAGGAGGAGATGTTATACTTAGGTGGAGATGTTATACTTAGGTGGAGCTTTAAAGACATTATCTGGCACTTGTGTGAATGTTACTTTTGATCTGTGATAGTGGTTTTATGTTGCCTATGGTTTTATGTTGCCTATAATCTGTTTTACATCTTCCATTTAACAACTCCTTTTTGTCGATGACAAAGGGGGAGAAAGTGCTAACAATTATTTGCAGGAATATATATATATAAGACAAAATCTCAGGGGGAGATCACATATTCAGGGGGAGATTCAGATATATGTTGTCATCAATCAAAAAGGGGGAGAATGTTGAGTCAAGATTTTTATAGAGTTTTGATTTCTGACAAAGGAATAAGCCGTGATCGACAAAAAGAAGTTATTCATTTAAGAAACAAAAAGAGCTCCATATATTAGAGGTTGATTATTTGGTATGTTAGTAATTTATGTTAAAATCTATCCTCAAATAATCATATAACTTCAATCTTTCAATATATATACATATGCACATTAACTGTGCAAATTGGACTAAACCGGTCGACCGGTTGAAAATAAGGTGGTCGACCGTTTTTGCCCAGAATGCACAGATAACGTGCACACATGCACATAACGTATATATATATTTGAATTCCTGTCTACCGGTCCATTTTTGACCTGTCGACCGTTTTTAAACAGAAAGCAACTTTTCCAAAAGACACTTCTCTTCTCCAAAGGTTGCATCTCCTATCTTTCATCAATGATCATAACTCTTAATGGCAACTGTTCACAAAGAGTTACAACTATTTTTCTCTATATATACTCATCTAAATCATTGATTCAAACATAAGTTTTTACACGATCATATATGCTCTCTAATCTAATCTCTAACACTCCTGCATTCTAAAAATTAATTTAGCTTATTGAATCATTGAAATTATTTCATATCTTTTGATTCAATAAGTAAATACCTTCTTTAATCTTTACAAAAAATCATTCATATTCTTTGAGGATAAGATTATAGGAAGGGTGTACTACTAGTGACAAATCCGTGTTTTCAAGAACACAAGTTGTCAACAACAATTGTATTTGTTCTTTTGTTGAAGTCCTCGTGTTGTAAGAGGCAAGTGTTGAAGTCCTCGGTGTTGTAAGAGGCAAGTGTTGAAGTCCTCAGTGTGTTAGAGGCGTGAAATCCCGTTCGGCTGTTCGGGTATTGTAAACCTGTTCCTCCGGGTGAAGCGAGGTAGTTATTAGTGAAAATCCAGATAGGAATCTGGGACTGGACGTAGGACGGTGCTCCGAACCAGTATAAAAATCTCTGGTGTGATTTTTCTATTTTTATTATTTACTATGCTATTATCATCTATTTTCGCATTTATATTGTAGACCATATTACACGATCCGTGTGTACTATATTAGCACATATAATTGTATACACACCCCACTTTCATTTGGTATCAGAGCATAGCGAACTTTCAATATCTCTGATGTATATTGTTATCTATTGGATCATATGTTGTACCAGATATTGTATCAAAGCTGTATATCAATGTATTATTCTTTTATTCCGCTGTGTTGTTTACTTAATGTTGTTATAAGCTCCGGCGAATCGGATTTGAACGGTCGAATCTATGGCATTCGAATACGATATGAAGTATGGATGTCGATTTTCGAGCGGGCAAAATCCTTCTCGTCACATCAATGCTCAAAATGTTGCACTCTTTGCTGCGTGATTTTTGAACCAATGGACGACATAACCGATAAATTTCAACGTTGCACTTTGGTATCAATAATCTGCAAAACCACAACAAAATACCCGTATAATACCGCTTTATTAAAATAAAAATATATGAAACAAACGGTTTAAATTGCAGAGAAATACGTTCATCAGTTTTATCAAAATACTGTTTATTACGTATTATTTCATCAATTAATATAACTTTGAATTTCTTTCCAAGTTCACTATTTACAATCAATCATAGCCTTACAATTGTTTCAATCATAACCAAAAATATTTGCATAAAAAATGGGCAAACACCTCCAAGTCGTATGGTTTAGTCGTTTTTAAGTTGTTCTTAGTGATTTAGGTGATTTATGCAAATATGTAAAAAGTAGGGACTAAACTGTAAAAGACACACAGATTTATAGTGGCTCGGCCAGAATGTGCCTACGTCCACTTTATATGTTATTCTCCTTTTCTGTTCCGATTACAAGTACAAGGCTTTGATTACAAGTAACTGAAAGTTGTTTGAAAGTTCTATCCGTGCTTGAGCTCTCAAACTTGTCTGCCATTGTTGTACCCCTGCCCCTCTATTTATAGAGTAAGGCTGGGGGCAGAGGTCCTGGAAGTATATAGTTGCTGGTGGGCCTGGGCTGATGCAATCTGGCCTGGCAGTGTTGATTCGGTATGCTTTGGTTCGGTGGAAGTTTGGCTCGGTAGGACTCGGTGGGATTTGGTCCGGTAAAAGGTGGTTCCGTGGTAGGCGAGGTAGGTTGGTCCGGTGATGGATGGACGAGGGATAGTTCGGCATCACTGGCCTTGGTTTGGTTCGGTGAGAACTTGGTCCGGTGATGGATGGACGAGGGATGGTTCGGCATCACTGGCCTTGGTCTGGTTCGGTGGGGCGTTGGTATGGTAGTAGGGAAGGAGCTTGGTTCGGGATTGCTTCCTTATTCTTGGTTCGGTCGTGGTGGAAACGCACCCAACATTTGGTAATTACGATTCAACAATTAAATTTTCTATTACTTAGTTTTGAAATATTTTACATAATAAATTCATTATCATTAAAATAAAGCTCAATTTACAAATAACTAAATATTTCATTCAATCCATTTACTTGAAATATTCATTTAATTCACCTTAAACAAAAATCAAGTTATAAGAACCATACCTTCTAAGATTTCAAATTTTATGAATTTCACATTTACTTATTTGAGTTTAATTCTTAAATAAATTCAATTTCAGATCAATCTCCAATTTACCTCCCAACCTTAATTTATTTAAATCATTATACACTCTATATTAAAATATAATTTAAATACATACCCACGTTAAATTTCAATAAAATCAACTCTATTATTAAACTTATTTTTTATTTAACAATTTATACATAGCTTAAATTCAAGAATTTAACTATATATAAAAATAAAGTTAAATAATATCAAAAATCCATATCTGTTTAACCATATATTTCTTTCTAAAACCATAGAAATCATTTTCAAAATATTTATATATAGACCGACGGTGTCTGTATATAATTTTCTATCCTATGATCAAGTGATACAGATATTTATCATTTCAATCCGTAATTTAAAATATAAACACGGTTGTATATCATTTCAAACCGCAATCCCAAATGAAATAAAAATCCATAACAACTTACAGTTAATAACAATATAAAAATACAACATCCATTCATCCAATATCAATCATCGAACATTTACCACAATCATCATACAATCCAATCAATATCATCAATATAGACAAATAATGAATAGCAGGTATTTACTGGCAGTTTATATTCAATAATAAATTAAATAACTATTTTATCCAAATAAATTCAAATAAACTGAGATAATGATTCAAAGTATGCCAAATAGTCATAAATAAATTTCAAATCACATCATAAATCAATTTAACAAACATAAGAAATTATAGAAGTTGTGAGTAGGTTAAAACACTCACCTTTGGAATTTAAATTGAATTTAAATCCAATTTAAACACAAAATTTGAAAAATCTTATAATTCGCCCAAACCAGTGCCCAAATGTCTGAAATTCCAATACGAAAGTAGCAGAGAAAACCACGCGTGAAACAGACGTAGTATGTGAAATTTATTATGATTAGAAGTTTTGAAACCGGAATATAAAAATAAAATAAATAAAAGAAAATGAACCGGTCAAACAGCGCCACATAACATAGTTTTGCGCATGCGAACCGATCTTCCCAGACCATCGAACCCTAGCCGCCTCCTCCTAGCAATTATCGCCGACACCACAGTCATCTTCGACGTGATCAGACCATGCCACCTTCTCGACCATGGCAAGCCGCCCCTATGCCACAAATTTGGTGAGCTCTGGCCGCCTATAGGGCGTGCGCCGCCGTTGCCTATGTTCGCCGCTCATGGCGATTTTCGGTCACCAGAAGACAAACTAGTGGTGCCGATGCGACCTGCTCTATGCCCTCTACGCATCCATGCCCCCCGATCGACCTAAGGACGTAGATCCACCGTTGGATCTCCCCGACCACAATAAACGGCCGAAACAAATCCATGGATTCTCGGACGAATAATGACTCAATCGAAAAATGAAACACATATTTGAGATGCGCTCGTTGAGAGCTTCAGATCGATATAAAATTTGATATTGTTTGAGGAGTTTTAATTTTCAATTTGATTTTTTATTTTGAATTTGCAGTTTGGGATTTAGGATTCTGTCTGCCATTGAAAGAGGAGAGGCAAATAGAATTGTACGTACTAAAATAAGGAATAAGAAATAGGCTAGGGTTTATAATAAAATATATATAGGCAGAATAAAATAGAAGCAACTGGGCTTGATTGATTTGGAAAAATCGAACGATAATGACCCAAAAAGCCCGTTCTTACTTCGAAACGAAATTGGGTTAATCCATGTACCAAAATAGATGTTTTAAAATATTTTAAAATCAATGGAATAAGTTTCAAGTCCTACTTCCATCGTATGAAAAAGTTATGCTAAAATCAAATTATTCCAAATTTATTTCAGTTGATTTCAATTTCATTGATTTCTAGGCGTTTCAAACCCGTACGATCAAACGACAAGTCTGATCATTACGAAACTTGAAATCCTACAATAATTCATCGTTACGGATCCGATGAAACTAGTTTCGTCGAAATCCGAGTCAATGGCCAAAATGGCTATTTTCCACTTAATTAAATAATTTAATAATAAGTTAATTAAATCAATTTCACAGTTCAAATTTAATTATTTACAAATTTTTATCAGTATGGATAAATTGGTAAAATTAGAATCCTTTAAACAAATTTCTACATCAATTTATCATTGAATATTTCCCAGTTTATCGTATTTAATTTCAATTTCAATTTATCCGGTAACTATAATTTTAAATTCCCAATAAATTTATTTATTTGGTCTTTTTAAATCCTGTTATTCACTAAATTGTCATCTCATAGTTACAATTAACATTGATTTGTGTTTATTACATTAATACTCTCAAATTTCACCTTAATCTCTATTAACGTAATAATTAAATATTAAATTTCATTTAATTGCAATGTATTTAGATCTAATTCGATAAATTAAATAAACGGGTAAACAATTAATAATTATCACTATTTGCCTAATTTAATCCCATTCACACTTTATTATCAACCAACAACTATTATAATTACTTGTCTAACATTGGTTTTATCAAAATATAGTTTATTGCGTATTATTTAATCAATTAATATAACTTTGAATTTGTTCCTAAGTTTACTATTTAAAAATCAATCATAGCCTTAATATTGTTTCAATTAATTGGGATTGCACTAAATTAGTTATTTATTAACTTGCATTTACATTCTTACATTTTATTCCCGTTATTAATTCATTAACAAATTACAAATTTTTATTTATTCTAGATTTTATCACAAAAATCTTAGTAAATTAACAAACTTTAAACATCGAAAATTATGGGTCGTTACACTCTCCCCTACTCAATACTTTTCTTCCCCGAAAAGGAAAAAGGGGGAAAGAAAGAATTGAGTAACTAATACATCTTATTCAAAAATATTGACTTTATAAAAAAGTAAATTTACAAAATTAAATAATTTAAATAAAATATACCAATTTATAACCAATAAATCCTTTTATACTGAAATTAATAAAGCTTGAAAAACATTTTTCAAAATTTTTCGAAGTCTAAAATTTATGGAAAATTTTGCAGAGTCTCCTTTGTGTGGGGAGTCTCGGAAGAAAATGTAAAATCAAATATAACAATATATATCACAATATCACCAAATAATACATCCTAACAACGGTAAAACAATATAATAACGCTATAAAACCGTAATCCGAGAATGTACTTATTTGTCGGGCAATTAACGCTTATTTTATGGAACCAAAAGCAGTAGCAATTGTTTCCATGACCTGTATTTCACTTATATAATCCAAAAAGAGTTAATAATTATATAAAATGAATTATTTAAAGTTGCTTCACCCACTAACAAACAAATCGATATAAACAACAGTCACTTGCAACCAATATACAATTATCATATAAATCAACACAAATCAATTATTCATTCATATCAAACAAAACAAATAGTTGTTCGAGTTCGAAACTTCAAATTGTACGAAATGAAAAATAAACTACTAAGTGCACCATTTACTCAACAGTCTTAAATGAAACTAAATAGATTATTCATACATTCAAACAATTTTAAAGTATCCTTGCCCAAACAACCATAAGTCAAACAAACAATGATTCCAAACAATAGATCAAGTTCATTCTTATCAATTTCATTTCATAACATTTGTTGTTTCATTCCCTTTTTCATTCATATAATGATTTATCTTTTTAATTTACATTTTATTTATTACAATTTCATTTACTTTTATTGATTTCTTATAAAATCTCATTTTCATTATTCATATCATGTCAGTTTCGTTTTATTGCAGTATATTTATTCATTTCTCAATTTCATTTATTACTTAATTTCATTTATTCATTTATTTATAATACTTACCTTTCCATTTATTTAATTAGTAGCCTTTTAGTTATACTTAAGTTTATAACAACTATAACATCAAATTCTTATTTATTAAAGAATTTCATTGAATACTTTCATTATTTCAAATTTTTAATTTCATTTATAACCTAGCATTATCTCTTATTTTGATTAAAGGTTCCAATTATTAATTAGTTACATTCCATTTGACAACCATATTTGAAACTATTAATTAACGGAAACTTAAGAACTAAATACTGGATTAAATTTCAAATCATTTTAAAATAATAGATAAATTTATATTTGTTTATCAAAATAAATCTATAGTAAAATTACTACAGTGCCCTTCCCACTCAAAAACTTGAAAATGAATGTGATGATGTGTGCACTCATCACCGAAATTATTTTTCAGCGACAGAGAGGGGAGTACATAACTTATTTCTTTCCAATGTTTCTTTAAAATGATTCTTTCAAATTATATTGAAATATTTAAATCAGAAAATACTTCTAATAATATTATTATTATATTCCAAAATCATTAGAAGGAAATTTTCAAAAACTCGGAACTTAAGTTCTAAATTTCCAATTTTCATCTATTTTATTTGTAAATTTTATTTTACAACCAATATTTATAAATTTCACTACCTACCAATAAATATATTACAACTAAATACAACCTTTATAAAAAAAATTACTTTATATATAGAAAATATAATAGGCAAAATTATTTCATTTACTGTATTCGAAACAAATATTGTGTCGGTCTATCCTATTAAGTGTTTAGAAATCCCTATTGATGTCATAGCGTCCTATGCACCAACCAGAATTTATAAATACAAAACAGAACAAATTAACACGATATTAAAACCTTTTTATAACACTAACAAATACGCTCTCTCATATATATACAATCAGCGACTCATCATAAGGTATTACTACCCTATTAATAAAGAGTCAGACCCCCACAAAGTTAAGGTTAATCACTAAACCAAAGCTCTGATACCAGATGTAACATCTCGCCTTTTTGTATGTCAGACTCAAACCATACAGAAGGGTAGATTTTTATTGGGGTGGATAAGAAAAAGCAGAGGCAGAACAAAAAAAACAAAATGGAATCTTGCAGCAGAACGACAAAATATAATAATCAAATAAACAGTTCATGAAGTTGTTTTACAAAACATTTGATTATACTTATACAACACATATCAGAGTTACACATACCAGAGAATAAATAAATAATGCAGCGAAACAGTATGGATGCAGGGGAATAATATAATAGATAATAATAACATAATCTTCGTCTTCGTCCTCCAGAAATAAGGTCTTCGAATCCTGAAATGCTCAGACTGACCTGAGCGAATTGAAAAGACAAAACACTCAAGTCAGAACTAAAAGATCATATTTGAGTTAAATCAACGGTAAATAAATATGAGTGAAAATGGCGTCGGAGATGTTTACGGGGTTTGACACCTCCTATCCAGTGTCTAACATGAGTGTAATAACTCAAGAGATGCTTGGGATTTACATCTCCTAAGGATCCGTTAAACTATCTACTATGTAGTAATATACGCTATTATAATAGTGTCTACAGTAAAGTATAATATAAATTAAAAATAGCGTTAAGGCTTTACATTTTCCACCTTAACACACTTTTATATTCCCCTAGTCTATACAGTACCGTAATCTCCCCTGTACCGGGCGTCGTCAGAGGGCACTCTATAGGTATGGTACAAAACCAAAATCGTATAAGGCGCGCTAGGGTAGGTGACACGGCGCGCAAGGCAATGCAAGGGTAGATGTACCAATTATGCATCCGGGTTGGTGGTAACGCGTAGCAGCTACTACCGCCCACCTCGAGCCACACCCCAAAATCAAAAATTAAAAGTGGCCACCAAATCAATCCAAAGTCCGAATGTAATATTGAAGGAGTGTGTCCGATAAGAGGGGTTACCTCCTTGGCCCGAGAATCGCTCCCGTATTAACCACCTTATGCCAACTCATGGGAGTCGGGTCCACGTATATACCTTAATAGAACGTCGCCACCATCTTACTTTATTCTGGAATCTCCACTGCGTACACGGTTATTCAAGTGGTTTTCAGAGTTGGCAGAGAGTATGATAACTTCCGATCACGGTCTCTTTAACAACCAAACATTCTTATAACACCGTAGTCATTTCAAAATAATTTATAATTCAAAACCAGAATATAATATTCATTCCATATCATTTCCATTTCAAAACCAAATCAATATGATATCATTTTAATAAACCCAAATCAATATAATTACATTTTTATTTCAAATATATCCCTTTTCCGAAGTCATAGCACTTTCAAAGTTAAAACATTTCAAAATTAAAACACTTGAATATAACACTTTCAAATTTTAATACCTTGAAACTCATAACTTTGAAACATAACTTCCACCACTTAAATGGTTTAAATATTTAAATACTTTATATAATAAAATAACTTCTTTAATTTCACAAATCAAACCCAACACAACTCGAATTTCTACATTTTATATTTAACCAAATCCAAAATCATAAATTTCAATTCAATTTAGTTTCCCACATAAACTATTCCAAATTTATCGATTTCAAAACAGATTGGACACACAAAATAAACCATTTCAAATTCAAAATATTTCAAACTTAAGTATTCAACAATTTCAAAACTAAGTTTGGTAATTATGATTCAACAATTAAATTTTCTATTATTTAGTTCCGAAATATTTTACATAATAAATCCATTATCATTTAAATAAAGCTCAAATTACAAATAACTAAATATTTCTTTCAATCTATTTATTTGAAGTATTTATTTAATTCACCTTAAACACAAAACAAATTATAAGAATCATGCCTTCTAAAATTTCAAATTTTATGAATTTCACATTTACTTATTTGAGTTTAATTCTTAAATAAATTCAATTTCAGATAAATCTCCAATTTATCTCCCAACCTTAATTTATTTAAATCATTATACACTCTATATTAAAATATAATTTAAATACTTACCCACGTTATATTTTCATAAAATCAACTCTATTATTAAACTTATTTATTAATTTAACAATTTGTACATAGCTTAAATTCAAGAATTTAAATATATATAAAAATAATGTTTACATAATATTAAAAATCCATATTTATTTAACCATATATTTCTTTCTAAAACCATAGAAATCATTTTCAAAATATTTATATATAGATCGACGGTGTCTGTATATAATTTTCTATCATATGGTCAAGTGATACAGATATTTATGATTTCAATCCGTAATTTAAAATATAAATACGGTTGTATGTCAATTCAAACCGCAATCCCGAATGAAATAAAAATCCATACAACTTGCAGTTAATAACAATATAAAAATACAACATCCATTCATCCAATATCAATCATCAAACATTTACCACAATCATCATCCAATCTAATCAATATCATCAATATAGACAGATAATAAATAACAGGTATTTACTAGGAGTTTATGTAATAACCCGGATTTTTGAATACCTGTAATTTTTAGATTAATTAATGGAAATACTGATTTAGAAGTTAAATAAATAATTCTGGAAATGAAAGTATATATCTGAACAAGTATTGGTTTGATAAACTTTCCAGTATAATTAATTAAATTGGCAAAATTGATGTTTTCAAAACAAATAATAATGATTGTTTATATATAGATATAAATAGATTTTATTTTAGGAATAGGATTGTTTTTTTTAAATTGAATAAGTAGTTACATATGTATATACGTATAACTTGATTTCTAAATCAAATTTTAGAATTTGATTCAGACTTGAATTAAAGTTTTGAAATTCAAAAGTATACATTTTAAATTATTTTAGATTTTAAAATATGTGTATAAACTTTTATTTATAAATATAATTGGTTTTTGTTTTTTTTAAAATTTATCTACACACACATATATATATACTAATTAACTAATTCATTTAAGCTTGATCTTGTATTAATCTTTCATTAACATTTAAACTTTAACTAAATAACTAATTAACCATGTAAGAGACATGTGTTAGATTGATAAGCATACTTATATGACAAATGTAAGTATATAAGACAATTGTCAAAATTTAATTTAGTTTTTCTTTTATTTTTATTTTTAACATTTCAGCCTATATGTTTACAAAATCTCTTTCCTTCATTTTTTTTCTTCTTTCCTTTTTCAAAAGATAAGTTCAAATTTAAAGCCAAAACACAAAATCTGAAAGAAAAAAAAGAGGGAAAGAAGGAAACAATTCCTCTAAAACCAAGATCTGTAATTAAACAAACAATGCAAATTGCAGTTTTTCCAAAACCTATTTTCAAGTACAAATCTGGAGGCAGAACAGAAATCAAAGTCCTTTGTTTCAATCCAGATAATGAAGTACCTGCAGTTCTTCCCTCTGTTTCCAGAAATGAGGTGAGTAAACTAAAGCCTAAACTGTTTAGATCTGGTGCGTGCTAATAATGTTTGGAATGAATGATGAAGCATGAATGAAATTATGTTTGCAAGTTTAAAATATGGAAGTGTCAGGATGCATGACTGTATATACAACATAACACTGTTTCTTTAATCATGAGAGTAACTGCACATTTAAAAAAAAAAATTTAAGCTTCTCTGTTGCATACAAGTGAGCAAACAATGTGTTTTGAAATAGGTTCAAGTTTGTTCTTATCTTGGATGCAATGATAAATCGGTGTAATATTGAGGTAAATATAGTTTGAATGAATATAATTTATGAGTGTAAAAGAAAAAAGGGCTATGTATGTCTGTATGTAATCTGTCTACTCTGTTTGAGTTACATCACTTTTCAACTAAAAAAAATTTATACTATCACAAGAAATCAATATTAGACCATGATCATTTAAAAGAAAAGGCTGGAACTAATGTAATTTCATTTCCAAAAATGGTTTCAAGTAAAAGCATTTAGTAACTACTGTAAACAGGAAATCTCAGTAAATAAACATAAAAGGGGGAAAACTTGAATGGTGTAAAATAAACATTTACCTATATGAATGGGTTCACTGTTGGAAATGATGATTTTTGAATATGGTCTCGGGTTGTTTTTGTAAGGTATCGAATGGGAATTTGGGAAGCAAACAGGAATTGGCTTTCCACCAAATTCCGGCGAACCAATGGGAAATGGGAATCATTTTTAGCCAGGGGTTGGCTGAAGGGGTGGCGAACTCTGGAAAAATGGGTTCGATTTTTTTTAGTGGTTTAGTTGACTGGTCGAGGTGATATTAGGGTTTAGCGTGGCATGTGGAAGGATGTCGGGTCGAGGGGAATGACGAGCTGCTCAAGGGAATGGAAGCATGCGGAACGGGGGAAGATGATAAAGGAGGGAACGGGAAGGCTCGAGTCATCATCTGGTGGTCGTTAACGTCTTAGTTCGTCGACGCGAGGTGATGTTGGGTGAATCGAATATTTCCAGTTAGTCGTAGGAAGGTGAATCGGTAAAGGAAAGTGTGGCGTCGAGTTCCAGGCAGGTAGGCGTGATGGCATGGTCGCGAGTGACGCGTGGGGTTGGTCGGCGACCAGAGGCGATGAACTGCGACGATGTGCACGTGCACGTATATCCTCTGGTATCTGAATCTTGGCAGGGGTTTTAGCTTCAAGGTAAACGATGGGTTAACTCGATGTTCTCTTCGGGTTTTAGTATGGTATTTGGAGCTGCGCGTGGATAAGAGAACTAGCAGAAGGAGGAAGGGAAACTCAAAGTTGAGGGAAAGATAGCTCGGGAAAGTTTGTTTTGGAACCCGAAGTTATTGAAGGGTGGGATCGGGTATACTTTGTTGTTTGCAGGGTTTAGAATTGAAACCTGTTCTGTTTTTTTTATGTTTAAAAGTTAAGTTTAAGTGTAAACTAAAATTTGAACTAATTTTAAACCTGAATTTAAATATTAATCCAAATAGTTTGAATCTGGGTTTTTGAAATAATTTGAATTCATAAATTTAAGTTGTGTTAAATAAAAACAGAAACCTGTTTTCTGTTTTAAAATTAAAAGTAAAGTTTTGAAACGCCAACTGGAAATGTAAACCAAGTTTAATTATTAAGTGAGTAACCTTACCTTTAAGCTTTAGTTTAATTACAAAGGAATGATTAAGGAATTAATTAAGGAAATAATTTACTGGATTGATAAATAATTAAGGATTGAAGATTAATTGTTTAAGATTAATTAATTTGTAATCAAAAAGATCATTAACTAGATTATTAATTAATGATTAGGGATTCATTAATCAAGTAATTAAGTATGATTAAACTTAATTTAATCAAGTAGCTAAGATTTACTAATTAAGTAATTAGTGAGTAAGTAATTAAGCAATTAAAGGTTACTTAACTAATAATTAAGAAGTGCTTAACTTGTAATTAAGTAATTATTAATTAATAATTAGGGTTTTTATTAATTAATAAATAAAGAATAATTAATCCATAATTAGGATTAATTAAAAAGTTGTTAAGTGGTTGATTAATCAATAGTGATTAAGGATTAATCAAATGATAATTAAGGATTGAGTATCTGTTAATTAGGGATGGGTTAACAGTTAATTAAGATTCTTAATTGATAAATAAAGGATAATTAGTCTGGGATTAGGGATTGATAAATTGATTGATTGAGTTAATCAAGGATGTGATTAATTAATTAAGGTTAGTAATTAATTAATGATTGTATAAGCAAGATTAAGTGATTAATTCTTACGAATTAATTTTATTTAAGTAATTAAATTAATTGTGATATGAATTAATTTATGTTATGATGTGTCGGATGGGTGATGATAATGTGATTATCAATCAATTAGGAATTTGCTGTGTAAAATGTTATCCGATAATTAAAAGTTGATGTAATTAATTTTATTTGTTTGAATTAATTAGAAGTGGTAAGACTAATTTATTTTGATTAGAAATGATTGAGTAATATTGTATGCCTTAGATTGATTGATATCTTGGGTATGTATTTTGAGATTCTATGTGATGTGATAAGATTGGATTTAAACTGAGAAAATGTGGACATTCATTTATGATGAATTAATGCATATAGTAGTCACCCTTTATTTGAAGTTTGAATTGAGTTACACTTGAATAATTTGAGATAGATGGTATTGAATTTGAAGAGACCGGAGTCGGGTATTAGTAAATACCCAAAACCACTTCGAGTTGGAATACGGTAATTCTTTATAAATGTGATATATGAGACCAATAGATTGGATAGAATAAATTAGACCTTAGAACTAAGTAAGAATACTTACAATTTGATTTGAGGAATAAGTGATGAGCATAACAAGTAATAAACTCGTAGTGAAGTACGAGTTACCCGGATTTCCTTTTAAATTTGAGCTTAGTATTTAAAATTATATGGGTTTACTCACGCTGGTTTCCAGCTTGACCCGGGTGTTACTTTGATGTAATGCTCGGGTCAGATCGAGTATTACAGATTTCAGGTAAGGATGTTCTGGAGCTTAGGAGGCGAGCTGGATGGCAGGAACGTAACAAAAGTTTCCGCTGTGATATTGTATTATCTGGACATGATTGTTTTTGTCCAGTGTTTATGTATTTGTGTAACTCTGATGTATATAAATATAAATTGACAGATACAGTTTTCTTTTGTATAACAGTTATTATTATTAATGTTATATTTTATCCGCTGCGAATGTGAGTTTGTGTGTTTCTTTCTGTTCTTCTTCTATCTCTTTCTTCTTTTCTCTAACAATCTGGAATTATCGGGATCGAAAATTCCGGGTCGTTACATTTATCAGAGCATAAGGTTAAGCGAGAACCTTGGCTCTGGTGGGATTACTCATTAAGGATAGGGTAAGTAGAACCCTATAATGAGTTGAGTGCATAAATATGAGAGAGCATACTTGTTATTTTCTTATATAAAGAATTTAAATGGTTTTATATAAGATTATATTCTGATATATAAAGCAATATATCTTTGTAACAAATAGTAAAGGAATTGGTTGTTAAATTATTGAATTAAATTAAGAAGTAATAGAAATACAACCAAACTGAAATTAAATCTTGAATTTCGGAAAGGTTTCAGGATAAGGATAATCAATTAATTTATGTAATTATTTAAAACTTATTTAATGAGATTAATTAATGGACAATAATTGGAAATGATGAAGTAACTAGAGGTAAGTAATTTAAGGGACAAGTACTTAATGAAGGTAATTAAGAAGTAAATTGATTACCGAATATGATTAATTAGAATTTATTTATGACGGAATTAATTTAAAGAAATAATAAAACATTTGAATTGATTTCAAAATGTTAAAGGAGATAATATTATTTAAACTATTTTGGAATTTTAAAATAAGAGATGTTATTCAATATATTCAAATGAAAGGGTCCTATTTCAAACAAGGGTTGTTTGAAATTTTAAAAGAATTTGTTTAAATTAAAAACCAAAGGTGGTTTAAAATTTTAAGGTATAACTTGGTATGTAAAAGAAGTTAATATGTAATATATGTGGATATACATAATATCAAATATGGTTTGAAATAAACTCCAAATGTCGAGTTTTAAATTTGGGATAAGATATGATACCCAAAGTGATAGGTTTTTGAACTTAATAAGTGAGAAGATTATTTATGTGAAGTTTAAAATTTGAAAAGGAAGTTCAAATTGGGTAAGGTTGATTGGATTAAGTGAATTGAGTTTAACTTGGGAGAAGTTAAAAAGGTTTAAATGAACAACTTGAATTGGAGATTTTAAGGTGAAATTAAGTTTTAACTTGGAAAGTTAAATGATTGATTATATTTGAGAGTTTGAGTGATCTTAAATTGGGTTTGAGATCCGAAAATTGGAAATAAATGGATGTTTTGAAATAATTGGATGATATCATCCTATTGTTATTAATAATCTTTAAAATGTGAATTGGATTTGTTTTAATGAATGAGAAATGGAGTATGGTAATCCATTGTTGGGATAAAAAGGTAAATTGATTTAAAGGAATTAAATAAACAATTGAAGTATTAACTCGAATTTATATAATTCGAGATGATTTGGATTTGAAATTTGAATTAGTTCAAATTGAATTTGATTTTAATTAATTGAAATGGTGATTGAAGATGTATGAGTATAAGATTCAAAGGGAAAATTGAATTGGATTAATTGGAAACGATTTGAAATTGAAGTAGGTTCAATTTGAAATTAGTCCAAGTTGATTTGAATAATTTGGAATTATAATTAAAATTTGATAATTTTAGATTCAAATGGAATTTGAATTGAATGTGGGAGGAAATCAAGAATAATTCAACTTGAATTGGAAATGGAGTTTGAAATTGGGATTAATTCAAACTGGAGTTGAAATGGATTGGAATTGAAGTGGGTTCAATTGAATGGATATTAATCCAAGGTGATTGGAATAACTTGGGATTGTAATTAAAATTGAATATGTTTAAAATCAAATGGAATTTGATTTAAATTTGAAAAGGAATTGAGAATTAATTCAACTTGAATTTGGAATAAATCAAGTCCAATAGAAATTGAAGTTATTTAAATTGAAATTGGGTCAATTTAAATGGAAGGGGAAATTTAAATTGAATTGATTGAGAATGAAGATTGGGAAGTGAACAGTTTTGACTCTGGACTATTTTTTTTTTATATAAATTGTTTTAATATAAAACCTATTTTTCCAAAAGCTATTTATTATGTATACAGCCTTTCTTTTAAAAGCCAAACTATCTTATACTTGTTTTACAATTATTTTTGAAACTGTTTAACAAATTTTCTAACTATTTTATAAACTAATTACTATTTTCAACTACTAATTACTATCTTACTATTATTTTGCAATTATCTAAAATTTCTATAATTATTTTAACTATTTTCCAACTATTTTACAACTACCTAACTGTTTTACACCTATTTTACAAACTAGTAATTATTTCCCAACTACTTATCTATTTTTAAAATTTTCATGCTATTTTTTTTATTAACTCGTCGGAGTTTAAACTGTTATTGGTTAAATACCCAATCGAGATAAGAATAGAAGTGATAATCCAAATGGATTGAAGCAATTGTGAGTAAGTGAATGAAAATCAAAATGAATATGAATAGAAATGGAATTGATTTGGTTAATTACCAATAAAGATAAATATGTAGGGTGTACGTATGTTATTCTATTCGCATAGTGATTTGATCCAGATTCGAGCACAGAATTTCGAGATAGTTATATCGATCCGAGTTGGAATTTTCCACTCGATTTTTGAAGGCGAACCTGGATATGGATTGTTGATTGGTTCTGGGTATTCTCTATCATAGTTAAGCTATGCAAGGAGAATGATGGTTTCTGATCAAGAAACCAGATCTGTGTCCGCACTAGGAAGTCGGGTGGACGATACTAGTTCGGAATTGAAATTGTGTGATCGAGTGAGCGATCAGATTGGTATAGCGTACGAATGATATGTGTACATCATACAGATTTGAATGAAAATGATATTGAAAAGAGTAATCAAATTTGAATATTTGATTTTGAGTGAACAAAGTTAAATATCTTTGTTTTATAAAATGATACTCCCCTTGTTGAATCTTTTGTCAGAAGAAAATGGTTTTTGGAAATGTTTGAAGTATAAAAGAAGTTTATACAAGTTTGAAATGATCCAAAGTTTTCAAAATTATATATATCTGTATATATATATGTACAAAGGATCTTATGAGGATTTTGGGAAAAAGGTTTTGGGAACCTATGGATATTGGAAAGGCTTTTGATTTTGGGTAAAATCAATATTGAATTTGGAAAGCCTAGTTTGAGAATTATCGATTTTGGGATAATCGATTTTGTGTAAAGGAGCTTTGTATGAGATCATACTAGGTGTATGATTTAAAAGATACTATATATATAGTATAAAATGTTTTGATGATGGCTCTGGAGAAAAAGGCGCTCCCTTGGAATGGACTTCTCAGGAGTACCACCGGGTGGTGCTTCCTTGAGCCCCAAGGAGGGGTTCTAAAGTTGATCCTGTGAGGAGTCCGGACAAACTAGTTCCTGAGGATTATTGGGTAGCGAAAGTCGAGGGCGCTGATGCCTACAGGGGCATTTGGGTTATGCTGTGATGACAGTGTAACTCGATGTCACTGCGATCTACTGTGGGGACCATAGCGAAAATCGTGTGGAGGATGAGTGTCAACGTCTACACTTGATTTTGCTGGGAAGGCAACGCAACATCGGTAGACTGCGATCTATGGTCAAGTGGAGTGGGGAAGTTTCATTCTTTTGGCAGCGAAATTCGAGGGCGCCGATGCCTACAGTTATATGGGTTTTTGCTGTGATAGCTACGTAACCCCAGTTGTAGCTGCGATCTGTAGTGGGTTCCATGGTGTAATCGAGGGGCGTGGAGGCCTACAGTTATATGTGGATTTTGTCGGGACGGCAACGTAACCATCGGGTTAACTGCGACCATGGATGGGGGTGATGATTTCCAGAGCATTCTCACCAAAAATATATCCTCTATTTTCAAAAATTGTTTTTTTTAATATTTTCAATAAAATTATTTTCAAAGTATTTTCACTGAATGTTGAAGATGAGTCTACCAAGCACTTGTAGATTTTCAGTCCTACGCCTGATCAACGTATGACCGAATTTCTATGAGAACAAGGATGAACTGGTTGAAACATCGAGTTATAAAAAGTATTTTTATAAAACTATTTAGGTAATATATATATATATATTTAAAAGTGTTTTAAAAAATTTCTTAATAAAAAGAGTTTATAGAAAATTTGTCCAAGAATAAAATTTTCTGATAAATATCAATTTAATAAAATTCTGGTTTCGTTCCTTTTCGAGGACGAAAAGACTCAAAGGGGGGAGGAATGTAATAACCCGGATTTTTGAATACCTGTAATTTTTAGATTAATTAATGGAAATACTGATTTATAAGTTAAATAAATAATTCTGGAAATGAAAGTATATATCTGAATAAGTATTGGTTTGATAAACTTTCCAATATAATTAATTAAATTGGCAAAATTGATGTTTTCAAAACAAATAATAATGATTGTTTATATATAGATATAAATAGATTTTATTTTAGGAATAGGATTGTTTTTTTTAAATTGAATAAGTAGTTACATATGTATATATGTATAACTTGATTTCTAAATCAAATTTTAGAATTTGATTCAGATTTGAATTAAAGTTTTGAAATTCAAAAGTATACATTTTAAATTATTTTAGATTTTAAAATATGTGTATAAACTTTTATTTATAAATATAATTGGTTTTTGTTTTTTTTTTAAAATTTATCTACACACACATATATATATACTAATTAACTAATTCATTTAAGCTTGATCTTGTATTAATCTTTCATTAACATTTAAACTTTAACTAAATAACTAATTAACCTTAAAAGAGACATGTGTTAGATTGATAAGCATACTTATATGACAAATGTAAGTATATAAGACAAGTGTCAAAATTTAATTTAGTTTTTCTTCTATTTTTATTTTTAACATTTCAGCCTATATGTTTACAAAATCTCTTTCCTTCATTTTTTTTCTTCTTTCCTTTTTCAAAAGATAAGTTCAAATTTAAAGCCAAAACACAAAATCTGAAAGAAAAAAAAGAGGGAAAGAAGGAAACAATTCCTCTAAAACCAAGATCTGTAATTAAACAAACAATGCAAATTGCAGTTTTTCCAAAACCTATTTTCAAGTACAAATCTGAAATCAAAGTCCTTTGTTTCAATCCAGATAATGAAGTACCTGCAGTTCTTCCCTCTGTTTCCAGAAATGAGGTGAGTAAACTAAAGCTTAAACTGTTTAGATCTGGTGCGTGCTAATAATGTTTGGAATGAATGATGAAGCATGAATGAAATTATGTTTGCAAGTTTAAAATATGGAAGTGTCAGGATGCATGACTGTATATACAACATAACACTGTTTTTTTAATCATGAGAGTAACTGCACATTTTAAAAAAAAAAAGCTTCTCTGTTGCATACAAGTGAGCAAACAATGTGTTTTGAAATAGGTTCAAGTTTGTTCTTATCTTGGATGCAATGATAAATCGGTGTAATATTGAGGTAAATATAGTTTGAATGAATATAATTTATGAGTGTAAAAGAGAAAAGCGCTATGTATGTCTGTATGTAATCTGTCTACTCTGTTTGAGTTACATCACTGATCAACTAAAAAAAATTATACTATCACAAGAAATCAATATTAGACCATGATCATTTAAAAGGAAAGGCTGGTACTAATGTAATTTCATTTCCAAAAATGGTTTCGAGTAAAAGCATTTAGTAACTACTGTAAACTGGAAATCTCAGTAAATAAACATAAAAGGGGGAAAACTTGAATGGTGTAAAATAAACATTTACCTATATGAATGGGTTCACTGTTGGAAATGATGATTTTTGAATATGGTCTCGGGTTGTTTTGTAAGGTATCGAATTGGAATTTGGGAAGCAAACAGGAATTGGCTTTCCACCAAATTCCGGCGAACCAATGGGAGATGGGAATCGATTTTTAGCCAGGGGTTGGCTGAAGGCTGCAAAAATGGGTTCGATTTGTTTTAGTGGTTTAGTTGACTGGTCGAGGTGATATTAGGGTTTAGCATGGCATATGGAAGGATGTCGGGTCGAGGGGAATGACGAGCTGCTCAAGGGAATGGAAGCATGCGGTACGGGGGAAGATGATTAAGGAGGGAACGGGGAGGCTCGAGTCATCATCTGGTGGTCGTTAACGTCTTAGTTCGTCGACGCGAGGTGATGTTGGGTGAATCGAATATTTCCAGTTAGTGGTAGGAAGGTGAATCGGTAAAGGAAAGCGTGGCGTCGAGTTCCAGGCAGGTAGCGTGATGGCATGGTCGCGAGTGACGCGTGGGGTTGGTCGGCGACCAGAGGCGATGAACTGCGACGATGTGCACGTGCACGTATATCCTCTGGTATCTGAATCTTGGCAGGGGTTTTAGTTTCGAGGTAAACGATGGGTTAAATCGATGTTCTCTTCGGGTTTTAGTATGGTAGTTGGAGCTGTGCGTGGATAAGAGAACTAGCAGAAGGAGGAAGGGAAACTCGAAGTTGAGGGAAAGCTAGCTCGGGAAAGTTTGTTTTGGAACCCGAAGTTATTGAAGGGTGGGATAAGGTATACTTTGTTGTTTGCAGGGTTTAGAATTGAAACCTGTTCTGTTTTTTTTTTGGTTTAAAAGTTAAGTTTAAGTGTAAACTAAAATTTGAACTAAGTTTAAACCTGAATTTAAATATTAATCCAAATAGTTTGAATCTGGGTTTCTGAAATAATTTGAATTCATAAATTTAAGTTGTGTTAAATAAAAACAGAAACCTGTTTTCTGTTTTAAAATTAAAAGTAAAGTTTTGAATCGCCAACTGGAAATGTAAACCATGTTTAATTATTAAGTGAGTAACCTTACCTTTAAGCATTAATTAGTTTAATTACAAAGGAATGATTAAGGAATTAATTAAGGAAATAATTTACTTGATTGATAAATAATTAAGGATTAAAGATTAATTGTTTAAGATTAATTAATTTGTAATCAAAAAGATCATTAACTAGATTATTAATTAATGATTAGGGATTCATTAATCAAGTAATTAAGTATGATTAAACTTAATTTAATCAAGTAGCTAAGATTTACTAATAAGTAATTAGTGAGTAAGTAATTAAGCAATTAAAGGTTATTTAACTAATAATTAAGAAGTGCTTAACTTGTAATTAAGTAATTATTAATTAATAATTAGGGTTTTTATTAATTAATAAATAAAGAATAATTAATCCATAATTAGGATTAATTAAAAAGTTGTTAAGTGGTTGATTAATCAATAGTGATTAAGGATTAATCAAATTATAATTAAGGATTGAGTATCTGTTAATTAGGGATGGGTTAACATTTAATTAAGATTCTTAATAGATAAATAAAGGATAATTAGTATGGGATTAGGGACTGATAAATTGATTGATTGAGTTAATCAAGGATGTGATTAATTAATTAAGGTTAGTAATTAATTAATGATTGTATAAGCAAGATTAAGTGATTAATTCTTACGAATTAATTTCATTTAAGTAATTAAATTAATTGTGATATGAATTAATTTATGTTATGATGTGTCGGATGGGTGATGATAATGTGATTATCAATCAATTAGGAATTTGCTGTGTAAAATGTTATCCGATAATTAAAAGTCGATGTAATTAATTTTATTTGTTTGAATTAATTAGAAGTGGTAAGACTAATTTATTTTGATTAGAAATGATTGAGTAATATTGTATGCCTTAGATTGATTGATATCTTGGGTATGTATTTTGAGATGCTATGTGATGTGATAAGATTAGATTTAAACTGAGAAAATGTGGACATTCATTTATGATGAATTAATGCATATAGTAGTCACCCTGTATTTGAAGTTTGAATTGAGTTTCACTTGAATAATTTGAGATAGATGGTATTGAATTCGAAGAGACCGGAGTCGGGTATTAGTAAATACCCGAAACCACTTCGAGTTGGAATACGGTAATACTTTATAAATGTGATATATGAAACCAATAGATTGGATAGAATAAATTAGACTTAGAACTTAGTAAGAATACTTACAATTTGATTTGAGGAATAAGTGATGAGCATAACAAGTAATAAACTCGTAGTGAAGTACGAGTTACCCGGATTTCCTTTTAAATTTGATCTTAGTATTTCAAATTATATGGGTTTACTCACGCTGGTTTCCAGCCTGACCTGGGTGTTACTTTGATGTAATGCTCGGGTGAGACCGAGTATTACAGATTTCAAGTGAGGATGTTCTGGAGCTCAGGAGGCGAGCTGGATGGCAGGAACGTAACAAGAGTTTCCGCTGTGATATTGTAGTATCAGGACATGATTGTTTTTGTCCAGTGTTTATGTATTTGTGTAACTCTGATGTATATAAATATAAATTGACAGATACAGTTTTCTTTTGTATAACAGTTATTATTATTGATATTATATTTTATCCGCTGCGAATGTGAGTTTTTGTGTTTCTTTCTGTTCTTCTTCTGTCTCTTTCTTCTTTTCTCTAACTATCTGGAATTTTCGGAATCGAAAATTCCGGGTCGTTACAGTTTATATTCAGTAATAAATTAAATAACTATTTTATCCAAATAAATTTAAATAAACTGAGATGATGATTTCAAAGTATGCTAAATAGTCATAAATAAATTTCAAATCATATCATAAATCAAGTTAACAAACATAAGAAATTTTAGAAGTTGTGAGTGGGTTAAAACACTCACCTTTTAAATTTAAATTGAATTTAAATCCAATTTAAACTCAAAATTTGAACAATCTCAAAATTCGTCCAAACCGGAGCCAAAATGTCTGCAATTCCAATATGAACCTATCAGAGAAAACCGCGCTTGAAACGGACCTCGTATGTGAAAGTTATTGTTATTAGAAGTTTTAAAGTTGGAATATATAAAAATAAAATAAATAAAAGAAAATGAACCGGTCAAACTAGACACTATTATTCGTTAGGGATCGGCCTAACTAGGAAACTAGAGCATATGCATATAGATGTGTGCGCATTTTATTTATTTTCCATGGTTGCTATGGATTATTTTCACATGGTTGTTGCATTTGGATGATGTTGTACCACGCATATAGAATTATCATGTATCATTAGGAAATTTTCGCATTCATTTGGATACATGGCACAGAAATGATTGTATAAAAGGAGATCATTTGAATCAGTGGACCGCCTAATCTTTTGCATTAGTTAGAGATATTTACACTACACCAATTGCATAAGTATCATAAATTGCATTAAAAAAACTTAAGGGAAATAGATGAATGGTTGACGATTGAGTAGTTGGTTGTAGAATTGGATGAAAACATTTAGTACATTCTTTTATCCTTAGAGATTTCGGGGACGAAATCCCTTAAAGGGGAAAATGTAATAACCCAAAATTTAACCCATAATAATTAATTCGTTAATTAATTAAATGATAAAATATGTTTGTGAAATTATCGAAATTGAGCCACAGGAATTGCACCATTGTGTCTATGGTAATTTTCTAGTCAATTTCCATATACAGAACATCAAAAACCGAGCTATTATGAACGAGATATGAAATAAACAAAGAAACAAAAAAAATATAAGGAGCTAGGTTGGCCTAAGCATCACCTAGGTCAATCGGCCAGTCGATCTAGGGGAAGGAGCGGTCGACGCGCATCCCTTTTGAAGCGGTGAACGATTTTTTGAGGCGGTGAAGTTTTATTACGTCGTTTGCATTATTTAAACCAATCAGATCCTTCCATTCATGCATCCGATGGCTCCTATTCAACCTATGACGTGGTTGCATTCTGTTCAATCTCCAAACCCAATGGTTTGAGATCCACTTCTACCCCTATAAATAGAACCCTAGGCCTAACACTTTTTCTCATTCTAGATTTTCTCCACTTGGGTTCACCTTTTCAGGAAGGACCCTAAAAGGAATAATTTTTTAAGAAGAGAATCTTTTTAATAAAAATATTTTAATACCCTCAAGTGGATCTGTGAAGGCCTAAAGGGAAGAGCTAAGGACCAGAGGTAAGTGATTGTCATTATTTTAGATTTCTTTAAGTAATTTAAAATAAAAGGTTTTCCAATAGTTGTAATTTTTACTACGATTTGGGAATAACCTTTTTTGCAGTATATTTACAGTTTTTAGAATTATTTTCAGCCTATTTCTTTCAAGCTATTCTTTTTAGTAATTTTAGTTTATTTCTGTTAATTATAGCTTTTCCATTTATTTACAGTTTATTTACAATATTTTAGTTTATTTACCATTATTTATGCATTATTTACGTCTCTTTCCTACGCTTTGGACTTCTTCTATTTTCAGATTCTTTTATTCTTCCTTCTTCTTCGTGTATTGATTAGAATAGAATAAACTCGAATATGTATTAAATGGTAAGAAAACTGAAATAATGGATTATAAGATGTAAATTACATAGATTGTAATATAAATGGAATTGGACTGAAATTATGCTTAATTATGATATTAAATAGGACTGAATTAAAGAAATTGGCCTAATTATAACTTAGGATTATAACTAAAAAGAATAAAAGATGAAAGAAGCTTCTTTTCAAACTTAAACCTTGGATTAAGTAATAAGCATGATTATAACGTATGTTATTATAAGAAAAAGAAAAGAATGAGGCTTATTTCAAGGCTTAGGATAAATTAATAAGCAAAAATAGCAAGAATAATAGTAAAGGCTTATTAAAATAATTTATCTAAGTTAATAAGCAAAGATGAAGTAGGATCCGCACAGGCAGCATTTCCCTTATGCTGCTTAGGGTAGATAGGCGATAAAAAGTTAAAGAGGATGATCCGTACTAGCAGCATTTCCCTTATGCTGTTTAGGGTAGATATGCGGTCAAAAGTTAAAGAGGAAGATCCATACCGGCAGCATTTCCCTTATGTTGTTTAAGGTAAATAGGCGGTCAAAAGTTAAAAAGGAAGATCCATACTGGCAGCATTTGCTATGCGGTCAAAAGTTAAAGAGGAATATCCGTACTGGCAGCATTTCCCTAATGCTGTTTACGGTAGATAGGCGATCAATAATTAGAAGTCCAAATCATGGATATTTTGACATGGGGCGCAATTAGATTTTGTTTATTAAAGATGAATACCAACTGTATCCCTTATTATTTCTCTGGACACGGTGGTCTCACATTAGCCTGAAGTGAGATGAGGGCACGCTTATGCTATATAAGGTAAATAAAAGGTCAAAAGAGGGAGCAATAGATAGTTGTAACCGGCAGTGACCGAGCGTGCGGCATTATTTAGGGAAAATAAGTTTCTATTGAGTTCCACGTCGCTTAGTACGTGTCTTCCATATACATGGATGTCTTCTGAATAGGGACCATAGAGTCTGATCTGTAGTAGACACATTAGTAGAAGGCCGATCAAAGGGTAGAATTAGGGTTACCGTCTAATTACAGGATTAGGACTTCAGCCTAATCAAATCAGCTATAAAGGACAAGTGCAAACAATCAAAGTTAACTTATCTTATTTGTGAAATAGTTCAAATCGTATTTATTTTCGGTTTTATCTCTTTCCTATATTCTTTGTTTCCTTTTTATACACTAGAACTATTGTAGAGTCTATTACTTTAATCTTTCTTAAAGATTCTAGTAGTTACCGTCATTCATCAGACTTTTAGTCTCACCCACTCCTATATTTTCCCCTCTTTCCCCCATAGGCAATCAGGGAGACGTTAGTCGATTGTAGTTGCTCGGAGGTGTCTTGGAGAAGATTTCTACCATGTATTTCTTTTATTTTAGCTTTAATTATTTATGTGTACTAGCTATTATAAGAGATATTATGTACTCTGAAATCTGAGACTATGAGTTATTTTTTTCATGAGACATATTAGGTTTTGAGACATATATGCTATATTTAGTATTTGACTTATTTGGTTTATGAAGAAATAATGAGACTTTGTTTTAAATAAGTTATATCTTTAAGTTTCCGCTGTTTTTACCTATTTTGTCTTTTGAATCTTAATCTCTGTTAGCTTTAGTTATACCTACAACGCACCACGCCTTTTAATGTGTCCTTTTGGCTATCTTAAGGGGTGTGGAGTGTTTCACTTGGTATCAGATCCTAAGATTACAAAAAAGAACAGAATGAGGCTTATTTCAAGACTTAGGATAAATTAATTAGCAAAAATAGCAAGAATAATTGTAAAGGCTTAACCACATAATTAATCTAAGTTAATGAGCAAACATAGAAGTAGGATCCATACCGACAGCATTTCCCTTATGCTGTTTAGGGTTGATAGGTGATAAAAGTTAAAGAGGAAGATATGTATGGGAAGCATTTCCCTTATGCTGTTAGGGTAGATAGGCAGTCAAAAGTTAAAAAGGAAGATCCGTACCGGTAGCGTTTCCCTTATGCTGTTTAGGGTAGATAGGCGGTCAAAAGTTAAATAGGAAGATTCGCACCGGCAGCATTTCCCTTATGCTGTTTAGGGTAGATAGGTAGTCAAAATTTAAAAAGGAAGATCCGTACGGGCAGCATTTCTCTTATGTTGTTTAGGGTAGATAGGCAATCAAAAGTTAAAGAGGAAGAACCGTGCCGACAGCATTTCCCTTATGTTGTTTAGGGTAGTTAGGCGATAAATAATTAGAAGTCCGAATCATTGGGATTTGGACAAGGGGCACAACTAGATTTTGTTTAACAAAGACCAGTACCAACAGCATCTCCTATTATTCTATGGACACGGTGATCTCACATTAGCCGGAAGTGAGATGAGAGCATGATTATGTTGTCTAGTGTAAATAAAAGGTCAAAAGTAGGAGCAATAGATAATGCGAATCGGTGGTGACCGAGCGTGCGACATCGTTTAAAGGAAATAAGTCACTACTGAGTTCCACGGCACTTTGTAGGTGTCTTCCGTAGACATGGGTGTCTTCTGTTTAGGGACCATAGGGTCCAATCTGCAGTAGACACATTAGTAGAAGGCCGATCAAAGGGTAGAATTAGGGTTACAGTCGAATTAGAGGATTAGGAATTCGACCTAATCAAAGCAGCTATCAAGGATAAGTGCAAATAATCAAAGTTAACTTAACTTATTTATGCATTAGTTTAAATCGTATTTATTTTTGGTTTTATCTCTTTCTTATTTCCTTTGTTTCCTTTTTATATACTAGAATTGTTGTAGAGTCTATTACTTTTATCTTGCTTAAAGAGTTCTAGTAGTTACTATTATTCACCAGACTTTTAGTCTGACACCACTCCTCTATTTTCCCCTTTTCTCCCCATAGGCAATCAAGGAAGAAGTTAGTCAATTGCAGTTGCTCGAAGGTTTCTTGGAGAAGATTTCTACCATGTATTTCTTTTATTTTTATTTTAGTTCTTTCTATGTAATGGCTATTATAAGGGATATTATGTACTCTGATTTGTGAGACTATGAGTTTTTTTATCATGAGACATGTTTGGTTTTGAGACATGTATGTTGTGTTTGGTATTTGACTTATTTGGTTTATGAAGAAATAATGAGATTTTGTTTTAAATAAGTTATATCTTTAAGTTTTCGTTGTTTTTACCTATTTTTTCTTGTGAATCTTAGTCTCTGTTAGCTTTAGTTATAACTACGATGCACCACGCCTTTTAATGTGTCCTTTTAGGTATCTTAAGGGATGTGGCTGTTTCACCTAAGGCCTCACACCCAAAAATGGCCAAAACATGGTAGATGCAGCAAGACTATGTGGTTTACAACCGTTAGGGTATGATCATTCCCTTCTAGATATATTTCTACCTACTATGATGTTTGGATTTAAATTATTGTGGTGCATGCTAAGAGATGTCTCGGATAGGTCGGTAACGACCGGGGTAATGACATATTTGTTACTATCTAGGAAGAGGTAGGCCGGTCTTGTGTTGTAGAGGACCATTAGTTGGGTCTCGATACATTCCTCTAGAGATGTACTACCGAAAGGTAGTCCCTTCACCTGGTCAGTTGTATGGAAACCCATTCTCTAGTAAGAGCTCGTACGATTTTAGATGTAGAAAGCCTTGTATTACAAGTTGGTATGCTAGAATTTAATAATGTAACAATTTCGGCTAAAATTAATAAATTACTTGCAAATATTTTCAAAGAATGTCATTAAAAATAGTATCAAGTATTTTTTCTATAAGAATGTTTTGGATATCATAAGGTAAAAACCTGTATGTGCGGCGTGGTCTTATGAGATACCATTTTGTTTTCAAACAACATATTTTGAGTTCTCATACCAGTCTCATGACTGATCTGCAGTTTATTTTATTTTCCCTTTAAAAACTGGGTACCCTATTTTTCCGAGTAGCCAAGTGGTCAGGATTCTATTTTGAGTATTTTAGGAAGAGCATGCTGGATGAGGTTTTTGGAGCATGGAGCTGGAGCACCCGTTGTGTTCGTCTATCTATTTATCTATTTATATTTATTTTTCTACTGTTTCTAAGTTAGTTAATACCAGCAAGTGTGGGAGCAAGCAGTTATAATTGTTCCTAGTTGGGTTAATACATACCAAAACACTGATGTACCCTAGTAAGAGTGGTTGTATGTAATATCTATCTATTTTAACGTAATGTGAGAATTTGTGTTTCTGTCTTTGATCTTTACTTTACTTTACCACTGAAAATCTACCTATCCGGCATTTGAATTTACGATACGTGAATACTGTGGATGTACTGGTGTCGATTTTCAAGAGTCGAGGAGACGGGTCTTCAGATTTGGTATCAGAGCTAAAGGTTAAGCAAGAACCTTGGCTTTGGTAGGCTATGCTAATTAGAGATAGGGTTAGTAATACCCTAGAATGAACTTAATCTTTGAGAATGCGCATTTAGAATTCTTATCTAAATAAAAAATCAAAATGCTATATACCTCTTCCCCAAGATAATTTCGTCTTTGTATTCTAAAGATTTCTTACTAAATTCAGGTAGTAAGACATGAGTGCTCATAGGGAATGAAGATGGGGAAACGGCAGCACCATAATAACCAATGGTCGAGCTCCAACCGCAGCTGTAGAAGAAATAGTTCTCGAATAACCCCAGGTTAATTTTCCCACCCTGTGCAAGAATTATACCTATAAAGGGGAAAGCCATTCAAGGGTATAGAAGCTATCGCTGAAGTTCAGGCTTGGATCAAATCATGTGGAATTTTTTTTTAAGGTGTTGGATATTAGTAATGAGAAAAAAAGATTTTTGGCCTCATGGCAACATCAAGAAAGGGCTCTGGCTTGGTGGGAGTCCATTACCCTAAATGATTCGGAGGACAATTTCTCTTCGGAAAGGTTTAAGGAGGTTTTGGAGGAGCAGTACATGCCAGCATCCGAGAAATCTCATATTTACAGAAGCTTTATGGTTCTGAAGCAAGACGAAATGACTGTTGAGGAGTATGCAAATAAGTTCAACGAATTATCTTATTTTGGGCTAGGTGTAATTGACATGCCTTTAAAGAAAAATCAAAAGTTTATTTCTGGAATGAACGTGAAGTACCAGAGCAGGATGAATGCCTATGTTAAGGAGTCATTTATAGATTTTCTGGATATGGGATTCCATTATAAAATATTGCACAAGACGAAGTCAGCAGTAGCTCAGACCAACAACGACAACTACTACACTAACAATTGAAAGAAGAGGAAGTTTAACCAAAATGGTAAAAATTCAGGTCAAGGAAAATCTGAAGGAGGATCCAAAGGTAACTATTTGAAGGATGCTACCCGTTACAATTGCCGACAAAAGGGCCACCTAGCAACTAATTGCAAGAACCCTAAGGTTCATAGACCACCACCAAACTACTATAATTGTCATCGACTGGGGCACATGATATAGGATTATCCGATTATGAGGAAAGGAGAGCAAGCTAGAGTCTACATAATGAAGGATTAGCCTTCTCTCAGGATGTGAAAGGCAAGGGAGTTTTGGAAGGTAATATTATTATTGAAGATATTTTAGTTAGAGTACTGTTTGATACGGGAGCTTCTCATAGTTTTTGTTTCTAAAATAACTATGGAAGAATTAAAACTTGACCCTAAGTTAATTGATACCCCTATTTGTGTGACAAATCCTATAGGTGGTACCACTAACCATTGTATGAATTATGAAAAAGTTCAAATATCCCACTCTTCCCATCAATTCCCTTTTGACCTATTTGTCTTAGATTTTATCGGACTCGAAATTTTGATCGGTATGGATTGGTTGACTAAGCACGAAGCTATTCTAATTGTGCAAAAAGAACGGTTTTAGTAAAAACAAAGTCAGGGAAGTTTGTAGAAATATCTTGTGAAGATCCTAGTCCAAGGAAGGGAAGTTTCCTATATGCATTAGACTCATACCGGGAAGGATTAGAAACAATACCTATCATTAAAGAATTTCCAGATGTCTTTGAAAAACTAAGGAGTTTATCCCCATATCGGAAAATCGAGGTTCGTATTGACTTGATTTTGGTGCAAGATCAACTAGACAACATGACCGAAGGATGGCTCTGAAGGAGGGGGAGGTGTTAAATAACCAAACCCAAGAGCTAATAAAGAAAGGGTTGATAAGACCAAGTCGTTCAAGTTGGGGACCGGTAGTAGTTTTTGTTGTCAAGTCGGATGGATCTCTAAGATTATGCGTACATTACCAAGGCTTGAATAAACAAATGATTAAGAACAAGTGTCCTTTACCTCGAATAGATTACTTGTTTGATTAGTTAAATAGTGCTTGAGTACTCTCAAAAATGGATCTAGCCACGAGATTCCATCAATTAAAAATCGTAGAAGAATGCATCCATCTAACTGCATTTAAAGGTGCAAATACTTTCTTTGAGTGGTGGGTTATGCCTTTTGGGCTAACCAGTGTGCCCACTTATTTTGTAGACCTTATGAATAGAGTATTTAAAATGTACTGAATAAATTCGTGTTAGTCTTTATCGATGATAACCTCATCTGTTTTAAGACAGAAGAAGAACACGAAAGGCATCCATAAATTATGTTGGAGATATCAAGAAATACTGTGCTTAAAGCTAAATTCTGAAAATACCATTTCTAGGAAAAAGATGTAAGATTCGCTGGAAATATAGTGTCAAGGGACATGATTTCAATAGATTATGTAAAGGTTGCAGCTATTCTAAACTGGAAGCAGCCACAAACACTTAAAGAGATTCGTAGCTTCTTAGGTCTGGCAGGGTATTACAGAAGATTCATTCAAGACTTCTCAAAGATTTCCTACCACCTAACGAAGTTGCCCAGGAAAGATGCAGTTATGATGCTTATAGAGAAGGAGTTGGTGCAGTTTTGATGGAGGAAGGGAAGGTGATTGCTTATGCAAATAGACAACTAAAGACTCGTAAGAAGAATTATGCAACACATGACTTAGAATTATTAGCTGTGGTGTTTGCATTAAAAATATGGAGGCACTATTTGCTGGGTAAGAATTTCTCATAGTTTATTTCAATAAAACTTTGAATAGACCTTAGTAAATAAAATTCCCTCTTTTTATTGAGTGAAAAGTTTGAGCTCTGCACGGATCATAAATCTTTAATGTATCTTTTCTCTCAAAAAGATTTAAACATGAGGTGGCAGCTTTGGCTAAAATTTCTCACACCCGATAATCCAGATATTTTATACACCTCGGGAGAGCCAACGTAGTAGCAGATGGTTGAGTAGAAAGTATGTTGTTAATTCTTATTTGGTAGTAACGCTAACTCTTCTAGAAAGAATAACAGTAAACAAAAGGAAGATGTGTTTTTTAAAAATTTTTATAAGAGTGTATGCGAAGGGTAGAATTCAAGCTTTGTGGTAGAAAAAAGTGGAGTATTGCAGTTGAATGGGCGAGTTTGTGTTCCAGATGTGGAAAATCTTAGGCAAGAGTGTTAGCTTATTGTCATAAATCCAAACATAACATTCATCCATGAATTAACAAAATGTATAGAGATATAAAGCGCACAGTTTGGTGGAAAACATGAAAAGAGACATATCCATTTATGTTAGTAGATGCGCCAATCGTCAACAAGTCAAGAGCGACCAATAGAAAATTGTAGGATTACTTCAATCTTTAGAGATTCCAACTTGGAAATGGGATCAAATATCAATGGAGTTCATCGATGGTTTATCTCGAATGAGGAAATGGAACGAATGCATTGGGTTATCATCAAACGATTAACTAAAAGTGCACCCTTCATTCCAGTAAAATCAACAAGGACCGCTGCAAGCCTTGTAGATATATATATGAAGGAAATTGTACGATTGCATGGAGTTCCAAGCAGTATAGTAAGCGATTGGGATCCAATCTTTACTAGTCGGTTCAGGGAAGCATTACAGACTACTTTAGGAACAAGACAGAATATAAGCACTGCCTATCACCCCCAAACTGATGGACACATGGAGAGAGTCAACTGCATTTTGAAAGATCTTCTTAGTGCGTGTATTCTAGATTTTTGAGGCTTTTGGGAAAATCATTTGCATTTAGCAGAGTTCTCTTGTAACAATAGTTACCAAGCTAGTATCGACGTGGCACCATATGAATCTCTATATGGTTGTCCGTGTAGGTCACCAGCATGTTGGATCGAAACCGGAGATCGGTTAATATTTGGTCCTGATACGATACAAGAAGCTTATGGGAAGGTTGATATGATTAGAAAGAAGCTAAAGGAAGCCCAGAGCAGAAAGAAAAGTTATGTAGACCAAAGGTGTAGAAATCTGGAATTCTTAGTTGGAGATTCAATCTTTTTGAAAGTCTCTCCGATGAAAGGAGTGGTGAGATTTAGAAGAGCTAGGAGGTTAGCATCCCGATATGTTGGACCATTTCCCATTCTTGAATGAATCGGTCCACTAGTTTATCGAGTGCAATGACCAAAAAGGTTGGCAGGAGTGTACAATGTTTTTCATGTATCTCATTTAAGGAAACATGTGCATAACCCAGAGCAAATCATAGAAACAGCTGCTCAAGAAGACTTGGAGGTGGAACCAAATTTGGAAATTATTATACGGCCTGTTTGAATCATTGATCATGATGAGAAATGATTAAGGAGGAAGGTAGTAAGGATAATCAAAGTTCAATGGAGTGGGAATGCTGAGAATTGCACTTGGGAGATGGAGGATGGAATGAAAAAGGAATACCCTAAATTTAGGATGAAAGAATGAACTATATAAATCATGTCGTTGTAATGTACTCACTACCTATGGTGTAGTCACTTATCCATATTTTTGTATATATTCATTATATCGCATAAATTTCATTTTGAGCTATTTCCTTTTTATCGTGAGTTCGAGGACGAAATTCTTTTAAGGAGGGGAATCTATAACGATCCATAAATATACCACTTTAAATAAATGATCATTTAGCTTTATCTAACAATAATTTTGTAAATAATTATTTATATTAATTTATATGATTTTATAAATAAAATATGATCATTTAATTAGTTAAGAATGATAAGATAATTTATTTTCAAAATTTGTTTATAAAATTTGCATATTACATTAAAAGAGAAAATATGACCGCAAATCGAAATCGAGATTTGTAACGATACAACTTGTGGAAGTTGTACAACGTTGTAGGAATATGTAACATACACATACACATCTACATGTGCATACATGAGAACATGCACATAAACATATATATGTAAAATAATTAAGTACGAAAGTATAATATAAAATATATATTATGTTTTAAGATTTCTTACTCCTTAAGCATACATAATCGATATATGCATACTCAAGATGATGGAAGTGATGGGCACATAGAGGGGGGATGTTTGCCATACCTAGGGAGGGGGGAAGTGTGATGATGAAGCCATATAATGGTGATGAAGATGATGATGTATGCGTGGATACTTTTACACTCTTTTTTTCCCTATAAATACCCTGCCCTGCTCTCTTCATTTTCGTTCATCTTCTTCTACATATTTTTTAAGCTTTGTCTGCCACTTTAATGGCTTCCATCCTAATAGAAATAATGTCAAATTTTATTTCCAAAAAAAGAATTTAAATTATAATATACAGTTATATATATTTATACACCTCAAAAAACACCCGAAACTCCACCTTTTCTCCTTGTTCTTCACAACCTCCACCCCACTTCATCATAGACTGAGCCATTTCCTTGCCCCACCCTAGGTCGGCATCCTCAAGCCATCTTAAGTTTTGGTCGAGGCATGTAGGAGCTCAAATCCAAAGAATAGTGAGCTTCAGAAACCGAGTAGCGGAGCTATAGTGAATTTTTTATTAATCATTGAAAACTCAAGGTAAGAACTCCTAAAATATAATAGTTTATTTTGGATGATGATATGATGTTTTCAATGGATGTTTAATATGCTTTGATCACCAAGTTTGGTTGTTTAAATATGAATATTGAATATATATATATATATATATATATATATATATATATATATGCAAGTCATAGAAATACATGTAGATAAGCACAAAGGAAATCACTTTCCTCTAAATTAATGAATTGGTGTATATGGAAGGTTAATTCTCTCTAAAAAGGTTTGAAATTTTTTATAAACGTTTAACAGTTTTTTGGTGAAGTTTGAATGAGTATTTAAAATTTAGTCAAAAATAGACGCATCGCGTAATGGTGGTTCGCGATTTCGTACCATAAAAGTCAAATAAGTGTAAAAGATGGAATATAGCTCGGAATTCTTCGAGTTAAGAATTTTCTGAACTATTGTATCCATAGTTTTCCAAAGAAAATTGAGATTTCGATAAGTAAATTTTTTAGATATGAGTAGAACAAGTTTTGGAAAAATCACGGTTTTGTAGTTCAGAATCCAAAACTGGATTTCTATGGAAATGAGGCTATAATTGGTTTAAAAATATGAAATAAATCTTATAAATCTTTAACGTTGTTTTAAAAGTGACTTTAGTAATAAAAAATTAATTTTTAAATAATAAAAGTCGTTTAGATTAATATAGCTTATAAAAGCTCTTTCCGTAGCACTTTTCCACGACACTTTACTTTTTTATAACTTTTAAATTTTAGTTTTAAAACTAAACGATTCTCTCAAAAACCTTTTATAAATGTTTTCAAAGGAATAATTAAGTGTTTTAATGATTATTTGGAAGTTTTATAGCTTATTTAAAATAATCTAAATAAATAGTTTAAAGAAAAGCTATTACAAATTAAGTGGTTTAATCTTAGTTCTAAAAGTCGACGAGTAGGTTCGATTTTTATATCCATATGATCCGGATGTGAGGCGCTTAAACTAAGGAGATGTTTAGGAGAAACCAGTGCCCTGGATCACCTGGCCTCTTCCTTGGGCGAGGGATAGATAAGGTCGAAATGTCGGAAACGAGTTGAGTGTAAAAAGTTTTTAAGAAATCAAAAGCGGTGGTGATAAGAGAGGTTTATTGATTCTGTATATACCGGAAATATTGTTTTAGGAAATATATATATCCAAAAGAGATTTTTGATTCAAAGAACTAAATCAATTAAGTAATGATTCCTTATTAACAAGAACATATTTTTATTGATGATTGTTTCGAAGAAACCGGGGTCGGATATAGATGATTTCTATCTGAAAACCACTTCGAACCAATTTACGTATTCGATGTGAAGACATGGATATGATATTTGGATTTTCGTAATGAAGGACTGCTTTTTGATCATTTGAGGATAAACTTCCAATATACATATAGTAGCGGCAGTCTCTTCGTTATGAAATATCCAATGCAAGGAGTAATCGCTGCTAATCTTAGGCGTACTCTCGATAGAATGTGGTAGGAGAGTGCTTTTGGTTTGTCCTGTACCTGGACAACTTATAAGGATGGATGTCTAACATTGCATTTCTAGTCACATAAGTGATCTCTATGAATGTATTATCTGCTTGGTGGTAGAGAAGGCAACTTCTCTTAGCTTAACACCCTTTCTTGAGACATACGTGTTTGCGCCAAAATTGGTCACAAACACCCAATACCGCGAAAGCACCCGTTTACGTACTCAAATTAATAATAATCAACACAGTTCTCAGCAACAATCAATATAGAATTCAGATCTAAGCAACTAATCACAATAATTCACAGACAATAATCACAAACATAGGATTTATAGTGGTTCGACGTTCGTGCCTACGTCCACTTTGAAGGTTTTCTCTTTATTGCTTCACTTGATGATCTTATTCAATTACAACGGGTTGTAGCTTTGAACTTGATAATCTTAATTGATTACAACGGATTATAGCTTTGAACTCTGAACTCAACAGCAATAGTGACGAATAGGATTGAATTCAGCAGAGTCTGGACTTGCTTTCTCTCCTCTGAATCTCCCCCCCTTTTCTGAATGACCAGGGGCTCTATTTATAGGCGTGGAAGGCCAAAATCCCGCCCAAAACCTGGAGAGGCTGCTTGGCACGTGACGGGGGGCCCACAGGCCCGCGTTCTTGGACTGCGTGCCCAGTTTGGCATTGATTCGAAGTGAACTTCGAATCGATCAAAAAATTGTCCAATTGCGATGAAACTTGGCGTGGACGTTCTTCAACATGTAATAAGCTTCTGTGAAAATTTCGTGGCATTTGGATCAAGGGATTGAGAGATATGATCGATTCAAGGTGATGCATTTCGGTACGCTGGCAACTTCGAACCGATCCTATGGGTAGTTCGAACCTATATGTTTCGAATCCATATGGTTCGAACCCATAGGTTCGAATCCATATGGTTCGAATCCATACGGTTCGAAACCATAGGTTCGAATCGAACCTGTTGCATGAGGGGGCAGCGACGCTTCGAATCGATGGCTCTGGATCGATTCGAAGTTGTTTTTAACGTGTAGGGTTCGAAGACAGCATGGACTCGAAGCTTGTGATGGGTTCGAAGCTTGAGGTGGACACGAAGTGGTGATGGATACGAAGTTGATGGACGGATTCGAAGTGGTGATGGATACAAAGTTGATGGATGGATTCGAAGTAGTGATGTATATGAAGTTGATGGATGGATTCGAAGTGGTGATGGATACGAAGTTGATGGATGGATTCGAAGTGGTGATGGATTCGAAGTAGTGATGGAGTCGAAGCATGAATTGGCTTGATGGATTCGAAGGGAGACGTTGGCTGATGGATTCGAACGTCGCCTCTTCCTATGGGTTCAAATATGATGGGTTCGAAACAGATGGTTTCGAACACGATGGTTTCGAACACGATGGGTTCGAATATGATGGGTTCGAACATGATGGGTTCGAACCGAGCAATGTGTACCTTCTTAACTTGAATCCATCATAACTTGAGCATATGACCTCGGATTGACTTGAAATTTGAAATGCTGGCTTCTATGGTCTTTCTTGTCATGCCTTATTAATTGTGGCCCGATCCGGGCTCGGACAGAATTCATCGATATCCATAGTGAGGTGAAATACGACCAATCTCTAAGGCGAACTATTTTCTGTTTTTGACCAATCTTTTGGTATCACGGCTTTTGCCCAAAAAGCGGGATAACAATACGAGCTCAGGAGTATACGTTTGTAGAAATTAGTTGTGCGACCGTGAAATGGCAGTGTAACATTCAAAGAAAGATGATGTGCTATGTGAAAGGTAATACATCGGGCCTTACACCAGAAAATGGCCGAAACAGGGTAGATGCAACAAGGCTATGTGGTTCGCAACCATTAGGGTATAATCCCCTTCTAGATAAATTTCTACCCGCTATGACATTTGGGTTTAAAATTTTGTTATGTATGCTAAGAGACGTCTTGGATAGGTCGATAACGACTGGGGTGATGATAAATTCGATACTACCTAGGAAGAGGTAGACCTGTGTTGTGTTGGTAAAGGACCATTAGTTGGACCTTGGATCATTTCTCTCGAGATGTACTACCTGAAGGTGGTCCCTTCACCTGGTCATTTGTATGGAAACCCTTTCTCCAATAAGAGCCTGTACGATTTTAGATGTAGAAAGCCTTGTATTATAAAGTGGTATGTAGAAATTTAATATTGTAACAATTTTGGCTAAGATTAATAAATTTACTTGTAAATATTTTCAAAGAATGTCATCAAAAATAATATCAAGTACTTCTACGTAAGAATGGTTTAGCTATCATAACGTAAAAATCCATTCCGTGTTTATGTGTGGCATGGTCTTATTGTGGAGTATGCGAGTATATGATTTTTGTTTGATGATAATAAACATATATATATTCATTTAAATGTATTTGTTAATGTACTATTTTATTTTTCATAGATTAAATAAATATTTGTTGAATAAAATAAATTACATAGAATTTGAATGGAATTTGAATTCAAATAGAAATTTTATTCAAACAAATATTTATTACATTCTTGAATAGTACAAATTCAAGCTCTCACTATACATATACAATTTTAATTACATCACAATTATTTTTACATTAATAACCTCACTACATATCACTCACACTCGTAGTTTATCTTCAATTTCATTCTAGTTGGAATCCAGCATCTGAGCAATCTGCAAAAATATTCACTAACGCAGTAAAATTGAAAAAGAAATATTTTCGCAATATAAAATGAAATATGATTTTTGAAAATATTATTTGCCTCAGTTATTTGGGTTGTTCGTCATCATTTACATTTGAATTCATCACACATGAACAGTGTGACATGCACAGTGTATCACTGTACATGCCACAAGGCCGTGCACATCGATATATACTTGATCGATTTACAGGGACAGGTGAGCACAGGTCAAATCCAAATGAAAAGTCGGGTTCAACTCACGTGCAAAATCACGACACGAGCACAAGGTCAAACCCGAGTTTTTGAAACTGGATTCAACGCAAGTAAAATTTCAAAAATCAACATGAATGGATGCAAAGACCAGCTGCAACATGGATGTCACAAGCAATACCAGAGACAGTCTCACAAGACAGTAACATGCAGTTTTGCAGTGGTACAAGGAAAGTACAGGGAACAACAACATGGTAAACAATGACACAGCAACAATGAAGACCACTAAGCAATGGACATGAGTGCAACTTGACTATCAAGTTCAAGCCAGATTAACATAATGCAAACTACAATCACAGCAATATGCTTGAAGACTACAGCATGACCAAGTATGGCAGTGAAACTCAAGCAAGTGCACAACAAACTCAGTGAAGCCAAAGTGATAAAACAATTGTCCAGACAATCAGACAAGTGCATCCAGAAGTACAAGATGACCAAGTGAATCAAGTTCAGGTACACGAGCTAATGAAGACTGCATCATGATGCAAGGCCAGAGACTACAATATCAAGTGCAAGTGCAAACTCAAATAAGTATGTGCAACTGTGAAAACTTCAGTGAGCTAGTGCAATTTGTACAAAATTGCCACCAACATAACAGCACAAATGAATACTGCAACAACCAGAGCCAAAGTTCACAAGTGAAGCCAAATATACACAAATGCAGACCAAATGAAGACCACAAGTATACAACAACAAGCAGGAGTGTGCAAGTGCAGATGAACACATATGGCCGAAGTCAATGAAGCCCAAGTATACAGAAGTCAATGCCGAGAAATAATGTATACAAATGATCAGGTCAAAATAAATCCAACTACTGAATCAAGTGCACAAGAAAAATGCAATGCATGAAAGCTTGAACAAGTCCAAATACAACCCAAAAAGCAACATGACCACAAGATCACACTATGCAGTGTACAACAACAAGTCCAACAGCTAAAGTAACAAAAATCGAGTGCGCAACAAGAACAAGTGATGCAGAATCAAGGTGAACAAACAGTGATACATGAATAATGTAAGCATGTTCGAAGTCGAAGATTTTAATGCAGAGTTGTGGATTGGTATACACGAAATCAAGTGTGTGTTAATTGGAAAAGTCAAAATTCAAAGCAAAGTAAAAAAAAGGAAAGTTTCTGCCGTATCAAACAAAGGAAAATCAAACGTTTGAAAATCAAGGCCGTGAGTAAAAAGTCGAAAATATATCAGGAAAGCCGTGCGTATCAGGCTATTGAAAATTAGGAAAGTATCGAATTGATACGAACAAACTCAAGTGTCGAATTCATATAAATATCAAACCCAAAATTCATCATAGGCATCGAGTTCAAGCAAGCAATTAAAACCAGCAATGAAAGAGAATACATACCAATCTATCGAACTCGATCAAAGGGGTAGCATCGAACATGCGCAAGCACGAGCGACACAGAACAGAGAATTGATCATCAGAGAAGTCGCGAGCAAGCGCTACACAGAGAAACGAAAGCCCCAATTTTCACAAGGGAACGAAGCCCTAATTTAGTAGCAAAGGGGATCGGCCGACATTATTCTCTCAAGCCAAAAGAAAAGGAACGGGCCAAAGAAAAAAAAAGGAGGATCGGGTGAAAGGAAATTGGGCCGGCCTTGTTAACAAAGGTTTTAGTTTGATATTAGGGTTTAATTTTATTAAGGGGTTTGTTTTGTTTATTAGTTTTATTTTTATTTGTTCTTTTCGAATTAAATCTTGATAAATCACCACCTAAGTTGTAGGTAGTGTCAGATTGTCTAGTTAGAATTAGTTCAGTGAGCAGGGTGTGCGAGTTTGCAAAACTCTATAGGCGAGAGCAAGGGTTTGCGAGTTTGCAAAACTCTATAGGCGAGAGCAGGGTTTGCGAGTCTATTAGAGTGTTTGTAAGTGGGAGCAGGGTTTGCGAGTCTGTTAGAGTGTTTGTAAGCGGGAGACTGTTTAATTCTAATAGAAATCTGGGAATGCAGCAGTAGGTAGGGGTTGCCGAAGCTGGGTAAATTTTGTGTGTGATTTACTTTTCAGCATATTTATTTCTACAGTTTGTTTCTGTGTTTAAATCGAGAAAATTTGCTATAACCCTATTCACCCCCCCTCTAGGGTTAATCTAGATCCTACAAGTGGTATCAGAGCACGGTATTTTTCTTTAACTCTAGAGTCATGAATCCACCAAATAATACTTTTGTTGAGGGTCGTTCCAATATTATTCCTTCTATTTTCGATGGAACAGATTTTTTGAATTGGAAATTGAAAATGGAATTTTATTTAAAATCTGTTAATATTAAATGTTGGGATATTATTGAAAATGGGTGTGATATAACAAATAAGAAAATTATCTCGATTAATGCTCTTACTATGCATATATTATATTCTCATATTAATCGTGATAATTTTTATTTCGTCTCTCATTGTGAAAATGCACAGAAAATCTGGAATACTTTCGATGCAATATATGGTGCAAAAGTCAATAGTAATGAGATGTCCACAACCGACTCAGTTAAAGAAATGTGCTTAACAGGATTGGTAAATAGCAGTTGTGATGAGGATGATGATGATGGAGCAGCCAAGCTGGCATTACTAATGAAGAAATTCAAAAGGAGGAACCGCAAATACGGAAATCCAGCTCTAAATCAAAAATTAAAAAACAGAGAGCACAATATGAAGCCAAGCGAGGTATCAAAACTCACTCACTCTGAATTACTTATTTATTTCCACGAAGTGAATGGATGTTTTGAACGACTTAGGGAGAAGTATGCCAAACTTGAATCACAAAACGATACTTTGTTAGAATTAAATGAACAACTCGAAAAATTAGTTAAAACCTATCAAAGTAAGATCCCTAAGTGTGATAAGTGTCCAACATTCGAAAAGGAAATTAAAAAATCAGAAATCAATATAAAATCAATTGAAAATGAAATTCTGATTTTAAAAGAGAATGAAAATACTAGGAGAGAGAATTCTGTTAAAAAGTGCACACAATTGATAAATGAAAATTAATCTCTCAAAACACAAGTCCAACAATTGTCAATGACTTTAGATAAATTCTCAAAAAGTGAAAAATCATTGAATATGCTATTAGGAAAGCAAACTGTTAATACGGTTAGACAAGGACTTGGATATAATAAATCTGAAAATGCTGAAAGCAAGATTAATCAAGAAAATTCAGTGTGTACAATTTGTAGAAAATTTGGACACAACCAAAATAATTGTTGGTATAGACCCAAACACATGAAAACTATATCAATTTGGGTTCCAAAAGGCACAAATATAAATCTCTCAAAGTTAAACAAATTTGGGTGTCGAAGGGAGCAATTATAAATAGTTTTGGGTCTCCACAAAATTATTTTTCAAAATATTCTGCCACTAACAATCATGGACCTATAAAAACAAATAGGTGACATAAATCTTTTCCCATGTAGGTATGGTTGCAGGCTAAGGAACAACAACAGTGTTCTCTGGATTTTGGTTGTTCCAGAAACACAACGGGCAACAAAGCAAAGTTCCTTAGCCTAGTACAAAGGTGACAGATTCACAATGGGCAATCACGAAAAATTATCATAAAGGTAAAACAGGTGAAGGTATATTTACGTGATAATCTGCACCGTATTCTGAATGAAATAAGCCAATATTGAGATGTTGTAAAGATGATGATTTTTTATTCTGACTTGTTCGACATAGTTGGCCAATTATACTTATGCCAAAAACACTATTCTTTGAATTTCTTCATATATATTAGTTTGGATATTGTTTTGTTGGAAGATAATATTTTTGGTTATAATACGGCTAACTCTATATTCACGGTTTTCTGATTATTTCCACGACTTCAATTCAAATTTAGAATGCTGTTAAAAATTGAGTTTGAATTTTTATGCACACTTCATTATCTGGTCTATCAAATTTAGTTAGTGATATTTTGGATTGAAAGTGAAGCTCGGATGCAGATCATACTGGTAATCTAGTTGATAGAAAAATTACTAGTGGAACGTGATTAATTTTTGAAACATTCATTTGCTGCATCGTTTTTCAAAGAAAATATCTGCATATTTTTCATTTTAAATAATTTTCACATAGTAGAAATTTTTTTTCTCATATAACCCCTTCGAGAAAATCATTTTTGACCATATTTTCAGATTAGTCATTTTTATTTGATTTTAAATGACAAATTTTGACTAATCTGACTCCCTGCTAATCATCGAAAAGATAAATAGTGATTGAAAAGGTGATAAGTGTTGAAATTTAACATACATTACTCAAGAGAGTATATTGGGAAAATTTCTTTAGGAATTCAAACAAGAGTTATAAAACTTTTTGTTGGGTAAAGATTCCATGACCATTTCTATATCTATCATATTTCTATCGACCATTGTTTATCAAAACTTAAATATAGTTTGTCGATATGTGGTACTATAATCAGGGATCATTTGTTTTTCATTTCATACTTTTTGTAAAAATAAATAAATATCCAAAGTATTCACTCTCATTTAAAAGTCCTCACGGTTATGCATGAGTGAATTACTTGGATTTTTGATTATGTGCTTCCATGCTCATTTAAAAGTCCTTACGGTTATGCATGTATGGAACGCATATCAAAATTAATTGATTAAATAGACAAGTTGATTCTAATCCCATTTAAAAGTCCTCACGGTTATGCGTGGTTAGAAGATACTTGAATTCATTCTTAAAATTAAATTGGAATACTACTAATCTCATTTAAAAGTCCTAATGGTTATGCATGATTAGTAGATATTCAAATTCCTGATATAAATGTACTATGAGTAGATACATCTGTATGATTTTATATGAGAATATCATTTCCATCATTCTAAAAAGTGGAATATGCGCCTAACAAGGGTAGTTATGATTTTTGTTTGATTTTTATTGAAGTTTAATATTTATATTCAATTTGAGTTTAATGTTGGATTAATATTGATCAGTTTATCTCTATTTTCTCTAACACTATTATTCTTTTGCTGATAACAAAAGGGGGAGAGAAAAGTTAAGATTTTGTCAAATAGACTCAAGCAAAGGTCAAATAATTTCCATTTGCATCTAGGCTTATTTATATATTTCTATTTGTATGCATATATGTACGGGGAACATCGTGTAGAGAGGAAGCATTTAAATAGGGGGAGCAATTAGAGCATATCATTGATCAAATACATTTAACACAGTCAAAATCTTAAATATATGTTTGTTATCATCAAAAGGGGGAGATTGTGGAATATGCGAGTATATGATTTTTGTTTGATGATAATAAACATATATATATTCATTTAAATGTATTTGTTAATGTACTATTTTATTTTTCATAGATTAAATAAATATTTGTTGAATAAAATAAATTACACAGAATTTGAATGGAATTTGAATCCAAACGGAAATTTTATTCAAACAAATATTTATTACAATCTTGAATAGTACAAATTCAAGCTCTCACTATACATATACAATTTTAATTACATCACAATTATTTTTACATTAATAACCTCACTACATATCACTCACACTCGTAGTTTATCTTCGATTTCATTCCAGTTAGAATCCAGCATCTGAGCAATCTGCAAAAATATTCACTAACGCAGTAAAATTGAAAAAAGAAATATTTTCGCAATATAAAATGAAATATGATTTTTGAAAATATTATTTGCCATGGTTATTTGGGTTGTTTGTCATCATTTACATTTGAATTCATCACACACGAACAGTGTGACATGCACAGTGTATCACTGTACATGCCACAAGGCCGTGCACATCGATATACACTTGATCGATTTACAGGGACAGGTGAGCACAGGTCAAACCCAAATGAAAAGCCGGGTTCAACTCACGTGCAAAATCATGACACGAGCACAAGGTCAAACCCGAGTTTTTGAAACTGGATTCAACGCAAGTAAAATTTCAAAAATCAACATGAATGGATGCAAAGACCAGCTGCAACATGGATGTCATAAGCAATACCAGAGACAGTCTCACAAGACAGTAACATGCAGTTTTGCAGTCGTACAAGGAAAGTACAGGGAACAACAACATGGTAAACAATGACACAGCAACAATGAAGACCACTATGCAGTGGACATGAGTGCAACTTGACTATCAAGTTCAAGCCAGATAAACATAATGCAAACTACAATCACAACAATATGCTTGAAGACTAAAGCACGACCAAGTATGGCAGTGAAACTCAAGCAAGTGCACAACAAACTCAGTGAAGCCAAAGTGATAAAACAATTGTCCAAACAATCAGACAAGTGAATCCAGAAGTACAAGATGACCAAGTGAATCAAGTTCAGGTACACGAGCTAATGAAGACTGCATCATAATGCAAGACCAGAGACTACAATATCAAGTGCAAGTGCAAACTCAAATAAGTATGTGCAACTGTGAAAACTTCAGTGAGCTAGTGCAATTTGTACAAAATTGCCACCAACATAACAGCACAAATGAATACTGCAACAACCAGAGCCAAAGTTCACAAGTGAAGCCAAATATACACAAGTGCAGACCAAATGAAGGCCACAAGTATACAACAACAAGCAGGAGTGTGCAAGTGCAGATGAACACATATGGCCGAAGTCAATGAAGCCCAAGTATACTGAAGTCAATGCCGAGAAACAATGTATACAAATGATCAGGTCAAAATAAAGCCAACTACTGAATCAAGTGCACCAGAAAAATGCAATGCACGAAAGCTTGAACAAGTCCAAATACAACCCAAAAAGCAACATGACCACAAGATCACACTATGTAGTGTACAACAACAAGTCCAGCAGCTAAAGTAACAAAAATCGAGTGCGCAACAAGAACAAGTGATGCAGAATCAAGGTGAACAAACAGTGATACATGAATAATGCAAGAACAAGCCAGCAGATACATGAATAATGTAAGCATGTTCGAAGTCGAAGATTTTAATGCACGGTTATGGATTGGTATACACGAAATCAAGTGTATTTAAATTGGAAAAGTCAAAACTCAAAGCAAAGTAAAAAAAAGGAAAGTTTCTGCCATATCAAACAAAGGAAAATCAAACGTTTGAAAATCAAGGTCGTGAGTAATAAGTCGAAAATATACCAGGAAAGCCGTGCGTATCAGGCTATTGAAAATTAGGAAAGTATCGAATTGATACGAACAAACTCAAGTGTTGAATTCATATAAATATCAAACCCAAAATTCATCATAGGCATCGAGTTCAAGCAAGCAATTAAACCAGCAACGAAAGAGAATACATACCAATCTATCGAACTCGATCAAAGGGGCAGCATCGAACAAGCGCAAGCGAGAGCAACACAGAACAGAGAATTGATCATCAGAGAAGCCGCGAGCAAGCGCAACACAGAGAAACGAAAGCCCCAATTTTCACAAGGGAACGAAGCCCAAATTTAGTGGCAAAGGGGATCGACCGACATTATTCTCTCAAGCCAAAAGAAAAGGAACGGGCCAAAGCAAAAAAAGGAGGATCGGGTGAAAGGAAATTGGGCCGGCCTTGTTAACAAGGGTTTTAGTTTGATGTTAGGGTTTAATTTTATTAAGAGGGTTGTTTTGTTTATTAGTTTTATTTTTATTTGTTCTTTTCGAATTAAATCTTGGTAAATCACCACCTAGGTTGTAGGTAGTGTCAGATTGTCTAGTTAGAATTAGTTCAGTGAGAAGGGTGTGCGAGTTTGCGAAACTCTATAGGCGGGAGCAAGGGTTTGCGAGTTTGCAAAACTCTATAGGCGGGAGCAGGGGGTGCGAGTCTATTAGAGTGTTTGTAAGCGGGAGCAGGGTTTGCGAGTCTGTTAGAGTGTTTGTAAGAGGGAGACTGTTTAATTCTAATAGAAATCTGGGAATGCAGCAGTAGGCAGGGGTTGCCGAAGCTGGGTAAATTTTGTGTGTGATTTACTTCTCAGCATATTTATTTCTGCAGTTTGTTTCTGTGTTTAAATCGAGAAAATTTGCTATAACCCTATTCACCCCCTCCCCTCTAGGGTTAATCTAGATCCTACACTTATGAGATACCTTTTTGTTTTCAAACAATGAAGTTTGAGTTCTTACACTAGTCCCATGACTGATCTGGAGCTTACTTTGATTTCTCTTTAAACTCTATGTACCCTGTTTTTCCGGGTAGCCAAGTAGTAGGATTATGTTGGAGTATTTTGGGAAGAGCATGCTGGAAGAGATTTTTGGAACATGGAACTGGAGCACTCAATGTGAATGTCTATCTATCTTTTTATTTTTATTTTTCCGTTGTATTTAAGTTAGTTAATACCAGTATGTGTGGAAGCAGGAAGTTATATCTGTTCCAGTTGGGTTAGTTCATACCAAAAGTCTGATGTGCCTAGTGATAGTGGTTGTATGTACTATCTATCTTTTTTAACATAATGTAAATTTTGTGTATCTTTACTTTACTTTACCCTTGAAAATCTACCTCCCCGACACTTGGATCTACAACACGTGAATACCATGGATTATTAGTGTCGATTTTCAAGAGTCGAGGAGACAAGTCTTCTCAATAATGCTCGGCCAAGCTTATGTAGAGGCAAAAGCTTGGCTTTGAGATGGTGGTGGTGTGGACCGTGCACTTTAGTGAGGAAGAGGTGGAGTTTAGCTAACTTTTTGAAGGGATTTGATATCGTATGTGCATGGAAATAATTTATCGAAACTTCGACGCTTTGAAATACTTTTACTATTTCAAATCCATTGAAGAAGAGCTATTAGAGAGCTCAAGAGGAAGAAGAAGAAGAAGAGAATTGAAGTGAATTTGTGAAGAAAGGAAGAGGATATGAATGTACATTTACGAGGTAGAAATCCTTGTACATGAAATAATGAAAATACCTCACTCCCTCCTTAACTTTCGGCCGAACACCACCCAAGTGCCTTCCACCACTTGATGCTATAGATGTGTAAGGTAATGTGTAGTTGATTGTAAGTTTTATTTTTAACTCTTAAGGATGAAGCTTTCATTTATATACATATTTAGATGTGTACGAACCCATTATGAGACTAATTGTGTATACATCAATTATTATCATTACATAATAATCAAAGTGAATTATTCATCATTTAAAACAATTATCTAAATATTTAAAAATTAAATAAATATTTTGATTCAAAGTGATAAAATTACCGGTCGTTACAATATACGATTTAATCATCAGGCATGGTAGATATTCTCTCTTTTTGTGATCTTCATAAGGGTTCTTATGGCTGGATATGAGCTTCATCAACATTAGAAACATCATGAATAAGAGTTACTTCATTAGCCTCTTGAACAAGAGGTATAGAATTTGTAACCTTTTGAATTATCAAAATTGGAACATAAGTCTAGTTTTCTTTAAGGTTTGTTGTCCTATTTACATTTCTCCCCCTTACATTGCCATCGTCAAAAAATATAGCATGCCTAATCTGATATTCTAGTAGTATGTAGTGGGAAACAAAATTTAAAATGTTTGGATCTCTTTGGATAACCAATAAAATAACAACTAATGGTTTTGGAATCAAGTTTCTTTAGTTGTGGATTCTGGACTTTTTCTTCAGCAAGATAGCCCGATACACGCAAGTACCCTTTTCAGCCAATCCATAGTTGACAAGGTGTTTTTAAAACTGATTTACTAAGAATCCGTTTAGAATATGTATGGCTATTTTTAAAGCTTCTATCCATAATGTATCTGGTAATATCGTATTGCATATCATACTTCTTACCATATCCATTAGTACTTACGATTACATCTTTCAGCAACTCCATTCTTCCCAAGATCTCTCGGCATATGGTATTGATGAATAATACCTTTTTCTTAAAGCAATAAAGCGAACGAGCCTGGACTTTAACCAAGGTCGGTGTGTCTACTATAATATTAATCGCCTCTATCAAATCACACTATTTTAATTTTAAGGTCCTGTTAAATCTCAACTTTAGTCTTAAATTTTTTGAATTTATCTAATGCTTCAAATTTTTCATTAATCGGATACAGATGACCACAGAAAAAATAATCATTAATGAAAGTAACAAATAATTAATGCTTGTTAATACCTGGAGTTGGAAAAGGACCACATATATCAGTATGAATAATTTCTAATAGTCCCTCACTTCGAAGGGCTCCTTTCCTATTTCCCTTGACAAAATTTTCTTTAACACATTCGACATGGTTCACAAAATCAAAAAAATCTAATGCTAGGGGAATTTCATTTCTAATGAGACTTTGCATTCTATCTTTTGAAATATGACCCAACCCAAGATCCCATAATTTGGAAGAATTCACAACATTACGATTTCCCTTGACTCCACATTTATGATGAACACTAGTAATATTCATATATAATAGAGATTCATAAAAGGAAGAATTCAAACATGGTTTATATTTGTGCAGTTAAAGCGCTTCATGGTTCTATATTGGTGGAGGTGCAAAAAATTATAGTGAGGATAAAGCAGGGATACAGCAGAGGTGCAAAAAGCTTTACTAAATATAAAACCAAATATTTGAAGTTAATTTTGTTATCATTCTCGCATCATTTATGAAGAAAAAAGAATTATTATTAGTCTTATACAACAAAATCAAAGAATATCATGATTTATGCAGTTCAAATTTGTGACTATAATTGATTTCTAACTTATATCGATCATCATACCTTAAAATTAGATATTTATCCTAACTTTATTGATTTGGTTCAAAGAAGAACTAGTCAAATCAAACTTTTTATATCAATTATGTTGAAGCGCGTGCTAAAATGCCTTGATTTAGCGGGTGTAGTGGAAAATAGTAAGGCTCTAAGTGGATCTACTCTTTATTAGCTCTATATTGAAAAAACGTAGTGGTTGAAGAGTGCAACTCGCTAAAGCTAGGATTTTGTAGGGCCTTAGCGGGGCTTTAACTGCAAAGATTTATATAGATTGTTATATCATAATCCTGAGCCAACAAACTTAAAATTTTGATATAGTTTCAGCTCATTATTTCCAAACTGAAACATAAAACCACATGCATCAAGTCTAGAAACAGAAACTAAATTCCTAATCACACCAGGAATACAAACTACATCACGTAAATCAGGAATAAAGCCACTCTTCAAAACAAAACAAAGAGTTCCAACAACCTGGACTTCAGCCTCTAATCCATTATCAACTTTAAGTTTTTTTCTCCCTTTAACATCCTTAATTTTGATAACATTATTTAGGAAATTTAATTAGATGAATTAAATAGAATAATGATTATAAGGGGATTAAGATTTGAATAAGTTAGATAAAGGGCCGAGCTTAATAATAAAATTAACAGGCTTTAAATTGGTTTAAAGGTTAATTAATTTACACATGGGCATATTAGTAAATAGCCATATTATCTTACACGACTGTACTTCTTTGTAACTATCCATTCACATTCCATTTTCTCACTTCCACAAACAAAAACAATAAACCTAAGTTAGAGGCGGCCGTTAACAAGGAGGAAAATTCAGTCTAAAGCAAACGATTAAAGCTAGGAAGGATTAACCAGCAACAAATCTCAAATTCCTTATCATATTTGAGGTGAATAATAATTTTTATACCATCTCTATTTTATTCTAGGATTATACATTTTCGATTATGATTAAATTCATTTTTATGGTGCTATGGATGATGATGTGCTTGAGTTATGTTATGGTTGATATATTTTAATTCATTTATATATGAATTAGCATGATTTTAGGGTAAAACTGAGAGTTTATAATTTTAGAATGCCGTAGAAATTTTTTATGTTAAGTAAAACAGGATTTACAAGATGGGTTTTAATTTTCAGAATTTTTTGAGCTATAGATAATTTATTATGAATTTCTAAAGGAAAATATGATAATATTGGGTTTAAAATTTATTTTCAGTATTTCTAGAAGAAATTGGGTCTGAAATTTTAATATGGTTGACTACATGATAAAATTGAATTTTTGTGACTTTTGGGGATTTTTCCCAATTAACTTACTAGAGAAAATAAATTATCTCAAGAGAGGGACTTATTGGAAAATGCTGGTTCTGTTAATGGAAAGGCTTAAACGTTATAATTTCTTTGATTTAGATCCGGTTAAATGCAGCGCTTATAATTGTAAAGTATTTGAAAAGTTATACGACAACCAATCAAAGGTTTACAAATAGGCAAGCGGTTATAAAGTAATTACTAAAAGTTGCTACATTTCAGCCTTTAATCCAGAAAAGTAGATTTCGCCTCAAATAGTAGTACATTTCGACTCCTTTGCCTTCGCTGCTTTGCACCAACTCAGTCGAAACCATCTCATTCGAAACCCACGTAGTCAGAACCAATGCACATGGTATCAATGGTATTGGTACGAAGTGAATTGGTAGGTAGTAGAACGTACGGTGTCGAAAGCAATGCTTTCGTTAGGGTCAAAACCATATTCTATTTCAAAAGCTAAGTTTTTGCTTTGTTTTACTTAATGCTTTCAACATGGTTGAAACATATGTTTTCGAAATTTTTTATACAATTAGATTTTGGGGAATGTTGCTTTATCATGTTCAAGTATTAGCGTTCGAAAGGGAAAGTTTCTCCTTAATTAAGAGGTTTTGAAAGGAATGGTTTTGACTAAGTAGAAACCCAGCCTTAAATTTTTTACCTTTTGACTGTATTGAAGCCATCTCTGCTGTGGAAGGGTTCTCTTTGTTTTAACTTAAACTAAGCCATTTTCCTGAATGCTTTTGAAGGGCTGGGGGTTTCGAAGGCAATGGAGTCGAAAGGGAATTTCAAATCTATACTTCGATGTTTAAATTTAAAAGGTGGTCGCTTTCGACTAGATGGTTTTGAGACCACCAAATTTTTCCCCAATGCTTTCGAAAGGGTACTTTTATTTGTTTCGAAGCTATGTTTTAAACAATATTTTGATACCATCGAAACGTACCATTGGTTTCGAAATTGAATGTTAAACAAGAATATTGAAAGGAATGTTTATTATGTTTTAAAAAGAAGCTTATGCTTTCGAAGGAGGTTATCCGGATGTTTCGAAGAAGATGTTTTAAAGTTTCAAAACAAATAACCCACTCTCACTTTTAAACAAGAAATATCATGGCATAACTAATGATTTTAAAAGTATTACTTCTTCATATACTTATTCACATTGTAATTAACCCATAACAGTACTTTGGGGAAGGGAAAAATAACTAGTAAGGTTGACCCAGTAGTGAATATAACTTAAGAAACGCTAAAATCTTAACTAAAGATATTGGCAAGGGCCAATAGGTTCATAATCTGCCCATGAAAACTATTATTACTGGCAAGGGCCAGCAGGTTTGTAGTTAGACCATGAGAACTATAACCGGATTAAGGTATTGACAGTTAGTCAAAAGGTTCCTAGTTAGCCTATGAAAACTAGGATAAAAGATAAGAAATTGGAGTTACCAACAGGTTCTTTGTGATCCTATGAAAACTATGATATTGGATAGATAGTCCATAACATGTTAATAGTAATCCTAGAAACTATAATTGAGACAGATGGTCAGAATAAATGGGGAAGAGTAATCCAGATTTGATTTACTTGTTTTTCATATCATAATAATGGTTTTGAAATACTGTGTTTTAACCATTGTGGATGCAGGAGCACGGTATATGGTTTTATAAATGTTCTAGGATACTAGAGAGGGGATACTCGTTCCGCTTAGAGGTGTGGTCTCACTAGATATCTAAATAGTTTGAGATGGTAAATTATTATTCATACCAGGCTTTATGTGTGACTCAAAGTTTTTATTTTCCCCTTAAATTCTTGGGTACTCAATTGACTTTGAGTGGGTCGAGATTTAAGGTTTTTAGGTATTCTTTTAGATGAATAAAGCTTCCGAGGACGTGTAGGAAGCAAGCTTGTTATTAGAGTTCTTTTATTTTCGCTATGTGTTTCATTTGTAAAGGAAAATTTTTGTTTTCTTGTCTATTTATATACTCTAATCCACCAAGGAGCATCTTCATATGTCACTCTTGGCGTATTTTGTAATAATTATATGTTATCTGAATATGGTCTGCGAAATAGGATTATGTAATCAACTTGGAATATTTTGAAATGGAATATGGAATTTGTTTGTTGTTTAAATTTTTTCATGTTTTTGTGTATCAATGTATCTAATATCGCCATATTTGGTCACCGAGGATTAATAACTATGGATGACTGCGACATCCATTGCTGTTAGTTTTAGGCCTCTAAGTAGAGGGATGTTACAAGTTGGTATCAGAGCATAGGTTTATGAAACTTTAAAAGAAATTTAAACCTAAATGATTTTCCAAACATAATCCAATGAATCAGATAATAAGATTGGGGTTTGGGTTATGCTATGGTAACATATTTGTATTTGATATATATAGTTACATATAAGCACATAGTCCCCGCGCCCTTAGACTATTCTTCTGTATCTTACTAAGGCTCGTATGCATATTTACGAGAAAGGAGATACAGAAGCAGGAAACGAAAGAGGAAATCTTGGTGGAGGAAGAACAACTTATGGAAATGCTTGACCCACTGCAAGGAGGAACCCTAATCGACAACATGATGCTAGTAATCAAAGTGCTGATGCCAATGTGAGTGTTGAAAATCCACCAGTAGATATGAGGGTGATGTATCAGTTCTTTGTTGGTTTGATGCGAATTGGAGTTGCTGCTGATGTTGCTGGAAATGTAGAAGGAGCTAATCCTGTGGCTCCAGTCGGGAATAATTATGCTTTTCTGAGTAGAGATTACACCAGTTTGGGAAGGAAGACATTCTTGGGAACGAAGAGTGCCATAGAGGTTTAGAATTGGCTATTGCATTGTGAGCATATATTTACTCATTTGCAAGACATTGTTGGGCATGTCTATACCATAATAAGGCCAACTTGGATGTTTGAGGTGGGCATCACTATAAATGCTAGATGAGATCACATCAAATGAATCGTGACCACGGCGTGGGAGATCTTACTATCTATTAATCGATGCCTTGAGCGCCGAAGGAAGCATTAATTAGCTCATGTATCCTCATAGAGTAGCACTATGGAAGCCAGATTCAGGATAAGTTAATAGTTAATCACGCCCATCTTAGCACCAACGCTCCTGCCTCGCTTGAAAGAAAGGGAGATTCACAAGAAAAGAAATAAGGACCACATTATGGGAGGTCTTCTTGCCTACTCATCGATGCCTCCGATAACGAAGAAAGCATTGATTCACTTACACATCCTCATGGAGTTGCCCCGTTGATGCCAGATTCTAGATTACTTCATGATTAACCATGCACATCTTGGCACTAATGCCCCTACCCAGCCAGAGGGATGGGTAGGATCATGGGGATCGAATTGAGGCCATGGAATGAGTGGTCACGCCATTCATACGTCGATGTCTCCAACAAGAAAGGTAGTATTGATTGGCTTGCGCATCCTCATGGAGCGGTGTACTAATGATGCATGGATTGGGATCACGATGTAGGTGGTCATTCCATCCTTTTGATCTTGTCCTTAGTATGAGAGGGAGTATTGATTAGGTTGCACATCACTATAGGGACATTTCATCATTCCCTATTGGGGACAAGCAGCGTTTCTTGACTTGAGCCCAATAGATAGCCTCATTTGATGACATTTCTCGGCCAAGAAGAGAGCATTGTGTAGCTTGTACTTGCTGCATGGCCTTGTTGGTGGCTTTCCTTGGCAAATAAGAAAGAATTTTGTGGTTTGTCCTTGCTGGATAGCCTTTGTTTGTATTATTGACATTACATGATGAATGGATGGGAATTCCTTTTTTATTACATACAAAAGTTGACTATTACAAAAATTCCCCCGCCTTATGATCGCAGCTTACAAAATTTCATATATAGTATTATCGAAGATGCTTTGGGTTCTAGGTGCATGACACATAGATACTATTAGGGTGTGAAAAGTAGTGTGCTCGATTAGCTAGCATAGCGTTGATAATATATGGACCTTCCTAGTTTTGACTTAATACTCCCTTAGCCAAGTTTCTATTATTTGCAAAGAGCTGATGCAGAACTAGTTCATCGATGATAAATTTATGAATTTTCTGTCTAGCATTGTAGTGGATTGCTATTTTTCTCTTACCTTAGTGCAGCGCTTTGCTTCATCTCTCCTTTCACATAAAGCATCATAACCGAGCCTTAGTAATCCTTCACTTTTCTTGAGGTCATGAGCGAGGTGTTGAGGGGATAGGACGTCGCTTCAATGGGCAGCATGGCTTCATACCCTTAGGCTAAGGAAAACAAGGAGTATCCAGTTGAGGTTTGGCTCTAAGTTCGTCATGATCGAAGCAATAACAGGAAGTCTTCGACCTAATTTTCTTTAACCTTGATAAGGAACTTCTTTAATGTTAACATGATGGTATTGTTTATGGCCTCTACTTACCTATTTACTTGCATATGGGTAGCAGAAGAGAAGAACTTCTCAATCTTATTCCTTTTATAAAAGCCTTGAAACAACCTGCTTTCGAACTGCATATCGTTATCCATGATGATCTTCTTTTGAAGTCCTAAGAGGTAGATGGTGTTCTTGATTACAAAGGTCGAAATGGTAACTTGTGAGAGGCTCTGCGTCAGCCCATTTGGTCGAGTACTAAATAGTGACGATGGTATGATTATATCGTCATTTAGCACTAGGGAGCTATTCAAGGTCAATCTCCCAGGTGTTTCACAATCAAGGGGAATTCATGGTGATAAGAAGTTTCAAAGAAACTCTAGGGATCTTGGTGAACTGTTGACATTAATCACACTTCTTATCATAGTCTATCGCGTCTTTCATAGTAGTCGGCTACTAGTAGCCTCGATAGGTAGCCTTCTTTGCCAAGTTTTTCCCTCTAGCGTGTTCATCGTAGAATCCTTCATGTAGTTTTCCCAGTCATTGACTGGCTTCTTTATTTATTACACATCGCTAAAGTGGGTGGAGTTCCCCACCGATATAGCTTCTCATCCATTATCATGTAATGTGGCATCCGATAAAGAAATTTTTTAGCCTTCTTCCCATCCGTGGGTATATCACTACCTATGAGATATTTAAGCAGTAGGGTTTTCTAGGTATCATCTCGAACTTCATTAATTTCCGTTGTGGTTGCCCTTAACTTAAATCAAGGGGTGATTCGAACCTCCAACAGAAACCACGGGAAGCTCTCCTCGAGTATACTCGCTACATTGGCCAACTAGTTGGCTTTAGTGTTCTTTTCATGTAATATCTTCTCTATCTTTAAATCTAAAAAATTGGAAACGAGTTTCTGGTATTTCACAACATATGGGTCCATCGCGTTTTCTTAACTTGGAATGATCATTGATCTGATTGATTACTAGCAATAAGTCATTGAACACTTGTAGAGACTCTACTCATAACTCTTTAGCCATATTAGGACTGGGCAAGAAAGCTTTATATTCAATTTTTGACCTTGAAGCTAAGACGGGCTAAAAAGTAAAGTTCTTTTCCTTCCAAAGCGGTAAAGATCATGCTGTCCCCGGCCCTTTTTTAGTTGGATGTGTCGTATTCTATGTATTGTTACCATGTCGGTGGCTGAGGGTTGTTTCTTCTATGCTGATGTTCGAGCTTCAACAAATTGCTATGAATTTAGCCACGACTTGACCTACGATGGAAATTTCGAGGGTGGGAAGTGATGTGATGTGTTAGAGTTATACCGATGATTTTAAGAGTCTACTTGCTATATCGTGTCAGCTCAGCACTTGTTTCAATAGCTGGTTGGTGAGTACCTTGATCGGGTGAGCTCGAAAATATGGCTAAAGGCACCTAGCCTCCATTAGGAGGAAGAAAGATTTCTGACGAGCCGGCATATCTTGTGTTAGGGTTTAACAACCTCCTGCTAACTTAATATACCGACCTTTGAATCTTCTCTTCAGTGCAGACTAGGGCAAGCATTGATCGTTGGCCAAAAACTACGAGGTATAGTTAAAGATCCTTCCCGCCTTTGGGCTTAGCAAGTTTGGGGAGCATAGATAGATGCCACTTTACTCTTCAAATGCCTTGGTGCACTCATTGCTCTAAATAAACAATTTCCCCTTCTCGATGAGGTAGAAGAAGGGTATACATCTATTTGTATCTTTTGATATAAAGCAAATGAGCTCTGCAACAATCCCATTAAGGCTTTGCACTTAATTGACTATGCATGGGGATCTATATGTCTTGGATCATCTAAATCTTATTTATATTTTGTTTGATTCCTTTGGCATTCATCAAGTGCCCAAAATTTTTCCAAATTGGATGGAGAATAAGCACTTCTAAGGATTAAGCTTTATATCGTACTTGTGGAGGATATCAAAAATCTCGGTAAAGTTAGTTATATAACCCCTTCTAGGACTTTCACTGGCATATCATCCTTATAACCTCTATCGGTCGAACGATTACTGAAAGAACATTATGTTAATAATCCACTGGTAAGTGGCGACTGTGTTGCAAAGCCCAAATGGCATGACCTTGTACTAGTAAAGCTCTATGTTGGTGATGAAAGAGGAGGACTCATGGTTCGGGCCATGCATTGGAATTGAGTTATACCAGGAATAAGAATCCATGAATGTGAGAAGCTCATTCATGTTGATCAAATCCAAAAGTTAATCAATGTGAGGCAATGAGAAACTGTCTTTCGGGCAAACCTTATTGAGGTTTGTGAAATTGATGCATGTTCTCTATGCCTAGCTTCACATAAGAACCAATATCGGATTAACCAACCTAACCAGGTACACTACTTCATGAATGAACCCATTAGCAAAAATTACTACCTCTTCCTTGAGTGCTTTATATCTTTCTAGGTGGAGAGGCCTTCTATTTTGTTGAAAAGGGTTAGATTTTGGGTCAATGTTTAGGGTGTGCCAAATGATAGAGGGGCCTATGTCGATCATTTCATAATGCCCCTGAGGAACACATCTTTGCTTTTCTATTAGAAGTGTACCAACACATCGCTTATCCATGAAATCTGTTACGTCTTAATCTAGATGACCTTGTATGATCATCATTGTCAAGTGATAATTCTTCTAGTTGAGTTATCGGTACGCCATCGAGATTTGAATGTCTCGTATATATGTCAAGTAGGTCATCGTTATTTTCTATCTTTCTTGATTCACAGTCACACTATTCCAATGCGTAAATCATGAACCTTATGACATCCTCGGATATAATAGACATTCGTACTCAAATATTGAGGCTATGGCCACCACTAGCTTTGACAAATGAGTTCGTCAAGGTTGATAAGGTTGAATTTGTGGTATCTTCAGTCTCACTTTCCAGTGGGGTGGAACCTACTTATTCCATGTTTCTATGATTTCTTTCGTCTTGTTTGGGTTGGCTAAGTAAAGATTGTCCCTACAAGTCGTGGTGTCCTAAACACCGGCACAAGCGGGAGCATTGAGTGGCTTGTGTGCTCTCTCGAGGGGAGGGCGTGGTGCTTGAAGATGCATTGACTTTAATTTTACGGGTGGTTCCAACATGAACGAGACTATTAGAGGGTTCTAGCATTCTCTTGGGTACCATCGCTGAGCATATCTAGCTCTTGTTGTAACACTTCAACTCAATTTTTTTTGCTTATTAGAGTGATATGCTGTAGTAGCCTCAAGCGGCCCATTGGTTACTTCGGGTTCACCCTATCTGCCCTTTGATCGAGAACTTCATTGTGAGCCACTGATAGGTGATGATTGCATCCAGATCCACCAGCATTGGTCCACCAATTAAGACATTACAAGTGAACGAGCAGTCCAATACGAAATCATTTAGCTAAATGTTGGAAATTAGAGGTTCTTAGATAAACATGACTATATGCGAGGTTATCCCCAAGGTTACTATGATAACACCCCTTAACCCATAGATGGGTTGTGCATAAGGAGTGAGGCTGGAGCCAAGAAGTTTCATTTTGTCAAAAACTTCCTTGAAACTAACATTGATGAATTTTCCCCCATTAATGAAGACCCAGTGCACCTTTGTACTAGAAACATTAACTAATATAACCATACGGTCAAGATGGGGAATCTAGCTCCTTTTTGTCTTATGCGGTGAAAACGATGTCAGACTCTTCAGCCTTGAGGGTCTTTGGTGCTCGAAGCTCGACTATGTATTTTTTATGGTTTAGCATGAGCTCTCTCCTATAGCAGGCTTAAGTGTCTTTAACATTTCCGACCACATATAGGCTTCTGTAGATAGACAATATCCTTGTGTTGATGGTGGCTACATTGTTGTCAACCACTCATTGCGATAAGTTTGGTGGATTAGCTCAAGGTGGCCTCTGCTCGACTTCTTGTCTTACATAGTGCACTAGGATACTCTCGCAAAATAGTCGCTTTGTTTCATTCTTAAGATGTCATCACTCATTGGTGGAGTGGATGTAGAACTAATGGAATTCATGGTACTTTCCACCACACCTAGGCTCCTTCTCCATCCAGACTAGGAGGGAGACATTCGCTAAAATGGCATGCGGTTTCATGTGGTAGGATAAATGGTCTCTATGTCATGATTCAAAGTTGCATAGTTAGTGTGCCTGGCTTGAAACATAAACCATCTTTTGAGGGCTACCTGCTATTTTCTTGTCGGTTGTTCTTTCGAAGGTTATTCTCTTGCCTTCGATAAACCTTATTGTTTGGACTACTCTCCTTATCGCTATATGATATATCGGCGTCATCCACCCTCATAATATTGTTCACCCTCTAGAAGAATTCAAATAAGTACGAAGCAGGTTGTTTTTGCAATCTTTCCACATTCAGGACTAGTACTTTACGCTTGAATATAAGGTGACTACAAAGCTTTTCATGTTTACTCCTTTAGCAGGAGTTAACTCTTTGTTGAAGCAGATTACATACAAGAAAAGGGACAACTGTTAGGCCATGTTTAATGGTTCCTAGCTCTCTCACCATCATTGTCCTAGTCTTTGATATAAAGAACAAGTCTTAAAGTCAATGCATAACTAAGTCCATGAGTGGACACTACCAGCTTGGAGATAAAGAAAGCAGTGGGAAGCCAGTTCGATTAGGGCAGAAGGAAACATATGGCACTTGGCTTTTCCAGAAGGCTAAATGGAATAGGTTATTGGATTGAATACTATAATATGGTTAGACTAGTCAGTGCTCTTGGCATACTTGTCCATGAAAGGAAAAGGATACCTCAAGTGGATGTAGGTGCTTAGGATATCTTCAAAGAAGGGTTCTGCATTCTCATTGTCTGATAGAACCTCGATGTTCATGTCTGTGGCTTGGATCCTATGCTTTTGCTGGCGTAAGCTTGCCATTTATTCTTGGAAAATAGCCTCCACATACCACGGTGGCACCTAGCTAGGGACGGGGTGTGGTGATGGTAAGGTGATGGGGAACAATAGTAGTGGACTAGTGTAGGGGATATGTGTTTATTAACTGATGATGATCTGGATTGATGGACACGTCTCTCATGAGATTTAGGCTGGCATATCTCAGTCTAAGACCAAGAGTGGACCGATCAATCTCATTTTTAAAGATTCTCAACTTAGCCACCTTGGCTTAGGCAGTGAAAGAAAAGGTCGCGCATTCCATTTGTTGCTAAAAGGCGATTAAATATGGACTGTCTCTTAGCGGAAGAGGAGAGATAGTTTGCTTAGGCCTCTCAATACATGTCTGGTTTAGTTTGACATTGGGAGCATACCTTGGCTTATGTTCATCACATATAGCTTTGTTATGAAAGGGAGCATCCGTGGTGGGAGTCTTCAATATGCCACATTTGTGGTGTCATGCATTATGTTATATTTGTAGAGAGTGGTAGGTCGGATGAGGGTCTGGTTTGTCATTAGTAGGACTATCAGGCTGAGATTCACTATTGGTTAAGCATCCATCCTAGACTAGGTTAATCACGTTATGAGAAAGATGCCCTATAATGGTCAACCTATTTATCATGTTGAGCGTTATGTCATTACTCAGCTTTGGGAAGGGGCTGTTAGCACTAGCCTTGGCGAGTCTGTTGGTGTAATGACCAATGGATTTGTTAGCTTCATTCGCACCATGATTTTGCATGTTATGAACTAGAGAGGAGTTTTTAGATAAGAAAAGTTAAGAAAAATGAGAGATTTTAGGTGAGACCCTTCTTCTCACATCAAAGTGTCGACTAATAATTAAGAGAACCTTCGAACTATGGTTGAAAGGTGATATTAGCAAAGGTTACTCACAATTACCTTGATGTGAAACTATATTGCTTTGATCAACCAAGAGGGCATCGGCATGTGTCGCTCTTGGCGTATTTTTATAATGATTATAATTGATCTTTACCTGGGAATCGTTATGAGATTACGTAACTTGGATATGAATTATTTTTTTGAAATGTAATTAGTAATATGTTGTTTTTTGAAACCTGTGGTTTTGTTCATACTCAAGTGCTTTTGATATTATGGATGCCATTAGAATTACCAAATTTTTTCACCAGAAGTTAATACTATAGATGACTACACCATATGCAACGCTTAGCCTATGGCCTCCATATACGGGATGTTACAACATGGTATCAGAGCATAGGTTTATGAAAACTTTAAACTAAAAATGGTTTTTAAAACATAATCCTAAGTAATTAGAGTAGAATATGGGTATGGGATAATGTTATAGTAACGTACTTGTATTTGCTATACATAAGTATACGCTTTATCTCTAGTCTCCTATCTTTTCTAGGTTATTTTTCTATATCTTATGAGGTTTGAATACAGATATGGATGGTAGAAGAGGAAGAGTTAACTAAGGTGGGGAGCGCACCGATGGGAATGTCAAACCTAATGTGAGGAGGACCTAAGATCAGGCACAAGCAGAAGAGTGTGCATGCTAGAGTCAAGTAGGTGGACATGGGAGATATGTATCAATATTTTGTGAATATGATTCAAGATGGAATTGTAGCTACAGTGGTAGGAGGAGATACTGTAAGGACAGGAGTTTCGGATGTTCCGTAATTAACCATTATGCTAAGCTGAGCAGGGATTACGCTAAACTTAGAGGGAATCCATTTTTGGGAACAGAGGATGCTATAGAGGTGGAGAATTGGTTGCTACACTGTGAAAGGATCTTTGCAGATTTGGGGCTCAATGATGAGCAAAAGAGGAAGCTTGCTTCGAGACGGCTTTAGGGAGCAGCTTTGTTTTGGTGGAACAATGTGATGGCTGGTGTAGATGAGGAACCCTGACATGGGAAGATTTCAATGGGAGGTTCCAGGAGAGGTTTATTTCTGCAATGGATAAGTCAAATCGGATTAGAAAGTTTGATGAGTTGGTTCAGGGAGAGATGTATGTTTCGTAGTATGCTAGAAGGTTTGAGGAGTTGTCTAGATATGGGTATGCTCTATTGGATACAGTGATGAAGAGAAATGAGAAGTTTATCAAGGGGTTGAAGCCTGAGTTAGCAAGGGCTACGTTACCTCATATTAGAGATCCTTTTGATTTTGTAGTGGAGATGGTCTTAAGGCATGAGGAGATTCTTCATTCTCTAGAGAAGAGTAAGGCTAAGGAGGTCTAGGTTGGGAAGAATCAGAAGAGGTAGTTCTTTTCAAAGAAGGGTGCTCAGAAGGGTGGAGCAGTTAAGAAAGGGAGGTCTAAGGTTGTCTATTTTAAGTGCAACAAGAAGGGGAATTTTGTTAATGAGTGTCATGCTGGAAAGGAAAATGAGGTAGTCGGGAAGAAGAATGTCTGGTGCTTCAATTGCAACTAGATTGGTCACTATAAAAATCAATGCAAGGAGCCTCTAAGGATGGAATATGCATGGTGTATGCATTGGAGCCTGTTACTTCGAAGCCAACACCTCAGTAGAAAGGAAAGGCAGTTTTGGGAGGTATGCTTCAGATTCATGGTATGTATGTTACCGTTTTATTTGATACTGGTGCATCACATTCTTTTATTTCTAGATGTATGATAGATAAGCTTAACCTAGAATGCACATATTTAGTTACTTCCTTACGGGTTGCGAATTCAATGGGAGGGTATGCAACTCTATGGTTGAGATGTAACCAATTAGAGCTTGACTAGTTAGGTCATAATTTTGTTTGCAGTTTTCATGTGTTTGATTTTATGGGGTTCGAAATTATTCTTGGTATGGATTGGTTAGGTAAGTACGATGCTAGGATATTTTGTCAAGATAGGAAAATTTCGCTTAAATACCCTAATTTTAGCAACAGGATTGTTTATACCGTAGAAGGTTCTAGTAGTGGAGTTAAAGCTTTGTTGGGTGTTACAGAATTAGAAGATGAGCTGAATCAAGACTTCGCGGTTAGATAATTTGCGGATGTTTTTGAGCCTGTAGTTGGAATATCGCCAAAACGAGCTATTGAGTTTCGGGTAGATTTGATTTGGAGAACAGAACCAGCGAGTAAGTTGCCAAGCAGGATGACCCCTACAGAGATGAGGGAGTTAAAGGTGTAGTTTATGGATCTGGAAGACAAGAGTTTTATCTGACCGAGTAGATCACCTTGGGGAGCAGCCGTGGTGTTAGCTAAGAAGTCGGATGGATCATTAATGCTATGTATCGATTATCATAAGTTGAATGAGAGGACGATAAAGAATCGATATCCATTGCCCAGAATTGACGATTTGTTCGATCAGTTGAGTGAAGCCAAGATATTTTCTCAAATAGATTTGGCAAGAGGTTTCCATCAGCTCAGAGTAGCAGAGGGTAGTATATCTTTGACGACATTTAGGACCAGATATGGGTCGCACAAATGGTTAGTTATACCGTTCGAACTGACTAATGCACCGGCTTTCTTTGTGGATTTGATGAACTGAGTTTTCAAAGAGCACTTGGATAGGTTCATATTGGTTTTCATAAATGATATTTTTATATAATCTAAGGATAAAAGGTAAGATGAAGTTCATCTTAGAGTGGTGCTTGAGATGCTAAGGCAGCATCAGCTGAAGGTGTAGTTTTCGAAGTGCCTTTTTTGGAAGAAGGAAGTGAAGTTTGTTGGTCATGTAGTCTCAGAGAAAGGGTTGTCATTAGATCTAACTAAGTTAGAAGCGGTGAATGGTTGGAAGAGACCCGAGATAGTGACTAAGATAAAGAATTTCCTTGGATTAGCTTGTTATTATTAGAGATTCATTAAGAATTTTTCACGTATAGCAACACCGATGACCAAGCTAACAAGAAAGGATGTGAAGTTTGTATGGACCGATAAGTGTGAGGAAGCATTCCAGAGTTTGAAACAGTTATTAACCTATGTACCTGTATTGGTTATTCCGGAAGGAAATCAGGATTTGGTGGTTTATACAGATGCATGTGGAACAAGATTAGGAGCTGTGCTGATGCAGAGAGGTAAAGCGACTGCCTACGCTTGAAGACAGCTTAGACCGCATGAGGTCAGATATTCGACACATGATCTGGAATTAGCTGTGGTGACTTTTGCATTGAAGGTGTGGCGACATTAAGTTTTGGGAGAGAGGTTTGAGAAACATACAGATCATAAGTCGCTGAAGTATTTGTTCTCTCGGAAAGAGCTGAACATTAGAAAGCAGAGATGATTAGACTTTATTGCCTCTTATGATTTTAGGATTGAGTACACACCAGGGAAAGGCAATAAGTTTGCAGATGCACTTAGCAAGAAACATCAGAATACAGTGTTGAGGATGGTTGTTGAGTGGAAAGATTTGGAAGCGCTAGCAGATTGCAGAGTGCAATAGAGATATGAGGCTGGGTCTAGCATAGAAACCATAGTGTTATCTTGTTTGGAAGTTTGAACAGTGATGATCGAAAGGATTTCTTCTAAACAGAAGAAAGATTTGGTATTAGCTGAAAATGATCAGGAAGTTAAGAGATGGAACCGAGAGCGATGACTTGAATGATTTCAGTCTTGACTAGAATGGGTGGTTAAGAAAGAAAGGAAGATTATGTATTCCGAATGTAAGAAAATAAGGAAAGAAGTATTGGAGGAATTCCATCGTTCGAAGTTCTTTATTCATTAAGGAGGAACTAAGTGTATTAGGATGAGAAGAGGAGTTTCTTCTTGGAAGGTATGAAGCGGGATATTGGCTTATGGGTAAAGTAGTGCTTGATTTGCCAACAAGCAAAGACTGAACACCAGAAGCCAAGTGGGTTGCTTCAGCATTAGATATTCCGGTATGGAAATGGGATTCTATTTCTATGGATTTTACTGAAGGGTTGCCAAGGTCGAACAGGGGAAATGATAGAATATGGATCATAGTGGACAGATTGACTAATAGTGCCCATTTCATTCCAGTTAAGTCAACCTGAACGGCAGCTTTTTTAGCGAAGTTGTTTATTAAAGTTGTAGCTAGAGTGCGTGGAATTCCTAGTAGTATAGTAAGCGATAGAGATTCCTTATTCACTGGTGAGTTCTGGAATAGTCTGCAAGACGTTTTGGAAATCATGCTCAAGATGAGTACCACTTCCCATCTACCGACAGATGGGAAAACAGAGAGAGTTAACAGAGTCTAGGAAGACTTTTAAGAGCTTGTGTTCTAGATTTCGAGGGATCATGGAAAGACCGTCTACATTTAGTCGAGTTTTCGTATAACAACAGTTATCAGACTAGTATTGGGATGGTGTCGTTTGAAGCTTTGTATGGAAGGCTATGCAAATCTCCCGTTTTTTGGTTGGAGACCGGGGATAGGTTGGTTTTTGGTGCAGATTTAATTACAGAAACTACAGAATAGATTGAGATCATTCGAGCGAGAATGAAGGAAACTTATTCTGGGCTGAAGAGTCAGGCAGACAGAAGACGAAGAGATCTAGAATTCTCGGTTGGAGATCAAGTTTCCGTCAAAGTGTCACTGATGAAGGGTGTGATTAGATTTGGAAAATCAAGTAAGTTTGCACCGAGATTCGTTAGTCCCTTTTCTATTGTTGGTAGGGCCAGGAAACTCACATATAGAGTTGAGTTACCGAGCAGTTTGGTAGGAGTCTATGATGTTTTCCATGTTTCTCATCTCAAAAATGTATTAGAGACCCGGAGACTACTATTGCACTGATTGTGCTAGAGGACTTAGTAGTAGAACCGGACTAGACTATCGTGAGGAAGCCATTTCGTATTGCTGCAAGAGATGAGAAGAGGCTTAGGACCATGACGATCAGGTTAGTCAAAGTCCAATGGAGCGACGATGATAGAGACTGTACTTGGAAGAATGATAACAGGATTAGAGATACTTATCCTGACTTGTTTGATGGTATGTTTTACCTCTTTGATTGATGTATTGTGTACCTTATAGTAATTCTAAGGACGAAATTCTTTAAGGAGGGGAGTTTCTAACATCCCATATTTTTGGTTACATTATTTAGGTTATTTAATTAGTCAAATTAAATAAAATAATGTGTTCATTAGGGGACTGAGATTTGATTTTATTAAGGGGTAGCCATGCCATTTAACCAATGAATTAAAATAAGAGTTAACAAGAAATAGAGGAGCGGTAAAATAGGAAAGTGGCCATTCTTATACCCTAAACCCTTGGCCGTGTATCCCATACACATTCATTTATGAAAAAAATTTAAACTTGTGGTCAGCCACCATTAACAAGAAAAAAGGGAAGAAGATTAAGAAAACCTAAGGAAGAAGCTAATTCAAATCAAATCCATTCACATCCCAATCTCTTTAATGTCTAAAGCTAAGGTGAATAAAGTTTACATCTCATATTTTTTTTGTTTTCAGTTTTAAGATGAAATCTGAAATATTTTGCATTGATTTGCCATGTTTTTGAATAATGGAATGATTATATATACTTGTTGATGATTTATGGTTGTTCATATAGATGTTATGACATGTTTTGAGATGAAAACACTATTAAATGACATCCAAATACCTTGCGAATTTTTATATAGAACAAAAATGATATTTTAGAGATAAGTTTCAATTTTAAGAATTTTCTGAATTCATGTGGATATTATATGAATTTTCTAGTGAATGAAATGTTATTTTGGATTAAAAATTATTTACGGCTAAATAGTTAATGGTTTGGGTCTGAAATCAATATATGCTAGAAAACATATTAAAAGTGCTTTTTTGGAATTTTTATTGAATTTTCCTAAGTGTTTTAATGGGTATATAAAATTATTTAAGGTATGAGACTTAAATATTTTATATATTTATGATCTTTTTATAAATCAATTTAAATTGTTAATTCTGGAAAGTCAGAAGTACTTTAGAAAAGAGAAGCTTGAAACCAATCACAATTTGACAATCAAGGTAAGTTGGGTACAAAAAATTGTTTAAAACGACAAATAAACATGTTTTTCGCTGTTTCGATGCTTTTGGCACTAGGTTCTGCTTCCTTACCTTCGCCTCCAACACTGTCGAAACTAATGCACATGGCATAAGGAAACTGGTACGTAGTGAATTAGATGTAGGCAGAAGGTTTAGAGTCGAAACCTAGGGTTCCGAAGGGGTTGAAGCACTACTTTGCTTTTAAATGAAAATGCGCCTGCATGCTTTCGACTAAGTAGCTTTCGACTTGGTTAGTTTTTGACTTGGTCAAATGAATTTAAAGAAATGGTTTCGATTGAGTTGTGCTTTTGTTTTAAATGACTAGTTTCGACTAAGTCGAAACCTTTTACCTGCCGCTTTCTTTCGACCAAGACGGTTTCGAAGGGGTTACTTTGTTTTCTGAAATTTGGCCACTTCTCCATAGCTTTCGAAGGGATTGTTTCGATACCATCACTTCTTTACTTAGGAATGATTTCGAAAGGAATGCTTTCGACTTTATAGGGTTTCTGATCCTTTTGCTCTACTAAAAGGTATAATCCAAATGGTTTCAACTGAAATGGTTTTTAAAGGTTTCAAAGAAGTAAATTTTTGAATGGTTTCGAAAGGTTTCCACATGTTTAAATTAAACCCAAGTGCTTTTGAAAGGTAGGTTTTGACGCCTTCGAAAGCTTTTAATGAATGGTTTCGAAGGAGTGGTTCCCCAGGGTTTCAAAAGGGTTGAAAGGAAAGGTTTTTCCTATTTTTTCGAAAGGCCATATTTAAAGGTTTTAAAAGAAGGATGCCTAGGATTTTAAAGCTTCTGAAGGGAAGGTTTTAATGCTTTTGAAAAGAAGAATTTGAATGGTTTCAAAAGGAAAGATTTGGCCTTTCGGCCTAGGTTAATTAAAGAGTTTTACTTGATTTCGAAAGGGGTGCTTTCAATGATTTCGAAAGGGTTGTTTAAAAGTTTGAAACAAAGGTTTTGAATGTATTGACTAGGCAATATAGCCTAAGTGTTTCCAATTCAAAAAGGGTTTTAACTTGTTTTGGAAGGATAGCTAATCGTCATTAGAATTCATCAACATTATTTTGAGTAAAATATATATATATATATAACATGGTAAAATAGCGTAGAATAAAGCTAAGCATATATTTTCCTTGTATTACTATGATTTATAACGTCAAATCATTTTGAAAAGGTTTTCAACGAAAAAGATGAAGGTTAGTTAACCTTAAGAAAATGATTCGGACAATTAGTCCAGTTTGCAGACATTTAGTCCAGTTTGCAGGCAGTCGGCTCAGTTTTCAAAAGGATAGTCCATTTATTACTTGTGGAAAGATATTAGTCACTTTGTTATAGCTTAACGGACATTGCTATTGTTATCATTATTATAATCAATATGATTAACCAGTTTGGTTGTAGGAAAAGATTTTCAAAACATATGTTTTAAAGATGATATTAGTGAGGGGAAATCTGTTGTGCTAAGTGGCATAGTCTCACTTAATACCAGAAACCGAGATGTAATAGTACTCTTCACACCAGGCTTTATGTCTGACTCGAAGTTTTTGTTTCCTCTTAAACCCTCGGGTGCTCAAATTGATTTCAGTAGGCTGAGGGTTGAGGTTTACAGGTTTTAGTTTTGACGAATACAGCTTCCAAAGACGAGCAAGTGGCTGTCGGATAGCTAATTAGGAGTTTCGGTTTATTTCCGCTATGCATATGAAGTCATATATGACTATATTTCTTTGATCAACCAAGGGGGCATCATCATATGTCACTCTTGGTGTATTTTTGTAATGATTATAATTGATCTTTACTTGGGGATCGTTATAAGATTATGTAACTTGAGTATGAATTATTGTTTTGAAATGTAATTAGTAAAATGTTGTTTTTTGATATATATGATTTTGTTCATATTCAAATGCTTTTGATATTATGGATACCATTAGCATTACTACATTTTGTTATCAGAAGTTTATAGTATAGATGACTGCATCATCTGTAGCGCTTAGCTTTTGGCCTCCAAATATGGAATGTTACACATTGATATAGAGAATAATGTATTTATAATGAAATACATATGTGATTTTGGTGCTAGACATGTTAGAAATCCGGTTACATTTGATACATAGTATTCAAAGATACATAGGAAGTACCATTGTAAACCTGTTCTTCGAAGTGAAGAGAGGATTTTGGGCAAGTTAAATTTCAAATGGGGAAATTTCGGATTGGACATAGTATGGGATATAAAAACCAATATAAAATTATGGTGTGATTGCTTTACTTTTCATACTTTCTTTTTACTTAAGCTCTATTACACTCTACAAGTATAATACTCATCCATATTATTATTAGATCCATGTATACACGTATGTTAACCCACTTTTGGGCAAGATAGCATACAGACGGATTTAACCCAATCGACTGCACGGTCATCGAGGTTGGAATACTATGGGTTTCACTTGACAGGACGGATATACGATCAATCATGGATGATAGAAATGATTATGAAGCAACGTTGAAAAGGCAAGAGGACATGATACAGAACCTACTCCGATAGGTTGGACAAGCCGAAGTGCAAAGTTAAGGGAACAGAGTTGCAGCGAATGCTGGAAATGAGGATCACGAAGCTAAAGTAGTAGGAACGGAGGCATTCCGGAATCAGGACCGAGAAAATTGGACAACCGGAATACAGGATAGAGAGGGACCATTAGGAACGGCCCCTGAACTAAGGGCCATGCCCCGAATCATGTTGGCTCAGTTCCAGGAAGGATACCAGGCAATGCTGTGCAATTTGGCATTAATAGGGAAGTGAACGCTTGTCCAGAAGAGTAGATTTCAGGATTCCCTCGTGAACTCAATGGGCAGGTCGGTGACAACAAACATAGGCTACCACTTGACGATAATGATAGGTTAGCGGACATGGTCAGACGGGCTATGAGGGGAGGATTGGCAGATAGTGATTTGGAGAATGTAAACAGGAGCCCCTTCACTCCTCTAATAACGCAAGCTAGGAATCCGTCGGATTTAAAACTACCATTGCTGGAGATGTACGATGGGAAAATGGATCCCATTATTCACTTAACAAGGTACGTGAGGCACATGAAAGTACTGGGGCATCAGAAGAGGTCATGGCACGATGCTTCTCTTTGTATTTGACGGATATAGCAGCATTATGGTTCAGGCAACTGGAAAGTGGCTCTATTAGCACTTGGACGGATCGATTGAGAGGTTTATGAGGCAATTTCGGGTCCACGTCATGGGACACAAGAACGTGATGACTTTAACATCGATGAAATAGTGGACGGGAGAATCACTTAGAGATTTCTTAATTAGATTCAGTGCGGCACTGACTTCAATGGATCGATCCTATTCGTCGATGGATTTAATGGCGGCTGTCTCAGGAATTACGGATAATTCGAATTTCAAGATATCGTTTGTTTGTGCCAAAATTGGTCATAAGCCCCGAATATCGTGAAAGCACCAGTATACGAATAAAAATCAGCGGTATTCTAACACAAACCTCAAATCCAGACAAAATAGAGAACAACAATTGAAAAATAACAAACAGAAACGCCAGATTTAGAGTGGTTTGGCTCCCTCCGGCCTATGAACACTTCGAGGTTAATCTTCTATTGATGTGCTTGCTGATTACAATGAATTACAGTAGTAATTTTCGAGTACAACAATGGGGTTTGAGTACAATCGAGATTTTGGTAGAGTCTGGACGTCGTCGGATCCAAAGTCCCTTTTCTATAGGCTTTGGGATGCTATTTATAGGTGTAGGATGCAAATATCTCGCTCAGATCTTGGAAGACCTCCTCTGGCACGTGGATAGTCCCACGCGATCGATCCCAGGCGATTTTGACTCGATCCGTGATCGATACGAACATAATTCGTATCGATCAAGATTTTGTCCAACGTAGCCGAAATTTGGCATGAACCTTTTTTAGCTTGTACGTAAGCTCCTGCGAGAATTTCATAGCATTTGGACTTATGGACTATGAGATATGATCGATGCAAGTTAGCGTTTTCTCCAGCCATCGTGTTCGTATTGATACATTTGTATCGATCTGTTCGACTCGATCTCGAGCTCGTGCATGTAAGATGACGTGGAGAGAGATTTTTGGATCGATCCACCCTTCGCGGCGAGTTCACCGAGTCTTATTCGTGCCCAATATCGGAGCCTTATTCGTATCGATCACTTCGCCTAGTTCGTATCGATGTTGTTGGCACTTAGTATCAATCATGTTTTGTCTTGTTCGCATCGATCAACTGTGTTTCGTGTCGATTGGCCACGTTGTTTTGTGTGTGCTTTGTATCGATCTTTCGACCGATACGAAATGCTTGATGTCCGATCGGTATGAAATGCATGCCATTGTCGATGGTCATGAAGTAAACAATATGTACACGAACTGGATGTTTGGGCGACCGATACGAATTGATCGTTATGAAATCGTGTTTTTCTAAGGGATACGAACAAGATCGATACGGCGTGGCCATTTTCGGATCGATATGAAGAGTGTGATTCCGGATGGATTCGAACAGTATCGATGCGAAGAGGGTGGAGCGATGGATAAAAATTCCCGAGTTTGCATCGATCATATCTTGAGCATATGAACTCCGATTGACTTGATATTTGAAATGTTGGCTTTTATGGCTTTGCTTGTCTTGCCTTTTCAATTGTAGCTTGATCCAGACTTAGACAAAATTCATCGATATCCACGGTGAACCTGTGATCTATAACCGATATTTGGGGTGAGTGATCACTAGTGTTCAATTAATTTTTTGATATCTCGGCCTTGCTAAAAGGTGGGATAACACTTTGCCCCCAAAACATGCCTTTTGGTAAAAGGATTGTTTTGAAATGCTTTAAATTAAATATCGTGAGTCCATGTTTTACCCACAGCTATAGCAATATCAATCAAGTTCGTGGCTGTTTGAAGCCGAGTCAATATCTACTTGTGGAAATCAGTAATAACATACTATGGCATCCATAGACCATTGACAGCCACATCGAACCCTTGCTAAGTCCATTCCAAACTTAATGATCGAATAGAAAGATCCTATTGTGCTTCGGCGCTACTTTATATCCCTTGCACTCAGGCCCCAGCGAGGACATATGACGATGTCTTGGTCATCCTAGACCGATCATAGCCTCTCCAGGCTCTTGCTTGATCCCATCCTGTCACTCTTTGGTGAAGGGGAAACAGCGTCGAGTGAGCCGATCCTGTAGCTCTTTGGCGAAGCGACAACATGCCATGCACTCTGGTTTAGTATCCCTGAACATTAAGCGATGTCATGGCCTAAATCCTAGGCCGATCATAGCCACTCCAGGCTCTTATCGAACCCCGATCCAGTCACTCTCTGGTGAATGGGGAATGACGCCAAGTGAGTTGATCATGTCGCTCTCCGGTGAAGCAACTCACTTCTTGCACTCCAGACTCTGTCTCTCCGGGTAGGGTCATAAAGCGATTAATTTTAAATTGACTTCCAATATTCATCATCTAACTCTCCAGTCAAGGGTTTATTTTATGAAATTCAAGTTCATTTATTAAATTCAAATTCCAAATGTCCAATCACAAACAAGGACAAATCTAGATACTACCTCTCCAGGCAAAACGGTCTATTACCATCTCAGAGCATACCTAGGGATCTCTCTGGTTCCCATACATGTGTAAGTGGAATAGCCTTTGTATTTTGAAATCAAACCTAAGGAGTTTAATCGACCAAAGTTCAAATCCTGAACTTGGCCCTTGCCATCATGATCAATTGATGACGAGTCGTGATCCCGATCTAGGATTAGTTCTATTAGATGGAGGCGGTAGTTGCTCAGGTCCTACGGCCGTTGTCCGATTTCTCACGTATTGTGGAAATCTACAACTTCTAACATGCTCTTCCACCTCATCCTTCAAATGGAGGTATTCATTAGTAGCATGCCCTTCCAGCTCATGGAATAGGCAATACTTTCCACTTCTACGTTCCCGTTCCATGGGATCTCTCCTGGGTGGTTTTAGATAGGGGAGCTGCCCCGAGTCTCCATGTAAATCCGTTCTTGGTTTGTCGTCAAGTCAGCGTATTATTTGAATCTGGGTTCTCGGAATTTCTTCCGTTTGTCAAGACCATCGTATCTATCATCCTGCTTCTGCTTTCCTTTGTCTATCCCAGACTGCTCCTTGGAGGTTCCTTCGCTTCGCACGATGTTTATTTCCTGCCTCTCGGCGCGTGAATCTTCTAGCCGAATGAATCTCTTAGCTCATGATAGAATTCTCCAAGATCTTGTGGTGGATCTCTTTCCAAAGAATCCTTAAATTACGTACCTTCTGCAACTCCTGCTACCGCCGCCAGCAAAATCATTGATGGATCCGGGCGATCTGCTGAAGCAACCATTGCATTAAATCATAGTAGAAATTCTCTTATGGACTCTCCGAAGAAGCTAAGGTCATCACACTTTGGGCCGCGTCACGTGGACCCTAAACTGTCTCATGAAGCGTTCCACTTGCTTGCCCCACGTTCCAATTGATCCATTCTCTAGCTGCCTAAACCAAAGCGTAGCCAAATCTATCAAATATAGAGGGAAACACCATGCCATCACTTCCTCGGATGCCCCTAGCACTTCCTTATGCCTGATGTATCTGGTAATATGCAGGTCGGGTCTGACTTTCCATCATAAGGTTCCAGCGTGGGTAACTTGAACTTTGGAGGGTTCCTCGCATTTCTGATATTCAGAGCGAACGGACTCCGACTAACTTCTTCTAAGCCTTTGCTTTGCAATCCTCCTCTCATAATCCATCGCACTAATCTAGCCATTCGTTCGTCTCCATCCTGGGTTATCTCCTTAGAATGTTTCCATCCTGCCTTCCATGTCCCGGGGGGTATTCTGGGCAATATTCTTCATGTGGTTCATTCATGTTGGCATTGGCTCTATCCCGTTGAGCTGCATCTATAGGTCTTCCAGTGTCAGATCCTGAGGGTCTTCCCCTAGGTCCTTGTTAATTGCCTTCTTGCTCTGCATTCTGGTCTTTGATCTGACCTCTGGCATTCTTTGTAACCCCAGCTCCTTGTCTTATGTTAGCAACAACTATAGCTTGTCCAATGTTTTATACTCCGGCTGTTCTCATCTTCTCAAAGAAGCTTTACATTGTTTCTTGTTGACTCCTCAATAATCTTTCATGAACTGAATCCATCATAGCCTCCATCTCATCCCTAGTGATGTAGATTGAAGCTTGACCCGCTCCAGCTTTAGAAGAGGCCTCTTGGCTACCCACTTGTTGTCTCCTTTCTCCTCTCTGTCTTCTTGTTGATTGTCGCGTCATTGCTTCCCAGATCTGAATCCTTAAGCCTTCAAGTCTAATATCCAAGAGGTAGAATCACTGAGTTAGGTCTTCTCAATGAAAGCACCCAAGTGTTTGCACCAAAATTGGCCACAAACCCTGAACATCGCAAAAGCACCAGTGTATGAATACAGATCAACAATATTCTAACACAAAGCTCAGATCCAGACAAACTAGAGAACAAAAATTGAAAAATAACAAACAAAAACACCAGATTTATAGTCGTTCGGCTATCTTCAACCTATGTCCACTTCGAAGGATAATCTTTTATATATGTGCTTGCTGATTACAGTGAATTACAGCAGTAATTTTCGAGTACGACAATGGGGTTTGAGTACAATCATGATTTTGGCAGAGTCTGGACGTCGTCGGATCCAAAGTCCCTTTTCTGTAGGCTTTAGGATGCTATTTATTGGTGTAGGATGCAAATATCTCGCTCAGATCCCGGGAGACCTCCTTTGGCACATGGGTGGCCCATGCGATTGATCCCTATTGATTTCGGTTCAATCCGTGATCGATGCGAACGTAATTCATATCGATCAAGATTTTGTCCAATGGAGCCAAAATTTGACATGAACCCCTGTGAAAATTTCATAGCATTTGGACTTATGGATTGTGAGATATGATTGATGCAAGTTAGCATTTTCTCCAGTCCATCATATTCGAATCAGTACACTTCGTATCGATCTGTTCGAATCGATCTCGAGCATGTGCATGTAAGATGATATGGTGCGAGATTCTTGGATCGATCCACTCGTCGCGCCGAGTTGACCGAGTCTTATTCATACCCAATATCGGAGCCTTTTTCATATCGATCGCTTCGTCTAGTTTGTATCAATGCTGGTGGCACTTTATATCGATTGTGTTTTGTCTCGTTCGTATCGACCAATTGTGTTTCATGTCGATCGACTACATTGTTTTATGTGTGCTTTTTATCGATCTTCCGATCGATATGAAATGCTTGAAGTCGGATCGATACGAAATGCACGCCATTGTCGATGGTCACGAAGCAAACAATATAGACACGAACTGGATGTTTGGGTGACCGATACGAATTGATCGTTACGAAATCGTATTTTTCTGATGGATACAAACAAGATCGATACGACGCGGTCGCTTTAAGATCAGTATGAAGAGTGTGATTTCGGATGGATTCGAACAATACCGATGCGAAGAGGTTGGAGCGATGGATACAATTTTCGAGTTTGCATCGATAATATCTTGAGCATACGAACTCCGATTGACTTGAAATTTGAAACGTTGGCTTTTATGGCTTTGCTTGTCTTGCCTTGTCAATTATAGCTCGATCTAGACTCGGACAAAATTCATCGATATCCATGGTGAACCTGTGATGTATAACCGATATTTGGGGTGAGCGATCACTAATTTTCAATTAATTTTTTGATATCTTGGCCTTGTTAAAATATGGAATAACATCATTGGAGCGGGATCCAATGATGGATCTCGGGGACTTTTACCATGAAGCGGAAAGGTTTCTAGGACACAAAGATGCGAAAGCTGAAAGATAGGGGAGAGAGGCTGAAATTTATTCGGTAAAAATTGGAGGTCTACCCAAGAAGGATTCAAACAGGGACGATAGAGGCAAAAGGGAAACGTACGACAGTGGTAACACATGGAAAAGGCAATGGAGGGAATCAAAATTATCCTCTTACACAGATTTGATTGAGACTCTAGAAAGGATTTATTTGGAAACTCGAGGATGCCTCCAGTATCGAAGGCCGACAAAAAGGGAACCCTTCGAATACGAGCGGGTATCGGGAAAGCATTGCCCATTCCATGAGCTAGATGGGCACAACACGAATGACTACAGGCATTTGATATCATTGAGGAGCATGTGAGGAATGGTCATTTACAATAATACATAAGGAATCGAGCAGTGGCAGTGGAACAGGAGCAGCCGCCACCAACCTCAGACAAAGATGGCACTAGATCTAGTCATCATTGTTAGCTTATTATCAGCTGAATGGATTTATGGATTAGAATAAGTAATGAATCCAAAGTAAGGCGGCTAAGTCACTTACACCTGTACATGATTGAGGACAGTCCCTAGGCATTCTCTAAGATGATGATATACCGTGATGCTCGGGTTTGTGAAATCTTATTATTTCTGTTTTCTATGAAATCTAGTTTCTTTCTTATTAATATGGCTATTTGGTTTTCTTTATTGCATGGACTTTTATTTTATCAATTGAACTTTGTGATGATTGAATTTAAATTAATGTAATAAATAATACAGGTCACGGATTATGGTCCCGACAGGAGAGACGGTGCAGTAACCGCGAGTTACAAGTCCTTTCGTCAGAGAGCGAAGGAATGGACTCGAACACGGAATAAGTCCTCGACCGAAAAGTCGAGGCCATGGAATAAAAAGTCCTTAACCGAAGAGTTGAGGTCGGAGAATATAAAGTCCTGGACTGGAAAGTCGATGCCAAAGAATATAAGTCGTCGATTGTAGAATCGAGGTCGAAAAGTATAAAGTCCTCGACCGAAGAGTCGAGGCCGAAGAATATAAGTCCTACACCGGAGAGTCAAGGCCGGAGAAAAAAGGCCATGGATAAGCCCTCGATCGAAAAGTCGAGGTCGGAGTAGCATAAAATGACCTGGCGAGGTCTATGGATTTGGACCCGAAGAGGTCCTAGCTTTGGATATGGACCCGACGGGGGTCTAGTTTTTGATAAGGACCCAGAGAGGTCTCGGCTTTGGCTACGGACCCGACGAGGTCCCTGGTTTGGGTTACATGACTCGATGAGGTCCAGACTTAGATAAAACGATCTGGAGAGATCGTTGATTCGGTTAATGGATTTGGAATGAATTTAGACTTGGTTATCGACTAAGAATAGTCATGGATTTTGTTAATGATCCGGAGAGATCAAGGAATTGGTTTGGCAATGGACTAGATTCAAGGTTGGATATGGAAATCAATGGATTATGGACTTTGAATTTTGGACTTATGACAATACAAAACACACTTTCCTATCGCAAGGCATGTTTTGGGGGGCAAAGTGTCAACCTGCCTTTTTGGCAAGGCAAAGTACATGCGGATTTAACCCAATCGACTGCACGGTTATCGAGGTTGGAATACTATAGGTTTGACTAGACTAGACGGACAGACGATCAATCATGGATGATAACATGATTATAAAGCCGGGATTCGGCATAATCAATGGACAAAAGGTATGGGATACTTGAAATGTGGGCTTCAACAAAAGTCGTGTAACGTCCCGCCTTTTCGTATGCTTCAAATCGACACACGTGCCGATTCAAACCATACGGAAGGGCGGATTGTTATGGGGTAAATAAAAAAACAAAGAAGAAGAAAAACAAAACAAAATCTCATAGCGGAAGGATAAAATATAATAATCAATATACAGTTCATAAAACTGATTACAAAACATTTGATTCTTCTTTATACAATAAATTTCAGAGTTCGCATGCCAATAAATATCAATGCAGCGGAATACGGTGTGTAGTGGAACCATATAATATATAATAATAATAATAATGAAATCTTCGTCTTCTTCCTCTAGAAATAAAGTCTTCAAATCCTGAAACGCTCGGACTGACCCGAGCGAATTGAAAAGACAAAATACTCGAGTCAGAACTAAAATATCTTATGTGAGTTAAATTAACAGAAATAAATATGAGTGCAGTAACTTAAGAGATGCTCGGGATTCCCATCTCCTAAGGATCCGTTAAACTATTTACTATGTAGTAATATTTCGCTATTATAATAATTTCTATAGTAAAATAAACTTACTTTTAAATAGCATTAAGGAGTTACCCAATCTCCCCCTTAACACAATAATAGTCCTAGTAGTCCATCCAATATCAGTGCATCTCCAGATCGGGGACTACCCTAAATATTTCACGGGCTACGGGAGAAAACCAAACTCGTACAAGGCGCGATAGGGTAGGTGACACGGCACAACTAGGCAATGCCAGGGTAGATATACCAATTACGCATCTGGGCTGGTGGTAACGCATAGCTGCAGCTACCGTCCACCTCAAGCCACACCCCCAAATAGAAAATCAAAAGTGGCCACCGAATCAATCCAAAAGTCAAAGTATAAAATCGAAGGGATGTGTCCGATCAAAGGTGCTACCTCAATTGGCCCGAGAATCGCTACTGTTTTAGCCACCTTATGCCAACTCATGGGAGTTGGATCCATGTATTTACCTCAAAGGAAATGCCGCCACCATCCTACTTCATTCTGGAATCTCCACCGCGTACACGGTTGTTAAAGTGGTTTTCGGAGTTAGCAGAGAGTATGACAACTTCTGATCCCGGTCTCTCCAACAACCAAACGTTATTATAACACCGCGGTCTTTTCAAAATAGTTTATACTTTAAAATCAGAATAACTATTCATTTCAAAACCATATAAATACGATATCATTTCTATTTAAAAACCCAAATCAATATGATATTAATTTTATATCAAATATTTTTTTTCAAAAAATCATAGTACTTTCAAATATATATACTGTAAACCCATAGCTTCGAAACATAATTTTCAATACTTTAACGATTTAATAATAAATTACTTTATAAATTAAATTAGCTTTTTAATTTCTTAAATCAATTCCAAATACAGATTTAAATTTCCAAATAAATCATTTAAATTCCATATATTTCAAAGTTTCAAATATTCCATACTTTCAAACTAAATCTTAAATTCATATATATATATATATATATATATATATGTCAAATACCTTTTACTATTATTTAGTTTGAAATACCTGCTTAATAAATCCAGTATCCTTTAAATAAAACTTCCAAATTCAAAAATTGAATATTCCTCAATTTATTTAGACTAGATATATTCACTTAAATCATCTTAAACCCGAATTTAGTTATAACACCATATTCTTTTTAAATCTAAATTTCAATAAGATTTTAACTAAATGAAATCTCAAATCATTTTCAAACTATCTCCTCAACTTTGATATAAAAATCAATATAAACTCTATATTAAAATATAATTTTAGTAAATACTTATGCATAATATATTTTAATAAAATCCACTTTATTATTAAACTTACTTCATACTTTAAATAATTTTATACATAGTATAAAAGCAAGAAATTAACCATATATAAAATAACCTTTCTCAAATATCCGTCATCAATATTTCATAAAACTATATATATATTTCTTTATAAAACCATAGAAAAATTATTTCAAAAATAATTATATATATATACCGCAGTGCCTATATAAAATTTTCTATCCTATGGTCAAGTGATATGGATATTTATCATTTCAATCCGTAATTTAAAATAAAATTTACGGTTATATATCATTTCAAACCGCAATCCCGAATGAGATGAAAATGCATAATAACTTGCAATTTATAACCATATAAAATTCAGCATCCATTCACCCAATATCAACCATCAATCATTTATTAAAATCATCCTCCAATTTAAATAAAACATCAATATAGAGCATATAAAATATAACAGGTATCAACGGACAATTTATATTCAATAATAAATTAATAATTGTTTAACTCACGTTTTATATGCAATAATAAATAAATTTAACTAGCAATTTATATGAAATACTAAATAAAATTTAATTGTCAATTTATTATGCAAGAATTTAAATAACAATTTAATTTGAATAAATGCAATTTAACTGAGATGATGTTTAAAAAATATGCCAAACAACCACAAGTAAATTTAAAATCACATCATATATCAATTTAACAAACATAAGAAATTTTAGAAGTTGTGAGTGGGTTAAAACACTCATCTTTTGAATTTAAATTGAATTTAAATCCAATTTAAACCCAAAAATTTGGCCATCTCATAATTCGTCCAAACAAGCGTCATCAAGTCCGGAATTTCAATACGATCCTAACAAAAAAACCGCGCGTGAATCGGAGTTCGTACGCAAGAGTTATAGCGATAAATGCGATTGGATTTCAAAAAAAACAAAAAAGAGAACATAATTCACTACCTCCACATCATCACACGTACACATCACCCTTCATTATTCCCTCGCGCGGATGATCTCCAGAACTCCAAACGTGCGCACGCAAATGTGAAGCCGAACCCAAAATTCACGCATCCCTTCCTATCGCACGTCACCAACGACGTCCTGACGTCGATCTCAAGCCACCAACGCATGCGCCTCCATCCCCTCTGCTACCGCCCCAAGCCCGGTTGGTTCAGCCGCCTCCATTCAGTTGAAATTCGAGAAAAACGTGCACGTCTTTTAGCCCAGATTCTGGCAAATCCGAGAGGCTCTGGCATGAATGGATGGATAGAGGACAACGAGATCTACAACTTTCATTTAGGAGTTGAAGCGAATCGATGATCGGATGGAGAGATCTAAAGGGGAGAAGTCGCGTGATTCTCGGCCATTGAAGTAGGGGCCGGCGGATGTATAATTTTTTTAGGGTTTTGGGGAATAAACAAATAATATTTTCGATTAGCGTGCCGTATTTATATCGCTGGGTCCGAAAATATTCCAAACTCTGATTTAAGCATGCTAATAGGCTATTCTAACATAAAAAAGCCTTCTGAACGCAATGGTACTGGTTTCGAAGCCCAAGTCCATATTTTCGTAGGTTACTGTTAAAGTCAAATTGGTTTGAAATGACAATAGTGCTTCGAAAAGCCCGTTTCGGCTCTAGAACGAAATTGAATCATCCCATATATTAAAACTATGTGTTTTAAAATATTTTAAAATTGATGGAACATGTTTCAAGTCCAAATTCCATCGTATGAAGAAGTTGTGCAAAATTCAGTTTATTTCAAATTAATTTCACTTAATTTCAATTTCATTTATTTCTAAGCGTTTTAAGCCAGTACGATCAAATGACAAGCCTGATCGTTATAAAACTTGAAATCCTACAAAAATTCATCGACGAATCCGATGAAACTGGTTTCGTCGAAATCCGAGTCAGTGGCCAAAATGGCTATTTTTCCATTAATTAATTAAATAAATTAATAATTAATTAATTAAATCAAAATTTTAAATTACAATTTTATAATTGACAATTTTATCACCTTTATATTTCTTAAGCATTTACAAAAATTTAAACAAGTTTAGATGTAAATTAAAAGTTGATAAATCTATCAATTGCAGTGTTAAATTCTCCGCTTCATTATATTTAGAATTTATAAATTAAATTCTCAAAAACCCATTTATTAAATTTTTAAGCCTTCTTATTCACATCTTTTACCAAAATAAGATTTCCATTACATTGGTTCATGATTTATTACATTATTATCCTCAAATTCCATTTTAATTTCAATAACGTAGTATTTAAACGTTTTAATTCCATTTTATTTTGCAAAAAATAACATTATTGAATTCTATACTTAAATTAAATTAATAAATCTCGCTTTCTATACTTCAAATTAACCGATAGTCATATTATGGATGGATTAAGCATTGGATCCAAAACTATTACATAAATTTCCTCATATACCATCTTCCTTTCAATTAACATAAAATTAAATTTCAATTCCACTTATTTGCACTAAATCCAATTATTAAATTTTAAATTCCAATAAATCCATAAGTCATGCCTTCTATTACCTTAATTCAACTAATTATCATGTTAGGAATAAAATTTACGTTACCTCCGACTATTCCTTTAATTTACCTTACAAACGTTAAATTTAGATTTTATTCCAATTGATTACCAAAGATTTATTTGACATGTTAAATAAACAAGCAACCTATATTAATTTCCACCTATTTGCTTTTAATTGCATTCATAAGTTCGTTACTTATCGATCCGGATTTATAATTTCATATACGCTAAATTCTTTTATTTCAAGACATTAATATACGCCTGTGTACCACTTAATTTGAATAAATATTATATTCCTAAATGTACTCCTATCAATTAAATGCATTAATTAAGGTTTTAAAACCAATAAATGAATTTTCCTTAATTTCATCCTTAAACCAACTTATTACTCTACATACATTGCGTATTAATTCATCAATTAACATACTATGAACTATCTTCCCAATTTATCAATTACTACCTTAAAATAAACTTATGTTTCTATTTAATTTTCATTTACAATTCCGTTACTATACTAACAATCATTAAAGTAAGGTTTATTATCAACAACGAACATTAAAATTTCGTTTCTAACATTGATTGTATTTTCTTTTATTATATTCTATTTATAGCTAAGTCATAATATTTGAATCTTAATTAAATTGTAACGTTCATTCAAGTTCATTAAATATTAACTTGCATTAACATGTTTTCTTAATTTAAAATCAAATACCGTTAATAATGTTTTATTACATAAATCAATTTATGTATATTCAGCTTTGACTAACTTTATTGCCTAAATTTACATGCAGTTACTTTTAATAAATAAATTATTACATTGGTTAATCAAACAGTTACTTTTATTTCCTCATTTTATATTTTATAACCAATGTAACAACTTACACTATTCATAATGGGATTTCCCTTCAGTTGCCAAAAATAAAATTTTATAACCATTGCTAAATTACATTCTTAACATTTACTTCAAGATAGGTCAAAAAAAATTATTTCTTCCTAATTTAGTTACAAAATCTCATTAATTTACCCAGTTTTAATTACCATAATTTACGGGTCGTTACACTATCCCCCACTCAAAACTTTTCGTCCCCGAAAAGGAAAAAAAAAGGGAGAAGAAAGAATTTAAATAAACAATACGTCTTATTCAAAATATACCCATTTTATAACCATTAAATCTTTTTATACTAAATAAATAAAGTTTGGAAATCATTTTCGAAAAATTTCAGAGTCCTAAATTTTACGGAAAATTTCGGCAGAGTCTCCTTTGTACGGAGAAGCTCGGGAGAAAATATAATATCAAAAATAACGATATATAACATATTTTTCCAAAATAATATATATCCTAACACGGGAAAATAATATAATAAGGCTATAAACCGTAATCCGAAAAACGTACCTATTAGTCGGGCAATTAACGCTTATTTTATGGAACCAAAAGCAGTAGCAATTGCTTCCTAACCTGCATTTCACTTATATAATCCAAAAGGTTAACAATTATATAAATGAATATTTAAGTTGTTCAACCACAAACAAACAATCAATTCAACAACCAATTGCAACAAACAGCATACAACCTTCATACCGAATTAACATAATTCAATCATTCATTCAAATAAACAACCAGTTGTTTGGGTTCAAACCTTTATATTGTATAGAATGAAAAATAAACTATCAAGTGCACCATTTACTCAATAGTCCTTTATGGAACTAAATAGATTATTTATTCATCCAAACAATTTTAGATTATCTTTGCCCAAACAACCATAAACCAAACAAACAACAATTTCAACCAATAGATTACATTCATTTTTATCAATTCCGTTTCATACATTAGTTGTTTGATTTCTTTTCTTTCATATAATGATTTAACTTTTTATTTTCATTTATTTCTTGCAAAATTTCATTTATTTTTTATTCATTTTTAATAAAGTCTCATTTTCCCTTATTCATATCATGAAATTTTCTTTTTGTTTTATTACATTCATTTATTCACTACTTCATTCATTTTATTTACAGTATTCGTCTTTCTACTTAATTTCAAAAGTAAATAACTTCACATTTACTCAAGTATATTATCATTTATTTATAACACTTACCTTTCTTTTTATTAAATTAGTATCATTTCAATTATTTACTTAAGTTCAAAATCATTTATTTATAATCCTCATCTTTCTATTATATTTACTCATAATCACATTTACAATTATACTTAAGTTTATAATAACTACAACCTCCAATTCTTATTTATTAAAGAATTTCATTGAATACTTTCGTTATTTCAAATTTTTACTTGCATAATTCTCTATTACAACTTTCTTATTAAACATTGTAACTTTTATTGTTGGGTAAGTCATAAATATATGCTTTTAAGAATGTAATTGAAAGTTATCCAAGTTTTCTCATTTCTTTTAATTAATTTAATGTTCAATAATTATATCCTTTATTTCATAGGTTACAATTTCAAATTTCATTTAATACTATTAATAACCTAACATTAAATCTCTTATTTCACTTAGGGTTTCAATTATTAGTTAAATTCCGTTTCACTATATTAATTAAAACTATTAATTAATGGAAACTTAAGAATTAAACACCGGGTTTAGTTTTCAAATTATTTTAAAATAATTGATAAATATACTTACAACTTACCTATATCCAAGTATTTTTAAAACAAATAAAAATTCACTTTTGTTTATCAAAATAAATCGATAGTAAAACCACTACAGTGGCCTTCCCATTTTGAAACTCGAAAATGAATGTCGATGATGCGTGCACTCATCACCGAAATTATTTTCCAACGACAAAGAGGGTAGTACGGAAATTTTCTTTTCGAAATTCCTTTTTAAAACAATCCTTTCAATTTATATTGAAATATTCATGTCAGAAAATACTTATAAACAATGCTATTATATTCCAAAATTATTCGAAAGAAATTTTCAAAATTCCCGAAACTAAAGATTTAAGTTTCTAATTTCATTTATCTTATTTTCAATCTTATTTCGACTATTAATTATAAATTTATTACCTAACACCCGATATATTGCAACCAAATATATATTTATCATTTAAAAATTTATTTTATATATAGAAAATATAGTAGGCAAAATTATTTCATTCACCTATATTAAAACCAAATATTATGTTGGTCTGTCCTACTAAATGTTTAGAAATCCCTATTGATGTCATAGCGTCCCATGCACCAACCAAAATTTATAAATACAAAATGGAACATATTAACACAATATTAAAACCTTTTTATAAAACTAACAAATACGCCCTCTCATATATATACACTCAACGACTCCCATAGGGTATTATTACCCTATTAATAATGAGTCAGACCCCACAAAGCTAAGGTTTATCGCTAAACCAAAGCTCTGATACCAGATGTAACGTCCCGCCTTTTTGTATGCTTCAAATCGACACACGTGTCGATTCAAACCATACGGAATAGCGGATTGTTATGATGTAAATAAGAAAAACAGAGAAGAAAAAAAACAAAACAGAATCTCATAGCGGAAGGATAAAATATAATAATCAATATACAGTTCATAAAATTGATTACAAAAGGTTTGATACTTCTTTATACAATAAATTTCAGAGTTCGCATAACAATAAATATCAATGCAGTGGAATACGGTGTGTAGTGGAACCATATAATATATAATAATAACAACAATGAAATCTTCATCTTCTTCCTCTAGAAATAAAGTCTTCAAATCCTGAAACGCTCGGACTGACCCGAGTGAATTGAAAAGAAAAAACACTCGAGTTAGAACTAAAATATCTTATGTGAGTTAAATTAACAGAAATAAATATGAGTGCAGTAACTTAAGAGATGCTCAGGATTCCCATCTCCTAAGGATCCGTAAACTATTTACTATGTAGTAATATTTCGCTATTATAATAATGTCCATAGTAAAATAAACTTACTTTTAAATAGCATTAAGGAGTTACCCAATCTCCCCCTTAACACAATAATAGTCCCAGTAGTCCATCCAATATCAGCGCATCTTCAGATCGGGAGACTACCCTAAACATTCCACGGGCTACGGGAGAAAACCAAACTCGTATAAAGCGTGATAGGGTAGGTGACACGGCACAACTAGGCAATTCCAGAGTAGATATACCAATTACGCATCCGGGCTGGTGGTAACGCATAGCCGCAGCTACCGCCCACCTCGAGCCACACCCCCAAAAAGAAAATCAAAAGTGGCCACCGAATCAATCCAAAAGTCAAAGTATAAAATCGAAGGGATGTGTCCGATCAAAGGTGCTACCTCAATTGGCTGGAGAATCGCTCCTGTTTTAGCCAACTTATGCCAACTCACGGGAGTTGGGCCCACGTATTTACCTCAAAGGAAATGCCGCCACCATCCTACTTCATTCTGGAATCTCCACTGCGTATACGGTTATTAAAGTGGTTTTCGGAGTTGGCAGAGAGTATGACAACTTCCGATCCCGGTCTCTTCAACAACCAAACGTTATTATAACACCGCGGTCTTTTCAAAATAGTTTATACTTTAAAATCAGAATAAATATTCATTTCCAAACCATATAAATACGATATCATTTCTATTTAAAAACCCAAATCAATATGATATCATTTTTATTTCAAATATATATTTTCCAAAAATCATAGTACTTTCAAATATATATACTGTAAACCCATAGCTTCGAAACATAATTTTCAATACTTAAATTGTTTAATAATAAGTACTTTATAAATTAAATTAGCTTTTTAATTTCTTAAATCAATTTCAAATACAGATTTAAATTTCCAAATAAACCATTTAAATTCCATATATTTCAAAGTTTCAAATATTCCACACTTTCAAACTAAATCTTAATTTCAATAAGATTTTAACTAAATGAAATCTCAAATCATTTTCAAACTATCTCCTCAACTTTGATTTATAAAAATCAATATAAACTCTATATTAAAATATAATTTTAGTAAATACTTATGCATAATATATTTTAATAAAATCCACTTTATTATTAAACTTACTTCATACTTTAAACAATTTTATACATAGTTTAAAACCAAGAATTTTACCCTATATAAAATAACCTTTCCCAAATATCCGTCATCAATATTTCATAAAACCACATATATATTTCTTTACAAAACCATAGAAAAATTATTTCAAAAATAATTATATATATATACCGCGGTGTCTGTATAAAATTTTCTATCCTATGGTCAAGTGATACGGATATTTATCATTTCAATCCGCAATTTAAAATAAAATTTACGGTTATATATCATTTCAAACCGCAATCCCGAATGAGATGAAAATGCATAGTAACTTGCAATTTATAACCATATGAAATTCAGCATCCATTCACCCAATATCAACCATCAATCATTTATTAAAATCATCCTCCAATTTAAACAAAACATCAATATAGAGCATATAAAATATAACAGGTATCAACGGACAATTTATATTCAATAATTAATTAATAACTGTTTAACTTGCAGTTTATATGCAATAATAAATAAATTTAACTAGCAATTTATATGAAATACTAAACAAAATTTAACTTTCAATTTATTATGCAAGAATTTAAATAACAATTTAATTTGAATAAATACAATTTAACTGAGATGATGTTTAAAAAATATGCCAAACAACCACAACTAAATTTAAAATCACATCATATATCAATTTAACAAACATAAGAAATTTTAGAAGTTGTGAGTGGGTTAAAACACTCACCTTTTGAATTTAAATTGAGTTTAAATCCAATTTAAACCCAAAAATTTGACCGTCCCAGAATTCGTCCAAACCAGCGTCACCAAGTCCGAAATTTCAATACGATCCTAACAAAAAAAGCGCGTGAATCGGAGTTCGAACGCAAGAGTTATAGCGATAAATGCGATTGGATTTCAAAAAAAAGCAAAAAAAAGAACATAGTTCACTACCTCCACATCATCACACGTACACGTCACCCTTCATTCCTCCCTCACACAAATGATCTCTAGAACTCCAAACGTGCGCACGCAAATATGAAGCCGAACCCAAAATTCACGCATCCCTTCCTATCGCACGTCACCAACGACGTCCTGACGTCGATCTCAAGCCACCAACGCGTGCGCCTCCGTCCCCTCTGCTACCGCCCCAAGCCTGGTCGCTTCAGCTGCCTCCATTCACTCGAAATTCGGGAAAAACGTGTGCGTCTTTTAGCCCAGATTCTGGCGAATCCGAGTGGCTCGGGCACGAATCAACCGTTGGATGGACAGATGAAAACGAGATCTACAACTTTCATTTAGGAGTTGAAGCGAATCGATGATTGGATGGAGAGATCTAAGGGGGAGAAGTCGCATGATTCTTGGCCATTGAAGTAGGTGCCGGGGCCTGCATAATTTTTTTAGGGTTTTGGGGAATAAACAAATAATATATTTGATTAGCGTGCCATATTTATATCGCTGGGTCCGAAAATATTCCAAACTCTGATTTAAGCATGCTAACAGGCTATTATAACATAAAAAGGCCTTCTGAACGAAATGGTACTGGTTTCGAAGCCCAATTCCATCATTTTCGTAGGTTACTGTTAAAGTCAAATTGGTTTGAAATGACAATAATGCCCCCGAAAAGCCCGTTCCGGCTCCGGAACGAAATTGGATCATCCTATATATCAAACTAGGTGTTTTAAAATATTTAAAATCGATGGAACAGGTTTCAATCCAAATTCCATCGTATCAAGAAGTTATGCAAAATTCAGTTTATTTCAAATTGATTTCACTTAATTTCAATTTCGTTTATTTCTAGGCGTTTCAAGCTCGTACGATCAAACGACAAGCCTGATCATTATGAAACTTGAAATTCTACAATAATTCACTGATACGGATCCGATGAAACTGGTTTCGTCGAAATCCGAGTCAGTTGCCAAAATGGCTATTTTTTCATTAATTAAATAAATTAATAATTAATTAATTAAATCAAAATTTTAAATTACAATTTTATAATTGACAATTCTATCACCTTTGTATTTCTTAAGCATTTACAAAAATTTAAACAAGTTTAGATGTAAATTAAAAGTTGATAAATCTATCAATTAAAGTGTTAATTTCTCCGCTTCATTATATTTAGAATTTATAAATTAAATTCTCAAAAACCCATTTATTAAATTTTTAAGCCTTCTTATTCACATCTTTTACCAAAATAAGATTTCCACTACATTGGTTCATGATTTATTACATTATTATCCTCAAATTCCATTTTAATTTCAATAACGTAGTATTTAAACATTTTAATTCCATTTTATTTTGCAAAAAATAACATTATTGAATTCTATACTTAAATTAAATTATTAAATCTCGCTTTCTATACTTCAAATTAACCGATAGTCATGTTATGGATGGATTAAGCATTGGATCCAAAACTATTACATAAATTTCCTCATATACCATCTTCCTTTCAATTAACATAAAATTAAATTCCAATTCCACTTATTTGCACTAAATCCAATTATTAAATTTTAAATTCCAATAAATCCATAAGTCCTGCCTTCTATTCCATTAATTCAACTAATTATCATATTAGGAATAAAATTTACATTACCTCCGACTATTCCTTTAATTTACCTTACAAACGTTAAATTTAGATTTTATTCCAATTGATTTCCAAAGATTTATTTGACATATTAAATAAACAAGCAACCTATATTAATTTCCGCCTATTTGCTTTTAATTGCATTCATAAGTTCGTTACTTATCGATCCGGATTTATAATTTCATATACGCTAAATTCTTTTATTTCAAGACATTAATATACGCCTATTTACCACTTAATTTGAATAAATATTATATTCCTAAATGTACTCCTAACAATTAAATGTATTAGTTAAGGTTTTAAAACCAATAAATGAATTTTCCTTAATTTCATCCTTAAACCAACTTATTACTCTACATACATTGCGTATTAATTCATCAATTAACATGCTATGAACTATCTTCCCAATTTATCAATTACTACCTTAAAATAAACTTATGTTTCTATTTAATTTTCATTTGCACTTCCGTTACTATACTAACAGTCATTAAAGTAAGGTTTATTATCTACAACGAACGTTAAAATATCGTTTCTAACATTGATTGTATTTGCTTTTATTATATTCTATTTATAGCTAAGTCATAATATTTGAATCTTAATTAAATTGTAACGTTCGTTCAAGTTTATTAAATATTAACTTGCATTAACATGTTTTCTTAAGTCTTACGTGATACCTTTTCTTTTCAAAGGTTTTTCTAAAGTTAAGCAATTTTAACCCGTTTACTCACAGCAGACCCATGTCTGACCCGAGTTTTTATTTTCTGTTTTATTAAACTCTTGAGTACTCATATTATGTATGAGTACTCAAGTGATTCAGGTTTGCTTGACGAATTCTGGAGGAGATATGGAGCAGGAGGCTTTCACGTGTAGATATTATGGTTCCGTTGTGTGTTATCTGATGTTGTTGTGTTTCTTCTTTCTCTTTCTTTTCTTCTTCTATCCCTTTCTTTCTTCATTGACGATGCGTCTTCCTGGAGATAGGAAGTTGGGTTGTCACAGTTGGTATCAGAGCTGTCACGACCCGTCTTCCACTAACCAGAAAGACGTATCATGAATTAAGAAAGAAAGAGATAGAAAGAGAAAGAAAGAGAAGAAAGAAGAAACAACAACCGAATCTCAACAGCGGAATGAATAAATTATATTAATAACAAAAATATTACATAGATATACAACAAATATCAGCGTTACACAGATTATACATCTCATAATAGACAGTTATAAACACTTGTCTAGTTATTACAACATAGTACAAAACAACTCAAACAAACGACTCAGAGATACCAACACAGTGGAAAACTAGATGACTACAACACAGAAGCCTCCAGCTCCATTTGCTCCTCTATAATTCGTCAAAGCCAACCTGAATTAATGATTTCAAGAGTTTGAATTTTCCCAAAATTTTAAACTTCACTGCTTATTTTAGTTTCCTGAACAATACCCAATTTAATTTGATTCAAATAAATTTTTAATTCTTGATTTAAGATTAAACATACAAGTTTTGTTTATGACATAAATCCTAATAGTGACTAAATCCATAGATAAAGAAATTTAAAACAAAGCTTGAATCTTTTTCTTAAAAACTGTAAAACAGAGATGTTTTATTGACATTCATCCACATGCATATATTATACATCTACAATGCACAGAAATCTATCAATAAACATTCACACAAACATTCTACAACTCGGTTATAATCAGAAGTAAAAGCTTTCAAAACATTTTTCAAAATATCAGGTGAGTAACACTTCTTATTTAAAACTTTAGTATGATCTGTTGCATGATTTTCCACACGGACAGCCTAGAGTTAGGTTATCAGGTCATTCTAGAAATTCAAGAGTTGCTATAGAGATCAGGAGTTGAAGCTGGATGGCGAAGCGTATTATTGGTATATGTTATATTTCTTTTCCGCTGTTTGTCGTTGTAAACTCTGATGTTGTATTGTATTAACTGAGATGATTCTTTGTTTTAAATATTATTCATTTATCTATTATATGTTGTTTCGCTGCGATATGTCAGATTCTGTCATTGTTTCTATCTTCTTCTTCTACCTCTTCATTCTTTAAACCCTAAAGACTCGTAGGTTTGTTCCTCTTTGGCTAAGTTGTTGTGGAAATTTGTCAGCTAAAAGGGGTACGGATTTGCGGGCTTTTGGTTTGCATGATTTGAAGATGTTTCAGATTTTAATTTTTTTGAGGAAGTGTGTTTTCTTTTGCATTTAGATTTAGAAAAAATAAAATAAAATGAAAGTGAATACGTTTATAAAAACTAAAATAAATATAAAAAGAAAAAAAACAAATTTTAAAAATGCCACATGTCTCTAATTCTAACATTTGTCAATTTGTAGAGTTTATTGCTTAACACATATCTCATTTTAAAGTTAATTAGTTATAATTGGGTTAATTTGTATTTTATTAAATGTTAATACAAGATAAATGTAAATCCATATTTAATATATTAGTTAATATGTATTTATTTATATGTAGAAAATTTTAAAATGAATAAATCCAATTTAATTAAAATCAAATACCATTAACAATGTTTTATTACATAAATTAATTTATGCATATTCAGCTTTGACTAACTTTATTGCCTAAATTTACATGCAGTTACTTTTAATAAATAAATTATTACATTGGTTAATCCAGCGATTACTTTTATTTCCTCATTTTATATTTTATAACCAAATGTAACAACTTACACTATTCATAATGGGATTTCCCTTCAATTGTCAAAAATAAACTTTTATAACCATTGCTAAATTACATTCTTGACATTTACTTCAAGATAGGTTATAAAATTTTTATTTCTTCCTAATTTAGTTACAAAATCTCATTAATTTACCCAGTTTTAATTACCAGAATTTACAGGTCGTTACAAGTCGAGTTGATTCGGGCTACTTGGAGTTTGCTTCGAGTCACTTGTGGATTTACTTTTGGTTTCCAAGCAGTTTTCTTCGAGTCAGGCCAAGTTGTGCTTCGGGTCACTTGGGATCGGCATGTTTCCATGTGGTCGGTGTTTACTTCGGGTCAACGCTCCTTCAACTTCAGGTCGGCATGTATTGTCGGGTGGGCATGTGTTATGGGGTCGGCATATATCTTGAAGGATTGGCATAAAATGGAGAGTTCGACACTACTTCAGGTCAAGGAGTAAGCTTCTTCGGGTCGGCAATAGGTTTTCAAGTCAGCACACAAACTTGGGTCTTGGGGTTGGCATGTTTCTGCTTGCTTCGTGTCGGCTATGGACATACTTTGGGTAGGCCTTGGGAAATCGGTTGGTATAAAAGCAAGGGGTCCACATATTTTCACTTCGAGTCACATGGCAGTCTGCTTCGGGTCATATAGGGAACTTCTTCGGGTCGGCTGTGAGGAATTGGGGTCCGCATGTTCTCAGTTCAGCAGCATTCTACTTTGAGCCATAACATGATTTACTTCGAGTCATTGGTCCACTTGCTTTGGGTCATTACTCGGGCTTCTTGGGGTCGACATGTTACATACTCCAGGAACAGTGGCCGACAATATAGACTCGACTATGGTTTTGGTGAGCCCGTATCACTGAAGAAGTCCAGTAACCTAGATTTTTCCTATAAATATGGTAGGCAAGGCTTCAAGAAAAGGGATTCTTATTTTGTTTTCCTTCATCTTCTACGTAAAGGCTGCTCTACCATTATTGTTTTACAAACTTTGAATTATAATTATAATCAATTCTCTAGAAATATAAAGGAAATTTATGGAGTGGACGTAAGATGGAGTTAGCCAAACCACTATAAATCTTGTCTTTCTACTGCTTTCTTTTTAATTTTGTTGTTCTTCATATTTATATCCTCTTCATAAATTTTATCTGTGATTTGTGACAATGAATTAATGTTTTCATCTACAATTAGGTATTACCATTTTTGGCACAAACAACATACACTTCCATTTGGTGTCAAGCAAGGATTTCAATATCGTTACATAATTTTGAAAAATAATTTTTTAGTATGGCTAGCATGGGTTATAGAAGGTTTAGGATGGATAATCCACTACATATTCTCCTCTCTTAATTTTTTTGTGTACTTTGGTCTACTCAAATGAGAATTTGTATGGAAGCTAGTGGATTTCAAATTTGATAAGATACTCAAACTCACTATGTAGCACCTACTGTTAACAAGAATACTTGGATAAAAAAGAATCATTGCATCCTACAATGCTAAAGCAATGAATGCTTTATGTTTTTCATTAGATAAGAATGACATTCTAGAGTAACGATGTGTAAGACCACACATGACGTATGGCACATGTTAAAAATCACACATGAAGGCACAAATAAGGTTAGGCAAAAAAAGTCAACTTATTGAAAAATCAATTACAGTCATTTAAAATGAAGCATAATGAAAGTATACATGTACTCACAATATCAAAATATATGTTATGACTTAACGGCTTTAGGATTCAATTTTATCGAATTTGATCTAGTATATAAAATTTTGGATTCATTAACAAATGACATAGAGAGGAAAGTCCTTGCAATCGAAGAGCAAATGATCTTTCCACTCTAAAAATATAAGAGTTTGTTAGAAATTCAATGTCATGTAAAGCTGACTAACAAACTAAAGAAGAAGACGTTTAAGAAAATTATAGCATTGTTTTTCACGTTGATGACGATGATTCAGAACTAGATAAAATTTATATAGCCTACATTGCAAAAAACAATCATAAGATTGAGAAGTTTCAAAAATTTGCAAAAGGGAAAAATTTTAGTATTAGCAGCAGCAACAACAATACAATTCTACCTAAATTAAGTGCATTGGATGTAAGAAATTTGATCATATAAAGAATGATTGTTCTAAGCTCCAAATGGACAAATACGAAAGATCACTAAAAAGAGCTATACATTTCAAGTTAATAGAGTTAGTGGCATGCCTTAGGGAAAATTATATAATTTACTATAAATTTTTAACTCTACAACAAATTATAATTCGAAATAAAATGTTTTATCTTTCTATTATATACTTGATATAATGTGTTATATTAATATAGGTGTATTTAATAGAAAATCCATAAATGATATGTTTTGTGATAGTAATTATAATGTATTGTAATCATGTACAATTTATCACAATAAGAGTAGACATATCATTTTAAATATTCCTAGTGAAGATATATCAAGAACGGATATCGATACATCCGATGAGACTAGAATACATAACACTCTTCAGATGTTGGGCATTGTATTACTCATGGCTATTGAGGCTACCAAGTGGTTACATATTGATAGTTATTGGATGATTAATAAATGACTCGCTCAATAATTTTCTGTTGGTTAATATAACTAAGGTCAAACAGAAAATTTCGAAGTGACAGTATTACATTGTTCTCTCGACTTAAGCATATTGTTGAACTTTAATGTTGATACTCCGCTTCAATAATTTAAACCGTGGCATGTCATCCACAGCATGACTATAGTTAGGTATGATTTAAAGCATTGAAAATGAAATAGTATTCGATAGAGAATTTTTCTCCTCCGTTATATAAGGTTGGTATCATGCCAACTGTAGTTAATGTCTCCTGTCAAAGCAGTTCGGTTAATAATAATTGTTATCATTAAACCAAAGATGTTGTTTTTGAATTATACAAGTTGAATGTGGAAGGTATTGGAATTTTGACCAACACCAAATTCCATAAGTCCTAATGTGATTAGGTTTGGCGAAGAGAATTGGTGAAATATTTGTCACTATGGTGACCAATTAAAATGGTAAAATAGGATTTTACTGAAACTCTGTATGCAATAAATTTCGCATGCCATTAGCTAATGTGAGTACAAACGTTAAAATTCGAATTATTTGATATTAATCGCTAACTAAATTTGCACCTAAGAGTCATACAACCACAATGTTGAATACTCTTAATACAACCAAATCTAATTAAATTATAATTGTTATAAATTAATTAATATTTGTAAAATATTAATTATAAAATTTTATTTGATTCGGAATCAGTATATAGTATGAATATAATGTTATATACACACATATCGATATACGATATCGATGTGCATTTGAATTTGATTTGAAATGCGAATTTACTGTTGTGGTTTGAAAGTGCAACTAAGCTCATTTTCCTAGTGTAGCAGTCGACCATAGACAGTGGATTAGGGGGTGATAATATTGATATTTTGGATTTGAATTGGTGGAAAACGAAAGGATTTGGATCCCCTTTTCCCCCCTCTTTCTTTCCTTATGTCAACCCACTACCTCCTTCTATCTTGACATCACTCTCTCTAGCTCATCCTCGCCCTATGGGCCGTAAGAATCATGTGCAATATCCTCTATCTTTTCAAACCAAATACAAAGTTAAATCAAATTATATCAAAAGTTTTGTAGATCTCTTCGATTGGTAGCACTTTTTGAAAAGATTCAAGTAGTGATTTCAATGTAGCATTTAACGTGTCATAAGTAGGCCATAACTGAGGTAACATTTTTTCATATGAATTTATATGTGTAAATCATCATTCCATTATACTATGTGGATTAGATTATATAATGAATTCTTATGTGTATTCGTTATCAATTTATTTATATGCATAATTGTTACACATATAGATGTTCATTGTACTTTCGGCCATATTAAAAAAATTAATCTAAGAAAAAAAGCATTTTAAATTAAAAAATTGATTTTTTAAACTTGTATATATTTATATGTGTGTGTTGATTTAAAGAAATATCATATGTGTGATTCGAATGTACATGAATTTAGAAAACATTTTTTTAATGTATATATTTATTATATTCGAAACATATAAGTTAACTTTTATTAATTCAAAACTTAAAATTGCAATTTGTTAATATTTACATATATGTATATAAATATAAGTGTAGGTAAATAGACATATATTTTATAATATATAGGTTTTTAGGGAAATGAAAAAAATAATTTTTTTCTTATGGAAGTTTCAAATTTAAAAAAAAACTAAAAAAATCCATACAGATTTATTATCAAAAAATTGATTCTTTCCATAATTAATACATGGCTGAAATAAATGTTCATATTATATTTATACATAATACAATATTATTTAAATATTTCCACAAATGAATTTAAATTTACGTTACTTAAAATATATATGATCAGATTAAAAAAAGTTATTATATATTTATATAAATATGATTTTATAACTTATTTATAAATTTAATATTTAAATTTACACTTTAAAAGATATTAAAATCTAGCTATCATTTCAAAATTTGTATTTTTATATTTTTAAATTTTAAGATTTAAATTATGTATATTCAAATTTATAAATAATTGTTTTGTGTTTGAATATGTATGAAATGTAAGTAATAATTACATTTATAATTTTATGCAAATATATATATATATATATATATATATATATTAATACTTTTTATTATATATTATATTATATAATACTTGACAACAAATATGTATATAAAGGGGCTAATGTGTCCACGGTATAAATTCCAGCACTTATACATGGACATGTTAAACATGCGCACTTTATATGTTGCGCATGCACGTACACGTACATAAGTATTTGATACATAATACACATTATATATCAATTATACAATCAAACAAGATCCTTTTATTAATCAATTAAATAAAATGATGATTTTATTTAAAATTTATTTAGATTCGGTCTAAATTAATTTAGGCTTCAAGGGCCAAACAAGATACAAAATGGTAATTTCTTGAAATTTTCCCATTTAACTCATTACATGCTGGCCTAGATCCTATAATGGTATTGGAGCCTAATAACTTGTGGTCTAAATTAGCAGTTTTAGGGCCAACTTATTAAAGACTATCCATTTGTAGGGTGTGTAGAAAGTAGTGTCTAGGTAGGGTTGTTGCGTAATCAAGTACCATGCTCTACGTGACTACAGACATGACCCGAATAATAAGGTAAGCCCAAAAGTTATCCCTAATATAAAGGCCCAATTTGAATTTGGAACTTGGGTAAAGTTTCAAAATCTATTTTGAAATTAAAATAAAATTTAGAATTTTAAAGGTTAAATTTGAAATAAGTGAAAATTTTGTAAGTGTTATAAAATAATTATGATAATTCATGAATTAGAATTTGCAAATTATTTTATAATTAATTAGATTAACAAATTGAATAATTAACTTAATAGTCAATTAACTATATAATATATGTACTGATATATATTACATTTTATAGTGTTTAAGGTGATGTATGTATATATATAATTTTAAAAATAAAGTATAATTAATAAAAATATTAATTGAATAAATAAACTAAATTTTAATTAGTAAATAAGATAATACATAAGTTAAGATATATTTGACTATAAATATTATAGCATACATATTCAATTTAAAATGTTTAATTGAATAAAAATAACTAAAATATTAATTAGTTAAGATCTAATTAAGAAAGTTAACATAAGATTATACATAAAATTATTATATAAGTTAACTAAATTATAAAATTTTATATAAGAATTATAAAATTAACATAAGATTATACATAAAATTATTGTATAAGTTAATTAAATTATAAAATTTTATATAAGAATTAAACTTATATAATATATGAATGTATAATAAAAGAAGGAACAATATGAAACCCTGAATAAATTTAAGGAATAAATACATACATATTGTACATATACTGTGATTTCTAATATACCCGATACTTGAATCATGTGATATTTCATAAAAAACATTATCCCATAAGTCAATTTCACTCAATGAAATATATTAAGGATTATGAACCTTTAATATAAAAGTTATCCTCCACCTTTTATATATTAATAGATTACTTGCGTACTCCTTGGTTTTGAGCTTTCCTCCAGTTTGAGATGTTATGTGTGGTATTATTAATATATAGAATAGACGAGGTAAGATACATGCACACATTGGTTGACCTTTCCTCAAGGAATGTGCATTACACTTAGCCATCGAGATGGTAGGTACAAGTGAATAATATCTGTTTATTTGTTGAGCCTTCCACAAGATAAATGAGATTAAGATGAGGATCACAAGGTTAGGAATTGTATATGATATAACTGATAAGGCGTTATCCATTATATGCAGGATTATGATTTGTTAAGCTTTCCTCATGGTCGGAATCCCATGGCATATGAGTCCTAACACCCACTATAGAAGTCGAACGACTTCTATTTTTCATAATAGGGTTTTTAGAAATATAGAAGTATAGTAGGTATCTTATTAGAAAAAAACTTGAAAGACTGAACCTTTCTGATATTGTAAGAATATTTGCTATATGAAGTTATAATAGTCTACACCAATAAATATGGGCAACTAATAAAATTGAAAAAATATTCACATCAAAATATACAAATGAACTAAATCAATATTGAGAAATATTAATTTAAAATATACTTTCTAATAAATATTTTTGCATGTCGTTGTTTCAAGAACCATGCAAATGCCATATTATACAACTGCTAATTACATTCGTAACCTGGTCACTCACGTGTTTATTTGCCCATGACTATGTATTGTCCTTTATGAGTTTCAAACTCCAAAAGCAATACAATTATATGGATGTTTGATCCATATTTGATCACATAAAAATGTTATATGGTAAAAAGTTATGATTCATAAGGCACGAAACCTAAATGAAATTGGTTCATTCGAAATAAGCAAGTAAACCATAGTGTGAGATCATGTATTCGATATAATCGATTGCAATAATGATCATATTGTAATTGTAATACTATACCAAAAGCTATAAGATAGATCTAAGAATTTGATCGTTGTCAATTTGATCAATTTACGTAAAGTACAACTTATTCGATATCCTTAAATGTAATGAATGGTCAAACACACTTTTCTAAAGAGTTTGCTATGATAATGTAGTAAAGGTTTCGATTTGAATGGTTCGACCATTTGGAAAGGAAAGCGAATGTACAAGAATGGATGTAACTAATGACATAATTGGGATGAAGCGAGTGAATGATTAGTTTTGCTCCATGAAGAGACATTAGAACCGATAATCGTGTAAAATAATAATGGGTTCTTAACAATGAACAAGAAATATGATTTATATTCTAATGTATTTTTGTATAAAAAGTTGTTTTTTATGAGATTTATTTCTTTAAGTGAAAGACATTTGATCTGGAATTTTGCTTGTAAACTAGTTATAGTGTATGAAATAAATTTATTTAACAAGTGGTTGAATGGAGCTTCATATTTCATATGCTATTGTAATAATCATTGAAATAATGTGAGCATACAATATAATGCTTCTTAGTGGACGCATCAAGTCACGAAAAATTATTTTCGTAAATACACCAAATATTATTTATAAAATAATAATTGTTTTCAGTAGTGATTGATAACGGACATAGTTTTATTTCAACATGAATATTACGGATATTTATTACAAGATAAAACTATAATATTGGTATTTGTTTTTGTTACACTCAAAATTCTTGAGAATAGGTAATGATACTATTGAAGGTTGGCAGTGTAGGGCTATCATACTTTGGAGCTATGACACTTTGAAGTTACCGCACTCTGAAGCTATCTTGTCGCACATTGAGGAGTGAAGACTATCAAATATTAAGAACAAGCCACTGCATATTAGGAGACCGAGCTCACACAAGTTGACTAATCTAGCTATCGAAGATTAATACTTCAAAGTTATCGTACGATGAATGATTAAACTATTGAAGGGTGATATTCCCAGGCTTTTGCATGTTGATTAATTTGGCCATCGAAGGTTGAGACTTTGTAATGATCCGTATTTTTAACTATTAAATTATTAAGTTTAATATAATTATTGAATAAAAATGGATAGAAATAAAATTTAATGATTTATTAATGTGGTTATTGAAAACGAACTTGAATAAAATTTGAAATAACCAATTTCGAAGATTTAGGCAATAACAAATATTGAAATGAAATTCTATGTATTGAATGTGTTTATAATCATAACAAGAATTGAATAATAAATGTTGAATTATTTAGATGAAAATAAATAATTGTTGATAACAAAAATTCATTTGAAATTTAATGATTATTAATGTAATTTATTGGATAATTAAACTGTTTAAATTTAATATTAGAAATTATTTAAATAATTGAACCTTGAATTTAATGTGAATGAAAATGATTTCAAAACTTGATTTAAATTTTGCCTAAACAAGAATGAAGATTGTTAACTTTTCAAATTGAATTTCGAAGTAAATAAACTGAAATTGGAAATTCTTCGTTTTAATTAACGGGTAAAAATAGTCTTTTTGGATACTATCTCAGATTTTAACAAAACCAGTTTCACCGGATCCGTAATAGTGAATTATTATAGGATTTCAAGTTTCGTAGCAATCAGACTATCGTTTGGCTGTGCGAGCATGAAACGCGTAGAAATTAGTTAAAGAAAGTTAATTAAAATAATTCGATTTTGAAATGCTATCTTCTGAATATGATGGAATTGGATCTTAATACCTATTCCATTGTGTTCGAAATGAGGTATAACATATAGAGTGCCAGGCGGCACGCTTTGTTTGGAGTTCAGAATTATCACGGACAAATCGGGTCGGAAACTTATATAAGGCCACGTTGTTTTCATTTTCGCGAAACCCGAACTAAACACACAGCCACTTCATTCTGGTTAATAACCGAAATTCTTCCATCTTTCCCTCTTGATTACTCATCATCCACTCATCAAAATCAAAGCAGAAACATAGATCTCGAACTCCTCTTCATATTGGACGGTTGGATCGTGGTGAAGCGTCACAAATTCGCCAAGATTTGAGCTTGAAAGGCAGCGCTTTTTTCTCGATTTTCACATAGGCGGCTGCGGCGGAGCCAACAGTACCCAGGGCAATGGTGGAGTAGGCTGTGGCTGTTGTCGTGGTCTGTCCCGATGGTGGTTCAGTCGTCAGGCAAGGCGCACATCAGTGGTTAAGGCCGCGTTGTTGGGTTGGCCTGGAGATATCGCATGACCGATGATGGATGAGGTAATGGTTAATTATATTATTTCTTAATTAAGTTTTTAATTAAAATTTTAATTATATCGTTAATGTTAATTAAATCATAACTTTTGCATATGAGGTCTGACACGAGTTGCGTTGGAATCGTATCGTCGTTTACGACATGGAATTGAAGTGGAATTTATTTGAAGCTGAAAATTTTTGAGTTTCAAATAAAGATGAGTGTTTTATAATGCTCACGAATTACTAAAATATTCTGATGTTAGTTAAATTGAAATCATGAAGTAATTTAATTCTATTGACAGTTGTTTGGTAATTTAATTGACATATAAATTTCCATATGATTTGAACTAATAGAAATTTAAATCGATAGTTAAATTTAGAATTTGAATTAAATTGCTAGTCAAACTCCTGATTATTGATAATTAGTTAACTATCATGATTTATGGCTGATTTGGATGTTGATTGTGATGGATGGCTATTGGTTGGTATTTTGGATGTTTATTTATTATATATATATATATATATATATATATCCAGTTATCACTCTGTATATTATTAATAGTATATAAAACTATAACTTGAATTATTTCGAAAAAATTAAGAAATAAGTTGAAATGATATATGCCTATGACACTTTGATTTGGATTGAAATGATATATGTCCATCCCTGAAATTGTAATGTTGAAAAAACTAATCACTTGGCCATAGGATAGAAAATATATACAGACACCGGATTGGTTAAATTTAACAACTTTAAATTCTTGGATTTGAATCTATTCAAATGATTTTTGATAAAAATAAAATAAAATTGAATTGAAATATGGGAATTGGATTATTTTCGAATTTGAATTTTGAAATGTTGAATTTAAAATTTGTAAGAGAAATTATTTAAAGACTGAAATTTGAAATTTGAAGTTATAATCGATATATAATTTGAATTATGGAAATCAAGTTGTTTTAAAAGATTGAATTAGAACTTTGAGATTTTCTTAGAAAAAGGGATTTAAAGTGATATTTCAAATTTGAGCTTGAAATTGGATTATTTTAAAAGATTTGAACCTTAAATTGAATATTGAAGTTAATTTGATTTAAGTGATTTCAATCGATATTCTAAAATTGAGCTCAAACATTATATAAACTAAAATGGTTTAAAATTGAGAGTTGAATTGAAACCTAAATCATTTGAATAGAATCAATGAAAATCAAAATTGAAATGAATTCGAATCAAAATTGAAATTGTAATTGAAATCGAAGTTAATTCGAATTGGAATCGAAATTGAGTCGATTTGAATTGAATTGAGATTGTAGATGATTTGAAATGAAAGATTTGAAATTGAATCAGTTTAATTTGATACTATATTCAAAATAAATTATTTTAATATAAACTGTTAAAAATCTATGTTTTTAAATATTTAAATTATTTTGATTTTCCAAACTATTTTACTATAAAACCAATTTTAATACTCAAACCATTTTATATCAAACTATTTAACTATTCAAACTATTTAAAAAAATTCAAACTATTTTTAAGAAAAATTCAAACTGGTCAAAGTTGGAATGTTTATATTTAAATCACTGATTAAAATGCGAGTTGGGTTAAAAATGAAGTTATAACCTAAGTTGCAATTTGAAATGATTTCGAAAGTGAAATTGAGATATTGAGGTGAAAATGACTTTCAAGCGAAATTGACATATTTGAAGTAAATATGATATTTCAAAATGAAATGATACTTTGAAGTGAATATGACATTCTAAAATCAATTATGGATTGTTTTCAAAATGTGAAAGTACCAACGGTGTGTAAAATTACGTTTGGTTGTTAAAGATACCAGAGCCTCTTATTGACATACTCTTTGTGAATATTGGAACTACTTTAACAACTTTGTACGCAAAGGTGACTACAAAATGAAGTGGTTGGATTTGGTGTACATTTGCTGGATTTTAAGAAAGAGAACGATGATGGATAGGCCCCGACAATTGTGCCAATTTGAAATGACTAAAACAGGACTGGTTGATAGGGCCAAGTGGGCTTGCTATCCCTAGCGGAGATCCATTCTTCGATTTTATCCTAGGACTTTGTCCATACTATTGCTTTTGATGTTGGTTTCGACTGGCGCACCTTAATTTTAAGACAACCTCCCTTTGACTCGATATGGGATGGATGGACGCGGTGGGCGATCGTGGTTATGATGCATCACCGCCAGCCTTACGACCCGAACTGGTACTATCCTACCTTGGCTATCGCCTCACGTGCCTTGTCATACTTTTATCCTTATATGAGACCACTATGGGTTTGGTTTAGCGTTGTCGTACCATGACGCATCCCTATCCCCCGACGTGCTATTGAGGCGTTATTTGCAAACTGTACGACATTGCTTAAAAATGTGTTAATGGGGATTAATGTAAAGCCTTAATGCTAAGAAAAATATTTATTTTGCGGATTGGACATTACATAGCATATCCTACCATATATAAATATTTGACGGATCCTTAAGAGATGGAAAATCACATAACATCTCTTGAGTTATTGCGCACCCGTTATACACTAGATAGGAGATGTGAAATCCCGTAAACATCTCTGATGCTATTACACTCGTGTTATATGTGATTTTGATTTGACTCACATAAGGATATTTTAGTCTTGACTTGAGTGTTCTGTCATTTCGTTACACTCTGGTCAGCCTTGAGTTTTCAACACATTAAAGATTATTTTCTGGAGGATGAAGACGAAGATTTGGTACATTATTATTACTATTATTGTTTCACCACATTGTTTGTTCCGTTGCATTATTCCATTATTCAGTTGTATTTATAACTCTGGTAGATGTTGTAAAAATTATAATTAAATGTATAGTATAAATAGCTTCGTGAACTGTTTATTTAATTAATATATTTTGTCATTCGCTGTGAGATTCTATATTTGTTTTCTTTTTTTTCTTTTTTTTCTTAATTAACTCCATTGTTTATCTATATCCAAATTTTTTGAGTTGGACATGTGTGGATTATTATCAATTTAAACCTTTCGAAATGTGGGTCGTCCCAAACTTCCTAGCTATCGCATGTTGATTGAATTAGCTATTGAAGGATGATATTCCTAATGTTTTGCATGTCAATTAATTTAGCTATCAGAGGATGACTAAACTATCACATATTGATTAATTTGGCTATCATATGATGAGGCTTTCAGGATATAACATATTGATTGAATTAGCTATTAAAGAATGGTGCTCTAATGCTATCACATGTCGATTAGTTTGGCTATAGATATGTGAGACTTCCAAGCTATCACATGTTAATTGAATTAGCTATCGAAGGATGATGCTTTAAAGCTATCGCATAGTGAAGATAGGAAGCCATCGCATATTGAATTATCAGGCTATCGCATATTGAGTTTGTAAAGCTATTGCAAGTTGAGATTAAGGAGCTATCGTAGGTTAGCTAATCAAGCTATCGAAGGTAAATATTTTCCAAAGTTGTTACATGTTGATCAAGCCATCGATGGTCAAAACACTAAACTACCACATAATTATTTATTCAAAAGCTATCGAGGGTTGGAATTCTTTATTCGTCTCGTGTTGGTAATTAGTGGGGCTATACGAAGACGATTCTTCAGGTCCACCGAGCATTGACAAGAGCTATCACATATTAAGGAATAAAGGAACTATCGTATGTTGACAACCAGAGATTTCGAATGTTGCAAGATACCTCCAAAATCAATAAACCCAACTGCTATGTGGAATCCTCTAACTGATTTAGCTATCGCATGTTGATAACCGAAGCTTCTTCTACAACAGCAAATCACAACCTTCAATTTTATCCAAATGACACATGTCACAAATCCGAGGGCTAGAGTTCTCTATAAATAGGCATGTACCACCTCCTAGAAAGGGGTGAATTCAAAATTGATCTTCTTTATTTTCATTTTATTCTTCACATAATAAAGAAATCTTGAATTATGATTTTAGTGGCCACTTGGACTTATGGCATTGTGCTTTTTATTTGAGGACATTCTTGACTAAGTGACCCAAATTACTCAAGCACCCTAAACCCCTCTTGAAAAGTGCATATTGGATTGAACTAAATTTCATCCTAACATTCAGTGTCGCTTTCATTGAGAATTAAACTCAAAGCATACAACTCAATAACCACTATTTGACCACTAAACTTTGAAAATGGGTAGATCAATGAAGAAGGTTAATGTTCAAATAAAAGGGAAAATAATGGAACATATGAACCTTGAAGAGAACGTGATTCCTCAATTCAATATAGAGAACGCTGAGATAGGTCAAGCATCAACACATATGGAAAAGTCTACGGAAGACCTTAAGACCATAAAAATACAACTTCAAACTATGCAAGAACTAATCGAGATACTCGTTTGTCAGAAATCTCTAAGGACGTTGCGAAGAATGAAAGAAACAAAAAGAAAGAGGCTGAATCTCCTTGAAGGAAAGTTGAAGGTTCAAATTTAAAAAGTAAGAATGTTTGTGATGACCCACAAATTGATGCCCTTTGAATCGATAATAAACCATACATGTTCGACTCAAAAAGCACAGACCGACAAAAAGTCAAGAGAAAGAGGAGAAGAAGAGAAGAAAGAGAGAAGATAGAACCAAACAAAACAATACAGAATGTCACATCGCAGCGGAAAACATATAATATCATATCAACGATCTTTACAAAAAAGAAACTATATATACATACAATGATCAGAGTTCAACAATCAATCAACAGTTATCAACCTGGAAAGTTATAATAACCCATCCTCACAATTAATGATAATATAAAAAACTAAGCAATGGACAATGCAGCAGATAATCAAACAAAACCGATGTACATGTATACGGAATGGAGATCTCCAGCTCTCCTACTGAAGCTCCAAAAGCACCAAAACTGAACCTGTAAATATACTCGGTTTGACCCGAGCATTGAAAGGGATGAACGCCCAGATCAGTCTGGTAAACTAGCTTAAGAAACACACTCAACTGAATTTATTAAATTACCAAACTTTTCCTTTATCAAAACAAAAGTATCTCGTAAGACAAGTCCACACATAAACACAGACATATTTTTACCTTACGATAATTGAACCATTTCATATCTAACCTCTTATATTATACTAGTGTCCAGTACACAAATAATATTTAAAATAGCCGAAATTGTTAACTTTATTAAATTCCAGCATATTGCCCAAAATAGGTAATAAAATCAAAATGGAAGATATGTGGTGGAGTTTGGATTTCCATACAAATGACCACGTGAAGGGAATACCTTCCAGCAGTACATCACTAGAAGAATGTACCGAGGACCATCACAAAGGATCCTCTACCAAAACAAGACCAGCCCACCTCTATAACTAGATGGTACCGAATATATCATCCTTCGGTCGTTACCGACCTTTACCTTGGTCCCTCTAGCATACAAACCACAATAATCAGATACATGATGTCATAGTGTGTAAAGATATATCTAGAAGAGGATGATCATACCCTACTTGGGAGAGACCCACTTAGCCCTGCTGCATCTAACCCTGTCTTGGCCATTTCCGGTTGATGAGGCCTGAGGCAACGATTACCTTTCACAATCACATATCACATCACTTTGAATGCCATGCGGCCATTTTCGTTGACTACTAATTGCCTTCCATAAAAATACAACCCTTAAGCTCATACGTCATAAGGAGGGTGTTAAGCTAAGAGAAGTTACCTTCTCTGCCACCACTGATGTACGTTTGTAAAAATCGATGTACATAGTCTTTAGAAATGCAATGTCAGACAAACATCCATACAAGCTGTCCAGGAACAGGACAAACCGAAGGTACTTTCCTACCATATCCCGTCGGGAAATCCCGAGGATTAGTATCGAATAGTCCTCGCATAGGATATTTCATAATGAAGAGACTACTGCTACAGGATGTATATTGGGATTTCAACCCCAAATGATCAACAAGAAGTACCCCACTATGAAAATCCTGAATATCAATATCATTACAAGCAACCTGCACAATCATCGCATATACTTTGGTCCGAAGTTGTTTTCGGATAAACCGATTGCGATCTCTTCGCACCAATAACGTAAAAGCGTTTCTCATCCTCACACGGCAACTAAATCTCATTGACGTATCACATATCCAACTTTCAACTTGTTATCCTTTGGGCCAAGAAGGAAGCTCGATAGATTGGAGTAATACTCCGCATTACATGAATCAACATCCTCAACACGAACGATAATCAAGCCTACACTAAAGGCTACGTACTAAGTGTACGACTAAATAGTTCTCACATCAAGTCGAGGAACTAAAATGGAAAAGTTTGATAGTCGATTATTTAACTATCGAAGCAAACAAACAAATATTCGGCACCATAACAATCACTAGGCCCTTTTAATTAATCTTTTATTAATTAAATCACTTGCCAAATATTCACTTTAAATTTTCTTTAAAAAGATATAATCTCAAAAAAAATTCTACATTAGAAAACATTTCCATATACTTATTTAATAATAAGTAATTAACAAATCAATTTATTTTCAACACTTAGAAAATATATCATATACTTAAATCATAATTAAGTATATTTTATTCTTTAAGGAAAACATTCTCTTTAAACATATTTATTTGGGTTAAAATGAATGTTGCGCAAAACATCATTATGACAACTCAAAATCACTAGTGTAGGGATTTGAAAATAAGATAGATATATAAATCCCATATACGATACAAAATATTTCCTTACGAAAATCATTTACTATAACAACAGTGTTATAGTCCATCATTTCCTTATTTCTCGAAAACGTCTATTTCAACAATGAATGTTGAAATCTATGTATTTGATACTTAACACATTTTAAAAACATCTTTAAACCTTTTAATTCCATTTAAAATATCATTTCCAAACATTTATTTAATTTAAAGAATTATTCACTATCCAAAATCGTGAATAAAATCCATTTACCAAATCCAATATTCTCTACACATTTTATTTAAACGATAATCAACTGTCCAAAATCGTGGATATAACTCCTTTTCCTCAATTCATTAATTCTACATATTTCTAAAATGATTATCCACTGTCCAAAATCGTGGATATAACTCCTTTTCTCAAATTCATAAATTCTACATATTTATTAAAGAATTATCCACTATCCAAAATCGTGGATGTAATTCCTTTAATAATCTTCTATACTTAACTTATCAAAATCAATGTTTATAAATTCCATTTATATTCTATAAAACCTTCTATTTCTAAAATCCTTTTTGTTAACAAATTCCTTTTTTATTTATATGCCAAAATCCCATTTATAGGTAAATTACTTATAAATATATTTATTTACAAAATCATTCTTTTAATTACGTCACAAATTATAAATCCATAAATCTTATTTACTTATAAAATTCATTCATAACTTCATTTTAATACTTGTGAAACTCCTTCATAATTCCATTATTCTGATTTATAAAAATTCAATTTTGTAAATCTTATTTATAAACCATTTATAATAAATTCAAAAATCACCATTTAAACTATTTTACAAAATAGTTAACTCGTTATTTCAAAAATCACATTCTGATTATATTTTCCAACAATCATACTTTTTATAACATAAAAATTATAACATTTTTTATTCAAAATAAATCTATTCCCTTAACACTTCAAAATTCAATAAAACATATATTTCGAAAATCACTTGAAAACCCTTTTTAATTTGAAATCACCAATTTAATATTTTTAATTTTTCAAAAATAGGCCCAATGCTGCAACAACACTAAATACATCAATCACATGTCCAAAACATCATATATCATATGATAACAGAATATATCATAATATTTGTAAATAAATCAATACGGGTGAGGAATCCAGTTGGATCCATCCAACATGTCACCTTCTACAAATATAAATATTATAATACGTGTAAAATGTCCGCTTCGAGGCAGATCCACGTACAAAGTGTCATCCGCTCATACACTGGAACGTATATGGTCATCTGCTCTAATAGGCAGGTATATATCCAAATATCAATCAATATATATCATATATCATCCAAAAAATTATCAATCATCGTAAATAATATTTATTCTCACTTATACAAAATATCAATGAGTCAGAAAGAGTGAGTTGTACTCACATTGATTGTAGTCGACGCGATAGCGATTTATTCCTATTAAAATTAAACAAGTGTTTAATTTCAACCAAAATTTTCACTAGCCCAAATAAATTCCAACTCCATAATGTAGTTCTCGTCAATATGGACCCAACGCAATTCGTTTCGTCAATTTTCGACCTCATGTGACAAATTTACGCTATTTTAAATATTGTACGAATTATAACATATATTAGTTTACAATTTTATTTTATATTTTTCAAACCCACTCATCATAGCCGTTGATTTCATGCTTCATCATCAGGGTCGTGCGCGGTAACTTCTTCCCTAGGTTAATACGTGCGCGAGCAACCCATTATAGCCGCTGATCCATCACACGTCGCGCCGCAACCTCCACTTCGACACCGATCAGACAACGCCAAACGAGACGCCACAGCCCACTCCACCTACGGTCGAAGTATCAAGAAGCTCGGTCATCTACATGCTTCAAAAATCATGCACGAAGTCAAGACGAACATGACCACTTTTCTCACTCCTCGCTGCGAATTGGATAATCATATATGTATGGGTTTTTCGATCTCGCTTAGCTCTACAATTCTCATGTTAAAGATTTCTCGAATTGGTTGATGGATTGGAAGAGATTAAAGGAGAATGAATCGAGTGATTTCAGCGTTAATATATTAAATGGCGGCATGCCTAGATAAATTAAGGTTTTGACAAATGATGAAAATTGAGGTCCTTTTATTGAAAATTTGCGTGCACTATTCATCGAAGATTTTTTTAAACTCGAAACGAAACGTGCCTTATGGCATTATAATGTTTAACCTCTATTCCGAACAATATAGAATATATATCGAGAGCCAATTCTATCGTATTTGAAAGATAGGTTTTCGAAACGACTATTTAAATTTAAAATTCACTTAAACCAATTTCTACGCGTTTTAGCTTGCCCCGGACAAACCGTAAATCCGATGGACACGAAATTTGAAATCTTACAATAATATAACATTATGGATCCAATGAAGCTGGTTTCATCGAAATCCAAGATTCTATGAAAAATGACTATTTTTACTCGTCAATTAAATATTAAAATATCCAATTTCTACAAATTAACTTTTAATTCAATTTTAAAAGTTCTGTAACATCATTCTAATTCAAATAGAATCAAATTCAACTTAATAAAACATTTTTATTCATATAAAATTCAAAATATAATTACTTACAAAATTTCAAATATTAAATTAACAATTTAATTATCTAATTAAACTCTTATATTTCAAACATAAGTTATCCATCTTATAAAATTTAACTTGTGAATATTTAAAATCGATTAAATATATGAATTTCAAATGACTAAAATTCTGGGTCGTTGCATTCTCCTCTACTTAAAACAATTTCGTCCTCGAAATAACCAAGCAAGAAAAAGTCATAAAAATCCATTAACTTTTCAAAACAATTCATTCAAATAGATTTCAAATTTATTTAAACTTTTAACTTTTCCAAAATCCATTCTTTGAACTTCTTGCAAAAACCTTTCTAAGTTTTTAAATCATACTTAGTTATTTTTTCAAAAGAACTAACATCGTTTAACTTTTAACTCAATATCAATTTTTTTTTTCAATTTTCTCTAAATTTTCTAACGCCTTTAATTTTCAAAAATTTCGCCAATGTCTCCTTTGCGCAGTTCGATCGTAGTAGGATCACAATATATATATATATATATATATATATATATATCACAAATATACATCTAATCATTGAGGATGAGGCATCTCGTAGGGAAAAAAGTGTAAAAGCACAATGTAATCCGAGATATGTACCTTATATATAATTAGTGAGCATATACGGCTAATATAGCACGAAAGAAAGCTCCAAATGCGAAGCAAGCACCATGCACACCTACTAAACACTCAACAAACAAATGAGAAACATGTATATATGAAAGTAATATCAATATACAACATATGCCAACAATTACTATATGTCAATATAGTAAATGCAATCAAAAGCAACAAATCCAACCATCAAACAACTATCATCCAACAAACATCCAACATCTATCCAATCAATCGATAAACAAATTAATATAAATTTATTTCTTATTAATGTTCATTCATATTCAATTAGATTATATTCACTAATTTACATTCACTAAGTTACATTCAAGTTGGTTCCTTTGAATTTAAATTCAATTCTATTTAGATTTACTTCACTTCCAATTCGAATTCAGTTACTTAGCTTTCAATTTTATTAATCCAATTTCATTAACACTTAATGGATTCCTATACAGTCAATTAACATACCAATGTATAACCAACATATCCAAATTTATTTACTTTTCTTACATTCAATTTGGTTCCGCACTTTTAATTTCAAATTGGTTTAACATTCAATTTAGATTGAATTCTAGTATTCACTATATTGACTTTTACAATTAAAGTTGAATTTCATTGTATAACTCAAATTCATTTTCATCTAACTACTTTTATCTCATTAATCCACTTTATAAATTTACTTCGATACCAAAATCAACTTCATTCAACAACACTTAAGTTATATTTCCTTTCAACTTCATTTACATTTACTTTCACTATACAACTTAAGTTTACTATGAATTTAATTCAAATTCTATCTCATTTAACTTTTACTTAAGTCAAATTCATATCACTATTCAAATTCATATTTTGTTTTGCTTAACAATTTTTTTTTAACCATTTTGAAAATTGGTTTTACTTACATTTTCTAATTTTATAAGTTATACAACTTATTAATTTAAACTTCCTAATTCATATTATATAATCACTTACCAGTTTAATTTTTATTTAAATAACTTATCTAATTCAGTTCAAATTATTTAACCTTCTTTAGTTAAATTTCAAATCATATATTTATTATGCTAACTCGCATTTATTTCAACTTTACCAAAGCTAAAATTTTATTTCATAATATAAGTTCAAAACTCATTTTACTTATATTTATCAATTAAACTTGGATTTTAAATTCAAATTTGTTTATCAAAACGAATTAAATTTTCAATTTATTATTGGTAGCAAATTCATCACATAGAAACTCGAAAATGATATTGATGTTGCTGCAGTCATCACCCATATTATTTCCCAGCAACAGTAGTGAATTCAGTGCTTTATATTCTTTTTAAAATTTCCTTTTTATTTACAAATCACATTTATAATTCTATGCTTATATAACTTCACTGTTTCACTTTATTTATATAAGATTTGTTTCAAATTTAGATTTATCTTACTTAGATTTATAACAATATAACATCTTTAATTTTGAAAAATAACTATCAAAATCAACAAGATTCAAATTTTCAAATTCTTTGTTTAATTCCATTTTATTTACAACTCATATTTATAAATATATTCGTGTAGTTTCATTTCTTATATATAAGATTATTTCACAATTGTAAATCATATTAATTATAATTTCATACTTTATAATTCATTTGCTTATATAATTTATTTTTTTACAATTGTTGTTTTTATTTAGATTATTCAAAAAACTTTTATTAACTTATATATATTTACATTTTCAAACAACCAAACAATCAATTTATATACACCAAAATGATTTTTGAAAAATTATTTCCTTTATATATAAAATATAGTAGAGGTAAATTAGTACATTTACCCAATTTAAAATGATATTATGTCAACTTGCCTCGTTTAAGTGTTTGGAAATCCCTGTCGATAATGGCATCCCATATACCGACCAGAATTTACAAACAGCTGAACGGATGAGCAAACACAATGTAAAACATTTTTTATATTCACTAACAAATACATGCTCATACCTATAATACACTCAACTCAATCTAGGGTGCTACTGTCCCTATCTATACTGAGTACACATCAAAGCTTAGGAATATACAAAATCTAAGCTCTGATACCATATCTGACGACCCACGAATCGATGTCCTCTGAATCGACAATGAACCACACGTGTTCGACTCAAAAAGCATAGACCGACGGAAAGTCGAGAGAAGGAAAAGAGGTGAGAAGAAGAAAAGAAGAAAGAGAGAAGGCTAAACCAAACAGAACAATACAGAATCTCACATCGCAGCGCAAAACATAAAATATCATGTCAACGATCTTTATAAAATAGAAACTGTACATACATACAACGATCAGAGTTCAACAATCAATCAATAGTTATAAGCCTGGATAGTTATAATAACATGTCCTCACAATTGCTGATGATATAAACAACTAAGCAATGCACAATGCAGCAGATAATCAAACGAAATCGATGTACCAGCATACGGAATGAAGATCTCCAGCTCTCCTACTGAAGCTCCAAAAACACCAAAACTAAACCTGTAAATATACTCGGTCTGACCCGAGATTTGAAAGAGAAGAACGTCCGGATCAGTTTGGTAAACCAGCGTGAGAAACCCACTCAACTGAATTTATTAAATTACCAAACTTTTCCTTTATCAAAACAAAAGTATCTTGTAAGACAAGTCCACATATAAACACGGACATGTTTTTACCATACGATAACTAAATCATTTCATATCGAATCCTCTTGTATTATACTAATGTATATATACAAATAATATTTAAAATAGCTGAAATTGTTACCATTATTAAATTTTAGCATATATCCCAAAATGGGTAATACAATCAAAAAGGCAGGTATGTAATGGAGTTTGGATTTCCATACAAATGACCAAGTGAAGGGACTACCTTCAGGCATTACATCTTAAGAAGAATGTACCGAGGACCATTACAGAGGTTCCTCTATCAACACAAGACTAGCCCACCTCTATAACTAGATGGTATCGAATATATCATCCTCTCGTCGTTACAGACCTTTACCAAGGGTCCTCTAGCATACAAACCACAATAATCAGATACACAACGTCATAGCGTGTAAAGATATATCTAGAAGAGGATGATCATACCCTACATGGGAGCGACCCACTTAAGCCTGCTGCATCTAACCCTGTTTCGGTCATTTCCGGTTGATGAGGCCTGAGGTAACGATTACCTTTCACAATCACATATCATATCACTTTGAATGCCACATGGCCATTTCCGTTGACAACTAATTGCCTTCCACAAAAATACAACCCTTAAGTTCATACGTCTCAAGGAGGGTGTTAAGCTAAGAGAAGTTGCCTTCTCTGCCGCCACTGATGTATGTTCGTAAAAACCGATGTACATAATCTTTAGAAATGCAATGTCAGACAACATCCATACAAATTGTCCACGAACAGGACAAATCGAAGGTACTTTCCTACCACATCATGTCGGGAAATCCCTAGGATTAGTAGCGAATAGTCCTCGCATTGGATATTTCATAATGAATAGACTACTGTTTCTGGATGTATATTGGGATTTTAACCCCAAAAAATCAACAAGTAATCCCCCAGTATGGAAATCTATAATATTAATATCATCACAAGCAACCTGCACAATCGTCGCATATACGTTGATCTAAAGTGGTTTTTGGATAAACCGATCCGGTCTCTTTGCACCAACAATATGAAAGCGTTTCTCAACCTCACATAGGAAATAAGTCTCATAGACTTATCACATCTTCAACTTTCAACTTGCTATCCTTCAGGCCAAGAAGGAAGCTCGATAGATTGGGGTAATACTCCGCACTACATGAATCAACATCCTCAATACAAACGATAATCAAGCCTACACATAAGGCCACATACTAAGTGTACGACTAAATAGTTCCCACATCAAGTCGAGGAAATAAAATGGCAAAGTTTGGTAGTCGGTTATTTAACTATTTAAGAAAATAAACAAATATTCAGCACCATAACAATCACTGGGCCCTTTTAATTAATCTTTCATTAATTAAATCACTTGCTAAATATTCAGTTTAAATTATCTTTAAAAAAATATAATCTCAAAATCATTTCAACATTGGAAAACATTTCCAAATACATATTTAATAATATGTAATTCACAAATCAATTTATTTTCAACACTTAGAAAATATTTCATATACTTAAATCACGATTAAGTATATATTTTATTCTTTAAGGAAAACATTCTCATTAAATACATTTATTTGGGTTAAAAAGAATGTTGCGTAAAACTTCGTTACGACAACCCAAAATCACTCGTATAGGGATTCGAAAATAAAATGGATATATAAATCCCATATACTATAAAAAATATTTCCTTTCGAAAATCATTTACTATAACAATAGTGTTGTAGTCCATCATTTCCTTATTTCTCGAAAATGTCTATTTCAACAATGAATGTTGAAATCTATGTATTCGATACTTAACACATTTTGAAAACATATTTAAACCATTTAACTCCATTTAAAATATCATTTCCAAAACATTTATTTAATTTAAAAATTTATTCACTTTCCAAAATCGTGAATAAAATCCATTTACCAAATCCAATATTTTCTACACATTTTATTTATAGGATAATCCACTGTCCAAAATCGTGAATATAACTCCTTTTTCCAAATTCATTAATTCTACATATTTATTAAAGGATGATCCACTGTCCAAAATCGTGGATATAACTTCTTTTCACAAATTCATTAATTCTACATATTTATTAAAGGATTATCCACTATCCAAAATCGTGGATATAATTCCTTTAATAATCTTCTATACTTATCAAAATCAATTGATTTTGGAATTATAAAACAAAGTTCATAAATTCCATTTATATTTTATAAAAATTCTATTTCTAAAATCCTTTTTATTAACAAATTCCATTTTTATCATTTATATGCCAAAATCCCATTTATAAGTAAATTACTTATAAATCTATTTATTTAAAAAATAATTCTTTTTATAATTTCACAAATTATAAATCCATAAATCTTATTTACTTATAAAATCCATTCATAATTTCATTCTAATACTTATAAAACTCCTTTATAATTCCATTATTCCGATTTATAAAAATTCAATTTTATAAATCTTATTTATAAACCGTTTATAATAAATTCAAAAATCAACATTTAAACTATTTTACAAAATAGTCAACTCCTAATTTCAAAAATCACATTCTCATTATATTTTCCAAAAATCATACTTTTTATAACATAAAAATTATAACATTTATTTATTTAAAATAAATCCATTCCTTCAACATTTCAAAATTCAATAAAACGTATATTTCCAAAATCACTTGAAAATCCTTTTTTAATTTGAAATCACCAATTTAATAATTTTAATTTTTCAAAAATAGGCCCAATGCTGCAACAACACTGAATATATCAATCACAACATGCAAAACATCATATATCACATGATAACAGAATATATCATAATATCTGTCAATAAATCAATACGGGTGAGGAATCAAGTTGGATCCCTCCAACCTATCACCTGCAAAAAATATGCATATTAGAATATATGTACAATGTCCACTTCGAGCCAGACGTGCGTACATAGGGTCATCCGCTCATACACGGGAACGTATGGGGTCATCTGCTCCAATAGGCAGGTATATATCCAAATACCGATCAATATATATCATCCAAACAATAATCAATCATCATAAATAATATTTATTCTCACTTATATAAAAATATCAGTGAGTCACAAAGAGTGAGTTGTATTCACATTGATTGTAGTCGTCGCGATAGTGATTTATTCCGATTAAAATTAAATAAGCGTTTAATTTCAATCAAAACTTTCGCTATCTCAAATAAATCCCAATCCAGCTCCATAATGTAATGTTCTTCAATACGAACCCAACGCAATTCGTTTTGTCAATTTTCAACCTCATTTGACAGAGTTACGCTATTCTAAAGATTGTACGAATTATAATATATATTGATTTACAAAATTATTTTATTTTTTTCAAACCCATTCATCATAGCCATTGATTTCATGCTTCATCATCAGGGCCATGCACGATATCTTCTTCCCCAGGTTAACACGTGCACGAGAAACCCATTATAGTTGCCAATCCATCACATGCCGTGCCACCAACCTCCACTTCGACATCGATCAGACAATGCCAAACGAAACGCCATAGCCCACTCCATCTTTGGCCGAAGTATCAAGAAGCTCGATCATCTACATGCTTCGAAAATCGCGCATGAAGTCAAGATGAACATGGGCACTTTTCTTACTCCTCACTGCGAATTGGATAATCATATCCGTATGGATTTGTCGATCTCGCTTAGTTCTACAATTCTCATGTTGAAGGTTTCTTGAATTGGTTGATGGATTGGAAGAGATTAAAGGAGAATGAATCGAGTGATTTTGGCCATTAATGTATTAAACGGCGGCTTGCCCTAGATAAATTAGGGTTTTGGCAAATGATGAAAATTGAGGTTCTTTTATAGAAAATTCGCGCGCACTATTAATCCAAGATTTTTTCAAACTCGAAACGAAACATGCCACCTGGCATTTATAAAGTTTTACCCCTATTCCGAACACAATGGAATATATACCGAGAGCCAATTCTATTGTATTTGGAAGATAGGTTTTCGAAACGACTATTTAAATTTAAAATTCACTTAAACCGATTTCTTGGCGTTTTAGCTTGCCCTGGACAAACCAAAAATCCAATTGAAACAAAATTTTAAATCTTGCAATAATATAACATTACGTATCTAATGAAACTGGATTCTTCAAAATCTGAGAATGTAGGAAAAATGGCTATTTTTACTCGTTAATTAAATATTACAACATTCAATTTCTACAAATTAACTTTTAATTCAATTTTAAAAGTTCTATAACATCATTCTAATTCAAATAGAATTAAATTCAACTTAATAAAACATTTTTATTCACATAAAATTCAAATTATAATTATTTACACAATTTCAAATATTAAATTGACAATTTAATTATCCAATTAAACCCTTATATTCAAATATAAGTTATCCAGCTTAAAATTCAACTTGTGAATATTTAAAATCGATTAAATATATGAATTTCAAATGACTAAAATTCTGGGTCGTTACATGTTGAAAAGAGCTATCTGGATGAAAATCGTCCAATTCAAAGACTAGATAAAGAATCAAAATCCTCATAAGTACAATCTATAAGCTCTGCTTCACAAATGGAATAAAAGCCAAAAAGCATGAATAACAAAGCAATAAAGCTATTTGAAAAACTTAGCCAATAAGATGAAAAGAGAAATAGTGGATTTGAAAGGGATAATAACCATGAATCCCAAGGCAAATAATAATTTCATAGAACTCCATTCACCTAAGAGATTATGATAGTCTCATTATCATCATATGTAAAGTTCCCATCAATCAAATATGATGGAACCACCAACTATGATGATCATTTTATGGCTTTCGAGAGCCAAATGGACTTATATGATGCTCAAGGGGTGGTAAAATATAGGCTGTTTCTGACCACATTTATTGACGCAGTGGCAAAAGGGTTTCCATGTTACTAAGAGAAGATAATTTACTTAGGGAAGCAATTTTATTATGAGTTTGCAACACAATTCTACACCTTAAAAGGGCCAACGATCGATGCAAGTGCATTTGCTAACATAAAATAGAAATTAGAAGAATTATCGCAGGATTGTCCTAAAAGAATCAATGTTAAAGCAAACAAGGTGGACAAAGTGAGCGACTGAGAAAAGTTAATGGTAGTAAATTCCAGCATGACTGAAAATACTCCATTCTAGAAAGAGCTATACATCCACGGTTGCAACGACTTGTAAGAATTTCACTTCCAGGAAGATAAATATATGAACGGATGAAATTTTTCACAATAAGAGAAGTCAAATAAAGAGGGGGTGTTATATGAACCCAAAAAAAAGGTAACATGGGATGAATTCACTAAAAGTAATTCTATTGAACCGAATCAACCCAGTTCTTACATATATGTTGTTACAAAAGATAAGCTTGAATACCCTACACTTTTTAAGTCAAGAATAAATCTTGAACCCAAAATAAGAGAAGATTATTGTGCATTTCATGAAGTTAATGGCCACAAGACTGATGAATGTCGAGTCCTAGCTGGAATCATTCAAAATGTGATTAGGAAAGGAGTGCTTAAAGAGTTTGCTAGAACTGATCACAGACCTTCTTAAAATGAGAAGCCTCCAGCTAATAACACAAATGTTTTGGAAAGCGAGTTCCCTTAAGATCTTTTATAACCAAATAAAGAATTGATATAGTTAGTGGAGAACAATATATTATAGGAATGAGTAAAGAAGTAAGAAATAGGTACATAAAAAAGAACCAAGAAAGGCATCTATTCAATAAATGAAGAACCACCGTCAAAAACTATTAAAAGTTATGTTCAAGTTCCAACTTTAATAACAACACCATGGGAATTGAGAGGAGTTAGACATGCATATAACGATTCGCTCATGATAACTGCTCAAATTGGACTGTAGTTTCATCAAAGATATTAGTTGATATAAGGAATGTCGTTAATGTCATTTTTAAGAGTTCATTTGGCTAAATGGGAATTTTTGAAGAAAAGCTTGAACTGAGCTTGGAACTAATCTTTGGTTTCAATAACAAATGCCTTACACTGGTTCGTCAAATTAAACTCTTTGTCTAAATTATAACCACACCAATATTCAATGATTTTTGAAACTGTTTATGGTCATGAATAGTCTTCTTAATACAATGCATTCTTCGAGCGACCAATGCTAGACAAGATTGATGCCTTTGTCTCTCTAATACATTTGTTGATGAAGTTTCATTGTAAGGCTGGATGAGGAACTATTCATGGGGAACCTTTTAGTTCTCGAGATGTATTTGCCACACTTGAACAATATAATAAAGAGGGAGAATCTTGTTATGGACCTATTTTAAATAGACCCAACTAAATTAAAACTTCTAATATTTGTCTCCAAAAACAGATATATAAGGCAAATAAGCTAAGTTATCTACCAAAAATGCTTCAAGTAGAGAGTAGGAGAGCTAAATCAGAAGAAAGAAAGTGGAAATAGATGGAATCAAATCAAGTCGATCGCGCTAAAAATGTAGCTTCAGAAGAGATAGTACCAGATATGGATTTTAGAGATGGGAGAGAAAATGTGCAATCTATGGAAAACTTGGAGGAGATAAGCTTAGACTCTCAAGATTCTACTAAAATAGTGAAGGTGGGAAGAAGAATGGAAAAGGATGTAAGGGAAAAACTGATTTCACTCCTGCAATTAAATAAAGATGTCTTTGCATGGACTTATGCTACCATGAAAGGAATTGACTTGGCAATAATGTATCATGCGCTCAATACTGATCCAAAATTTACTCCGATAAGGAAGAAGAAAAGGAAATTTGATAAATTCTGCAATATAGTTGTGTAAGAAGAAGTAAATAAGCTACTAGAAAAAAAATTCAATAGAGATGTGTTTTGTCCAAAGTGGCTAACAAATTCGGTAATAGTCAAGAAGTTTAATGGGAAATGGAGGACATGCATTGACTATACAGACTTGAATAAAGTATGTCCCAAAGATTGTTACCCCTTTCTTAGAATCGATCATTTAATTGATGCTACAAGTGGTCGTAAGTTGTTGTCCTTTATGGATTCATGTTCATGGTGTGATCAAATTCCTATGTTCAAGCCTGATGAAGAGCATTCTAGTTTTATGAATGATTAGAGAATGTATTACCACAAAGTAATTTCATTTGGGTTAAAGAACGCAAGAGCCACATAACAAAGGTTAGTGAATGTAATGTTCCAAAATCAAGTTGGAAAGAACATAAAAGGAAATGCGGATGAGATGTTTGTAAAGTCTAAAAATAGAATGTTCATGTTGAAGACTTGAACGAAATGTTTGGACAATTAAGGAATTACAAGATGAAGTTGACTTCACAAAAATGCTCTTTTAGTTTATAATCTGGCATGTTCTGAAGGTACATCATAAGTGCACGAGGAATATATACTAATCCTTACTAGATCAAGGCAATTAAGGACATGGCACTACCTAAACAAATAAAGAGGTGATAGGATTAAATGGGCGAATTGTGGCTCTTAACTGGTTACAGCCATTGATAAGTTTATTCTTTTCATTAACGTAATCAAGAAATGAAAAATCTTTAAATGGACAGAAGACTACTAAAAAGCTTTCTAAGTTAAAAAAATCATTCAAAAAAACCACCAATACTTTCTAGCCCGATGGAAGGAGAAGACTTGTTCTTATATATGGTAATATCGAAATAAGTGATAAGCTCAACCTTGATCAGAGGAAAAGATAGAATCAAGTTCCTAGTATATTATATAAATAAGAGACTAAAAGATGTCGAACTAGGTACCGAGTCATAGAGAAACTGGTTTATTTCTTAATATTGTCAGCATGAAAATTAAGGTTATATTTTCAAGTGCACTCAATCAAGGTTTTGACCAATTAACTATTTATCCACTAAGGCATGTCTTGAGTAAAATCGAAACATTGGGAAGATTGATAAAATGGGGGATGGAGTTGAGTCAATATGACATTGAGTATTTACCCTAGGTGTTAGTAAAAGGACAAGTCTAGCCCATTTTATAGCAGAATGTTCAGAATTTATCGAGGAACGGTTGGAGAAGAAAAGGAAGCTCAAACCAAAGTCGTAGTTATTTGTAGACAGAGGAACAAATGAGCAAGGAGCTAGGGCAGGCTATGTAGTGATTATGCCTGATGGGTACAAGCTACATTAGGTAGTGAAGTTGGGATTTTCAACAACTAATAATGTGGCCAAGTATGAGTCCATGATAGCAATTTTAACTTTATCCCAATAGCGTATGATCCCAATAACCGAGATATTTAGGGATTTTCAATTAATGAAGAACCAATTGAAGAAGGTATTCCAACCAAGGATGCCCTGTAAGCTCAATATGTAAAGAAAATCATTGAAAAGCTAATTTAGTTGAAGAATTTTCTATACACCAAATACTGAGGGAAATGAATGCACAAGTGGATTCTTTGGAAAAATTAGAAAGCTCATGAGGGGTACTCGAAGTCAAAATTATTCCTATTGAATTTGAAATAAAAACCCTACTATTGAGTTAGAAAAGGAAGAGTTAAATAATGAATCCTTGGCTTTATCTTGATCTCAAACTCAATAGCCATCCTGCAACAAGGAAAATCCTTGAGAGGAAACTATCTATGGAGAAGCCTTTGATAAAATAATAACTAATACCCACGAAGATCAACATGCTAACGGTTGGATGATGTCTTTGATCAAATATTTGAAGGAAGGAATATTGCCCAAAGAAATAAATGAGTCACGAAAATTAAGATACCAAGCCCCTTTATAACCTTAATTGATGGAATATTATAGGAGAAGGCACTCAACACCTTACGTGAGATGTATCACCCTAGAAATAGGAGCTAAACTATCAAGAGAATGCACGAAGGGTTCTATAGAGGTTAGCAAAAAAGGTAATAAGATAAGAATATTATTGTCCCCGTATGATGAAGGGCGCCATAACCAAAGTTAAGAGATGTAACAAATGTCAAAAAACTTCTAGAATTCTGCGGTATTCCCCAATTGAATTAACTATTATTACCAATCCATGGAATTTTGATGTATGGAGAATCAACTTAATTGGGCATCTCCCAGTCTCAAAAGAAGGAGCAAAATTTATTGTACCAACTATTAATTACTTTAACAAGTTGGTTGAGGCCGAACTGTTGCCAAATGGTACTACTCTAAATGCTTTGAAGTTTGTCATCGAGAATATAGTCACTGGATTTGGACTCCGAAATAAGATTATCTTTGATAACAATACTCAATTTGAGAGAAAGGAATTCACTCATTTATGTGAGAGGAATGGAATAATAAAAAGCTTTTCATTAGTGGCTCACCCAAAAGCTAATGGGACAGCAAAGGTGGCAAATAAGATCATTAAGAACATCTTAAAGAAGGCTAGGCAAGGCCAAAGGAAATTGAAAGGAGGAACTTTCCTTGTTTTATAGTCGTTTAGAACTTCTACAAGAATGGCTATTGGACGTACTCCATATTCTTTAATGTATGGATTTGAAACCATGCTACCAGTTGAAATCAAGATCCCCTCGTGTCAAAGGATTTCTTATACCTATAAAACGAACCAAGAGATGAAGAGATGGTCACTAGATTTACTTAACGAATTAAGAGATCGAGCCATACTAAGGATCTCCAAATATTATAATTTTAAAGTAAAAGGAAAATCATTCAAAAAGGGAGATCTATTGTGGAGAAAATACTAAGTATTCTGAAGATAGCCCACAGGGGACAAATTCGGAAGGACCACTAGTCGTTCATGAAGTTATTCCCTTAGGAACTTGTTGATTAACTAGACCAGATGGAAATATAATATCAAGGACATGGAATGTCGAGCGTTTGAGACCATATTTCACAACGGTGGCGAATAAAATGGATTGTCTTTCCCCAAATAATAGACCCAGACAAAGATATGATATGTTTAATTTGACTCCTAACCCAACGAGGTAAGGGAGATTCATTAAGAAAAAATACATATTATATTTAGGAGAGGATAAAAAAGCCTTTGGTCTTGCCGCAAGGCCTGACGGAAGCAGCCACCTAAAGTGTTATCCCGCCTTTTGGCAAGGCCATGATACCAAGGAATTGACTGAAAATCAAAGACATATCACCCAAAGAACGGTTACGTACAGATTCGCTATAGGTGCTGGTAAATTTTTTCCATGTACGGATCGAGCTATAATTGATATGGCATGACGAACAAAGCTATGAAAGCCAACATTCCAAATTTCAAGTCAATACGAGTTTGCATGCTCAAGATATGATCAATGCAACATAGGTGATCACATTGTTCGTATCCATCAAGCAACCAGAAAGAAACCTCCTTCGTATTGATTTGGTTCGAATCCATCAGATGCGCATGGCTTCCTATCGATCAGGGTAGCACAAGCTTGTATCCATAGAGAGCGGCGTTCTTCATATCCATCCTTCCTCATACTGCTTCGTATCCATCATCTCCAACTTCTTCGTATCTATCAACCCACGACCACTTCGTATCCATCGAAACCATACAAAGCAGCTACTTCGTATTGATCCATCAACACGCACTGCACTCATATCGATCAGCCAGTGATCGATGCGAACAGCACGAGATGAACCAGTGCGAAATGCACTCAATATTGATCGATACGAAATAGGGAAGTAACAATCGACACGAACAGAGCAGTGGTGATCGATACGAACAGGGCTAAAATGGGTCGATACGAATGAGGCGCATCAATAATATAGACTCAGTCACTCGGCATAAAATATAGATCGATCCTAAATGCAAGCGCCAGTCATCAGACATCACGTGCAGAATCATCGATATGAAGCTATCGACACAAACATCATCGATACGAATTCAACAGCCTTTGAGAAATCTAAACTTGCATCGATGATAACTCAAAATCTACGAGTCTAAATGCCACCAAATTTTCATAAGAGCTTGCGTACATCTTCAAGAACATTCATGATTGATCTTGACTCGATTGGACCAAATCTTGATCGATAATAATTTCGTTCATATCTATCACGGATCGACTCAAACGATCGAGGATCGATCGCGTGGACTCAACCACGTGAGAGAAGATGTCTTTCGAAATCTAAGAGAGATATTTGCAGCCTACGCCTATAAATAGCAGCCCATGACCTACTGAAAAAAGGACTTTTGGCTCTTCTACGTCTAGACTATACTGAATTCACTATCGTACTCGAGTTTTACTATTGTAATTCTTTGTAACCAGCAAGAAAAAGTTAACATAAGTCAATCATTCCATAGTGGACGTAGGCCATATGCCGAACCACTCTATATCTCTGTGTTTCTTTGCTATTTTTCTGATTATTATTTGAAGTGTTTGTTAGGTAATCCTCCTTTTCTATTTATTTTCTTCATTTTATCTCTTCAAACACTTCCGAAGAGTGTTGTGACCAATTTTGGTACAAACACTTTGGTGCTTTCACTGAGAAAACCCATTTTTTCTCCTGCTCATTGAATCTACTATCGATACCAGATTGCATAAATCTAAGAAGAAGATCCAGATTTCAAGCTTAAAGTCCTTCCATCGTATTCATATTTGCATTAAATCTAGGAGAGAGCTTCGCTACCCACAATGGTTAACACTACGACTACTTCAACTACTGCTGATCCCGAAGGACGGGACAGGTAGAATCCCATACAGCTACCTCATGCCGATCAGAATGTTGTCGTATCATCAGATCCGCAGGGCCCTGTCACTAGGAAAGAGTTTCAGCTGCTTATGCAAGAACTAACTTAGAGCCTCCAATAGCTCACTCAACAACTCCACACTAATGTGGAACTGAACAACCTATTGAACCGTCTAAGACGAAGGAGATCTAGGAGGGATCAGGCTTCTTATTCTTCCACTGAGAGTTCAGCCTCTTCAGATTACCATCATAGATCCATACGTCTACGGCTGGACGGAAGTTATACCCAAGCTACTGAATATTAGCATACACTGAATATTGGGCAACAAAAGGTTGGACCGTCAACCAGCTATTAGACTGGACCCTCCTCCCGAGGAGGTACTGTTCCTCATCATGTCATAGACAACCGCACTACCACCACTGCCACTGAATTGGGAGTTGATACCCGATAGATCCGAAACATCACCAACATGAACATACTCCCGAACCATATGTTCCAGAGAACTTAGAACAAAGGAGGTGGGATATGGACCGTCGACCGCGATATGCCCAACCTCGCATTGTGGAACCCAACCACACCTTGGCCCAGCATGATCAAAATGTCCAAATGCCGGACATCCCAATAAAGATCCGTCAGATGATCCGAGAGAATCAAGGCCTCACCAATGATGACTGGGGAATCTCCCAGAGTCATACTCCTTTTACTGATGAGATACTCTATGCTGAACCACCTCGACGATTCAGGATGCTGACTTTACCCGTTTATGAAGGGAGCTTTGATCCTAATCAACATATCTTAAAGTATGAGTGATTAACGAACGCTGCAAGATCTGATGATGCAGTTAAGTGTCGAAATTTCTCAATCTCTCTACAGGGCATAGCGATTATGTGGTTCACCCATTTACCACCTCGATCTATCTCCTGTTTTGATTAGTTGGCGACCAAGTTTGTTGAGCATTTCTGCATGCATGTAATGAGGTCGAAGGATGTTAACACTTTTTCTAATGTCACTCAAGCTCCTAGAGAGACACTCAAACATTATTTGGAGAGAATTTATGCTGCGTGCGTTGAGATTGGCAATCCCAATGATAACTCTATTATGATGGCACTGACTAAGGGGATTGATCACGATTCTGAGTTTAACAACTGGTTAGTCGGAAAACTTCCTATGTCATTGGACCATTTCTATTCCAAGGCAGCCCAATTCTTGAGAAGAGAGGATGCGAAGCAGTCTAGGAAAAAGGATGATGCAGGGACTAGTGTGGAAGGGATTCAAAGCAATGTTGCTGTTAAAAAACCGGGGAGAGTTTTGGAAAAGTGCAATTGAACATATAGAATTAAAAAATTAACAGAAAGATAATGGAAATCATAATAGAAAACGAGATCAAAATCGTGGACCACGACGTAGGGCTCCCATGTTTTACAATTATACTCCTTTGAATACGTCGTTGGAAAACGTGTATTACAGACTTGCAATACTATTCAGTACAAGGAACCTGCTCTGAAGCAATCGTGGAAAAATATATCCAGACTTGGAAGTTTTGTTGATTCCACGAAACCACGACCATAACACGATTGAGTGCCTTTATTTGTAGGATATCGTTGAGAAGTTGATACGTGAGAGAAAATTGGAGCAGTTTGTGCGAGCTCCGCAGTCTGAGGTGCGGGCTCATCAAATCAAAACCATGTACCGAATCAGGCGAGACCGGAGGAACCCGCTCATACCGGTGGGAGATTGGTGATAAATACTATTAGTGGTGGTCCTCATCCAGCAGACCAAAGATGGAAGGAAATGGAGTCGTATGCCAGTTCTGTTAGGCATGCGAGCTTCGAGTGTTGTTATAATTTGGAAGATGGGGCTCCGGCCAAGCAACCGAAAACGATGAATGACGACATCATCTTTCGAGATAGATACGACAGAGTTGAAGCACCAACCATCGATCCACTTGCCTTATCAGCTCAAATAGGTCCTACTTGGATGAAGAGGATCTTAGTAGACAGTGTAATTTCTTTGAATATATTGTTTAAGAGAGTCTATGACCAAATGAAAAACGGAAACTAAAGATTTGAAGCCTTGTCGATCTCGCATTCATGGCTTCAGTGGGAGTGCAACTATACCCACTGGAGTGGTGGAACTACCAGTGGAGTTGAGAATCAGAGAATGCTGGAGTGTTTGGATGCTACAATTTGTTGTGTTGGATATAGACTCGCCATACAATGCTTTCTTGTGCCAACCGACCCTAGCTGAATTCAGGGCTGCAACTGCCCCTTGGTATTTAACCCTAAAATTCCCTACCGACAAAGGAGTCGGAGTCATTCAGGGAGACCAAGCTACTGGATGAGCCTGTTATGTTGCTGAGCTGCGAGAGGTGCAGCGAAAGAAAAAGGAAATGGCTTAAAGGAATCTCTCTGCGTCCGCTTTGTTAAGAATAAACAATTGACGCCTGGGCCTAGGCCCATGCACCACAACCAATTCCCAAGGGATATTGACTCGAGAGATATCGAAAGTGAAGAGGAAAGTAAAGACAGTGAAGCTTCTCCAGCCGAGCTGACAATCGATGTCCCGATCGACGATAATGACGATTTTAAAATGATAAAGATTAGATCTCAGTTAAGCCAACAAGAAGAATTGGTTGAATTTCTTCGGGAAAACCTTGGCGTGTTTGCCTGGACACATTCTGACATGTGTGAAATCTCCCCGGACATCGCGAGCCACGCATTGAACATTGACCTGCGGCACGTCCCGATCAAACATAAAAGGCGTGGTATGGATCTAGGAAGATCAGTCGCCCTTAAGGAGGAGGTAGATAAGCTTAAATCGAACGAATTTATTCGAGATGCAGAATGGGTATTCAATCCTGTACTTGTTCAAAAGCCGAATGGGAAATGGAGAACGTGTGTTGATTACTCTGACTTGAATAAAGATTGCCCCAAAGACAGTTTTCCACTTCCTCAAATCGATCAGCTCGTAGATTCAACGGCTGGACATGAACTTTTATCCTTCATGGATGCGTATTCTGGCTACAACCAGATACCCACGCACTACCCGACTAGGAGTATTCCAGCTTCATGACCGATTTGGGACTTTATTGCTACAAAGTTATGCCTTTCGGGCTCAAGAACGCTGGAGAAACTTACCAACGGTTAGTTAACTGAATGTTCGCTAATCATATTGGGAAAACCATGGAGGTATATGTAAATGACATGCTAGTGAAGTCGCAATTCTCCACCGATCATTTCAAAGACCTGGAATCAATGTTGAATATCCTTCGAGAATATAGAATGAAGCTCAATCCGTTGAAATGTCACTTTAGGGTCGCATTAGGAAAATTCCTTGGGTTTATCGTCAATGCTCGAGGAATTGAAGCCAATCCCGAAAAGATCTGGACAATTAGAAATCTTAAGACTCCAAGAAGTATAAAGCAAGTCCAGAGCCTCAACGAAAAGTAGCAGCACTGAGCAGGTTCATTTCAAAATCCACTGACAAATGCATTCCCTTCTTCGATTTGATTAGAAAAGGGAAACGATACTTTGAATGGACTACGAAATGTGAGGACGCATTCCAAGCGCTAATTCAACAGCTCTCCACGCCGCCTATTCTGTCAAAGCCTATTGATCATGGGAAATTGTACATTTACTTAGCGGTGTCAGAAAACGCAATCAGTGCTGCCCTAATTCGGGAGGAAGACTGAACACAAAAGCTGGTCTACTACATTAGCGACCGACTGATCGGAGCTGAGAGAAATTATTCGAAGCTAGAGAAGTTGGCTTATTTGTAGTTATTGCCTCAAGGAAGCTCCGTTCGTACTTCCAAGCTCATCCTATTATCGTTTACACCCACCAGCACTTATGAAAGGTCCTTCCGCAGCCTGAGACATCTGGTAGGTTACTTAAGTGGAATATCGAGTTAAGTCAATTTGACATTACTTACGCTCCAAGGCGAGCCATTTAAGGACAAGTCGTAGTAGATTTCATAGCTGAATTTACTATCTCATAGGACTTGCCCAAAGCCATTGAATCTACCAAGTATATCTGGAAGCTACATACGGGTGGTGCATCAAATGACTGTTGCTCAAGTGCTGGAGTTGTGCTTAAAACTCCCAAAGGTTGATCTATATGCTATGCTTTAAAGTTTGATTTTCGTGCAACCAATAGCGAAGCTGAATATGAGGCCCTGCTTGCCGGATTGAGACTTGCCAAAGATTTAAAAATCATTGCTGTGGAGATTTATTGTGATTCGCAATTGGTCGTGTGCCAAGTTCGGGGGGGAATACCAGGCCAAGGACCGAGGACCGACTGGTTACCTTGCTTGGGTTCAGGAAATATTAAATCAGTTCGATTATTATGCCATCTACTGCATACCCGAGAGCGCAATCGGAAAGTCTATTTGTTAGAAAAGTTAGCCAGTACTGGTGAAGCACAACAAATGGAACTCCTCCCTGTGGAAATATTATATTCCCCGAGCATCGATCAAATGGAGACAGATTGGGTATTTGAGGGTGTTCCCGATAAGCAGTCATGGATGACTCCGTTCAGAAGTTATCTCGAGCATGGGATCCTATCAGAGCGCAGGAATGAAAAGAGACAAATTCTTCGAAAAGCTTCACGGTTCACTATTCCGAATGGAGTCATGTATAGAAGAGGATACTCTGTTCCTTTACTCCGGTGTCTCACTCATGATGAAATCAAACAAGCATTGCATGATGTGCACGAAGGAGAATGTGGCGATCACACCGGGGGCCAAGCTCTTGCCAAGAAAGTGCTCCGATATGGATACTATTGGTCGACTGTAAATCGTGATGCATTAGACTATGCCAGAAAAAGTGACAGATGTCAGAAGCATGCTCGAATTCTTAGAGCCCCACCTAACGAGTTAACTCAGATGCTCAGTCCATGGCCCTTCGCGGTATGAGGCATTGACATTATTGGTTCTCTACCTCTGGCCAAAGGTGGTGCGAAATACACCATCGTCACAGTTGATTACTTTACCAAGTGGGCGAAAGCTGAACCCCTCGCTACAATCACAATGCGGAAAGTGACCAACTTTGTAGTCACAACATTAACTATCGATTTGATCTCCCACATACCATCATTACTGATAATTGAACCCAATTTGACAGTGTTGAATTTAAGAATTTCTGTCAGCAATTTCACATCCAGAAGAAATTTTCCACTGTTGCACACCCTCAAGCGAATGGACAGGTTGAAGTTGTTAATAAAATTATAAAGTATGTTCTAAAGAAACGACTAGAAAAGGCCGAGAGCAAGTTGGTCGATGAACTTTCTATGGCTATATGGGCTTACCGAACAATCCACAAGTCCACGATCAGACACAATCCATTCTCTCTTTCCTATGGTTCAAAAGCCATTATTCAAGTCGAGATGGAAGTACCTTCTCATCATGTGACTTATTATGATCCGAAAACAAACGCCGTATTACTTGCCGAATCTTTGGATTTATTGGAGGAGAAGCGTGTAGAGGCTGATTTGAGGGCAGCCGCATACTGACGTCGAGTCGTTTGATTATACAATGCCAATGTTTGACTTAGAACCTTCGAACTCAGCAATCTCATCCTTAAAAGAATCTAGCCGCTTCCTTTGCACATGAAACCAACATGGGAAAGGCTGGTTGTCATCGAACAAAAGCTCGAAGATGGCACATTCAAATTACCGATCGTTAATGGTCTTACTCTGCTAAGAGCCTGGAATAGCGAAAGCCTTCGTCGCTACTACACATGATAGGCTTTAATTATTCAGTTTACTTTTCATTTGCAATTTGTTCATGCATTTCGAAATTTGAATTTGTAATAAGGCCATCGACTATGCCGTAGTTTCAACAATAAAATCAATCTCTTTGAGCCAGAGCTGTGATTTTTTGAATGCATCATACAACTATCATTATGCATGGAGAGCTAAATTCCACCCGACGGTGGGGTTTATTCAAATAGGGAGTAATTGTGATACGACCGGTTACTCGCTAAGTGAAACTCGAGATCGGGGGCAAGTATTCACATTGAAGCTAAAAAAGGATTGATACACGACAAACCTTTAGCCGACTTTGGATTCCCAGAGTGCGTGTTGGAGTATAAACTTATAGACACGGTCTCGAAGATGGTGGATCCGTCCAACTAATGACTTCTCCCGTATCTTGACCAAGTTCGAGGAGGATGGATCCATCCATCCAATGACTTCGCTTGTTAACTCAGGGTGGATGTGAATCGACCATCCATGATCCTGATAGATTCATTGTTCCCGGAGTGCAAAGGAAAATCATAATGCCTAACCAGATGTGACTGACCATCTGTCGGCCAACTCCAGATTCCCGGAGTGTGAACTGGTGTGACATCCCGCCTTTTCGCACGCTTTAAATCGACACACGTGCCAATTCAAACCGTTAGGAAGGGCGGATTGTTATGGGGTAAATAAGAAAAACGAGAAAGAAATAAAACAAAACAGAATCTCACAACGGAAGGATAAAATATAATAATCAGATATACAGTTTATAAAGCTGTTTTAAAATATTCGATTATACTTATACAACATACATCAGAGTTACACATACCATATAACAATGCAGCGGAACAATATGAGTGTAGTGGAATATAATAAATAATAATAATAATAGAAATCTCCGTCTTCGTCCTCCAGAGCTAAAGTCTTCGATCCTGAAACGCTTGGACTGACTCGAGCGAATTTGAAAAGACAAAAACACTCGAGTCAGAACTAAAAGATCTTATGTGAGTTAAATTAATAGAAATAAATATGAGTGCAGTAACTCAAGAGATGCTCGAGATTTACATCTCCTAAGGATCCGTTAAACTATTTACTATGTAGTATATTGCTCTATTATAATAGTGTCTAATTGTAAAATAAACTTACTTTTTTCTTAGCATTAAGGGGTTACCCATACAGCCCTTAACACGTAATAGTCCCAGTAGTCCATCCAGTATCAGCGCATCTCCAGATCGGAAGACTACCCTAAATACTCCACGGGCCAAGGGAGAAAACCAAACTCGTACAAGGCGCGATAGGGTAGGTGACACGGCATAACTAGGCAATGCCAGGGTAGATATACCAATTACGCTTCCGGGCTGATGGTAACGCGTAGCCGCAGCTACCGCCCACCTCGAACAAACTCCCCCATAAAATCAAAAGTAAAAGTGGCCACCGAATCAATCCAAAGTCAGAGTATAGTATCGAAGAGGTGTATCTGATAAAGGGCGCTAACCCCCTTGGCCCGTCGATCACTCCTGTTTTAGCCACCTTATGCCAACTCACGGGATTTTGGACCACGTATTTACCTTAAAGAAAACGCCGCCACCATCCTACTTCATTCTGGAATCTCCACCGCGTACACGGTTGTTAAAGTGGTTTTCGGGGTTAGCAGAGAGTATGACAACTTTCGATCCCGGTCTCTTTAACAACCAAACGTTATTATAACACCGCGGTCATATAAAAAAAATTACTTTCAAAACCAGAATATAATATCTATTTCAAAACCATATAAATACGATATCCTTTCCATTTCAAAGAAAACTCATTTGATATTATTTTTATAAAACCCAAATTAGTATAATATCATTTTATTTCAAATATATTTCTTTTCCAAAATCATATTGCTTTAAAATTTATAATAATTTGAAACCAAACATTTGAATTATAACTTTCAAACATAAAACTACGAAATTTGTAGCTTTAAAACCATAACTTTCAAAACTTAAATTGTTTGGATATTCAACAGTATATAAAATAAAACAGTTGAATTTAAAATTTCTTTATAAAGTAAATAATTTCCACGCCTTTACAATTTTATTCACTTTAAATTCCGTTTAAACCCATAACCTTTAGATTCTCTTTCAGTTTGAATAAAAACACTTCGATTTCAATATTTTCAAACTTTGAGTATTTAATAAATTCCAAAACTAAGGTTGGGAATTCCTATTCAACAATTCATTGTCCTATTATTTAGTTTTGAAATGATTACATAATAGATCCATAACCATTTAAAATAAAACTCAATTTATTAACACTAGATATTTCCTTTCATTTATTTATACTAGAATTATTCATTTAAAAATTTAGATATTCCTTTAAAATTTCAAATTTAATAAGTTTTACATCAACTTGTGGAGTTTAATTTTTAAATAAGCTCAATTCCAAATAAATTTCCAATTTACCGTCCTATCTTAATTGCTTTGAATCATTAAAACTCTATATATACCATATCTTAAACCTGTACTTGACCATATATTATAAATTATCAAACTCCATTAATATTTATTTTATTTAACAGATTTATACATAGCTTAAATTCAAAAATTTAACTATATTTGTATAGATATAAAATTATATTTATATAACATCAAAATTTAATATTTATTAAACCGTATCCTATCCAAACCATAGAAAATCATTTCAAAAATAATTTTATATACATACCGCAGTGCCTGTATAAAATTTTCTATCCTATGGTCAAGTGATACAGATATTTATCATTTCAATCTGTAGTTTAAAAATAAAAATGTGGTTGTATATCATTTCAAACCGCAATCCCGAATGAGATGAAAATGCATAATAACTTGCAGTTAATATAAATAAACATCCATTCATCCATCAAAATCATACATCCATTTATCACATCACCATCCAAATTAAAACAATCACATCAATAAATAATAATTAATTACTGACAGTTAATTTTTCAATAATGAGTTAAATAACTGTTTAACTGTAGTTTATATGTAATAATAAATAAATTTAACTAACAGTTTATATGAAAAAAATAAATTTAACTAAAATTTTAACTGGCAGTTTTAAATGCAATGAATAAATCAATTAACAATTAACTGGCAGTTTTAAATGCAAAAATGAATTAAATAACGCTTAAATTAATTGAATGCAATTTAACTGAGAAAATGATGAAATAAATGTCAAATAGCTATAAATAAAATTTTAAACACAACACAAATCAATTTAACAAACATAAGAAATTTCAGAAATTGTGAGTGGGTTAAAACACTCACCTTTGGAATTTAAATTGAATTTAAATCCAATTTAAACCCAAAATTTTCACAGTCTCCAAATCTGTCCAAACCAGCGCCAAAACGTCCGAAATTTTATTACGATCCTAACAAAAGAAACCGCGCATGAAAGGAGTTAGTATGCGAGAGATATTGCGAAAATTGTGATTGAATTTCAAAAAAAAAAAGAACACATTTACTTACCCAGATTTGACACGTCACCTTCATTACTTCACGCATCTACAGGGAACACGCAACACACACCAGAACACGAAAAACCCTGCTACCAGGAACACGCACGCAACTAGCCGTTGTTCATCGAGCACACTTGCCACCGCCGCACTCTGCCGCTGGCCGTCACGGCCACCTAGACCTCGAAGCCGAACTCCTTCCACCCACGAATCACTAACTGTTTGCCGAGCAAATGAACAGCAGCCGCCCCCAAAATTAATAACCCTAGCCAAAATTTCCCAACAATCTGACCGTCAACTCGCGAAATCAACCATACGGATGCACTCCCCTTCGTTCCCTCTTCAAAACCCAGAAAGGGTTTCTCGATCCGACGACTTTTTTCGCGGCGATGATGAACGGGCATGGATAAACCTTTAATTTCAGAGCAAACGATAACTCGAATTGAAAAACGAATTGCACCAGTAGATTACGCATTTCGAGAGCTTCAACATATATTTTCTCTGAATTTTTCTGAGGACTTTGAATTTTTTGACTTTGATTTTGGATTGTAATTGGATCTAGGTTTTCATCCATTGAGGAAGAGGAAGTGCTGATGCAAATTTACGCGCAGACAAATGAGAATAGACGTAGGCTAGGGTTTAGCAGGGTATTTATAGGCAAATTGAAATAAAATAGATGAATCGGGTTGATAGAAATACGCGCTAATGCTAACGTGGCCCAAAAAGCCCGTTTTGACCCCGGAGCGAAATTGGGTAAATCCATATATCAAAAAATGTGTTTTAAAATATTTTAAACGCAATGGAAAAGGTTTCAGGTTCAAATTGTGTCGTATGAAGAAGTTATGCTAAAGTCAATATTTTCAAATTGATTTCAATTGATTCCAATCAAATTGATTTCAATTGATTCCAATTGCATAAATTACAAGGCGTTTCGAGTCCGTACGATCAAACGACAAGTCCGATCGCTACGAAACTTGAAACATTATTATAATTCACCGTTACGGATCCGATGAAACTGGTTTCATCGAAATCCGAGTCAGTGGCCAAAATGGCTATTTTTATATTAATTAAATAAATTTACAATTAATTGATTAAATCAAATTTTAAATTCAAATTCTAAAATTTGTAAATTTTATCACCTTTATATTTCTCAAACATTTACAATGGTTTAAACAAATTTACATGTAAATTTAGCGAAGATTAATTCATAAATCTAGAAAAAATAAAAATCCAAAATCCACTATTTAAATTCTTACCCTTGTTATTCGAGTCTTATTAAATTTTATATTTCAAACAAATTAACAAAGCTTGGTTTTCACTCCTTAAATCAACCAGTTTTCATTTTAAACTCCGTTAACGAAATATTTAACATTTAATTTCATTTATTTTTCAATACTTCAATTGTTGATTTTAATACTTCAATTAAATTAATAAATCTCGCTTTCTATACTTTATATTAGCCAATTATCATGTCCTAAATAGGATCAGCATAAATTGCACCTTACAAAACTTACCATTTCCAATGACAAATCAAATTTACCCTCTGCACAATTTAAGTCGATTAAATATAATTGATTCCACATTAATGTTATTAATTATAAATTGAAACCTCATTAATTTCTTTTATTGATTTAAAATCTTGCTATTCAATAAATGGATATTTTATGGGTATAAATAACAGTGAATTATATTACATTTCCTTAATGTATTTATTAAATTTATTTTGTACTACCAAATTTCCTTAAATTGAAATTTGATTTCCAAATGTTATGCACATACTGAAGAAATAAACATATATCAATTGATTCGTTTTTATCATTCATTACTTTAATATATTCATTCTACACTCCTAACCATTGTATTACATTCCACACAACTGTAACATTTATTTGCATTTATTACAAGTTATTTCAAATTCCAATTAACAAACTAATTAAATAGGTAACCTAAATAAACATTACCGTTACTCTTAGTCGCATAAATAGGCCTTTATTATTAAAAATCGATGTTGGCATTTACTTCCATGCTACTAATTTCATTCACTTATATTCTATCCTTTTACTTTTACATTTTACTTTCTTACAACCTTTTCTTTTATTAATTGGACCAATGTTTATTTTAATTATTCCTTTATTACTAACAAACCTTATTTCATTTATTAATGTTCATGCTATTCAAGTTTAATTCAATTCCTTTGCACATTAATTCATTTACTAAGTTTACGATCGTTTATTTATATTACTTACCTTCTTATTATATTAAATTAGTAACATTTAAATTTTTACTTAAGTTTATATTTCCAACCAATTACTAAAATATCTTACATAAAATTTGAATTTATTCAACTACCTCTGATTATAACATTTCATTAGTTAATTCAATATTCCTGTTAGTTTCTTATATTAAACTTATAACCAAGTATGACAATTTTCATAAATTTAATTAATTTCCATTACATTTTGAATTTGTAAATCTTAATTTCAATTGCTACATTTAAATTTCTAACATTTGCTTTGTGATAGCTTCTAAAATTTTTATCTCTTCCTAAATCTAATTGCAAAATTTAAATTAAACTAACAAATTTATTAATCAAAATTTACGAGTCGTTACACTCTCCCCCACTCAAAACTTTTTGTCCGCGAAAAAGAAAAAGAAGGGAAAGTAAGAGTTAAGAAATCAATATATCTTATTCAGAACATAAATTTTATAAACAATTAAATTTACAAAATTTGTTACTTTAAACAAAATATACAAATTTACAATCATTATATCTTTTTATACTTAAATCAATAAAGTTTGGAAAATATTTTCAAAATTTTCTAAGTCCAAAATTTTACGGAAAATTTCGGCAGAGTCTCCTTTGTACGGGGAGGATCGGGAGAAAATATAATATCGATTATAATAATATACAACATATATTTTTCAAAATAATATAAAATCCCAACATGGGAAAAAATAATATAATAGCGCTATACCGTAATCCGAAAACGTACCTATTTGTCGGGCAATTTACGCTAAATTATGAAACCAAAAGTAGTAGCAATTGCTTCCATAATCTGTATTTCACTTAAAAAATCCAAAAGAGTTAATAATTTTGTAAAATGAAATATTTAAGTTGTTTTAATTACAACCAACCAAACCAATACAACAACAACCAATTGCAACCACAACAAACAACCATCACATAGAATCAATATAATCAACTATTCATTCATCTCAAACAAAACAAATAGTTGTTCGGGTTCAAAGCTTAAAGTTGTACAGGACGAAAATAAACTATCAAGCGCACCATTTACTCAACAGTCTTTGATGAAGCTAAATAGATTATTCATTCATCCAACCAATTTTGAAGTATCCCTTACCCAAACAACCATAAACCAAAACAAATAAAAAATCCAACAATAAATCAAGTTAATATTATTTATTCTCATTTATTCATACCATGTAAATTTTCCTTTTATAATATTACATTCATTTATTTACTGCATAAATTCATTATTTACAGTATACATCTTTCCATTTATTTTATTATAAATAACTTCAATCCTTCTTAAACTTTTCATTTCTTTATAGCTATTCTATTATATTTAATAAGTGGCCTTTCAGTCATAACTTAGATTTATAACAATTATAACATTAGATTCTTATTAATAACAGCAATTTATTTGAACACTTCACTACATACTCCTATTTGTACAATTTCAATTACATTTTCTTATTAAACATTTCAACTTTCAATATTTGGTAAGTTATATATATGTTTTTAAGGATGTAATTTGAAAGTTATACAAATTTATTCTATTTCTTTAAATTAATTTATTGTTCAATAATAATCCTTTGTTTTATATGTTACAAATTTCAAATTTCCTTTAATTTCATTTATAACCAGGCATTTAATCTCTTATTTATTTAAAGGTTCCAAATTTTTACTTAACTACCATTTCACTATCCTAATTAAAACTATTAATTATCGGAAATTCAAGAATTAAATACCGGGTTTAGTTTCAAATTATTTTAAAATAATAGATAAATATACTTACGACTTATCTATATCCAAGTATATTTAAAACAAATTAAAAATTTATTTCTGTTTATCAAGAATAAATCTGTAGTAAAACTACTACAGTGGCCTTCCTACTTCGAAACTCGAAAATGAAAGTCGATGATGCGTGCACTCATCACCGAAATTATTTTCCAGCGACAGAGAGGGGAGTACAACTTAATCTTTCCAGAATTTCTTTAAAACCATACTTTCAAATTATATTGAAATATTTATATCAGAAAATATTTCTAAATACTATTATTATATTTCAAAATCCTTTGAAAGCAATTTTTCAAAATCCCGCACTTAAGTTCTAAAATTCCCAATTTGATTTATTCTTATTTCAACGATTATTTAAAATTTCATTACCTAACAACCAATCTATTGCAAACAAATATATATATCATTTGAAATTTTTTATTTTATATATATAGAAAATATAATAGGCAAAATTATTTTATTTACCTATATTAAAACAAATATTATGTCGGCATGTCCTATTAAGTGTTTAGAAATCCCTATTGATGTCACAGCGTCCCATGCACCAACCAGAATTTATAAATACAAAACAGAACAGATTAACACAATATTAAAACCCTTTTATAACACTAACAAATACGCTCTCTCATATGTATACACTCCGCGACTCCCATAGGGTATTACTACCCTATTAATAAAGAGTCAAACCCCACAAAGCTAAGGTTTATCGCTAAACCAAAGCTCTGATACCACGCTGTAACATCCCACCATTTCGCAGCTTTAAATCGACACACGTGCCAATTCAAACCGTTCGGAAGGGCGGATTGTTATGGGGTAAATAAGAAAATGAGAAAGAAATAAAACAAAACAGAATCTCACAGCGGAAGGATAAAATATAATAATCAGATATACAGTTTATAAAGCTGTTTTAAAATATTCGATTATATTTATACAACATACATCAGAGTTACGCATACCATATAACAATGTAGCGGAACAATATGAGTGTAGTGGAATATAATAAATAATAATAATAGAAATCTCCAACTTCGTCCTCCAGAGCTAAAGTCTTCGATCCTGAAACGCTCGGACTGACCCGAGCGAATTTGAAAAGACAAAAGTACTCGAGTCAGAACTAAAAGATCTTATGTGAGTTAAATTAATAGAAATAAATATGAGTGCAGTAACTCAAGAGATGCTCGGGATTTACATCTCCTAAGGATCCGTTAAACTATTTACTATGTAGTATATTGCGCTATTATAATAGTGTCTAATTGTAAAGTAAACTTACTTTTTTCTTAGCATTAAGGGGTTACCCGTATAGCCCTTAACACGTAATAGTCCCAGTAGTCCATCCAGTATCAGCGCATCTCCAGATCGGGAGACTACCCTAAATACTCCACGGGCTACGGGAGAAAACCAAACTCGTACAAGGCGCGATAGGGTAGGTGACACGGCACAACTAGGCAATGCCAGGGTAGATATACCAATTACGCTTCCGGGCTGATGGTAACGCGTAGCCGCAGCTACCGCCCACCTCGGACAAACTCCCCCCTAAAATCAAAAGTAAAAGTGGCCACAGAATCAATCCAAAGTCATAGTATCGAAGAGGAGTATCCGATAAAGAGCGCTAACCCCCTTGGCCCGTCGATCGCTCCTGTTTTAGCCACCTTATGCCAACTCACGGGAGTTGGGTCCACGTATTTACCTTAAAGGAAACGCCGCCACCATCCTACTTCATTCTGAAATCTCCACCGCGTACACGGTTGTTAAAGTGGTTTTTGGGGTTGGTAGAGAGTATGACAACTTCCGATCCCGGTCTCTTTAACAACCAAACGTTATTATAACACTGCGGTCATTTAAAACAATTTTACTTCAAAACCAGAATATAATATCTATTTCAAAACCATATAAATACGATATCCTTTCCATTTCGAAGCAAACTCATTTGATATTATTTTTATAAAACCCAAATTAGTATAATATCGTTTTATTTCAAATATATTTCTTTTCCAAAATCATATTTCTATAAAATTTATAATAATTGGAAACCATACATTTGAATTATAACTTTCGAACATAAAACTACGAAATTTGTAGCTTTAAAACCATAACTTTCAAAACTTAAATGATTTGGATATTCAACAGTATATAAAATAAACAGTTGAATTTAAAATTTCTTTATAAAGTAAATAATTTCCACGCCTTTACTATTTTATTCACTTTAAATTCCGTCTAAACCCATAGCCTTTAGATTCACTTTCAGTTTGAATAAAAGCACTTCGATTTCAATATTTTCAAACTTTGAGTATTCAATAAATTCCAAAACTAAGGTTGGGAATTTCTATTCAACAATTCATTGTCCTATTATTTAGTTTTGGATTGTTTACATAATAGATCCATAACCATTTAAAATAAAACTCAATTTATTAACACTAGATATTTCCTTTGATTTATTTATACTAGAATTATTCATTTAAAAATTCAGATATAAATATCATACCTTTAAAGTTTCAAGTTTAATAAGTTTTACATCAACTTATGGAGTTTAATTTTTAAATAAGCTCAATTCTAAATAAATTTCCAATTTACCTTCCAATCTTAATTGGTTTGAATCATTAAAACTCTCTATATATACCATATCTTAAACTTGTACTTGACCATATAATATAAATTATCAAACTCCATTATTCAACATATTTATTTTATTTAACAGATTTATACATAGCTTAAATTCAAAAATTTAACTATATACGTATATATATAAAATTATATTTATATAACATCAAAACTTAATATTTATTAAACCGTATCCTATCCAAACCATAGAATATCATTTCAAAAATAATTTTCTATATATACCATGGTGCCTGTATAAAATTTTCTATCCTATGGTCAAGTGATACGGATATTTATCATTTCAATCCGCAGTTTAAAAATAAAAATGCGGTTGTATATCATTTCAAACCGCAATCCCGAATGAGATGAAAATGAATAATAACTTGCAGTTAATATAAATGAACATCCATTCATCCATCAAAATCATACATCCATTTATCACATCACCATCCAAATTCAAACAATCACATCAATAAATAATAATTAATTACAGACAGTTAATTTTTCAACAATGAGTTAAATAACTGTTTAACTGTAGTTTATATGCAATAATAAATAAATTTAACTAACAATTTATATGGAAAAAAAATAACTAAAATTTTAACTCGCAGTTTTAAATGCAATGAATAAATAAATTAACAATTAATTGGCAGTTTTAAATGCAAAAATGAATTAAATAACGCTTAAATTAATTGAATGCAATTTAATTGAGAAAATGATGAAATATATGCCAAACAGCTATAAATAAAATTTCAAACACATCATAAATCAATTTAACAAACATAAGAAATTTTAGAAATTGTAAGTGGGATAAACACTCAACTTTTGAATTTAAACTGAATTTAAATCCAATTTAAACCCAAAATTTTCACAGTCTCCAAATCCGTCCAAACCTGCACCAAAACGTTCGAAATATTATTACGATCCTAACAAAAGAAACCGCGCGTGAAACGGAGTTCGTACGCGAGAGATATTGCGAAAATTGTGATTGAATTTCAAAAAAAAAAACACATTTACTTACCAAGATTTGACATGTCACCTTCATTACTTCACGCATCTACAGGGAACGCACAACACGCACCAGAACATGAAAAAGCTTGCTACCAGGAACACGCATGCAACTAGCCGTTGTTCATCGAGCACACTTGCCACCGCCGCACTCTGCCGCTGGCTGACGCGGCCACCTAGACCTCGAAGCCGAACTCCTTCCACCCACGAATCACCAACCGTTTTGCCGAGCAAATGAGCAGCAGCCGCCCCCAAAATTAATAACCCTAGCAGAAATTTCCCAACAATCCGACCGTCAACTCGCGAAATCAACCACACGGATGCACTCCCCTTCGTTCCCTCTTCAAAACGCAGAAAAGGTTTCTCGATCCGACGACTTTTATCGCGGCGATGATGAACGGCCGTGGATAAACCTTTAATTTTAGGGCAAACGATAACTCGAATTGAAAAACAAATTGCACCAGCAGATTACGCATTTCAAGAGCTTCAACATATATTTTTTCTGAATTTTTCTAAGGACTTTGAATTTTTTGACTTTGATTTTGGATTGTAATTGGATCTAGGGTTTTCATCCATTGAGGAAGAGGAAGAGCTGATGCAAATTTACGCACAGACAAATGAGAATAGACGTAGGCTAGGGTTTAGCAGGTATTTATAGGCAAATAGAAATAAAATAGATGAATCGGGTTGATAGAAATACACGCTAACGCTAACGTGGCCCAAAAAGCCCATTCTGACCCCGAAACGAAATTGGGTAAACCCATATATCACAATAGGTGTTTTAAAATATTTTAAACGCAATGGAAAAGGTTTCAGGTTCAAATTGTGTCGTATGAAGAAGTTATGCGAAAATCAATATTTTCAAATTGATTTCAATTGATTCCAATTGCATAAATTTCAAGGCGTTTCGAGTCCGTACGATCAAACCACAAGTCCAATCGTTACAAAACTTGAAAAATTATTATAATTCACCGTTACGGATCCGATGAAACTGGTTTCGTGGAAATCCGAGTCAGTGGCCAAAATGGCTATTTTTATATTAATTAAATAAATTTACAATTAATTGATTAAATCAAATTTTAAATTCAAATTCTAAAACTTGTAAATTTTATCACCTTTATATTTCTCAAACATTTACAATGGTTTAAAAAAATTTAGATGTAAATTTAGCGAAGATTAATTTATAAATCTAGAAAAAATAAAACTCCAAAATCCACTATTTAAATTCTTACCCTTGTTATTCGAGTCTTATTAAATTTTATATTTCAAATAAATTAACAAAGCTTGGTTTTCACTCCTTAAATCAACCAGTTTTCATTTTAAACTCCGTTAACATATTTAACATTTAATTTCATTTATTTTGCAATACTTCAATTGTTGATTTTTATACTTCAATTAAATTAATAAATCTCGCTTTCTATACTTTATATTAGCCAATTATCATGTCCTAAATAGGATTAGCATAAATTGCACCTTACAAAACTTACTGTTTCCAATGACAAATCAAGTTTACCCTACCGCACAATTTAAGTCGATTAAATATAATTGATTCCACATTAATGTTATTAATTATAAATTGAAACCTCATTAATTTCTTTTATTGATTTAAAATCTTGCTATTCAATAAATAGATATTTTATGGGTATAAATAACAGTGAATTATATTGCATTTCCTTAATGTATTTATTAAATTTATTTCGTAATACCAAATTTCCTTAAATTGAAATTTGATTTCCAAATTTTATGCACATACTGAAGAAATAAACATATATCAATTGATTCGTTTTTCTCATTCATTACTTTAATATATCCATTCTACACTCCTAACCATTGTATTACATTCCACACAACTGTAACGTTTATTTGCATTTATTACAAGTTATTTCAAATTCCAATTAACAAACTAATTACATTGGTAACATAAATAAACATTGCAGTTACTCTTAGTCACATAAATAGGCCTTTATTATTAAAAATCAATGTTGGCATTTACTTCCATGCTACTAATTTCATTCACTTATATTCTATCCTTTTACTTTTACATTTTACTTTCTTACAACCTTTTCTTTTATTCATTGGACCAATGTTTATTTTAATTATTCCTTTATTACTAACAAACCTTATTTCATTTAATAATATTCATGCTATTCATGTTTAATTCAATTCCTTTGCACATTAATTCATTTACTAAAGTTTACGATCGTTTATTTATGTTACTTACCTTCTTATTATATTAAATTAGTAGCATTTAAATTTTTACTTAAGTTTATATTTCCAACCAATTACTAAAATATCTTACATAAAATTTGAATTTATTCAACTACCTCTGATTAAAACATTTCACTAGTTAATTCAATATCCCTGTTAGTTTCTTATATTAAACTTATAACCAAGTATGACAATTTTCATAAATTTAATTAGTTGCCAATAAATTTTGAATTTGTAAATCTTAATTTCAATTGCTACGTTTAAATTTCTAACATTTGCCTCGTTATAGCTTCTAATTTTTTTATCTCTTCCTAAATTTAATTGCAAAATTTAAATTAAACTAACAAATTTATTAATCAAAATTTACGAGTCGTTACAACTGGAGTATAAACATAAACTAAACCCAGATTCCCAAAGTGCGAACCGGAGTGTCAACATCAACCGACTCCAGATTCTCAAAGTGCGAGTACAAACTTCAACTAACTTCGGATTTCTAGAGTGAAACCGGAGAATCGACAACAATTGACTCTAAGTCCCCAGAGCGTGGATTGGAGTATAAACTTTAATGGGCATAACCGACCGCTGACGAGCAAGTGCAATCCCTAGAGTGCGGACACGTTCACCAACTAATAAGCGAGTATGGTTTGACTACCCAAACTCATCATACTTCAACTCCGCTTTGTGAAGATTAAGTTGATGTGTTAAAGGCAAGCAACGATTGCTGACTGATTTTTCCAATGTATCCCTAAATCTGGGGGCAGAACTTAAGCACCGACCACTGATTGAGATAGTGCGATATCGAAATTCGACTTAACACACGATCGCAACCCGAAACGGTAGCCTCGAGACTTAGCAACAAAATCCGAGTCCAAATTAAAGAACTAAAGCTTCATAAGTGTATCAAAGAAAAGTGCTGAAACACTTAAGAAAATTAACACAAGTTGTACAGAAGATGAAATGAAATTTTATTTCAGTCAATCTTTGGAAGAAGAAGGTTAAGTACAAAACTATACTAAAAGTCCTACTAGCAGGGGCCGAACCCGCATCTATACGCAGCTAATAAAAAGAAAGAAAAAGTTGATTTCTATCTATCTACCAAAAATGAGCCGACGAGACATGTCTATTCCTTCTTCTTTCTCGGTTTATTCTTCAACATTGACCCGCTGGATTCGCCGCTTGGCTTTCTCTTCGAACCTTTGCTTTTTGAGGGGCAATCTCTAGTTAAGGGCATTACGTCAACTTCCTCCTTCGAACTCAAGTGAATAGGAATGCTCTCGAAAGGCGGAGTCAAAGGAATTAGATCAATGTTGGCAGGCGCAGGCGGTACACTTGTCTCAACGACCATTCCTTCCGAAGAGATCATCCGCAAATGGGCTGGAGCAGGGCCCACCATTCCACCTCCCAAACTACTAGCCCGTGCAACTGCTTCCATCTCGGCGTTAATTTTGGCTATTATCTCCTATTCATGAGTTGTTTGCACATCGCCGGGAACGCTAGCGGTTGGGCCTAAGGAACCGACTTTAGGTGTTACTCCACCCATAACAAATGGCAAGTTGGCAAAGGGATCACTATGATGGATGAGAAGCTCCTCCATCATCTATTCATCAAAAATAAGTGTGCTCCCTTATACCTCATCCGTAGGTGCAGCAGTCATCATCATGTCGCTTCAATTGTGATAGCCTCCTGCTCTTGGTGTTGCTTGTGAGTTGTAGGAGGCACGACTGATGTTGCTTCAATCACTGAATAGAAACAAAAGAAGAACTGTTAATAATTACTTCAAGTAACGCTTTCGATTTTGAGCAAGCATAGGAAATATTCTCACAGCTGGTGGGGCAGCATCAGATACTTGCTCTTGGACTGGAGACAACCGCGGTTGATTGGGATTGTATGCTTGAATAGATTGGGGATCAACCACAGATGTAGTTTTAGGCTTGGTTGGCACGAGAGTTTCAAGACTTATATCATGGTGCTCGAAACCAGAACCTTCTCCGAAGACCGAGTGCTGAGCGCCAAGTTTCTCCTTTTCATATGAAATCATCATATCGTGGAGAATTTTTTGTTCGTCTTCGCTCAACACCCGGTTCTCGAGCTCGAACTCATCAATCGATTCGGCTTGGTGAGCAGCCTTTTCTCCTTCTACTAGTCGTCCCCAGGCATTGAACAGGTGTGTTGGATAATTATCAAGCCAAGTCAGGTTTCTGTGCATCAAAATATTGGCATTATAAGTGATGAGAAGATCTTTAATATCTGCCTCTAACCTGGACTCTATCATTTTAACTTCATCCTCAACCTTGGCCTTAACCTCCCGGATTTTAAGTGATGCCGCATCCCGTTCACCCCAAAACACCACAACGTGTTCACACGCCTCCTGAGCTGCTTTATTTGCATCATCCATCTCCTTGATAATGTCGAAAAGTTTGGCTATAAGCTAGTTGAGTTCTTTCAAAGCAGCGTCCCTTTCAGCTGTAACTGTGGTGTACCGGTGTCCCATCCCCTCCACCAAAGCGAAATGTGTTTGTCGCATTCTTTCCATAGATTGAGTTGCCTCATCAGCTTTCTTGGTAGCCTCTATTTCTGATTTTCAAGAGGATTCAACTTCATCATTGAGCACTTGGATAACACGGTCCTTTTGGGCGAGGTCGGTTTCTAACTTCTCAAATATTTTCGCTCGCTCAAAAGCCACCGCCAACACTTTATCCGCGGCTTTCATCCACTCTTCGTATTGGGTATAAATATCATGGATGTAGTCGTGCATCGTTTGTTCTACCTCAAATGGAATTTTCTTTAAGTGAGGAGGGAAGATAAAACCGTCGAAGAAAATGTTCGGAAAATATTTTTTCAACTGGGCAATTTTGATGGCTCCTTCCTCGGTGAGCTCGGTAATGGCTTATTCAATAACAGAGGGAGTTTCGACCTCGGTTCTACGGTGTTGTGAATCAGGCCTGGGGGTTTGAGAAGATGGTTTTTGACGTGGAGGTTCTAATGGTTGTTTTCCATGACCGGAGGGTTGTGTTGTGGCTCGAGGAGGTGGAGAGCGTGATCGGGATCGATGTCTGTATTCTCTATGTCTGTCCCTCTCCCTCTCATAGCGTTCTTAGTTGGAATAACCGCGATCGCGGTCTCTATTTGCCTCCCTCCGACGGGACTCATAATACTAGCCCGCCGAACAGAGACTTCCAAGCATAGAATCTTGCCTAGTCATTGTATTTGAAAAGTAAAAAAACAGAGTTAGTGATCTCTAGAAGTGGACAGCTCAAGATGGAAAATCGTGTAGTGCCGTGAAATGTGTATGCATGTGTTAAAACCCCCAACCAACCGGATATGTCAGCGACATTTGTAAGAAGTGGCTCGCTTAAATCTAAGGCACTTTGAAGCACTCCCAATCCGATGTCGTGTTGGAGTGACAGGTTCGTCATCAGTGGGTGTATCCTCTCTATCGCCTTCCTCAACTATTACAATCCCAATCGCCCTTCGCTTGGCCCGTTTTGTCGAAGTTGTCCCGATCGACCCTTTGAGTCTAATGCTCTAATTTTGATCGATAAGCCTAACAATCCTCAAATTTTTGTCTGTGAGCACCAAATTGATTTCTCTCATTTCACTTGGCACTTCCTGAAGAATTCGTACAATGTCATTAAAATAAGATCCTTCAGGTCATGGAATTGCAGCTATAAAGGAGAGAAAATGTTAGACTCCGCATCAGTTGCTACAAACTCGTAAACTACTGGAGGAAGTGTGTCACTTATGGCTAGCTAACCATCGGCTGGCAAACCCTAGAGGGCATCAGACATAGAACCACTCTGTCTTGAAATAGCTAAGCCTAGTCCAAGACCCCGTCACCACCTGACAGTTCCTAACTGCTTCCAGGAATGTGAATGAAGGATTGTCCCCCGGACTCTTGACATTAAATAAATATTTAACTTCTTCCCAGGTTGGGGGTCGAAAGAGATGTTCCATGAAAACGATGAGCAAATTGTTCGACAGTGCATATCCATTCGGATGTAATTGTGACGGGACAATTCCAAAGAAAGCTAGCACCTCTTGAATGTATTGGTTGAATGGAAGGAGAGTCCCCGCTGTGCATGAATTTCTATTAAAGGCAGTAAACCCTTCCAAGGGAGCATGTGGTCTATCATTCGGTGTAGGTAATAAGACGTCGTCCAATGGCAAACAGTGTTTGAGGCATATCTGCCCCAACATGTCTTTGAAGACGTTGGATGGCATAGAATCTTGTGGATTCCTGATAAAGCTGGCACCTGGCAGCTCGTCCAAAGCTGTATCTATAACTTCGGCCATGATGACTGGTATCTCTATTACTAAGGGAGGTGAAATTTGAAGCTCTTGCTGCTGTGAACTTGTAGATTCCATAACTAATCAACTTATCAAAAATCATCATTAGATGATAATAAGCCCGTGTATTCCCTAGTGTGAAGTGCATGAATGTGTTATGCAGTGCAGTGCTACATGATACTTAAGAAATTCTACATAATTTAAGGAATTTTCAAACGACAATACTTCGAAATTCAACTGGAGTGACCATTATCGCTGACCGTCACAACCATGCCATCCAGATTTTAGAGACCGATCCGAGTTAAAGTTTATTAGGTTTTTTCTAGTTACAGTTCCATCGACGAGCTTTGAAGGGCTGTCAAATATACAGTTTGATAGTTAAATCCAGTTATGCAAGGCTAAAGCTCGTCGGAATCAAATGTTCAAGTATACAATCGGCCACTAATTCATATCCATTAAAGTTCAACTTGGATCGTTCCACCAAAGCTTGCGTTATTACCGGTCTAGAGCAGTGGACTTCGTATCGATCATTCCAGGTCAATGCCCTTCGTATCAATCCCAAAGCTTGCATTCGTATCGATACCGAAGCCTGCATTTGTATCGATACCGAAGCCTGCATTCGCATCGATCCCGAAGCCTTGGCTTCGTATCAATCACCCCAGACTGCTCCACTTCATAACAATCAAAGGCAAGCAACTTCGCATCGATCATTCCAGATCGATACGAACTCCCATCTTTCAGATTAACACAAAGTAGCTATCACCTATGCCTCATATCGATGCCAATGGCTACATCGCCTCGATCGATAGCTCTTCTTCTTCCTCAACCCTCCAAGAACTCCATTACTACTTCCTCGACCTCACACTAGCCTTATTCCGACATCGACAATGTCGAAATTGGCCATTACCCTGGACGAAATGGCATCAAGACTCGAGTCTCATCATTTTAAAGTGGCTTTAATCAATCGTTAAACTAGTTTAAAGTAATTGGTTTAAGGATTAAAAGCTGATTGATTTGGAGATGAAGGCTTTTACAGTTCTATCTCTTTTTAGATCGATACGAAGTGGAAAGTGTAAACAAAGGAAAGTGGAAAATTTGTCTAAGTACGAAAGGTATTTATATGGATTTGTAACCAAGAGAAAGGCGTTTTGTATCCTAGTGGCAAAAAACCGATAGAAACAGTCAAAATACTATCGATACGAAGAACGACCTTCGTATCCATCAACTCAAAGCGATCCAGAGTCTACCACTTCGTATCCATCGATGATCAGCCATCTATTTCGTGTCCATCGATACGAAACCCATTGATGCGAAAGTCACTGCAAGATCATATTTGAATCGTTTAACTCTATCGATACGAACGTCAATTTCGTATCTACATGTTCGAAGACCCAAAGCTTCATATCCATCGATACAAAGCATCACCAAGGACTGTCCATTTTGTGTCAATATCCATCGATACGAAGCATGCATTTCAACATCTCGGATCGATCCAAAGGAAGATCGATACGAAATAAGTTACTTAAAACAACTATCGATCGTTGCTACAACTCAAATTTCACATCGATTCAGGAGAGGATCGATGCGAAACTCGATCTAAACAAGAACTAAAGAACTTGACAACAACCTGTGAACATGCAAACGCGAACAAGTGTAAGCCTAACATACGTGCATGTATGATTGACTGATATTCAATTTTTTAAAATTCGCAGGAATTGAATGGTCGCCTAGTGACAATCATAACAACGAGCAACATATTACTTTAGTTATAACAGTGTGCAATACACCGATTAGCGGCAAACAAATCATCATGTACATTATAAACATCAATCAAAAGTTACAACTTTCGACGAGAAGACAACAACCGTTCAAGCGAGTCGGATAAAACTGTTCAAAATAAAGATTGCAACTTTTCAAAGCACGTCATGTTCGCATAGACGTACTTTAGGAGGCAAATGTTATCCCGCCTTTTGGTAAGGCAGTGACACCAAGGAACTGACTAGAAATCAAAGACAGATTTTCCTAAGAACGATTATGTACAGGTTCGCTATGGGTGTTGGTAAATTATTTCTGAGTCCGAATCGAGCTACAATTGATATGGCATGATGAACAAAGCTATGAAAGCCCACGTTCCAAATTTCAGGTCAATCCATGTTCATATGCTCAAGACATGATCGATGCAACTCAGGTGATCACACTGTTCGTATCCATCAAGCAACCAGGAATAAACTCCTTCATATCGAAATGGTTCGAATCCATAAAATGCACAAGGCTTCCTATCGATCAGGGAAGCACAAGTTCGTATCCATAGAGAGCGACGTTCTTCGTATCCATCCTTCCTCATACTGCTTCGTATCCATCATCTCCAGCTTGTTTGTATTGATCAACCAACGTCTACTTCGTATCCATCAAGACCATACAAAGCAGCTACTTCGTATCAATCCATCAACACACACTACACTAATATCGATCGGCCAATGATTGATGCGAACAACACAAGATGAACAAGTGCAAAATGCACTTAGTATTGATCGATACGAAATAGAGCAGTGACAATTGATACGAATAGAGCAGTGGTGATCGATACGAACAGGGCTAAATTGGGTCGATACGAACGAGGCATATCCATAATATAGACTTGATTGCTCAGCATAAAATGTGGATCGATCCTAAAAGCAAGCACCATGTCATCAGTCATCACGTGCAAAAGCATCGATACGAAGCTATCGATACGAACATCATCGATATGAATTCAACAGACTTCGAGAAATCCAAACTTGCATCGGTCATAACTCAAAATCTACAAGTCCAAATGCCACCAAATTTTCATAGGAGCTTGCATACATCTTCAAGAACATTCATGATCGATCCCGACTTGATTGGACCAAATCATGATCGATACCAATTTCGTTCGTATCGATCACGGATTGACTCCAAATGGTCAGGGATCGATCGTGTGGGCCCACCCACATGAGAGAAGATGTCTTTCGAGATCTGAGCGAGATATTTGTAGTCTACGCCTATAAATAGGAGCCCAAACCTACTGAAAAAGGACTTTTGGCTCTTCTACGTTTAGACTCTACCGAAATCACTGTTGTACTCGAGTTTTACTACTGTAATTGGTGGTAACCAGCAAGCAAAAGTTAATAAAAGTCAATCATTCCATAGTGGACGTAGGCCATATGCCGAACCACTCTAAATCTTTGTATTTCTCTGCTGTTTTTCTAATTATTGTTTGGAGTGTTTGTTAGATAATCCATTTCTCCATTTATTTTCTTCATTTTATCTCTTAATACACTTTCGAAGAGTGTTGTGCCCAATTTGGTGCAAATACAAAGAGTGATGGTCAATTAAGTCTTTTATCCTGGAGGCATGCTCATAGGACCCATCTAAGGGAGATAGATGAAAAAGCCTTTGGTCCAACCACAAGGCTGACCAAAGCAACCATCCAAAGAGTGATGGTCAATTAAGCTTTTGATCATAACGTCGAGTTTGGCTAAAGCACCAACCTAAGAGAGATGGATGAAAAGCCTTTGGTCCTGACGTAAATCCTGGCCAAAGCAACCATCTAAAGAGTGATGGTCAATTAACCTTTGATCCTACCATTGGGCCTAGTCAAAGCATCCACCTAAGGGAGATAGATGAAAAGCCTTTAGTCCAACCATTAGGCCTAGCCGAAGCAATCGTCTAAAGAGTGATGGTCGAAAAAGCCTTTGATCTCGCTGACGAGCTTGGTTATCCAGGGAAGTAGTAAGTAAAACCTAAAATGAGGAATAAAGCCTTCAAAGTCAATCATTTAAACCTGCAATAGGAAAAGTAAAGAGTATTCATTCAAAGTTTGTAGGAAAATCATTTTTTTAAAACAAAAGTTACCATAAGTTAAGAAGCACAAACGATCATTTTATAACACTTTGAGAAAAATGTCCCAACATCCTTTTTCATTCCTTCCAATAATATATCTACCTCATATCACCGTACACTTTATTGCCGTCGGTATGTACAATCAGTCTCGAATGATGGCATTCTCATAGCACCTCATCCCTCAACCACCGTACACTTTATTGCCGTTGGTATGTACAGTCAATCTCGAATGATGGCATTCTCATAGCACCTCATCCCTCAACCTATCGAGATCGGGAACAAACAATCTCCTGTCCTTATGGAGCCAACCATTATAGTTGAGCCCATACTTCTTCATGTTCTCAGACTCTACCCCTTCCTCTATCATTGCAATGATCTCTACTAGTACCAATCTGCTCAATAAAACTAGACCTTATAATCAAGCTAGCCAACACTTCTGGTTCTAGCTCACATCGAGGTCTAAAATCATAGCCAGCAAAAAAATTCAACCGCTTCAACTCTAGGACATCATTCCCGAGTTGGCATGTCTCTTACTCAATGCATTAGTGACGGCATTTCCTCAATAGGCGTATAGAACATGTCAAAGTCATAGGATGCTAAGAACTCTAACCATCGCTATTGATGAAGGTTAAGGTCCTTTTGGAAGAAAAGATACTTCAATGACTTGTGGTCTATATATAAGTCGAACCTCTCCCAAGAATATTGCCTTCATATCCACAAAGTGAATACCATCACCACTAATTCTAAATCATGAGTTAGATACTTCCTCTAATGCGGTTCCAATTATCGACTAGTGTAGGTAATAACCTTTCCACTCTACATCAACACCGCACCTTGTCCAGTACCACAGACGTTTATGTGTACTTCAGCTCCTTATTCCTGCTCGGAATGACTTACACTAGTGCGATCGTTAACCTTCTATTAGTGAGATTTTTCATCTTAGCTATACCTTAATATTTTTACAAAGTAACCACGACATTGGGTGCTTCCGTGATTATGAATCAACAAAATTAAGTGGTATTAATCTTGCCTTAAAGAGGAAAGGCAATAATATTTTGACACTTATGTTAAGGTAACAAGAGTTATTCAAGGTATAAGGAATTAAACCATTATCCCATATTCAAGGCTGACATAAGTTGGAAAAGCTGCAAAATCAAGTATGGAAATACCAAGACATAGAGAAATTACGTGGTTCAGATGTTAAGGAATCCTACATCCATGGGAAAAATATCACTTTCTTCTCTTTAGATTCTTAGTACGAACAATAATTGTAGAGAGCACAAGTATTTTCTCCTTTTGTATGCCTAAAAGTATTAAAAGAGAAGGATCCCCTTTTTTGCTATGGGCTTTCAGTTACATATAGTATACAGTGATTCATGTAGATTGCCAATGTCACTCTTTTGCTCCTATTATTTCTGCCGTTGAATTGCACCACGTGTCGAGCATCCATCTTGCTTATTCAACATGCATGGATTGCTGATGTGGCTTTTGGTGGGAAACTATGACTTGAGTGGTTGGATATCGAATGTTGGTAGGAATTTTGAAATCGAAGTGGGAATACTTGAAATCGAGATGGAAACTCAAATTTGAATGGGTTATATGTTTTTGATTCCAGAGGGCAATTGGCCAATGAACTAATCTTTCTTAAGAGTTGTGCCATTGTACTGCCTTGGGTAGTGGCGCAATATAGTCCTTATGCTACATCGACGCTTTTGAAATTGTACTGCACAATCCAATCTGTTATGTTTGCATAGTACCGCACTAGGGTATTTTGAGTCAAGTTGCATTGCATTGCCTTATAGAAGAAATTGTATTATTGTTTTGAAGGGTGATTATCTTGCATGAACTTGTTCTAAGCTGCTCTTGACATTGGGGATGCTGCATTGCTGTCTTTTCCCTTTGAATTGGGATTAATGATATAGGAGGATAAAATCATGAGCCTTGGCAGTGGCGTAGTCTTTTCCCATTGATTCTCCCATTTGGTCTTTGTGCCGATCATATGTGGATGGCGGTGCATTGCCGCATATTAATCTGATGTTGAGGAGGATTGCAACATCGTTTGTTATTTCTATGTCAAATGGCGGTGCATTCCCAAAGCCTTTTGACATAGAATTGCAGTGTAGACCTGCTATTTTCATATGTCAATTTACAAGTGTAACACATCTTTGTTTGCATATAATCATTCAGAGGGATGTGCCTGTAGCCGTCTGCTTAACGACATTTTTTCTATTAGTTAGAAAATCGCCGAAAATTTTATAATAAAATTACCACAAGTGCAAGGCGTACTATCGTAGTACGTGGCGAGTACAGGTCGATCCGTGGGGAATTGTTAATTTTAAATTTCCTATTCGATCAAATTATACCAAAGTTGAGAGTGATTAGCTAAAAAATGAGAAAAATGACAAGAGAAGATTGATAACAATATGAGAGAGTTAAGACAATTTAGAGGTAATTTTCACTCTCTAGATCACATAAATCAACAAAATGAAGTTATGATCTCTCTTTTGTTCATTAGTGAAATTAGTTGATGTGCTTATGGTATATTTGTGCTATTAATTAGCCCAGTATAAACCATCAAACTATAACACGACCACCAATGCACATTTGACTCTCATGAAATATGACAACAAAGTTTAAAAGAAAAAATTATTTTAAGCTTGGCCTATTAACCATTGTTTAGAATTATAGGCCATCAAATTTTAATTTCAACATCCACTTCATTGCCATCATCATATGTGGATGAAGAGGTAATTTGTGTTAGTGATTGTCTAAGTATAGCCTATTTGGTATCAACAATATAGGCTATCAAATTTAAAGCAAAAACAACAAGTTAACCACTTCATGCATTCTCATTAAAACACAAAAAGAGAGCATAAACATCAAAAAGTTGGATCTATGTACTAGAGAGCTTCATTACCCCTAAATTGAAGGGATTAGCCTCTCATATTTGTTATCAAATCAACAAATGTAGAAAGCATATGAAACAAATAAGAGGAAAAAGAGTGCAAAATGAAAAGAAAAACTATTCTACTTGCATAAAATAAAATCTACTCTACTTGCATGAAAATTAAACTATCTACTAACAAGAAAGGAAAAGAAGCATGTAAAAGAAAAGAGAGCGCTAATTAACATTGCATAAAAAAATGAAAGTTACATGAAAATAAAAATGCCTAAGTAGCCATAGAAAAAAGAAAGAGAGCATTCTTTTATTTGATCCTAAACTAAGAGAAGAGAGCCTAAAGGAAGAGTGCCTAAGAGAAGAGAGAATAACTACATGAAGATAAGGTATTTATACAAGTTTAAAACCCTAATTAACCTTTTTAGGAATGCCCAAACTACCCCTCTAGGAAGTGTGGTGTCTAAGTAACCATTAGCATCCAATAATCATCCATGAAGTGTGCATGAAGTTTTACTAGTCTTTTAACATGTGGATTAGCTTCTAAGTGTACATTAAGGTAGGTGAGTAGGTGGGGTCCTCCATGATCATCACTTTGAATTATTTCCATCTTCATTCCTTTGTATCTTCTTTGTGCATGCATATTCCTTCATGAAACCACTTGTAATTGGGTTTAAATTCCTACAAAATAATACAGAAATTTCTAAATAAATTTTCTCAAATTAATGTATGCATAAAAATGACCATTTTGTCTTTATATGAAGATGAATATGTGACAATTTGAAAATAATTTGAATTTTTGTTTAAACAAGTTAAAATACCCAATATGATCATTTATTTAATTTAAATATATTAAATATGGTGGTAAAAATATGCACATTTACGTGCACATCAAATACCCCCACACTTATCTTTTTATTTATCCTCGAATAAAGAAAGAAAAAAAGCTAAGATAAATCCGTTTTCGTAGGGAGCACGATTGCATTAAGGTATGCAACAAGCTGTTAAACCTCTGCATGTCCATAGTAGGATGAGTGTTGTCTCGTGAGGGTTTTCAGCAGATATTACCCACAAAATCCAAATACAAAGTGAAAATATTTACAAAATGCAAGATTTATTTATAATGGGATGAATACAAGTTTTTGAAAATATTTACAAATGAAGGATTTATTTTTAAATTAACACAAATAAGTTAAATACAGGTTTTGGTTATTATTTCGAAAATTTAAGCCATTTACACGTCAAAATTTCCAATAAGAACGAAGTTATGGTAACAAATAAGCTATAGTTTAACTCGTTGTTTAGGTCGATAATACAGTATAATTATGAAATGGATCCTTAGTTGATTATCAAATTTTATCAAAGTTGTGTTTTCATTTCTTTTCAATAACAAGTCATCAAATAAGTTAAAATAGTGCTTGGATTTCATTTGCTTTCTATCTCTTATTTGAAAATTTTATTAACATTAACAATATTCACATATGCCTAACTTAGATAAATGAGGCCAAATATATCACCCATGCACTGTCTTTCGGGCTTACGTGAGGGGAATACAGAGCGTGGTGAGTGAACACACAAGTGTGAACACTTATTGATTGTAGGAGTTATTAGTAAAAGAATTTTTATATACATACACCTAACTTGGATAAACTGAGGCCCGATATACCGATTGTCCGCTGCCTTTGGGCTTATGTGAGAAGGGTATAGAGCATGGCGAGTGAACACACAAGTGTGAACACATGACTCTAGGTGTTAATAAAAATCGTATACTATATGCAAATATATATATCTATATATTATTTTGTTTTTTATTTAAAAGGGAGTTTGCCAAATTATTTTAGCACCATTTAATTTAGAAGAAAAAAATCAACCACTTCTTAAAATAAAGATTCTCAATTAGGATGTATTTCATAATTAACGCATATGAATCTTCCTATATACTAGTTAAACCATTGTTATTTGTAATCAATCTTCATTTTTATTTTTTTAAGGAAAATAAATTTCAAAAATTTCGACTCAATAAACCAAAATCATATATTTATCCTATAGTTTTTCTTTTAAAAATCAAAAGGCTTTTAAAAAAATCAAAAGGCTTTTAAAAAAATCAAAAGGTTTTTAAAAAAATTGTTTTTGAGAATTTTTTAAATTTGCAAAGAAAAGGTAAAATAAACCATGAAAATTCGAAAATGATGATGAGACTCCCCCCATACTTGATTTTGACTATGGCCCCACAGTCAACCCAAGTGAAAGGAGGAAAATAAGGCAAAAATAAAAATGTGACATATATTTACATGAAGGTGAATGGTATTTATACGAGATCAGAAAGTATGTCGTCAAGGAGTAAATGAAATGGTCTTCCAATAACCGATTCATTTGTCTCATCAAGTATACGAGACAAAGCTCAAGTGTAGAAAACCAAACTTTAAAAGATTTAAAAGTTGAATGTTGATTTGAGAAAACGAATGTCGGTTTATTAAAAATCTTACGAGTTGTTTCCTTTTCGATGATTTTCGAGATTGATAAAACGATTGATTGAAGTTCAAGTTTATTTTCACCAAATTGAAATTCAAATTTATCTTTGAAAACTTCTACAAAATTATTGATTTTGAAATCAAAATGGTGATGTAACTCTTCCACATCAGAATTTGACAACTCGTTTTCAAACAGTCCAAAGAAATCATGTTCGTTAAATTCTTCTTCCTTTATTGGATTATCAACAACTTCATTGCGTATATCGTTTTCAAAATCCAAAGTTGTTGTATTCAAATTTTCAAAATCGGAGAAAGGAAGATTGAACTTTAAATCGAGTTGCACACCTTCAAAAGAATTGAAATCCAACTCAATTACCAAATTTTCAACAACTTCGTTGCGTATATCATTTTCAAAATCCAAAGTTGTTGTATTCAAATTTTCAAAATCGGAGAAAGGAAGATTGAACTTTAAATCGAGTTGCACACCTTCAAAAGAATTGAAATCCAACTCAATTACCGAATTTTCAACAACTTCATTAAGATTCTCATTTTCAATTTCAAAGGTTGTTTTTTGAAAATCATCAATTTTGGCAAAAGATGGATTATTACTTAACTAGTCACACGTTGGAATTTGATTTTTTTTTTTCACATTGTTTCATATATGTCTCAAACGATGAATCTATGTGATCATGGCAAACTTTGTTCATTTGCTCAACAAAGTCCAATTTATAGTTATTAGCATGAGGATTTTCACTTTGAAATTGTTGAGAACAACGATTTTCAATCATAATGTGGTTAAGATTATTCCCGTCGCCAAATTCGTTTGAAAAGTTGTTTCCATTTTCATTTTGAGTTTGAAATTCATTTTGGAGTTCGAAATTGAATTGGCATGGGTTTAATCGAAATCATTTGAATTTTGAATTGAATTCAAATTTTAAAATCCTTGACTTGAGTTATTACACAAATATAAATTACACAAATCATTTATACTTTGATTGTGTTGTGTAGAGAATTCAAATAAAGATAAAATGCTATTTTCAAGAGTCGAAGGTTGGTCATTATTTTGAAAACTTTGTTGTTCAAAATTCGAATTAGTTATATAGTGGTTGTCGCTAAAATATCCATATGAATTTAGAGTGAAATCATATGGATTATATTCGTACGAATTTGGAGCGAAATCATATGGATTATATTGATTTTCATAACTATAATAAAATTCACATAAGTGGGGAAACTCGACATTTCAAGAACGTTTGTTATAAAGGAAAAATATTTGCAGATAGAATTTATTTTTCAAAATGGAAAATTGATTTATTTTTTGGTTTTCTAATTTTTTTTGAATAAATTTATTTTTTTTCGGATTTATGATTTTGAAAATTTTCAAAGGAAAGGAAACGGAATATTTACAATTTTTAAGTTTTGGATTTTGAATTTTTTTAAATATGCATGAACTAATGCAACTAAATGAATGCAAGGGTTAATTACAAATGATTTATCCTAAATTAAACCAAAATTGTATAATCATGCTCTGTATTAAATCAGCAAGATAGTTCTTAATCAGGTAACGGACAGGATTTATCGGTGCACCACGAATCACCGTAGCAATGCAACCGAAGGTTTAAGTACCTTCAGAGGAACAACCACTACAATATTTACGAACTACCGCAATATTTATAAATGGTTATTGCTCTGCCATAACCTAGACTCCAAGAAAGTAAATTGTTCAAAGAAGACAATCTGTCAATATACAATTAAGTATTTTCGATGTCTAACCGTTATTATTAATCAAAATTCTAGGATGAAATGCAAAGCAGAAATTAAACGTGTATTAACAATGCCAACTAGAACGAAACTTATTTTTGTTTTTTAATTTTTGAATTTTTTCTATAAAATGCAAGCAACCAACAATGCAAAGCAAAAATAAAAAAACAAGAGATGAAAGCACATACAAGAGCATGCAAAATTATTGAGTAATTATTTTATAACACCAATTTTTTTTTATAAGCAGGCAGTTTATTTTGCAAGCAGAGCGATAGATTTTAGCAAGCTCTTCTTTTTCTTATGATTTTCTGCTTTGGCAACCTAAAAATAAAAACAAGATATATACAATATTTTTTTAAAAATAAAACTAGGATGGAATGTATGTTTTTTTTTCTTTTTTTTAATATCAATGCAAGTGCAAAAAGAAAAGAAAAAAAGGCAAAAAAAACACACAAACAAATGCAAGCAACAATCACATAAGCACAAATTTTTTTTAAATGCAAACACGTACAAAATGTAAACATACAAAATCAAAAAAGTAATTCAAAGAATTGAAATTAAAATCAAAGAAAGTTCCCCGGCAACGACATCAAAAACTTGTTCGTCGATGGAAAGTCTATCGGTTTAGAAAACCGTCGAACGAATTTAAATTAAAAATAAACCACAAGCGCACGGCGTACTATCGTAGTACGTGGTGAATACGGGTCGATCCGCAGAGAATTGATGATTTTAAAATTCTATTCAATCAAATTAACCAAAGTTGAAAGCGTGATTAGCTAAAAATGTAAGAAACTAAAAAAAACTTGCAAAAGAAAAATAGATAAAAATATGAGAGTTAAATGATAATTTAGAGATAAATCCACTCTCTAGATCATATAAATAATTCAACAATTAATGAAATTATGATCTCTTTTTTTGGTCATAAGTGGGTTTAAATGATGTGTTTATCATAAATATGGCTCATTTGTGCTATTAATTAGCTTAATATAAGCCATCAACCTATAACACAACCTTTAAACCACTTACTAACTCTTATGAAATTTGACAAAGAAAATGAAAATGAAATCTATTTTAAGTATGATCTATTAACTATCGATTAGAAATATAGACCATCAAATTTGAATTTCAAATCACTCTCTTATGTCATAATCATATTTTGATGAAGAGGCATTTGTGTTAGCGATTGTTTAAGCATAGCCTATTTGATGTCAACAATATAGGATATCAAATTCAAAATAAAAACAACAATTAAACCATTTCTATCATCATCATTAATCACAAAAAGAGAGCTATAATTATCAAAATGTTGAAGCTGATTAGAGGCTTCATTACCCCTAAATTGAAGGGATTAGCCTCTCATATTTGTTATCAAAACAACAAATACAGCTTGCAACATGAAAAGAAAAAAAGAAAAACGAAAGCTAATGGAGAAGAGATCTACTATTTTACTTGCATGAAAAATAAATGAAATCTACACTACAACATGAAAGTAAATAAGAAAGAAAAGAAGAAAAGGGCATGTATTTAAAGTTGCATAAAAAGAAATTACATGAAATAAAAATGGCTAAGTAGCCATGAAAAGAAAAGGAGAAGCTTTCTTTTATTTTGAACCTAAACTAATACTAAGAGGAACTAACTAAGAGAGACTATATGAAACATATGGGCATTTATACATGTATGAAACCCTAATTCATATATTTTTTGGAAATGCCCAAAATGCCCTTTAGGTAGTGTGACCACCAAGTAATCGTTAGCATGTCATAATTCTCATTTAAGTGTACATGAAGCCATTAATCCCATAAGCATGTGCATTAGCCTCTAATTTGTACATTAAGGTGGTGGGTAGGTGGGGTCCTCCATGATCTTCACTTTGAATTATTTCCATCTTCATTCCTTTGGGTTCTTTTATGTACATGCATATCTTCTTCATGAAACAACTTATAATTGAAATCAAATTCCTACAAAATAGTATGGAAATTTCTAATTAATTTTTCTCAAAGAAATATATGCACACAAATGACTGTTTTGCCCCTATATGAAGATGGATATGTGACAGTTTGGAATTAATATGGATTTTGGTTAAAACAAGTTAAAATACCCAATATGATCATTTATTCAATTTAAATAGATTAAATATGGTGGTAAAAACATGCATATTTACGTGCACATCAAATACCCTCACACTTATCTTTTTATTCGTCCCTGAATAAAGAAAAACTAAGATAAATCCGTTTTCATAGGGAGCACAATTGCATTGAGCGTATGCAACAAGCTGTTAAACCCATGGATATCCCCAGTAAGACAAGTGTTGTCTCATGAGGGTTTTTAGTGGATAGTACATACAAAATCCGAATGTAGGATGAAAATATTTGCGAAATGCAAGATTTACTTACAAAGAGATGAATGTGAGTTTTTGAAAATATTTACAAATGAAGGCCTTATTTTTAAATTGACACGAATAAGTTAAATATAGGTTTTGGTCATTGTCTTGAAATTTAAGTTATTTACTCGTCGATATTTCCGATAAAAATGAAGTTATCATAACAAATAGACTATAGTTTAACTCGTTGTTTTGGTTAATAACACAGTGTAACTATGAAATGGATCTCTATTTAATTATCAAAGTTTATCAAAGTGGTATTTTCATTTCTTTTCAATAACAAATCAAATCAAATAAGCAAAAATAGTGCTAGGATTTCAATTTCTTGCTCTTTCATTATTTGCAAGAAAAATTACACACCTAGCTCAGGTAAACTGAGGCCAGATATACCATCCATGCACTGCCTTTTGGGCTTATGTGAGGGAGTACAGAGCATGGCAAGTGCATACACCTATTGACCGTAGGTGGTTTTTATTAAGTCTGTTCTTTTTTTTATATGTGTTTCATGCATGCATAACTGTGAGGACTTTTAAATGAGTATGAAAGCACATAATCAAAGATTGCAAGTAATTCACCAATGCATAACCGTGAAGACTTTTAAATGAGAGTGAATACTTTGGATGTTATTTTTTTTATTTTTTTAAGAGAGTGAGAGGGTTTTGCAAAATCATCTTAGTACCATTTAACTTAGAAGACAAAAAAATGTAATGTGTGACGACCCGGAACTTTTGGATGTTTGAAATTAGAATATTTAATTGATTTTAAATGTTTAAAAGTTAATTTTTAACTTGAATTCAAATTTCACTATTTATTTGATAATTAAATTTATTGAATTAAATAATTTGAAATTGGGTAAAATGTTGAATCTGGAGTTTTAAGCCTATTAAAAATAATTTATGGGTTTGTAAAATTTATATTGATAATACTAAAATTAGTAAAAGTGTTAAAATTGAATTTAACAATGAATTGTTCAGTTTTGAAATTATATCGTTTAAACTGAATTTAAAAAAATAGCCTTCCGAGGCGCAGTCTCGGAATTCGACGAAACCTGTTCCATTGGATCTGTAATATTGTATTATTTTCGGATTTCAACTTTCGTAGTGTTTGGAGTTGTTGTGGGAGCGTATGATATGTAAACGCGCTGAAATTTATATCGAAATTCAATATAATAACAGATCCAAAAAGCTATCTTCTCCATACGATCGAATTAGGACTTGAAACCTTTTCCATTGCGTTCAGATTTGGGGTATAACATTATAAGCGCCTACGGGCATGCCTCAATAGGAGTTCGCGGTTTTAAGCTACGTAAATCGAGACGTTTTGAATTTGAATTTAAATTATATATATATATATATATATATATATATATATATATTCACATTCAACCCAATATTCAGCTGCCTTTCTTTCAAATCAAAACCTTTTGTCTTCAAATCCCTGCAACTTCCCTCAAATCACTGTCCCCCACTCGTACAAGAAACCACTCCATCGTGTCTTTCGTTCTCCTTCCTTTGTAATTCACGCATCAGATCAAGAAAATAAACAAAAAACGCAAATCTCCTTTATAAATTCCGAAGCCCTTTCTTCCTTCCAAATCGAGTAGAAACGAATTCAAAAAAAACCATCTTCAAATCGATTCGAACGGGATCGAGTTCTTTATTCTCGAACGATCTGAGTACTGGGAATCAATTGCATCTCGATGGAAAATCTTGGAGCAGCTAGGGTTTGCGTTCGCACGCGATGCGAACAAGGCGAGGTGGCGACTGCGAGAGGGGAGCATGCGCACGCGAGGCTAGCAGTTAGAGGGTTCGGCCTCGTTGAAATTGCGTCGTTCGCGAGGAGAGATGGAGGGTCGCGGTGGTGATAACACGGCTGCAGGTTCGGGGGCGAGCAAGTATGGCTGAGGGTCGCTCGCGAGTTCGTTCTAGTGAAGGGTATCGCGTTGTTCGAGCAGTAAGGTGAAAACTTTTAAGCAGTTTTTATTTTTATTTTTATTTTAAGACAATCATAATTTAATTCATATCTGAAAAATATACAGAAACTGAAATAAGAAATATATATATATGCAGTTTTTATATATATTTACAGTAAGATATATAATTTATTTCTATTTGAATTAAATTTGTATAAGATTTTTGGAAATTTAGGATATGTCTAAAAAGTTGTAAAGTGAATAAAGATTGATTTTTAATGCATATAGGTTAATATTTTAGTGCATGCAAATTTGAAGAGGGGTTTTGAATAAATATATATATGTATATACATATTTTTCATTTACTAGTCATTTAAAAAAAATAACATATTATAGAGATTAAATGGTTTAATTTAACTTATCCAAATTATTTTAGATACTAAAAGATTTTAAAAGGGTATTTGCTTAAATTAAATAATTAGTCAATTAAAGATGTTTAAATACTAATTTATCAAAAGGAAAATTATTTTATAACTAATTTTAGTTAAGTTGAATAAATGGAAATTAATTGTTCGATTATTTCGAATATTAATAAATTGAAAAAATTGTTTATACAAGGTGTTAAATCATGGAAGCAAGCCAGTTTGGAATGGATTGCAAACAGTAAAATAAAAGGTGAGTTAATCTCACTCATCTGGTTGCTATTTAAATTTAAATGGTTAAATTTAAATAATTGGTTGAATGATTGAATTGATTAGTTGTGCTATATTATATATAGCAGTATATATATATAGTATATACTTAGAGTGATTAATTTCCCGCATTATATAGCAGATGAGAACCTATGCGCCGCATAATAGCGGATGATATTTTATAAATCCCATATACCGCGATATTCCACCTCGAAGTGGAATTGGTATTTTATATTGTGCTAACGTCCGTGGATGTAGGGAAACAGGTTGGAGGGATTCAACTGAATTCCTCAATATTTATTTAGATTATTTAATATTCTCTGTTGTGATTATTTGATATCCTGTGAGGAATTATATTGATAATTGGAAATAGAAGAGTGAATTTTTAAGTAAAATAATTATAAAGAATTTGAATAAAAATAAGAAGGAATTGGAAAGGAATAAAAGTGATTTTTAAATCCTAATAAATTCTGGGTATGAAAAAGGGATTTTGAATAAACAGAGAAATAATGAATTGTAAACTTAAGTGATGTTATATCAAGAAATAAAGAATTTATTTTAAAATTCAAGATTTGAATTTATTTTAAAATTCAAAATTTGAATTTATTTTAAATTCAAGGTTTGAATTTATTTAAAAGGACAAAGAAGAAATTTGGAAAATATGAAATTGGTATTTTCAGTTAAAAGATTTTAAATCATAATTAAGGAAAAAAAATCTGAAGTTAATGGGTTTTGAAATAAAAGTGTTAGTAAAGAGATTTATTTCGAAATGGAGTAAATTGGAAATCAATCTGTAAATTGATTTAAGTGTTTGAAATTGGAAATTTAAAGGAGAATGTGACTATGAACTTTATAAACTGGGTTTATAAAGGTGAAGTAATATATCAGTGAATATTTAAAGAATAAATTCACGATGGGAATTTATTAAAGAATGGAAAATTTTTGTTTAAAAATAAATAGTGATTTATTTTTAAAGGATGTGAAGGGAAGCGTATTTCCCTGGATAGCCAAGTACGTTTTCAAAGCAAATTTTTAAATATAAATTAAAAAGTTTTAATTTTGTTTAAAAAGCATGTTTTAGAAAATTTATTATTTCTAAATGTTTAAATTCTAAAGTAAATATTTTTAACATCTATTACCGTAGTAATTATTTAAAGATGACTTTGTATTTTGTTTTAAAAAGAGAAAATCTAGTTTTATATTTTATAAAGTAACCTCATTTTAAATATTCCTAAAGAATATATTTTTAATAAAGTATTGAAGTAGTTTTTAACTTAAATGTGTTAAAGTATATTTCATAATAAAGTGTGTTAAATTATTTTAAAAATATAAAGTTTGTACTTGGTATTTTCAGTGGAAATAAATAGTTGGGAATTTATCTCATAAGAAGAGCGTGGTTTGAAATCTATTTTCAAAAGGGTTGAAAATAGAAATATATCTTGTGAAGATATTTTGAGATTAATAAATAATTCAGGACAAATTATTTATGTTTGATGGTTGTTGTGAATGTTAACTGATAGTTGAATAACCGACTATCAATATTTGGCCAATGCGCTGATCGTTTCAAAGAGACCGGGATCAAGATTTATTTCTCGAAAACCACTTCGATCCGGTTTGTACGTTTTCATGAGGAAGACGAGTTTGGATTCGAAGATGGAATGGTGAAGTGCAAGGGCTAGTTGCTACTAATCCTGAGATGATTCCAAAATGGATGTAGTAGGGGCAGTGCCTTCGGTTCCGTTCGAACCCGGGACGGACTTGCATGGATGAATGCTTTCGGAACATCGTCAGGTGGATGATGGGCATTCTAAGTGAAACGACCTAAAAAGGTAACGCTTAGCCTCGAGCCTCATCAACCGGGAATGACTAAAAATTAGGGTTTATGCAGCAAGGCTAGGTGGGTAGCACCCATTAGGGTGATGTCATCCCTGTCTAGATGTCCCTTTTTATTCTGCTTAGTGGTGCGGTTGTTGATCCCAACCGTAGGGTGATCTTACTCAGGATCATCCAGTAAGGGGTAGTCCAGGTCTTGTGTTGCAGGGGATTGGGAGTAATCCTCGGTACGGTGATCTAGGCCACGTACTGTGACTGGTGGTACCCAGTGCCTAGCATTAGTTGGAAATCCATTCTCCCTACACGCCTTTTACTATTTTTGTTTGTATTACCCACGATTGTGACTAGTAGCGGGAATTTAATAGATGTAACAATTTCGGCTATTTTGATAAGTATTTGTAAATAGGCCCTATTATAATATCAGAGGATTTTATAAAAAGTGTTTTGGCTATCGTAAGGTAAAAACCCGACATGTTTATTTGTGGCGTGGTCTTATGAGATACTTTTGTTTTCAAAGAATTTTTGAAACTTTAATAATCATTTTGAGTGTGATTTATCACGCTGGTATTCCAGACTGACTCGGATGTTATTTAACTATAATGCTCGGGTCAGACCAAGTATTATAGAATACAGGAAAGGATGCTATGGAGCTCAGGAGACGAGCTGGATGGCGATACGTGCTTCCATACTTGATTATTATTCCGCTGTGTATTCATTTTTTGAGGACAAGTTTATATGACTGTCCAGATTGTATATTATTGGTGTTGTTGAACTCTGATGATGTAATCTGATGATGTATTTATAAACAGATATAGTTTTCTTTGTGTAAAGATCTGTTATTATCTATTATATTTTATTCTACTGCGATGGTTAGATTCTGTTGTTGTTTCTATTTTCTTCTTCTACCTCTTTCCTCTTTAACCCAAATGGTTCGTATTTCCGTGCATCTTGAGTTGATTGATGGAGAATAGTGTCGACTCAAGGGGTACGGATTTGCGGGTCATTACATTATGTCCTTTACTTTAAATCAACCACTTTTTAAAACAGAGATTTTCAATTAAGATGTATTTCAGAATTAACACGTATGAATCTTCCTATATGTTAGTTAAACCTTTATTATTTGTAATCAAACTACATTTTTATTTTTTTCAAGACAAATAAATTTTCAAAAATTTCGATTTAATAAATCATATATCTATCCTATAGCGTTTCTTTAAAAATAAATCAAAATGCTTAAAAATTGTAGTTTAAAATTTTGAATTTTTTTTTTGAGTTTTGGAAGAAGAAAATGAAAAATCAAAAAAAAATGAGTCTCCCCCCCACGCTTGATTTTGGCCGTGTCCCCACAGTCAACCCAAGTGGAAGGAGAAAAATAAAAACATAACATTTATTTAAATGAGAATGAAAAGATGATTATTTACATCAGAAAGTATGCCGTTAAAGAGTAAATGAACCGATCTTGCAAAAACCGATTCATTTGCCTCGCGAAGTATGCGAGACACAGCTTAAGCGCGAAAAACCAAATCGTAAAAGATTTCAAAGTTGATTGTCGATTTGGAAAAACGAATTTTGTTTTATTAAAAATTGAACGAGTTGTTTTGTTTTCAATGATTTTTGGGGTTGATAAAGCAATTGATTGAAATTCACATTTATTTTGACCAAATTGAAATTCAAGTTTATCGTTTAAAACTTCTTCTAAATTATCGATTTCAAAGTCAAAACGATGATCAAAATCTTCCCTGTCAGAATTTAATGACTCATTTTCGAAAAGTCTATAAAACTCGTGTTCATTAAATTCATCTTCCTTTGTTGGATTATCAACAACTTCATCGCATATATCTACTTCAAAATCCAAACTTGTTGTATTCAAATTTTCAGGAAAAGGAAGATCGAAAATTAAATCGAGTTTCTCGCCCTAAAAGAATTGAAATCCAACTCAATTACCGTCTTTTCAACAACTTCGTTAAGATTGTCGTCTCCAATTTCGAAAGTTATTATTTGAAAATCATTACTTTTGGTAAAAGGTGGATTATTACTTAACTCGTCACGCATTGGAATTTGATTTTGTTTTTATGTTGTTTCATATACGTTTCAAACAACGAACTTCTAACGACCCTGACTCGACCTTCGAAAATCGGCACCGAATACGACACTCGTATTTAAATGCCGCAGATCCAAATGTCGAATCTGGTTCGCCGGAGCTTATAACACATTAAGTACAACACAACGGAAGAAAAAGAATATACATTTGATATACAACATTGATACAATATGATACAACAGATGATACAATAGATATTAATATACATCAGAGATATGATACAAGACAATAGCAGCGGAAAGAAAGGATAACACAAACAGCGGAACAATATCTCCAATATGGTCTTCAAGAGAGAACTCCAGTATCTCTAATCTCCATCTCCAAGGCACCAATTCAGAAGTAGCTCGAACGCCCAATCAAGATGAAGTGAAGCAACTCAATCCAATGCGATTGCTAAATCCTAAGGCTGAAAGCTATCGAATCTACACCTATTATTAATAATCTGAAAAACCCAACTCTAGACTGCCCGTGTGGGAAAATTGTGGGCACCCAGAGTTTAGCAAAGGAACAATAAAATCCAGGTCAGTCATGGGACTGGTGTGAGCAAACAAAACAGATTAGCTTATCCTTAAAACAAACAACAAAGGAATTTAAAATAAATCTGCAATGCTTTTCGGAAAATGAAACTACCATAAGGCCTCCCGCCACACACACAATGCAAACGCAGAATTGGAGGAGATTTCTTCTTATGATAGTCAAATATGCTTGATACGAGAAAATTTCTTTGATATTATTACTAGTGCATAGTGTAGAAAAAACCATTCGAAAGTATAATATTAATCCTAGCCAGCATACGACCAGTATCGTATGCCTACTATAGCTACCATCTAAACAGTGGGGCGCCACCATAAGTAAATGGCAGGTGATACAACTAAAACCGTACAAGGTGCGTATTGAAGATTGGATTTCCAACAAATGGTCAGGCCAAGGAACTTCCTACTGCCACATGGGTACGCCTAACCGGATCTATGCCAACACAAGGCCGGGTTACCTCTATAACTAGGTAACTACTACTCGAGCATGCCATCCCCCGGTCCTTTGGGACCTTTATCCGAGGTACCTCTAATCCAACAATCACAAAGCAATCACAAAGTAATAGATCTGCAGTATCCACATGAGTGAAGTATCTAGCCTCCATACCATGATACCACCCCTTTCCAGAAGGGAATGACAAACCCTAAAGGGAGCGACCCTCATAACCTTGCCGCATCTTTCCTATTTCAACCATTTCCGTGGTGTGAGGTCCTGATGTAGTCTCGTACACAAAGCTACGCTACATACAAAAGTCATGCTTTGATCAACAAATGATACACGGCAACACTCAGCATGCCACACTACCAAATTGGGAGTATATCACTGATAACCATCAACTACATAACCTCTGAGCTCGTACGTCTCAGAGAAGGGTGTTAAGCTAAGAGAATAAATTCTTCTCCACCAAACAGAAATGTATTTGATAGGGATCAGTTTAAATCTCAAAGTGTAGTGTCAGACATACAACCATACAAGTATGTTCCGGGTTCGAACAGAACCGAAGGCACTTCCGAAGAAGCTCTTGCAATCCGGGTATCTACAATCCCAATCGGACTTCCTGTCACTTAAAGAGAACTCTATACCGGAGCAACTCAGTGTAGAGTCAATCGACAGGTTATCCTATCGTTTTCGAAGACACCCAGTCTTCAACATCGGTCTTCAAATGCAATCCATAATATCGTATCACTATTCGGAATGGGTTATATGACACAAGGTCATCTTCCGGCTAAACCGAATAATGAGCGCAATATTTAAAATATATGTATATGGGATTTCATTTAAGTCGCCATTTTTAAACCCAAAACCTTTCTTCAAATGGTTTAAACAAATTACCATTTTAAATCTTTAAACAAAAGATTCATTTCACAAAGTTCACCTAGTTTCACAAAGATCTATTCATAGAATTCAAAACAATTTCCCTTTCAATTTGGATTAACTCAACAAAATCTTTAAATTAAAGGTTTAACTTATAGCTTTCAAACCCGTTTCCAAAGATTTATTCATAACTTGGAAAATCATTTTCATTCTACACTTGAAATCCTTTTAATACAAATTGGAAGTTCATTTCTCATATGAAAACTTTTATTATTTGAAAACAAATAGTTTCGTTTCGGAAGAATCTGATTATATTTATACAAGTTAAAATCTTGGGTTAAATTTAAAGTCCCAAAACAACACGTTAAAACTGGTTTAAAAACCCATATAAACACATTTATAAGTTGAATAACCTTTTTAAACTATAGTTTCCAAATCATAGAATTCGATTTCAATATTGAATTCAAATTTAAATCAAATTATTTAAATTCCAAAACTCAACAAGTTATTCAAAATAACTTTATTTTTTGAAATTCATTTTCAAAAGCTTTCAATTCTAATTCCAAAACAATTTTGGATTCAAAAATTCAATCTTTAAAACTACTTCAAAATCTGTGACTTAACCCATTTCCACGTGCAATCCAACTTGTGTGTGTATAAGTGTGGTCCAAGGGTTTCACAAAATAAAAGTGCCACATCATCAATCAGCACCGATTCAAATACAGCAATATATTTGATAAGCGGTATAAACTATAACGCTTATCTTTAATTCACAGATCACAGGTAGATAATAAATTACATCAAACACAGCTCAAATTAAAAAAGAACATATTAGGTATCTAACAATTCAATCATCCAATAGAATCCAAGCATTCATAAGTAAGATCAGATAATCGTCTGATTAATCCAAATCAGATTAACTACTCATGAATTACTAATCCTGGTTAATTAACATTACAAATCATTTTTGATTAATTATTCTTTGATCATTTATTAATTTACCATTTATTAATAATTTAATTAATCCCTAAATATTTAATTATTCTTCAATTAATTTACCCTTAATTAATTAATTACCATTTTAATTAATTATCCTTAATTAATTACCATAAGTGATTACCCTTAATCACTTAGACTAATAAATCCCAATTTATCTTAATCACTTGATTAATCAACCTTAAGTTATCAATTTATTACCTTTAATTAAGTAATTTATCTCTAAGAAATTTAATTACCTTTCATTAATGATTAATTATCTTTTAATTAATAAGTGATTATCCTAATCACTTATAATTTGTAATTACTAATTTAATTACATTTAGTAATTATACTTTAATCACTTGATTTATCAATCATAAATCATTGATCAATTATCCTTAATTACTTTTATTAAGTAATTATCCTTAAGTAATTAATTATTATTCGCAAACATCAATTAAGGAATTAATTAACTATTCTTTAATTAATATCAAATTAATTAATCTTAATTGAATTACACAAAGTGATTATCTTTTTAAATCAATTAACTTTAAAACATTCAATCCTTACATCTTTAATCTTTGAAACAAAGTGTTTTTTTCTTTCATAAATCAACTTGAGACTTTAAAGTCAAATAACAATTTTAAAACATCATCGTGTTTTTCTTCCTTTAAATTAATTAATTTCTTAATTAAATTTAAACTCAATTAGCTTTAAAATAATTAACTCTAATCTTAATCCCAAAATTAAATCAAACATTAACTATTCTTTAAGGATGAATCGAAAAAAGTTTCAACTTGATTTAATTAAATTTGAATAAAAGCTTGTTTTATTTTTTAAATTTTGAACGGTAAAATCTTCAAACCCAAGATGACTCGAGTTCTTGCCCGAGCCAAATACCATTCTCCCCGAGATTAGCTTCAAGCCTCCCCTTTTTTTTCAAAATGTGATACACTGATTAACTGTAACAACCCGTATATTTAACGATTATATATTTAAATATTTTATTTAAATATAGCATCGTTAGTCGGATTTAGGTCCGAAATGTTATATTTTGCAAACGGCTGAATTAGGACTCGAAACCACCTCCATTGAGTCCAAAATGGCGTTTGCGATCTTTTTAAGTATAAATTTTGATATGTTTGGAGTAAGTCGAATTTTGCTACTTTTTCTATTGGGTTTTGGGTTTGGGTTCAGCCCACTTGCTGGCTTAATACCCTAACTCAGCCCCCTCTCCTCTCCACTCACTTATTTCATTTCATAAAACTCAAGCACAACTGAAAATGGGGGAAGAGAATGGGAAATAGAAATTCCAAGCCCTAGTTTACTTTGCAAACTTGAATTCTTGCTCCAAAATCAAAGTGAAGCTATTGGTAAGCCTTCTCTTCATCTTCTCCAACTCTTTTCCTCTTCAATTTTAGAAAGTTTCCTAAACCTAACTTAGGAAATACTTGTTTTGATCTTAGATTGAAGCTTGTAGAGTTGAAGTGGAGAGTGGTTGGTCTTTTCTTTGCATTTGAGCTTCTCATCCTTGTTTTTGAGTTAAAAGGTGAGATTTTTATCTCACATCTTAGTCTATAATTATCTTTGATTGTTAGGTATGAATTCCTAACACTTATTCTTGTGCAATTGATTTTGGTTTGGATTGATTTGGTGTATATTCCAATTTTTGGTGTTTTGAAATCAAAATATATGAAAATCCTATTATGGACATTTGGACATTGATATTTGAGGCGTATCGAAGAGCCGTTAAGGCTGGGTTGTCGCATGGCGTAAATCCTTAGTCGTCATTTGCTCGTCCGATCGCTTCCGATATTCATTTGGCCATTTTTGGTCGAGGTTCAGGAAATGCTCTGAATTCCAGTTTCAGACGTCTAAATCTGGAATTTCAGACGTCAAAATTGGCTCGATTTCAAACAGAAAGGAAATAGGCTAAAAACGCCTATTTCAGACGTCTGAAACATTTAGTTCAGACGTCTGAATTACGTTCTGGAAAACTTTTAATTTTCCAGATTCAGACGTCTGAACCACCTATTTCAGATGTCTGAATATGCTATCTTTTGGCAATTTGCCTATTTTGCTTGGTTTTCCAAATTTAATCGACGCGTGTTGATTCCAATTAGCTATTTATTCATATTTGACTTTGATGATTCCTTTTTGATTTCATACATGGTTTTTTATTATAAAATGATCTCTTCAAATGTTATTAAAGCTCGTTCTCTAATTTATAATTTCTATTTAAAACGCACACACAATTTGGCACTTCGAGCGAAGTGGAAGGAAGATTAAATGGCTAGGTAAAACACGGACCATGAATCCGGGCGTTTATCTTCCCAATTAATCCCCGACCTATTCGATTGACTGTTTTGACCTTTTGGTCCGGTTTACCAATGAGATGAGGTAAACTTTGTACTGCTTTGAGCGTGAAATTAACCAACGGATAGTAAACCGTTTAGTGCGAACGGGTGGTTATGGGACTCACGTTACCACTTTTCGGATTCCTTTTCGAGAGTTGTGACACATTCTGCCAGTTAGTGGTGTCCAGTACTGGGCCTCCGGACCTTCACCGCTACGGTTTGTTACCTTTGGGATAGTGTCTTCGGACTGTCTCCTTCAGGGTTGCCTTCGGGTATGTTGCCTTCGGGTTTGTGCCTTCGGGTTTGTACCTTCAGGTTTGTGCCTTCAGGTTTGTTGCCCTATTGTATCGCTTTTGGAGTTGGTCATTCGTCACTGCTCGAGTGATATTGGGTTTGGAGTCTTCGGGCTCATGGATCCTTGTTTATACAGTACTGAGCACGTGCAATTTTCTGATGTTTCATTGATATGTATATTCCCTAGGTATCGCCCTTCGGTGTTGGTCTTTTCGAGCCGCACGATATATATAGCGGTTACCTTGCGAAACTTGTATTACCTTGATTGGTATTTGATATTTACGTTTTCGGCTTGTTTTGGGATATTGATATCCTTTGTTTATTGAGTTGCCATTGATATGAGGCTTGTCTTGTTATGATTCATCTTTTGTTAGATGATTGTGTTATCTCTTTTAGAGATATTTGTTATACTTTATGACCTTGCAGGTTATTGTTGTTCAGTTTATCTAACTGATTTGTTTAGCTAGACTGATCCGTGTATTTATACTCGGGTTAGACCGAGATGTTTAAGGTTAGGTGCTTTTGGACTTGGCCTATTTTTCTTCTGCATGGACTACTCCGCTAGCTTCTTTTTGTTATGGCTTTTTGCGTAGCCCCATTTTGTTGTAACTCTGATATATATGTATTCTTTTGACTCGTCTGTATATTGTGGTTTGCTATACGACTTGACATGTATCAGTTTGTATACTCTGTTATGTATCTATATATGTGTATATGATGAACTACTATTCTTTGATGTATATTACATTTGAATTGTTATATTCTGTTCTGATAGATCCTCCAGCCACCTATGGTTTTATTTTGAGTATTCATTGGATATGTCGATCTTCTTATATGACAATTGTCGATGTATTCAATAGATAGTTAGAGCAAGGCTATAGATGGTCGCTCCTAACCAACCTTATTATCCGCGTTAGTTGACGGCATTACCCCGTAGTGTCCTTGGCTACCATGGGTATAGAGGTGGGGCGTCACAGCAACTCACGCAAACGCCTCCATATCGAACTCGAGCCAACGCAAGTTTCCCCGAGTCAAACCCTTATTTACTTCGAGACAACCCCGAGCTTTATCCTTCTTCCCCAAAGTATCACTACACAGACACAACCGTGGATGCGTGCACATGCGCTGATGACCGCCACCGTTCCGATCGCCGTCGTCGATGCCAAAAAGTCACTTACGACTTCCTTCATCGATCCCAAGCCCTAAATTTTAAAGTTGAACTCGAAATAGAAATGGAGTTCGAGCACACCCAACTGGAACTTCTAATCAACCTAAAAAAACGCCTCGCTCTGCCACATCACGACACCAGAATCATCGCGACTCCGGCTTAACCTCCGTCGATCACCCACGCAGCCCTTCCCCTGGTGTGATCGACCTGATTGCCGTGCCGACGACGAAATTTGCTCATGAACAACAACAACCCCAAACAAACCCAAAACCCAAAATCAACATCAGTCTACCACTACAGCACACAAAAAAATTCACGAGTATTTTTCCACGATTCCACCATACTTAAACCATCCCCACCATAAATCACGACTCATATTTTACTGTTGATTTCCAAGGATTGACAAAAAAACAAATTCCATACAACTTAAAAGTTTTCCATAAATACTAGCTTAAGAATTCTAAGATGATCATTAAATATCGTGGATTCAAAGTACGAATTCATTCCTATAATTAAAAATCGAAACCCTAACAGTCGAATTTTTGTTTAAAATCTGATCATCTCTGTTATTTTTATTTTTAAAAATAACTACAATATAATTGTTCATGAAATTAATTTTAGAACTAGCATTTCATGGTTATAATTATTTTTCATTTAGAAATTGAACCCTGAAATCATCTAGATAGGATGATTTTGAATTTTATAACAGGTTCCATGAACCTGTAACAATGAACAAAGGCACATGCCTGTATTCTAACAGCCATGCAAACAATCATTATAACATACTTAAGCAAATAATCCAAACATCGCTAACAGATTCAAGGGTTTGCTAACAGATTCACAGGCATTGGATTCAAAGTACTGGTCTTAAAAATTTAAGTTGCTCACCTGATGATGAAGTTGAACAGAGAATCAGCAAGCTCGAAATTTGAAACTGAAATTTGTTTGATGATTTTGATTGTTAAATATGTTTAGTTGTTTCCAGCTTTTGCCTTCGATTTTTATCTGAAACCTTGCTTTAGATTTGAAACTTCCAGATTTAGTCTCTCTTTAGTTTGTTTTCACTTCTGCTTTGATTTGTAATTTGACTTAAATCTGTTGATCAGAAGTCTACTCACTTGACACTGAACAGAAAAGCCAGGCCTGGAACTGCATCTGACCTTGAACTTGATCTACATCCAGCTTGAAAGCTTTTGCATTCTTGAATTTGTCTCACAGCTTTGCTTTGTCTCAGGTGTTGGAATTTAGCTGAGGTGATTTCCAGATTTGAGATGTTTTGATTTTTTTTTTGTTCTACTATCTTTGTTTTTCTGGTTATACTCTTCTCATCATTTCTTTTTTTCTTGGGTGTTGAGATTTTAGATACTCAATCTATTGTTACCTTTTTTTCATCAGATTAGCTGAGATACTATATGATTGAGCATGGGGAGACGAAAAGATTTTATAATTTTAAATTTCATTATTTTGTTCAATTAAATATATTGGATGCCATATGAAAAAAAATGATTATGAAACCTCAATGCATGGTGATTGCTTTACTCCACCTCTTTTGTATATGTTTATCCTTTGTAATTTTACAAGATAAAAGAATTTTTTAACAAATTTTTATACCATATTCACTTAAGTCTTTCATGTACACAAGTTTGCATTTTACATTTTCATGTTAATAACACTTAAGTATAACTTTATATTATGTTTCCCATTTAAATAAATACAATTTTCTTTTATTTATGTATGTGTTGTGTTTTCTTTTATATTTATGTTTACACAAATAAAATCATATCTCCATTGTTTTTTCTTTTTCTTTTTCACATTCAATCTTTAATTTAGTTCAACATATTTAAACACTTATATATTTATACAATTTACATTCATGCTTTTTTTTATTTTTTTTTATTTTTTGTATAATTTTTTTAAATGAAAAGAAGGTTTTAAAAATTTTGATTTCAAATTAACAAATAGTCACATTTATTTATATTAGATAATTAAATCTTAAAAGTAAATCTTTTGAAATCTATTACATCTTCCAAATATTAATATAATTAAAAATTTAGAAAACAATTATCATTAACTTTTTTTATTAATATCAAGCTTTTAATTTCTATTTATTCCCAATACATTTATTTTTTCTAAATCCAATATTTATTTGTAAGATACTTATGCTTAAATTTCAAATTAAATTTCTATTCATAATCAAAAATTATTTATTTATTCTAGAAATCTAAAATTAATTCACAATTTATTTTCAAAAATTAATTTAATTGCTAAATTAAACTTGGTAAATTTTCAGGGATGTTATAGATTCCCCCCTTGAAAAAATTTCATCCCAAAATTTGCAAGGGAGACAACAAAGAATAGATGGAACCACAAAGATAGAGGACAATTTTCTAGATCGAACCGAAAATCTATTCTGCATTTGGCTTACCAAATCAGAGTATCAATAATATGAGAACAAACTCATTCAATTACGAAATAATTGGGTTTTCTGATCTACGAAGTATACAGGGGTGTTGGTTAGTTCGAAGGGATAACTAACCACTCGTAGAATATATCTAGACCCAAACAATTGATAGATGGATTTAATCTTCCATAATTTCTCAAACACTAGGTATGGATTCCAACGTAGGTCGGAACATGCCAAAGTATATACCAACTTGTCCCTCTTCGGACTTCAGTCTACACAAGAAATTACAATAGAATTTCGAATTTGATTTTAACCCATATCGTTTTATTGATACAATTCAAATTTAGCCTAATATTCGTTAACCAATTTTACTCAATTTAAAATTTCCAATTTATTTAAAATTTTCAATTTTAAATTTCAAATTCATTAGAGTTTAGATGGGAAAACTGATAAGAAACTGATGAAGAAACGAAGTAAGGATTTTCTACAACGATACGTAGGGCCACCATCACACCGAAATTTCTCCTTGTAGCTGGTACGAAGCAATCAAAGAATTTGGAATCGAATCAAAGGAGATTGAATGAGAAAGTTATTTCCACTGTTGCAGGGCATTGACGATTTGTACCGGTATTCCCCTGTCCCCTATCTCGTTCCCTTCTTACACTCACACTTACTGCTAGTGGATGGCAAGAGAATTTACTGAGGCGTTCGAATGGATATCTTAGGGAATATACTCATTCTAAGGTATACTTCACCCTATCTCTAATGAGTTACTTAATGTGTTATACTCCTGAGCTAAAGTTTTAACCTTCAGCTCTGATACCAATACTAACGGTCTAGGCTTTTCAACCATCGACAGTGGCCAATCTCGACCGGTAGGCTTTTCAACCATCCCAGCCCCGCCGTGGCATACAATGGTATCCCAAACTTGCTTTTACAGCCAGCCTTTTAACCGTCATGCCTTACGGCTAACCAACCTCTTAAAGTGGACGTGTAGCCTAAGAGTCTCCTGCTCGCCACCAAACAAAAAGCGAGAATCCCCCATCACGTTTCACCTAGATAAGCAAGTCTGGTCCGGGTTCGAACAGAACCGGAGGCACTTTCGAAGAAGCCCTTGCAATTCGGGTATCCACAATCCCGATTGGACTTCCCGTCACATAGGGAGAACTCTATATCGGAGCAACTCAGTGCAGAGTCAATCGACAGGTTATCCTATCGTTTTCGAAGACACCCGGTCTTCAACACCGGTCTTCAAATGCAATCCATAACGTCGTATCACTATTCGAAATGGGTTATATGACACAAGGTTCTCTCTCGGCTAAACCGAATAGTGAGTGCAATATTTAAAATATATGGATATGGGATTTTAGTTAAGTCACCATTTTTAAACCCAAAACCTTTCTTCAAATGGTTTTAACAAATTACCATTTTAAATCTTTAAACAAAAGATTCATTTCACAAAGTTCACCTAGTTTCACAAAGATCTGTTCGTAGATTTCAAATTAATTTCCCTTTCAATTTGGATTAACTCAACTAAATCTTTAAATTAAAGGTTTAACTTATATCTTTCAAACCCATTACCAAAGATTTATTCATAACTTGGAAAATCATCTTCATTCTAGACTTGAAATCCTTTTAATAGAAATTGGAAGTTCATTTCTCATATGAAAGCTTTTATTATTTGAAAACAAATAGTTTTGTTTTGGAAGAATGTGATTATATTTATACAAGTTAAAATCTTGGGTTAAATTTAAAGTCCCAAAACAACACTTTAAAAATGGTTTAAAAACCCATATAAACACATTTATAAGTAGAATAACCTTTTTAAACCATAGTTTCCAAATCATAGAATTCGATTTCAATATTGAATTCAAATTTAAATCAAATTATTTAAATTCCGAAACTCAATCAAGTTATTCAAAATAACTTTATTTTTTGAAATTCATTTTCAAAAGTTTGCATTTCTAATTCCAAAACTATTTTGGATTCAAAAATTCAATCTTTAAAACTATTTCAAAATCTGTGACTTAACCCATTTCCACGTGCAATCCATACTTTTGTGTGTATAAGTGTGGTCCGGGGGTTTCACACAATAAAAGTGCCAGATCATTAATCAGCATAGGTTCAAATACAGCAATATATTTGATAAGCGGTATAAACTATAACACTTATCTTTAATTCACATATCACAGGTAGATAATAAATTACATCAAACACAGCTCAAATCAAAACAGAACATATCAGGGTATCAAACAATTCAATCATCCAATAGAATCTAAACATTCATAAGTACGATCGGATAATTGTCTGATTAATCCAAATCAGATTAACTACTCATGAATTACTAATCCTGGTTAATTAACATTACAAATCATTTTTGATTAATTATTCTTTAATCATTTATTAATTTACCATTTATTAATAATTTAATTAATCCTTAAATATTTAATTATTATTTAATTAATTAACCCTTAATTAATTAATTACCATTTTAATTAATTATCCTTAATTAATTACCATAAGTAATTATCCTTAATCACTTAGACTAATAAATCTCAATTTATCTTAATCACTTGACTAATCAACCTTAAGATATCAATTTATTACATTTAATTAAGTAATTTATGTCTAAGCAATTTAATTACCTTTCATTAATGATTAATTATCTTTTAATTAATAAGTGATTATCCTAATCACTTATTATTTGTAATTACTAATTTAATTACATTGAGTAATTATACTTTAATCACTTGATTTACCAATCATAAATCATTAATTAATTATCCTTAATTACTTTTATTAAGTAATTATCCTTAAGTAATTAATTATTATTCGCAAACATTAATTAAGGAATTAATTAACTATTCTTTAATTAATCTCAAATTAATTAATCTTAATTGAATTACACAAAGTGATTATCTTTTTAAATCAATTAACTTTAAAACATTCAATCCTTACATCTTTAATCTTTGAAACAAAGTGTTTTTTCCATAAATCAACTTGAGACTTTAAAGTCAAATAACAATTTTAAAACATCACGTTTTTTTCTTCCTTTAAATTAATTAATTTCTTAATTAAACTTAAGCTCAATTAGCTTTAAAATAATTTACTCTAATCTTAATCCCAAAATTAAATCAAACATTTATTATTCTTCAAGGATGAATCGGAAAAAGTTTCAACTTGATTTAATTAAATTTGAATAAAAGCTTGTTTTATTTTTTAAATTTTGAACGGTAAAATCTTCAAACCCGAGATGACTCAAATTCTTACCCGAGCCAAATACCATTCTCCCCGAGATTAGCTTCGAGCCTCCCTTTTTTTTAAAACGTGATACACCGATTAACTCACGCAAACGCCTCGATATCGAACTCGAGCCAACGCAAGTTTCTCGGAGCCAAACCCTCATTTACTTCGAGACAACCCTAAGCTTAATCCTTCTTCCCTAAAGTATCACTACCCAGACACAATCATGGATGCGTGCACATGCACTGATGACCGCCACCGTTCCGATCATCGTCGCCGATGCCAACAAGTCACTTACGACTTCCTCCATCGATCCCAAGCCCTAAATTTTAAAGTTGAACTCGAATTCGAAATTGAGTTCGAGCACACCAACCTGGAACTCCTGATCAACCCAAATAATGCCCCGCTCTGCACATCACGACACCAGAATCATCGCGACTCCGACCTAACCTCCATTGATCGCCCACGCAGCCCTTCCCCCCGGTGCGATCGACCAGATTGTCGTGCCGACAACGAAATTTTCTCATGAACAACAGCAACCCCAAACAAACCCAAAACCCTAAATCAACATCAATCCACCACTATAGCACACAAAAAATTCACGAGTATTTTTCCACGATTCCACCATACTTAATCCATTCCCACCATAAATCACGATTCATATTTTACTGTTGATTTCGAAGGATTGACAAAAATCCAAATTCCATTCAACCCAAAAGTTTTCCATAAATACTAGCTTAAGAACTCTAAGACGATCATCAAAAATCATGGATTCAAAGAACGAATTCATTCCTATAATTAAAAATGGAAACCCTGACATTAGAATTTTTGTTTAAAATCTGATCATCTCTGTTGTTATTTTTTAAAAAATAACTACAAAACAAATGTTCATGAAATTATTTTTAGAATTAGTATTTCATGGTTATAATTATTTTTCGTTTAGAAGTTGAACCTTGAAATCATCTAGATAGGATGATTTTGAATTTTATAGCAGGTTCCATAAACCTGTAACAATGAACAAAGACACAAGCCTGTATTCTAACAGCCATGCAAACAATCATTATAACATACTTAAGCAAATAATCCAAACATCAAAAACAGATTCAAGGGTTAGCTCACAGATTCACAGGCATTGGATTCAAAGTACTGTTTTTAAAAATTTAAGTTGCTCACCTGATGATGAAGTTGAACAGAGAACCGGCAAGCTTGAAATTTGAAACTGAAATTTGTTTGATGATTTTGATTGTTAAATATGTTTAGTTGTTTCCAGCTTTTTCCTTTGATTTTTATCTGAAACCTTGCTTTAGATTTGAAACTTCCAGATCTAATATCTCTTTAGTTTGTTTCCACTTCTGCTTTGATCTGTAATTTGACTTAAATCTGTTGATCAGAAGTTTGCTCACTTGCCTCTGAATAGAAAACCAAGGCTTGGAACTGCATCTGACCTTGAACTTGATCTGCTTCCAGGTTGAAAGCTTTTGCATTCTTGAATTTGCTTCACAGATTTGCTTTGTCTCAAGTTTTAGAATTTAGCTGAGGTGATTTCCAGATTTGAGATGTTTTGATTTTTTTTTGTTCTGCTATCTTTGTTTTTCTGGTTATACTCTTCTCATCATTTCTTTTTTTCTTTGGTGTTGAGATTTTAGATACTCAATCTATTGTTACTTTTTTTTCTTCAGATTTGCTAAGATACTATATGATTGAGCATGGGGAGATGAAAAGTTTTTTATAATTTTAAATTTCATTATTTTATTCAGTTAAATATACTGGATGCCATATGAAAAAAAATGATTATGAAACCTCAGTGCAAGTTGATTGCTTTACTCCATCTCTTTTGTATATGTTTATCATTTGTAATTTTACAAGGCAAAAGGATTTTTTAATAAATTTTTATACCATATTCACTTAAGTCTTTCATGTACACAAGTTTGCATTTTACATTTTGATGTTAATAACACTTAAATATAACTTTATATTATGTTTCCCATTTAAATAAATACATTTTGCTTTTATTTATGTATGTGTTATGTTTTCTTCTATATTTATATTTACACAAATAAAATCTTATCTCCATTGTTTTTTTTTCTTTTTCACATTCAATCTTTAATTTAGTTCAACATATTTATACACTTATATATTTATACAATTTACATTCATACATTTTCTATTATTTATTATTTTTTTGTACAATTTTTTTTAAATGAAAAAAGGATTTAAAAATTTTGATTTCATATTAACAAATAGTCACATTTATTTATATAAGAGAATTAAACCTTAAAAATAAATCTTTTGAAATCTATTACATCTTTCAAATATTAATATAATTAAAAATTTAGAAAACAATTATCATTACTTTTTTTATTAATCTCATGCTTTTAATTTCTATTTATTCCCAATACATTTATTTTTTTCTAAATCCAATATTTATTTGTAAGATACATATGCTTAAACTTCAAATTAAATTTCTATTTTATAATCAAAAATTATTTATTTATTCTAGAAATCTCTAATTAATTCAAAATTAATTTTTAAAAATTAATTTAATTGCTAAATTAAACTTGGTAAATTTTCAGGAATGTTACAGATTCCTCCTTAAAAAAGTTCGTCCTCAAAATTTGCAAGGGAGACAACAAAGAATAGATGGAAACACAAAGATATAGAACAATTTTCTAGATCGAACCGAAAATCTATTCTGCATTTGGCTTACAAATCAGAATATCAATAATATAAGAACAAACTCATTCAATTACGAAATATTTGGGTTTTCTGATCTACGAAGTATACAGGGGTATTGGTTAGTTCGAAGGGATAACTAACCACTCGTAGAATATATCTAGACCCAAACAATAGATAGATGGATTTAATCTTCCATAATTTCTCAAACACTAGGTATGGATTCCAACGTAGGTCGGAGCATCCCAATGCATATACCAACTTTCCCTCTTCGGACTTCAGTCTACACAACAAATTACAATAGAATTTCGAATTTGATTTTAACAGATATTGTTTTATTGATACAATTCAAATTTTGCCATATATTCGTTAACCAATTTTACCCAATTTAAAATTTCCAATTTATTTAAAATTTTCAATTTCAAATTTCAAATTCATTAGAGTTTAGATGGGAAAACTGATAAGAAACCGATGAAGATATGAAGTAAGGATTTTCTACAACGATACGTAGTGCCACCATCACACCAAAACTTCTCCTTGTAGCTGGTACGAAGCAATCAAAGAATTTGGAATCGAATCAAAGGAGATTGATAGAGAAATCTATTTTCACTGTTGGAGGGCATTGACCATTTGTACTGGTACTCCCCTGTCCCCTTTCTCGTTCTCTTCTTGCACTCATACTTACTATTAGTGGATAGCAAGAGAATTTACTGAGGCGTTCGAACGGATATCTTAGGGAATATACTCATTCTAGGGTATACTTTACCCTATCTCTAATGAGTTACTTAATGTGTTATACTCCTGAGCTAAAGTTTTAACCTTCAGCTCTGATACCAATTCTAACGGTATAGGCTTTTCAACCATCGACAGCGGCCAATCTCAACTGGTAGGCTTTTCAACCATCCCAGCCCCGCCGTGACATACAATGGTACCCCAAACTTGCTTTTACGGCCAGCCTTTCGACTGTCATGCCTTACGTCTAACCAACCACTTAAAGAGGATGTGTAGGGATAAGAGTCTCCAGCTCGCCAACAAACAAAAAGCGAGAATCCCCCATCACGTTTCACCTAGATAAGCAAGTCTGGTCCGGGTTCGAACAGAACCGAAGGCACTTCCAAAAAAGCCCTTGCAATCTAGGTATTCACAATCCCGATCGGACATCCCATCACTTAGGGAGAACTCTATACTGGAGCAAATCAGTGCAGAGTCAATCGACAGGTTATCCTATCGTTTTCGAAGACACCCGGTCTTCAACGCCGGTCTTCAAATGCAATCCATAACATCATATCACTATTCGGAATGGGTTATATGACACAAGGTCCACTCCCGGCTAAACCAAATGATGAGCGCAATATTTAAAATATATGGATATGGGATTTCAGTTAAGTCACCATTTTTAAACCCAAAACCTTTCTTCAAATGGTTTAAACAAATTACCATTTTAAATCTTTAAACAAAAGATTCATTTCACAAAGTTCACCTACAAAGATCTATTCATAGATTTCAAAACAATTTCCCTTTCAATTTGGATTAACTCAACTAAATCTTTAAATTAAAGGTTTAACTTATAGCTTTCAAACCCGTTTCCAAAGATTTATTCATAACTTGGAAAATCATATTCATTCTAGACTTGAAATCCTTTTAATACAAATTGGAAGTTCATTTCTCATGTGAAAGCTTTTATTATTTGAAAACAAATAGTTTCGTTTTGGAAGAATCTGATTATATTTATACAAGTTAAAATCTTGGGTTAAATTTAAAGTCCCAAAATAACACTTTAAAAATGGTTTAAAAACCCTTATAAACACATTTATAAGTTGAATAACCTTTTTAAACCATAGTTTCCAAATCATAGAATTCGATTTCAATATTGAATTCAAATTTAAATCAAATTATTTAAATTCCAAAATTCAATCAAGTTATTCAGAACAACTTTTTTTTTGAAATTCATTTTCAAAAGCTTTCAATTCTAATTCCAAAACTACTTTGGATTCAAAAATTCAACCTTTAAACTATTTCAAAATATGTGACTTAACCCATTTCCACGTGCAATCCATACTTGTCTGTGTATAAGTGTGGTCCAGGGGTTTCACACTATAAAAGTGCCACATCATCAATCAGCATAGATTCAAATACAGCAATATATTTGATAAGCGGTATAAACTATAACGCTTATCTTTAATTCACAGATCACAAGTAGATAATAAATTACATCAAACACAGCTCAAATCAAAACAGAACATATCAGGGTATCAAACAATTCAATCATCCAATAGAATCCAAACATTTATAAGTAAGATCAGATAATTGTCTGATTAATCCCAATCAGATTAACTACTCATGAATTACTAATCTTGGTTAATTAACATTACAAATCATTTTTGATTAATTATTCTTTAATCATTTATTAATTTACCATTTATTAATAATTTAATTAATCCCTAAATATTTAATTATTCTTTAATTAATTAACCCTTAGTTAACTAATTACCATTTTAATTAATTATCCTTAATTAATTACCATAAGTGATTATCCTTAATCACTTAGACTAATAAATCTTAATTTATCTTAATCACTTGATTAATCAACCTTAAGTTATCAATTTATTATCTTTAATTAAGTAATTTATCTCTAAGGAATTTAATTACCTTTCATTAATGATTAATTATCTTTTAATTAATAAGTGATTATCCTAATCACTTATAATTTGTAATTACTAATTTAATTACATTGAGTAATTATACTTTAATCACTTGATTTATCAATCATAAATCATTAATCAATTATCCTTAATTACTTTTATTAAGTAATTAACCTTAAGTAATTAATTATTATTCGCAAACATCAATTAAGGAATTAATTGACTATTCTTTAATTAATCACAAATAAATTAATCTTAATTGAATTACACAAAGTGATTATCATTTTAAATCAATTAACTTTAAAACATTCAATCCTTACATCTTTAATCTTTGAAACAAAGTGTTTTTTTTCATAAATCAACTTGAGACTTTAAAGTCAAATAACAATTTTAAAACATCATCGTTTTTTTTCTTCCTTTAAATTAATTAATTTCTTAATTAAACTTATACTCAATTAGCTTTAAAATAATTAACTCTAATCTTAATCCCAAAATTAAATCAAACATTTATTATTCCTCAAGGATGAATCGGAAAAAGTTTCAACTTGATTTAATTAAATTTGAATAAAAGCTTGTTTTATTTTTTAAATTTTGAACGGTAAAATCTTCAAACCCGAGATGACTCGAGTTCTTACCCGAGCCAAATACCATTCTCCCCGAGATTAGCTTCGAGCCTCCCTTTTTTTTCAAAACGTGATACACTGATTAACTCACGCGAACGCCTCGATATCGAACTCGAGCCAATGCAAATTTCCCCGAGCCAAACCCTCATTTACTTCGAGACAACCCTGAGCTATATCCTTCTTCCCCAAAGTATAACTACCCAGACACAACCGTGGATGCGTGCACATGCATTGATGACCGCCACCGTTTCGATCGTCGTCGCCGATGCCAACAAGTCACTTACGACTTCCTCCATCGATCCCAAGCCCTAAATTTTAAAGTTGAACTTGAATTTGAAATAGAGTTCGAGCATACCCAACTGGAACTCCTGATCAACCCAAAAAAAGTCCTCTCTCTACCACATCATGACACTAGAATCATCGCGACTCTGACCTAACCTCCGTTGATCACCCAAGCAGCCCTTCCCCCCGGTGCGATCGACCAGATTGTCGTGCCGACGACGAAATTTGCTCATGAACAACAGCAACCCCAAACAAACCCAAAACCCTAAATCAACATCAATCCACCACTACAGCACACACAAAAATTCATGAGTATTTTTCCATGATTCCACCATACTTAATCCATCCCCACCATAAATCACGATTCATATTTTACTGTTGATTTCCAAGGATTGACAAAAATCCAAATTCCATTCAACTCAAAAGTTTTCCATAAATACTTGCTTAAGAATTCTAAGATGATGATCAAAAATCGTGGATTCGAAGTACGAATTCATTCCTATAATTAAAAATCGAAACCCTGACATTCGAATTTTTGTTTAAAATCTGATCATCTTTGTTATTTTTATTTTTAAAAATAACTACAAAATAAATGTTCATGAAATTATTTTTAGAATTAGCTTTTCATGGTTATAATTATTTTTCGTTTAGAAATTGAACCCTGAAATCATCTAGATAGGATGATTTTGAATTTTATAATAGGTTCCATAAACTTGTAACAATGAACAAAGACACATGCCTGTATTCTAACAGCTATGCAAACAATCATTATAACATACTTAAGCAAATAAATCCAAACATCACAAACAGATTCGAGGGTGTGCTCACAGATTCACATGCATTGGATTCAAAGTACTGGTTTTAAAAATTTAAGTTGCTCACTTGATGATGAAGTTGAACAGAGAACCAGCAAGCTTGAAATTTGAAACTGAAATTTGTTTGATGATTTTGATTGTTAAATATGTTGAGTTGTTTCCAGCTTTTACTTTTGATTTTTATCTGAAACCTTGCTTTAGATTTGAAACTTCCAGATTTAATCTCTCTTTAGTTTGTTTTCACTTCTGCTTTAATCTGTAATTTGACTTAAATCTGTCGATCAGAAGTTTGCTCACTTGACTCTGAACAGAAAAGCAAGGCCTGGAACTGCATCTGACCTTGAACTTGATCTTTTTCTAGGTTGAAAGCTTTTGCATTCTTGAATTTGCTTTACAGATTTGCTTTGTCACAGGTTTTTGAATTTAGCTGAGCTGATTTCCAGATTTGAGATGTTTTGATTTTTTTTTTGTTCTGCTATCTTTGTTTTTCTGGTTATACTCTTCTCATCGTTTCTTTTTTTCATAGGTGTTGTGATTTTAGATACTCAATCTATTGTTACTTTTTTCAGATTTGCTGAGATACTGTATGATTGAGCATGGTGAGATGAATTTTTTTTATAATTTTAAATTTCATTATTTTATTCAATTAAATATATTGGATGCCATATGAAAAAAAATGATTATGAAACCTCAATGCATGTTGATTGCTTTACTCCATCTCTTTTGTATATGTTTATCATTTGTAATTTTACAAGACAAAAGAATTTTTTAATAAATTTTTATACCATATTCACTTAAGTCTTTCATGTACACAAGTTTGCATTTTACATTTTCATGTTAATAACACTTAAAAATAACTTTATATTATGTTTCCCATTTAAATAAATACAATTTTCTTTTATTTATGTATGTGTTGTGTTTTCTTTTATATTTATGTTTACACAAATAAAATCTTATCTCCATTGTTTTTTTTTTCTTTTTCACGTTCAATCTTTAATTTAGTTCAACATATTTATACACTTATATATTTATAAAATTTACATTCATACATTTTTTATTATTATATTTTTGTACAACTTTTTTTTAAAAATGAAAGAAGGATTTAAAAATTTTGATTTCATATTAACAAATAGTCGCATTTATTTACATAAGGGAATTAAATCTTAAAAATAAATCTTTTGAAATCTATTACATCTTCCAAATATTAATATAATTAAAAATTTAGAAAAAAATTATCGTTAACTTTTTTTATTAATCTCAAGCTTTTAATTTCTGTTTATTCCCAATACATTTATATTTTTCTAAATCCAATATTTATTTGTAAGATACTTATGCTTAAATTTCAAACTAAATTTCTATTTATAAACAAAAATTATTTATTTATTCTAGAAATCTCTAATTAATTCATAATTTATTTTCAAAAATTAATTTAATTGCCAAATTAAACTTGGTAAATTTTCAGGAATGTTACAGAACTCGTGTGATCATCGTAAATTTCGTTCATTTGCTCAACGAAATCTAATTTATAGTTATTAGCGTGAGAATTTTTGATTTGGATTTGTTGAGAACAAAAAATTTCACTCGTATCATAATCAAGATTATTCCCATTGCCAAAATTATTTGAAAAGCGGTCACATTTTCATTTTGATTTTGAAATTCATTTTAGAGTTCAAAATTGAATTGGCACGGGTTATCATCGAAATCGTTTTAATTTTGAACTGAATTCAAATTTTGAAATCCTTGAAAACTTTGACTCGAGTTATTACACAAATATGAATTACACAAATCATTTATCTCTCGATTTTGTTGTGTGGAGAGTTCAAGTAAAGATGAAATGCAATTTTCAAGAATTGAGGGTTGGTCATCATTTTGAAAACTTTGTTGTTCGAAATTCGAATTATTTACACAATAGTTGTTATTAAAATATCCATACGAATTTGAAGTGAAAGATATGGATTATATTGAGTCTCACAACTATTGTAAAATTGAAGTGAATATGGAAATTCAGACATTTTTATGAAAAAAAATTCTTTAGAAGGGAAAAATATTTACAAGTAGAATTTATTTTTCAAAACGGAAAATTGATTTTTTTTTTTAATTTTCAAATTTTTTTTGCTTTTTTAAAAGATTTTATACTTTTTTTTGGATTTTGTTTTTCTAAATTTTTTTGGATTTTTGAAATTTCAAAGAAAAAGGATTTAAAAATTTCAAAAGAAAAGGGAATATTTACAATATTTTTAGTTTTGAATTTTGAATTTTTTTTAATATGCATGAAATAATGCAGATAAATGAATGCAGTGGTTAATTACAAATGATTTATACTAAGTTAACCCAAATTTGTATAATCACAAATTGTCTTAGATAAACAAAATAGTTCTCAGCCGGGTAACAGATAGGATTTATTGGTGCACCACGAATCACTGTAGCAATGCAGCCGAGGGTTTAAGTACCTTCAGAGAAACAATTCAGTATAATATTTACGAATCACCGTAATATTTATAACTGATTATTGATTTGTCGTAGCCTAGATACCAAGAAATTAAATTGTTCAAAGAAGATAAATTGTCAGTATACAATTAAGTGTTATCAATTTCTAACGATTATTATTAACCAATACTCTAAAATGAAATGCAAAGCAGAAATTAAACGTGTATTAACAATGCAATTACGAATGAATTTTTTTTAAATTGCAAATGCAAGCAACCAACAATGCAATTCAAATAAAACTAGAAAATAAAGCAGAATTTTTTTTGAACTAGCAAACAGAGCAATTTATTTTGGCTAGCGAAGTAAGCAACTCCTCTTGATTTTTTGCTTTGACAACCTGAAGGTAAAAACAAGAAATATATACAATTTTTTTTAAAAGAGAGAGAAACTAAACGACGAAAAATTGAAACAATTAAAATCAAAAGAAACAAATCAAAATGAAGGATTTCTAAACACTTTAATTCTTTGTTCTCTTTTTTTTTAAAAACAAATTAAAACTTTTTTTTAAGGTTAGGATGGAACTAAAAACACTTTAAAAACAAAACAATTTTTTTTTTGAAGACGGAACACTAAAACCAAATAAAAATTAATAAAAAAAATTATCTCCTTAAATAGCCCTGGCCAATACTAGTTATACCCACCTATCTCACTTCTCGGCTTCTTTTTATTTCATTCAAACAAACATGCCACAATTCACAGAAATTATTATTTTTTATCCAAAACGCTCAATTTCCCAAATCGAAACTGCAAAATACAATTCGAAATTCAACATTCAAACAACTGCAATTCCGCAACTAGAGATGAAGAAGAAATCTCGGTAGTTTTGCGATTTTGGGATTCACATATTATTCGGTTCTAGATTACAGGTGCGGGTGGAATTCAGTTTGAGGGGGGTGCCGCGGCCGATTGCTAGTTCGTGGTTTGATGGGTTGTTGATGACTGGTGATTGGGTTGGGCGATTGTCGTGGAGGTGAGGCTCGTTCGATTTTTGTTAGTAATTGAATGTACGGCGATGATGTGGAATAGGAACAGGGGGAGGCAATGAGTAAGGATTGAGGCCGTAACTTGGTTTGTGGCAATGCAGTGGTTACTGGCTTCAAGTATTGTTGACAGAAGTGATGGCAGTCGAGTATGGTGATGTTGAAGAGGGGTTGCTATGCTGTCGATTTGGGTTGCAGCGGGTTTGCTGTTCTGATGTGTTTGTGGGGCGTTTGCAGGGTTGCGGAGAAGTGAAGGGCAGAGGAAGGCGGTTTGTGGCTTGTGTTGATGTATTCAAGGCAGAACAGTTTGATGGTGTTTGAAATGCAACAGTTTTTTTTCCCTCTTCTGGTGAAGAAGTATTGTTGTGGTATAGATTGGTTTTGACAGTGATGATGGTAGGTTGTTGATGGAAGTGATGTTGTAAAGGTGTACTGCAATGGGTTGGTGGTGATTGTATTAGTGAGGAGGAGTTGTAGAGGTGAACAGAGATGAGACTATCGATGTTGATGATGGGAAGTAGATAGGTACTGCAGTGGTATGTAGAGGAGTTAGATGGATTGTGAATGTATGTGATGTTTGTGGTGTAAGTCGGGGATGTGAAGTTTGTTGAAGTGTGTTGCACTACTTTGTGGAGTGATGTCAGATGACAGTTTTGAAATAGTTTGGGTGAAGTGGCAGTAATGTAGCTGGTTTGTTGCAGTGGTCTGTGGAGTTTGCACTGAAGTCTGGTCGATAGTTAGCAGTTTGTAATGTCTATTGTAGGTTGATTGACAGGGAGGAGGAGATGGTTTGGTTTCTGGAGCAGTTTGTGGTGGTGGAGCTATGACTGGGAGTTTCTGGAGCAGTTTGAAGAGACACAGTTTAAGAAGAAAAATCATTACAAAACCAACAACGAAAAGAAAGGTGCTTGTTATTTTTGAAACAGTCCCGGCCACTATGCCCGAGACTGCCATCTGCGGAAGAAACAACGAAAAGTGAATATGGTCGAAGGCTCGCTTGTGGCTGTAGTGCAAGAGGCGAACTCCGTTAGCAGTGATGATAATGATTGGTGGTTCGATACTGGAGCAACCATTCACATTTGCAAAGACCGTAATGTGTTCAAGAGTCACGAAGAAAATAAAGGAGAAGCCGACGAAGTTACTAGAGTAAATAAGGTTCCAAGCAAAGTTCTAGGAAAAGGCACTATAGAACTTCCTTTTTCCTCTGGAAAAGTTCTTACATTAGTCAATGTATTTTATGTACCTGATATGTGTAAGAATTTGATCTCTGGATACCTTCTTAACAAAAGAGGATTCAAGATGGTGTATGAATCTAATAAGCTAGTGTTGTCTAAGAATGGTAGATTCATTGGACATGGATACTCTTGTAACGACATGATTAAGTTGAATCTAATGAAGAAATCTTCTGTTTATATTGTTGATTCTATTAACTGACATGGTAGATTAGGACATGTTAATTATAATTCCAAGAAATATGATTAAATTATGATTAATTTCTGATTGTGATTTCGATAGCATCTCTAAATGTGAAATATGTGTTCAAGCAAAAATACACCGAAAATCCTTTAAATCCGTAGAAAGGAAAACTGGTTTGCTTGATTTGGTATATAGTGGCGTGGGTGACTTAAAAAGTCATATCACCTATGGTGGTAACCAATCCTATATAACATTCGTCGATTATTGTACTAGATATGCATATGTATATCTAATGAAAACTAAAGATGAGGCTTTTGATAAATTATAAATTTACAAAGCAGAGGTTGAAACATAATTAGAAGTTAAAATTAAGATATTACAGTCAGATCATGGTGGTGAATATTTCTCAAATGAATTTCACCTTGTTTTGTAAACAACAAGGTATAGTTCACCGATGTACTGCCCCATATACACCACAACAAAATGGTGTTGCTGAAAGAAAGAATAGGACTTTAGTAGAAATGGATTAATGCCATGATCATAAGTTCTAATTTACCTTATAACCTATGGGGTGATGCTATGTTATCTGCATGTTATATTTTAAATAGAGTATCACTTAAAAGAATAATATTTCCCCTTATGAATTATGGTTTAATAGGAAACCTAACCTAACTAGACTTAAAGTTTGGGGTTGCTTAGCATATGTTAGAAAACTAGACCCTAAATGACCAAAGTTAGGAAATAGAGCATTTAAATGTGTTTTCATAGGATATTCACTTAATAGTATAACTTATAGATTTTTTATTCTTGGCACCCTAGAGGTTATAGAATCTGTAGATGTAGAATTTTTTGAAAATCGAACTACTGAGATCCCATTGAGATCATCTAGTCCAGAACCTAGTATGGCTAATGATATCAATGACGATGATTATGCTCCTGCTCAAAACAGCAAGGAAGTATTAGTACCAGAT